>OZ022414.1:29275679-29880679 GCA_963989365.1 Rhimphoctona megacephalus | reverse complement strand
AGCGCTTCGTTGAGAATCGGGTGATGGTGCGCACTGTGGTGCATAAACCTAGGCGTGGTATGCAACTAGGAAGAGCCTGACGAAATGAGAAACACACATCTACATCCCGCACATACTATTCGGAGTGAGAGAGAGAGAGAGAGAGAGAGAGAGAGAGAGAGAGAGAGAGGAACAGAGAAGAGAAATGTAAGATAAAATAAGATGGCTGAAACAGGATCCAAGAGCGTTTCCTCGTGCATCACCAAAAGATAGAATACATCGCTTCAGTTCCTCTCCATCACTGCACCCTGTCCTGAGATCCAATGGTCTGGAAATTTGCACCCAGGCATGTACGTTTCTGTCGTATCTTCAGCGAGAGTTATATATACACACTAAACGACACATTCGTACGCTTTACGATGGAAAAGCGTTGCTGGAGATAGAAAAAAGGGGATACAGGAAACCTGCACAAAATTTTTCTTTTCCTGCATCTCTCTCGCCCCGTTCCTTGCCATTTTCTCACATGAGCATTATAACCTCAATTTCGCGGAACACACAAAAAACCGAGAACTAGTACATTTTTATCCTGGCGAAGACCAATTTCGTATACATATACCTATTTACAAGATATACAGTATTTCGAAACGTGGCTATTATCGAAGGATGCAAGTGTAAGCGAGCATTTCGCATGATGGCGAAATGGGCTTTGATATGTGTGCGCATACTCCTAGCCACACGGAGTATTTTCATCGTTCTCTATACCTCCTTGTACATAACCAAGCATCCCTCGTCCACTGGTTCAACACCGAAAGTTCACTGCCACCTGTCATGTCGTTATCCAAACTACTTTGCCACATACACACATATGTATATATACATAGACATGTAATACCGAAAAAAAGTAAAGTAGAAAAAGGTGTACGGGAGCACGTTTCACGAGTACGCGGATCTCTCATTCCCTCTTACACATAAATACACACCTGCATTAACTTCTACTGCGGCATTTTACTAACCGCCCAGGAATCTGTGGTAGAGGGCGCCATTACAGTAAACGTAACGTGGTATGGGGGCCACAATAATGGCCAGTAATATCTTTATCGCTTGAAAAAAATGTGTAATGGATACGTTACTGTCTAGTTAGTGTACGATCGAACGGGTAACTAGGGAATTAGCTTAGCCACGTTGTATTCGCAATATTTCCCATACGCATTCTTACATTTAAGCGATATTTGATATGTGCAATATGCATTAATTTATACGATATGTGTATTGTAACGAGATGCCATTTTCGGCTACCGTCACAAAGGCGCATACAATAGAGGAGATATTTCATATGCTCCGCGCCTCAGTAATCCCCATATTTTCGGTCAATTTATCGATCGATGTCGTCAGGCATCGATCTTTTTCTATCCATCCATACCGCATCCTACATACAAGAGCCTGTCTGCAAATATTATTTAAAGGTGTGCAGAGCTCATTCGAGACTTCAATTATTCAACAAACTCCGAGCAATGATCAACTAAACTATTGTATTTGCTCCACCGTAATTTCATCTTGAGTTCGCGATTAGGACTCTAATTCTTTTGCAATGTCCCGGCATTGCGCTGAAATTCCAATCTTAAGAATTAGAGCGTTAGTCTGATGATTATTAGGTAAGAGATTAGTTAACAAATGCGACGAGTTTATAAATTCTATAAAATGGCTTTTGTGGCACCATGAAGGTAAAATTGTTATTGATAAAATTTTACGTCAATAACTAGACTTTATCGGGAACCAATTTATTTATTAAAATTTTGTCTTGAGTATTTCACACTCCTAAATTCACCTTTAGCGCTAAAAGAGAAAATGTTTATAGTTGATAAAATCCTATAAATAGACTTTTACCACACAAGGAAATGTTGATCGAAATATTCACTAACTATAGTTTCTTCTCCTCACCTTTATAACAAACAGTCAACGGTTCTAATTCACTCAAGAAGAATCGAAATATGAATAAATTATTTACGATAATTTATTCTTTTATTTTTGTCCGTTAGTCTATCAAACGTTTGGTATGTTTAGCTTCGGAAACTAAACATTCAGTAAACGCGATATGTTTACTCCGCCATGAGATATTAAATAATTACGATTATAAAAGTATTATTATCGAAAATTTGTTCATTAGCTATTCTAGCATTTCGTATGTTCACCTTCAGCAACTAAACATTTAGTAAACGCTTTATATTTAATCCGTCATGAGATATTAAATAATTATATACTATCTATAAAATTATTACTATTGAAACTTTATACGTCAGCTTCACTGATGTGTCGAATAAGTCGCGTGGCAATGCTTATTCTTTTCCAATGCCTATATGAGATCCATAAAATTATTGCCATATCATGTTTAATTTCTTTATTTCAAGTTTTATATATTTCATCACACACGAAACACGTACAGCGGTATGTATGCTTCCCGCACACAACTGCACGTCATACATTCTTACATTAACGCCAAAGAATTAAGAGATAGAAAAGAGAGAGAGAGAGAGGAGGGAGCAACCTTTGTAGGACGTCAATTCTCGACTTCTGTCAAACTTCTGCATTCTTCTTACCTCTTGCGTCCTAGTAGACTAATTTACCTCTAAATTCAATCATAAAAAACGATTCCTTTTTGTCAGTAATCCATAGAATAACCTTTTACTAAAATTACTAAGGTCACACCTATAAAATTAACATTTTTCGTTATTTTCAGCAGCGATTTCATTTTCATTCAATAAAATGCCAATGATGAAGGGTCGATACGTAATCGTCCATGAAAGCGATACTCACATCCTGAGGCATCTCATAAAATCAATTTATTGGTGAAAATGAAACGCTGCCATAAGTAAATTCGTAAATTAATCGTAAAGAGATAACTCTCGAGAATCCTGCAATTTTCAAAACACAAAATCATTTCTAGATCAAAAGTATGGTCATCACCCCAATCCTCAAGGTCAAGTGGACGTCGGTCCAAGGACCTAACTATCGAAACGTTTTAGTTTATTTGTTGTAAGCCAAATTCGATTCACTCACATTTGATTTACTTCTGTCAATCCTCTTTTATTCTCTAGTTCGCAAAAACTCATATATTTTTTGAGTTCACCCAGCAAACAACACTCAAACAATTTTCGAAAGTTTTATATAATCAAAAAATGTTTCTCCGAAAAATAATTGAAATACGCAAATAGTATTCCTTATGTTTCACTGTCGTAGTGCAAACTCTAGCCAGTGTCTTATAAAAGATTTTCCACAACCCATCCAAAGGGAGATTTAATATTATTGGTACAGAAGTTACTAAACCTTGCAAGATAAGCAAAAAATCGTTATTAACAGCACACTTATATTAACAAAGATATTTTTTGTTGCGGGCGAGGCTGCAGGCACAGCTAGTGAATTGCTGATATTACAGCCACCAAAGAATTACAGAAAACTCTATTTTTAGTAATCTCTGTACATGCCCTGTGCATATTGTATGGAGCATATACTTAACTAGTATGCAGTATTTTAAACATTAATATATAGATATACATACCAAACAAAACTTGAAATGTCAATATTGCATCTAATAAAGACTTCCCTGGTATTCACGAATCGCACCCTGGAGGGAATACGCCAATTGTTTCCGATCATGATATTCGGATGATGATTTGCTGGATCCATTGTTGCGACGATTGCTGGATGATAGCTTTTCCCATAGTTTTCGGCTGTCTCGCTATCCATCCTACTTTATTGATCTCTCTATTCCTCTTTATTTTGAATTGCAGGATGTATGCCTCGTTATCAAAATATGCTTCACATCAGATTATAGAACATTGACGCAATGTTTCGACTTCAGTATTCTAATCTCCCTACTCTTACGCCACAGCTTTTCATAATGCAATCTGTCCTCGTCCGTCCACCATTTTCATCGAAGCACAATCATCCTACCCGCAGTATTGTAAATGCCCATGCAATATTCTGTAACGTTCCTTATTTGTTTTTAAAAAGGATCAAGAGCCGCGACAGCGGTTTGACGCCAAGTATTGCAAAAAAGGCAGCTCGGGCCCTCCCGTACCCTTATATACTCGAATATGACGTTTCTCGGACTTTATTATTATATACGTTAAAGTTCGCAATTTATAAATCTGATTTCGAAATAGGACGGCAAACCGGTTAAAATTAAATAACTTCATTTTGAGAATAATGAAGTGTTGATTATGCGAATCAATCCAATTGATTGTGTGATGATTCCTCAATGAGTAATCAGAAATCTTAAAAATGAGAGGTTTCACGGATGAATTTCGAGATGTGGCATGAAAGTAATTCGTAGAAGTGCAGAATTTTCATTTTGGCAAATCGATATGATGAATATTCACAAAACCTATCTTCGATGAGATCTCAAGAGTAACTGTCGCTTTTTCCCTTCCAGAATCGCCGGTCGCTGCTGTGTTAAAAGATAGCAGATTGGGCGATTTATCGCCCAATCTGGCAACCGTGCTTCGATATAAAAGATCGATGTTTTCAATTCCTGAACATATGAAAATCGATTTGTTTAAACAGAACATAATCGTTGGCACGATTGGAGTGAGCTCGGAAACAACAAATCTTTTTTTCCAAAAGTATTAAACAATTTGTTATGTTGAAAAGAGTGGGTTTTCAGGGTTTTCTCATAAAAATTCGAATCAAGAAAAAGAACAGTGATTTCAGTGTTTGTTGATTGAAATACATCGAAATAAACTGCTAAATAAAAAATGAATAATCCTTCGACCATTTCGGCCATTTCACAAAAATCGATGTAGGTTTTTTTTCCTATTTGAGAATCCATCGGGTGCTCGTTCGATTCATATTTTAATCCTTTGTGACTACGTAATAAACACGATAACAAAATGTCATACAGCCTAAATGCTATTGTGGATTATACGCTTTCGCTCTGCCAAAATATTTATTGAGTTGTAAGTAGTCAAACATAAAAACGGACAGGCAGACAGACAGACAAACCTTCTCTTTCCTTAGAGATTTAAAGGGATGTGATCTTAATAAATTGTTCTAATTACGCATTCGTCATAAAAAATTTAACGAACGTTTAATTACGAATTGCAGTAAATATAGCGTCAGACAAAGTAATTAATTCTATTATCAAGCTACGGATCACAGTTCCGCATCGCCGTAAAGTAAAGGGTTAAAATTCATTACTAAATCAGTAAAATTAGCGTGTAATGAATCTCCGTATACTCGAACAAATTCTTACGAAACTCGTGACAAGTTAAAAGGACTCGTGTGTGTCCTTATTTTAATTTTTATCCAGCAAAACAAAGGGAATGTCGTTGGTATATCAGGTAGCGCTCATTTTCCTAGTCCATGTACAAATTCACCTCTTATGTACCAGCGTATAGATATCTTTTGGAATGCATATATGTATAGCGGGACCTCGTTTAGCCGCGGGACTTTATGCGACGATGATAACGAGCAAGTGTTTTGACCCTTACGGTTATTAGAAGAAAAATGACGATGATAATACCAATGTACTTCATTTCATATACATATACGTAGCGTGTTTGCAGTGCGTAAAAAGCTCATCCTTCCGGGCTCTAAAAACGCCCTGAATATTCCTTCGCACACAATTTTTTCACCGTTTTTCAGCATTTTATTTATTTTTCTCCTTCCCTTAATATTACATGTTATAATATCGCGGTACTCCGTTTGCTCAATGGATGCATATTTCCAGCCCTATCAAAATCGACATGTAGGGGTGACCGGGCAACGCAGAGAAGCTAACGAAATATTGTATTTTTTCATAGTTCAATTAACTTTGTCGATTTTTTTTCAATTATAATCGAGAAATATACTGCGTATTTTTTTAATATTCAGAAATAAACCCAAATTCGGTGCAAAGTGGACTACCCCTAAAAAAATTGTAAATATTCTTTCTTTTTTACATAATGTTTTATTTGTTTATAGAATTTTCACCATTATTATATATTATACATTATTGATTTTTTAATTTTTGGCCCCAGCGGTGGCCACACGATTGTTGTGCTGGTATTACTGCATGAAAATGATTGCCCTCAAAAATATTCCTATGATCAATGTGGCAGATCATAGTTCCATTTTTAAATCAAAACTACGATCAAGCATCATAGTGTTTTGATTTTCTAATTTCGAATTAGTAGCCTTTTATGTACTCTCTAGTGTAATTGTCTCGCCAAAATATTTTTCTATAGGATTGTGCCAAATTTAAAGGGCACATTCTGGACACTACTATGTGATTAATTGACAAATTTCAAAACAATTCACTGCTCCAGATTTGAAAATTTCCCTATAAAAGATTCCGCAGTTTTACATGCGTTTATTATGGGGCATTTGAAAAGAGCAATTCAAAACTTTACATTTCTTAGAACTCTGTAACTGCTCTACAAATATTTTTTTTAGAAAATTCTCAACTACAGAGGAACATTTTCCAAAGTTTGTGAAGCTTCAAACATTATATTCCGCATTTAATCCATTACTATATATGTTTTTACATATTTCTTATAAGATGTATAACAACTAACATTATTTGGATATTCCACAAGTAATGTCTAAGATTAACGGGAGAGTTAAGTTGTGAACGTGACTGTAGTGAGGCAACTATGTTGTTTCATGGTAAATAATATAATAAGTAAATAGTAAGTAATATAAATATAAAATAATGAAGCAATTTAAGAAAAAAAATGTCCTCAAAAAACATTTTTTTACCCCAAAATTGAAGTTTTTCTCGTGAAACAGAGATTTTCTTGTTTTGGAGACAATATAAAGAATGAAAAAAGAATTTTTCTTTACCAATTGACGAAGTACTCCTCCTGTAGCCTACTATACCCTGGTCTCTTCTGCTGATATGCGATTAGAGAAATGAACAAAGCCACCGACAGAGGGAGAGGCGAGCGAGGGCTGTATCCCCGGGGCACAGGCACTCGTAAAGGGCCCTCCCCTCTAACCACATTTTCAATTTTATTCCGGATTTTTAAAGCAGTGTCCTGATTTAGACTCTGAAAAAAGATGATTTATGGGGATTTTTTCGAAGAGAAAAGAATGACCAATCTTTCGAATCGTTTAGATATTGAATATTTTAAGAATACAAAAAATAATTGTTTAATGAATTATAATTCAAAAATGGCGAGGTTTTAAGTAAATCATCGAAGCACCTCGTCATTTGAGTTTCCAGTAGGCGGGAAAAATGGAGCTCGTAATTATTGTTTAAAACAAAAAAAAATGTTTTTTATTTAAATACATTTTAATAGTCCATACACCAAAAATCACTGAGAAAGAACTGTGAAATCCTAAAAATTCACGACCTTGAACATTGAACAAAAAACTGACGATTTTGAAAAAAAATATTATCTCTTTTCCTACAATAATTTTTTTTTTAAATAAAGTATTTTAAATAATACTTTTTTTATGAATTGAAAACTCAAATAACAAGGTAATTTACTTATAACTTTGCCATTTTTGAATTATAATATAATAAACCATTTCTTTGTATTCTTAAAGTGTAGAATTAAATTTGTCCAGAAGTTTAAAAAGATTAATCATTTTTTTTCTCTTAAAAAAAAAATCTCCGAAATTTATCGTCTTTTTCATGGTTAGAATCAGAACACTAACCTAAAATATTTCAAAACCATACAAAATAATTTTCTGGTGATGAAGAAGTATTGCTTCGATATGTAAAAAAATCAATTAATCATATACATTCACAACCCTCGTGAAACTACCATCAAGCGCAGGATTTCTCTTATAGCAGCATAACTCTACGCTACGTCTCGGATATAGAATCCACAAGTTAGTTCTATCACCGCGGCGTGGCGCTGTACTGCATACCCTCTCGTGAACTATTTCGGACCTCGCCTATTATTAATGCAATGCATTCATCGAACAAATTTATGCCTTTATGACATATAGTACCCTCGTTTGAAGAGAACATTTTCAAATAAAAAAAAAAAACAATTTCTTCTCACTCAAAAAAACGAATGCATTATAGTGACAATGAGCTGTATACACAAATCGGGTTCTCAAAAGAGAAAAGAAACAGAACACCGCCTTAAAGAGGCCTCAAAAGGACAAGTATCCTTGAACAGATTTTTTAAACTCTCTCAGACCACAGTTCCATTACAATCTCCTTACTCGTCAGATCTTTCAATATCACTGAAAATCTATCTGACGACTCTATCGATACTGGTGGTACTATTGCTTCTTGTACTCTTTCGGAGACAACTTTCAACCCTATTAGTGCCAATGATGATTCAATTGCACACCCTCCATCTCGCACTGAGAAAAAAATTTTGTTGACCGAAACAAATTTTGTTTCTCTCAACCAAAATATTTAGTTCAATACGGGCAACAAAATATTTTTGAAATAAGACAAAATAATTTGTAAATGCTGAAACAAGTTATTGGCCGAAACAACAAAACTTTGGTGCTGTCAGACAAATTAATGTTAATGCAACAAAATATCATCCAAATAAACTAATTCATTTATTCGTTCTAACGATTACCGTTTAGTCAATTTAGTAATTGAGATTCAAACAAATATTTTATTAAAGCAACTAAAAAGTATGCATAAGCAAATAAATGGTACCAGTTGTTCGAACAAAATCATTTGGCTCCGGTGATTTAGTTGATTCATCTACAAGAAATTTTCATGATTTAGTTGAATAAACTAAATTATTTGCTATTCAACAAAATAATTGTTAGATCCACCAATTTTTCGTCCAACAAAATAGAATTAGTTCGATGAACAATTTTTTTTTCTCAGTGCACAAGCAACTGCTTCATTACAGCTTTCTTCACCTGCTGTGGAACCATATTTCGATATAGGATCTTCTACCTTTCATATTGATATTGGTATTAATAAAACACATCTTGATTTGTCCGAAAGGTTTTCTGAAAATGCTACAGGTGTCACGCTGCCGATCTCAATTAAAAAAAAAAAAATTAGCGAATAGTGAAATTGTGCCTAGAGACTGGTTGGTATGGAGCAGAGTTAAAGAATCTTTCTACTGCTTACCATTTAAAATTTACAGTACTCTTCCGCAATCCCAGAGATCAGCCTTGGCATCACCTGAAGGCTACTCTGCTGCACGGAAATGGAGAAAACTCCACGATAAAATTCCTGAACACGAGAGCAGTGTTGCGCACAAAAACTGTTACGTTCAATGGAAAACAGAACAGAGGAGGTTGAGAACGGATACTTCGTTGAGCGATTTGTTGATGAAATCGTTACAGCATGAGCGAGAAGTGTGGAAAGAAATCTTAAAACGCCTTCTCCATGTAACTTTGTTTCTTGCTGGGAGAGGTTTAGCTTTTCACGAAAACAGTAACAAAATTGGAGATCGTTGAAATGGTAACTTTCTCGAAATGCTCGAACTACTAGCAACGTGTGACCCGCTTCTTAATGAACATCTACGGAAGGTCCGTCACTCTCAAGAAACTGGTACAAAATTACAAGTTCATTATTTATCGGCAGATATTCAAAACGAATTTATAGCCCTCTGTAGAGCCGAAATAACAAAGCGTATTCTTGAAGAACGTGAAAGGGCAAAATATTTTTCATTGATAGTGGATGCAACTCCAGACTCCGCCCACGTTGAATAAACTGCATTTTTGATTCGATATGTTAATTTGTCCAATGACGATGGAGGCCCTTATTAAGTAGAAGAGCGTCTACTGGCTTTCGCTGACTGTGCCCAAAAAACAGGAGAAGACATTTCTCAGTTAATAAGTTCAAAACTTGAGTCTTTCAAAATTCCTTTGTCTGATTGTCGAGGGCAAGGTTATGATAACGGTAGCAATATGAAAGGCGCTTACAAAGAAGTTCAGGTAAAAATATTAGCGTCCAATAGTCTAGCTGTGTACGTTCCTTGCGCTTGTCATACTCTTAATCTTAGCGGAGTGCAGGCGGCTGAGAGTTGTTCTGCTGCCGTGACATTTTTCGATGTTGTACAAAAATTGTACAACATATTCAGCTCCGGTCCCCAAAGATGGGAGATCCTTAAGAAAAAAATTGTGTGTTCTTTACACTCAACGTCTCAAATGCGCTGGTCAGCGAAAATAGAGTGCGTAAAACCGATGGCTGCACACGTTTCTAGAATTATAGAAACACTAGACGAGTTGTCACACTTGAATTTGTCAGCGGAGTATCGCAGTGACGTCAATGGCTTAAAAAAATGTCTAAGTACATTAAATTGCTTACTTATGTCTTCAATTTTGACGAAAATTTTGAAAGTCATAGACTTCGTGAATAAAATAATTCCGGCTCGAGGTGCAACACTTGATGTCGCCTGCAAAAATTTAAAAAGTCTTATGGCAGAGTTGCAAACTCTACAGAGGATGAGACAGAGGGTGGGACAGAGGGTGCGACAGAAGGTGGGATAAAATTTGGAATGAAGTTGTTACCGTAGCGAAAAATATTGGATGGCCAGAACGTCTCACAGAAAAAACTAAGAGAAATCGCAAGAGGAAGAGAATGGTGGACGAGGCAAAAGATAATTGCGAAACGGTGGAAACGGTAGCAGTGGATGTGACGCATAAAAGAGAAGTATTTTACGTTATTCTAGACGAAGTAATCGGGGACATTACCACGCGGTTTAAAACATTGCATGAACTTTGCGAAGAATTCTCCGTGCTTTGGGAATTTCGTTGCTTATCGGAGGAAAAAATTGAAAAACAAACAACCAAACTAGTAAATGGGTACCCTGAAGACCTCCAATACGAGCTCGTAGACGAGGTCAAATCTTTAAAATCGATTTTCGTTGTAAATTTTGGCGAAAACACTCTACAACCTTTACAGATGCTCAATTCTCTTTTGAAAACAAATCTTCATGGTCTATTTACAAATTTATTCATCGCTCTCCGCATCTTTATGACGATTTCTGCGACGGTGGCTAGTACTGAAAGAGCTTTTGCTGCTTTGAAGCGAGTAAAGAGCGGTCCACCATGTCTCAGGACAGATTGTCTAGCCTAGGTATACTGACTGTGGAAGCTCAACTTGCAAGACAAGCGAAATTTGAAGCTATAATTGACGATTTTGCTTCGAAGAAGGCTAGGAAAGCTAGCATCTAAAGTAAGGCCAAAGTAAACTGTGCTAACTATGGAAGCTCAACATGGAGGACAGTTAAGGACTAAAACCACTGTAACGGCCTCAAAAAATGCCTTTTTTCGACAATTTTTTTCGGGTGGAAGGAAAGGTAATAGAATAATAATATTCGGGGGGCGTTATTAAACATATATTTAACTATACAACATAAAATTATGATTGAAAAATATTTCAAAATGGCGACACCAGAGCCATTCCCGCGAGGCTTGTTAAATTCGAGGCGCTCTGCGGCACGCAGTATAACTGGTGCAATTGTTGATCTAGAACAAAAAAAAAACACTTAATCTAGACACTCATAGCTAGTGAAGTACGTAGGGGATTTTGAAAATATTCATTTTTGTATTATTGGCGAGTGTTTGAATGAAGAGGTTCAATTTTCGACAGAAAAAAGAGATAATTATTTGTTGATAAAAAATGTTTAAATAAACTTATCCAAAATTCCGTACGTATTTCACTTCGAAATATTATTTTTAAGATATTGTCAAAAATTCAAATGAAAAGAATGAAAATTGTTTGAGTTATGCTGCGTGCCGTTTTGAAAAATCGTGTTTCGAGAAAAACGCGTTTAAAGTTTTGAAACGTGGTACTGAAATAACCGACGCGCTCGGGGAAGAGCCCGAAATTTCAATGAAAATTTTTTTTTTTTCAGGTATAAACCTTTTTGCCTCATATTCAAGAGGGTTCAAAGTATATTTTAAGCCAATAAAAAAAATCGATGTTTCGAAAATTCTACAGTGGTTTTACCCGTTAAATTTAGAAGCTATATTCTATGATTTTACTTTAAAGGAGCTTAGGAAAACTACTTTCCTAACCATATACTATAATAAAAGGTAATATTAAGTAAGCAGTAAACGTAATACGCAATACGATTATTAGTCAAATGAAAGTAATTAAGTTAAGAGTTCTGCAACATGTAAATTTTTACATGAATAAATATACGATAAAATAAATACTGTAAATGTTAGAAAATAAAATTCATTGAAATATGAGGATAGAGTAACTGGTAATATAAAACGAGTTTGAATGACTCAGTAAAAAAGAATGAAAGACAGCCCTGAATGATATGAATCCCCGGGGCCCGACGAAGCTCTCGGCGGCCCTGGAAATGAACACGGTATGCAATATTAGCTGATAAAAAACAGAACGTGGATTTCTTTTTTTATTTCTTTGCTTCCTGAAGCTTTAGACTATCTAGTCGGAGGGTTTTCGTACTCATCACAAAACGACGAACCCGTGTCGAGGGTAATTTTGTCCAGGGTTCACATGTAAACCCTCAATTCTCTCTTCCTCTCTGTTCTCTTTCTCTCTCGTCCTCTTTTTATCTTTTTCTTGCCCTCTGCTTTACTTTCCGCAATCAAACCTGTCTCAGTTTTCCAGTGCGGGAGGAGAAAACAGGTGAAGCAATTCCAAGCTCCGATAGATAGATAGGAAAGGCACGAGAGTAAGAGAAAGAGATAGAAACAGATTCAAAGTCGGTGGCCGACCGATCGACTCCATAAAGTTTAATCACCTCCATTTCCGAGTAAGCGAATACGGGAATCCCACTTCTCTGCGAGCCGACATAGAACGTACTCACGGCAACCGCTACGGCTATATACATATATTTGCCGTCTGTATGAACAAAATTGCATGAGCCATGCGATGTAAGACGTAAATGTATGGTGGTTGCAGGTACACTTGTTTGATAACAATCGCTATACTTTCCGCTCTAACCGTGTACCCTGTCAGCTCACTCTTCCTTCGCACAGCATCACTGAAACACTAACAACAGCATCCACATTCCCTCTACTTTTCTTTCACGCTGACTGAAACTAACCACCTCTTTCTAGTCCCTGAAACGCTTTTATGTCGCCGTAATGTCTAAATAAACTCCTGGAAAACGAGACCGCCCCGTTCATGGCGTTATTTTATGTGATTGGGATTATTTCAGTCGTAAATTTTATTAGCTGCAGCATTTACTGTGAAAGGATTTCCCAATTTTTCCATATTTGGTATTTTTATTTAATATACTGAGGAAACGATTAGGTTGGTGCTTCAATTGGAGTTGGAACGTTCTAATATATATCTATATATATCAAGATATAGTATACTTCGAACTCTGGGTACGATACACTATATCTCCACTATCACTCAAACTCGCTGCTTGCCGTTCTTCTTCGATTATATTTCAAGAGACTCGGTAGTTTCGGGACAAGTACGTTTGATGCTATGTTCAAAGCACTCACCGAGTCATATCTTTTCCTAATAAAACGATTCGCGATGGTAGGGGCATGTACATATGCTCTTAAATACATCGTAGAAGCACCGAGCGTAGATTTTCGTACAGAAATTCCGAAAATTCCAATGCCGTAAATTTTACCTCCATTGTCGCTTCCCTCCGCGCCACTTTCACTGCTCATTCGTCTCGATTTTTTTTTGTACGAGTGTATGTATGCATATGTACAGCGGGAAGACAGAGTCGTTTGAAAGAAGTAAAAAGAGAAAGAGAGTTGACGCTCGAAAGCTCGAACGAGTAATTCGGATCGCTCGAATTTACTACTCAATTTATGCCCCACGACTGGGAAGTTTCTTTAGCTTTTTTCTTTCATGTATTATTATGATACCATCAGAAATTTTTGAAGAATCGGACTTTATTTTATATATTCACGTGTCGATTATTATGAAAAAATGCGTAAAAAATACCTTAATATAATCATAAAATATTTGTCGAGTAGCACAACTAATTGATGATTAATTAATATATAAGCCATTGAGAACAATTTCTTTTTCTGAATTTATCTATAAGCATTTCAATACATTTTTTTGGTACGAGCAAACCTAGAGTGATCGAAAATATATAAAGAACTTTACCCACGAGAGAAAAGGAAAAATGTAAATAAAAACTAACTATTACAAGACTTTTTGTTATGCAATCGAGATTAAACAAGTGCAAAGCAGAATTAAAGTTTATCTCTCTAGAGCGGAGAGTGAATTTTAATGGGACACGATGAAATAAAGTATACACGAAGAAAAACAAAGGATGAAAAAAAAGATTCAGTCAGAAATATTCCTCGAAAGGTTTATTGCATTTAGTACATTTTACAAACTTGTGGAGGAGAGATATACGAGTTTACTTAACCGTGAAATGTTCGGCTTATCTGGATGAAGTGCGAGAAAAAGTTATCTGTAAATTCTCACTTCCTGCCTCATTTTAAACTGGTTCGTGTAGAGGGTCAAGGAGTATTTTTTTTTATTTACACAGATACATAGGTATATTATAATTTCTGGAAAAGCCTCTTCCAGTTCGCTACTACATCGCAAGTCTGAACTCCACAATCGTGAGCAATTTCACCCGTAACGAATTCCACTTCGCCCGTTCGCACCTGAAATACGTCCCTTCTCCCTGCCTTCCACTCCACGCACAGAGAAGTTGCAGCAAGCAATTCAGCCACCAAGGATGTGTAGTATCTCGATTCGCGTAAATCTTTCACAATTCAGGCATCGAGACGGAAGTGTAAGAGAGATCGCTATTGGAGTTTAACTTCACAGTGTATACCACTATACTTGTGCATATAGCAATTGATTGCAATCAGAAAGGCGTAACTTTAGAGATTGTTAAACAAACGAATGGTAAGTTGCGCCCTTTTGTTTTTATCAATCGATTTAAAATATATAATACATATATATTATCGTGCGGACTGTAGAAAGAGAGAGAAATAGGTACACATATACTGTATTTAAATCATGAAGGGGCGTGCTATTGTTGCTTCTACCTCTTCCACATTTCTCTCTCCCTCTCTCTCCCCCTCCCCCTTTCTCTCTGTTTTTCTCATTCTAGCGTCGATTACAAACGATAGCAAGTAAATGCCTGTCGAACCAACTTTGCATCGGGTTCGCCACGATCTATTCATCGAAAATCGATAATGCGCCTCTCATCCTTTATTTGAATACTTAAGACAAAACTAGTATACATTGCCCTTCTTTGTCATACACAATTATATTTTATACGTTGAGAAAAGTTACGTTTAAGATACACAATATTGCATTTTTTAATTTTTCTAAAATATAAAAATATATTTACAACTAAAGCATACGAAGTTCTGTTTTGAAAATAAAACTAACTGGATACAAAATCACAACCAAACCGTTCTATATTTCGTATTTACAAACTTTGTACTACTTGTTTTTTTTTTTTTAATCAGGGAGAACACTAATTCGTACTTGACGGTAAAAAAATCACACCAAGTCGACGACTAGAATTTTTTTTATTGACTTCGGTCAGAATCGTGAACGAAATCCCTTACCTTCATCCGACGAGCTTTTTCGGTTGATCCCTCTTCAGTTACGAAATTCTTCACGTTTTACCACGTGATATCTTTCTCGACCACTCTCGAATTTTCGTCATCATCCTCTCACAGTACTCTCCGTATCTTATAAGTTGAAGGTGTATAACAGCTCTCGAAAGCTCTTTCTTTTTCTAGACTGTCGTAAAAAGGAACAGTAATAAAAAAAACGCGCATAGACCCTTACACGAGGATTTACGTAGGGGAAGGCAAAGTGGGACTCTAGAAAAAAGTGAGACACCCCCCCCCCCCATCCTCTGCAAAGTATAAAAAATAATTTAGTCACTTCAACACTTCTATAAAATCATACACTGAAAACATAAGTTTAAAAATAATTAGCTATACATTGAAAAGACTGTTTTTTCTTGTATTGAAATTGGGATTTTTTAATTAAATGAATACACAATGAACACTCGAAAATGCGAGTCCATCCAGACTCGAGCTGTGAATTTTTTTTCATTGTTATGATAGCGCATAACTTTTTTCGGCCGGATAAAATATCTTTGATCTTTTTCTAAACGATTTGTCAAATTTTTGCAATAAATGTTTATTAGACTCCCAATTTCTTTCCCGTTTAATATTGTAAGGAAACATCATAATATCAATATCATGATGACTTGTGATAATTTTTTAGTAATTCTTTTAATTTTTTTATTTTTAAAAATTTTTTTACTACGTTTCGGTTCAAGGTCCGAGACCTCTTCAGAGAGACTTATTATCAAGATAATTTTACTTATCAAATGTCAATTTGTACACTTTTGATTAACGAAGAAGGATTGAAACTTTTTTTCTTTTAACCGACAACTCACATCATTCTGGCCATGTAAAAATCGCAGTGGAGATCAACTAGCTCGTTATGATGATAAAAGAACTGTGGATCTCAATTAGAGTTATGTCATATTAAGAGAATTTATTAGCACAGTAAAATTTCTCATGTTATATTCCCGAATTGTATACTATACTCAAATTCGATACGTCATTTTTGAAATTAATTGAGAATTTATCAGATTTAATATGTATCATCTCTAGGATTATTCTTGTCGCATAATTTGGTTGTATTGCTAATATTTTTATATTCTAATTGAATTCATGTTTCTTAGATATCATACGTTCTGTTAATGCTGTTTTTGATGCTTGACGCGTACAGCTATATTTGGGTTCGTAAAGTCGAGTTTTCAATTTTTTTTTAAGTTTCGAACTTTTTTCTTCAAATTCACGACCCATTTCGATCAATAAAATTTCTGCAATGGAAATTTCCAATTAAACTGAACATGATCATTTCATCTAAAGCCTCCGGGAAAACTGGTATAATTAAATGTTATCCGTAGCATAATTAGCAACATTAGTGAATTCAAGTCACTAAGTCACGAATAAAGTCTCGTTTAAAAATTAACATATAACGCTCTCTATTAACATATTACTAGCGCCATATTCTCAACCCCGTTGGCTACAAAAAAAAAACAAAATTCGTCCAACTGTATCACCTGATAAATTGAAACATTCAATATCTTACCGAATAATAATTTTTACTTACAATTTTTATATTTACCATTTTTAGTTTCGAAATGTTATCGTATGATAAAAGATGTTTCCTCACATCGTCCTTTATTTTAGCTAGGAATTTATTTATTTATTTAGCTAAAAATTTCGATTATTAAAATTAAATATAAAAATTAAAAATTAGCTATTTCCTAGCTAAAAATTTCCTAGCCGAAGTACTTGGCGAGTTTGTAACTATAAGTGATATATTATGTAAATTAAGCGAAAAAACTCACCAAGTACTTCTGCCGAAATTTTTTTTTCAATCTACTTTTTGTGTTTGAAATCTTTTTTGTATCAAAATTTTTTCTCATAATTATTTTTTATTCTTATTCTTGTTGTGTAGAACAATTGTATTTTCAATTCGTTGAAAATGTTTTTATTGGATTTTAATAGGTTTTAATGTATTTGACTATTAATGCTTTTATCATTTTTATTTATTTAATAACTTTTTGTGAAGTTTAGACTTAATTTTTGGGCAGGTTTGAATTGGCATCTTTTGTGAAATTATGATTTGATTGATGAATTTTTGAGAGGCTCTTACAGCTTTTTGTGAGTTTCTAATTTATTAAGAAAATTTTTGTGGGGTTCTCCTATCATTTTTTGAGAGATTTAATGTGAATCAGAGAATTTTTGCAAGGTTGGTTTTCTTGGGAGAAAATCTCTTTTTTAACCTTTAGTGAAGGTTTTGTGTCGAAACTGAGATTTGTTACCGGACCAACTATTTGGGGGGAGTAAATGTACTTGTCTCAACTTTTTTTACAGCATTTATGCTGTTTTTTTGCGGGGATTTGTTGACTTTTTGTATGGAATTCATACCTTGAGAATTAAATATGTCTATATTATGTACGTATCTGAATGATGTAAAAGAATTAACATTTTTTTTCGGTATTGCAGCAAAATATGGTAACATTTGATCAAAAAATGATTCTCTCAAGAAATGGATCCTGAATAAAAATTTTAAAGGTCGCTCGAGCGATTTTTTAATCGTTTCTGCTAAAAATGGATACATGATCGAATTTCGAGCTGGTGTATCGCGACTATATTCGGACTAAAAATGCAATGTGAAATATTGATCTAAGAAGTGTTCAAATGAATTCAATCTTTGTAAGTAACCATCAATACTTATAAAATTATTAGATTACTTAAAATGTACAGTAGTACTGAGAAGATACGACGCATAAAAGAACAACGAACAAGTAAAAACTTGATTTTTTTTTAATTTTGTAAAAAAAAATTTCAAAAAATATTACACCGAAACATCCGTGCCAACAGATCAACGGATCGGAAAATATTCCATAAAGAATGATGCCGAAGAAATACTCCAATAGCATCAGAATGCACCGAAAGTTTTTAAATATAAGTAATCATAACGAAACGATATTTTGAATCAAAAAAGTATACGCACAAAGTTTCGAGAGCAAAAGTTTGATTGGAAAAAATAATTTTGACCGAAGTACTACGCGAGTTTTCCTTTTATAATGTTTATTGATTACGAATTATATCTCATGAGCAATAGATAAAAAAAAAAATTGGTGAAGTACGTATGAATTTTTCTTTCTCAAATCAAATATCTTTTCGCTCAAAATGATTTCACATCACTTGATTTCGTTTTGGGTTGCAAGTGCAAATAGTATTTTCATATATTTAAGGTCTCTACCATTCTAGGGTAGTTTAAAATCATATATAATTCAAACCTACGGTGGTATCATACACCATTCTCTCAGTTATATAAAAACGAAGAGAGTAGTTTTCAAATAAACGTTATTATTGCATGCAAGGGACATTTTATGGTAAAAGAGAAGAGGGAAGAGGCACCATTTTCGACTCCGTTTTAGAGTTTACGTTCAGAAAAATGGATTGTTGGGGTTAGGGTTAATAAAAAAAATTATTTATTTAGGCACTATGCAAAAATATATTTATTGAATTACACTGTATTTTTGCATTATCACTCTTCTATCTATATATATAAAAGTCACTTTAACCCAAAGTCGAAACTGACCGCGATATTTATAACCTCACGAGAAAGATATTAAATAATCATCGAATACGAGTTTATCGTACACAATTCTCTTAGTTATAAAAAAAAAATGGAGAATGGTTTCTAAATAAACCTTATTATTGTATTCGAGGAACATTTTATAGTAAAAGAGATAAGGTATCGTTTTTGACTCCGTTGTAGAGTTAGATGTCGAAAATAAAAATTACAGGCTTAACAATAATAAAAAAATACATATTTGTTCAAGCACTGTTAGAAAGATGATTGAAATGAATTGCACTTTATTATTTTCGCACTATCACTTTCTTATTATAATAAAAGTCACTGTAACCAAAAGTCGATCGAAACTAACTGCAATCGTTGTAACCTCATAACTGTTCAACAATATAGTACGGTTATCGGTTAGCTGTCATATCCAACGATCGATTGAATATTACCAGAGTTTTACCAGTATCACTAGTGTCACTAGATAGCGACTGCGAAAAAGACAGTTGCGCATCAAAATGTGTGCGAAAAAATGCTCAATTTTGCGGCACAACGAAAAAAAAAAACATTAATATTTTTAACACTATTTAAGCTACGAGGTTTTAATTAATCGCGATCGAAAGAGAAAAAAAATAAAAAATACGTGAATTTAAATGAACCTCCAAAATGCTGTATTTTAGTTTATATTAAAGAAACCATTTTTGAGAACAAGTAGAATCACGGTCCTTCTGGTAAAAGTGTCTTGTGCGACTCGCTTCGTAAATGTACTTGTCTCGAGTCGCTACCGCGACTCTTAATATTAATATTTTCAATATCCGTTAAGCTACAGAGTTTTAAATAGTCACGATCGATAGAAAAAAAAATACGTAAACCCGCAACATCTTTCAAAATGCTGTAATTAATTAAATATCGTGGAATGGAAAAAAAATTTCGGAAATTTACGAAAACCGTTCGAAACCATGTTGCTTGCTATAAAGAGCCTTGTTAGCGATTCGTCTTCTTCATTATAGTATATGTAAATGTACTTATCTTGAGTCACTATCGCGACTCTAGATACCCAGCAAACACCGCTGATTGTGAGATCAATTTCAAAAATATTACGTAACGAAAAATATAACAGATATGTCATATAATTGTTATCACAGAGCCATAATTTTTCCGTTTCAAACATAAATGTAATTAAGTTCATACGTCCCACTGATATGTCTTAACTACATCACAAAAGATGTAAGTTTTATGTAGTCAAGCAGTCCTCCATACTACCTCCGTCTTTGTGGTGAAGATAATACAGAAAATTATAAACATCACAAATATGTAACATTAATTTCCTGTCACAGGAGTACCAAATATTTACATATCATGATTCGTATAAAATTGTTACAAGTCGACGCAGTAACAATTACAGAACACCGTCTGGTATGATAGAAAACATAGCAAATACATAGTATTTGTTGGAAGATATTAATACGTAAAAATCTCGTCACATGAATACGAGGCATTTACATAAATTAAAAACTCGTAAAATTATCACAAGACGACCCGGTAAAAAATACAGAACAGCGGTGATATCACTATCTAGTAGGATATAAAACGATGCAATTACGTAGAATTTATTACATGAACGTTACCAAAAAATTCTTATTGACGGACTATTTTTATATGTTACATGTCATTCATACATAACCTGAACATCCGGAAAAATACAATGTATCTCTTTTGATAAATTTAACGTATTTACTACGTTTTTGGTTCTACTGAATAGTGAAATTACCAATTTCCTATAATTTGTTACTGAGCTGACTCATAATAATTTTATTTACATATTTTGGTCATACATAATTAACTCGTGTACGTGTAACGAGATTTTTAAGTTACGTAGATGTCATATTTAACTTTGATATTACACGTGGCCAATGTAGGTTAAAGTTTAAGGAATAAATGAAATCCAGTCCCCCTTCAATAAAATTCCATCTACATCTCTATCGTGATAGAGTGATACTGGAGTTTTTCAGCCTTATAAATTTTTTAAATAAAATTTAAAAAAAATTTGGCATGTTATAAAAATATCCATTCATCCATGTGCTGTTAATGAATTCTTGATGAATCCATATATTGTCAAAAAAATATGTATATTGGAATTCACAGTAGTATTCTCATTGGATATATAACTAAGAATTGTCAAGGAGACAATAGCGTAATAAGTAGCGTGCGTGTTCATTAAGTCAGGAATAATCAGAAGATAGGGTAGATCGGTTCAAACCCCAGTATAAGCAGAAATGTTTTTCCGCCATAATTAATGTTAGTAATAGTGAAAATAAGAGAATATAATAATGACGTAAGAAGAAAAACCGAATTCTAAATGGAAAAAGAATTATATTAAATATTTTTGGGTTTCTTTATGGTGCGATAAAATAAAAGGGACTTCTGACGAAACTGTTACTCTCTTATATCATTGGTTATGAAAAATTTACATGAAAAATACGGAATTATGTTTCCAGCGCATGGATATGTAAAATATATGTAACAGTGAAATCACATTGACTTTATTGTTACGAACATTATACATAAGCGTTACATGGTTCGTAACAGTTATATCTTTAAGTTGAGTATGTTATATATGTTGTATGAGTGTTACTCGTAGTTTTTTCATAACTGTGATTAGTTAAAAGGATGAAAAATTTGAGAACAAGCTTTCTTCACTCACGGAGCTAGTGATATCAATGTTATGACCAATGTAACAGCCGTTACATAAAATTATCGTAAATAATTTCAAGCAGTGTTTGCTGGATAGTTCAATTTTTTTATATTTTTTGCGAACCGTTAAATACTGAAATTTTGAAGAAATAAAATTATTGCTATGATTATATGTGTCATTCATCCTCAAAAAAATGTTTGTTTCATTTTTTTCTATTTTAATTACAGTATTTACAATATGAAATTCATAACAAGTAGAAAGTATTAATATAGAACTAAAACTAGTCAAACATGCTTACAGTCTCATTAATAGTGTTCTCATGTTAGGCCGATATTTATATTTTACTTTTACAGAAAAAATAAATTAAATTTTTCCGCGATGTTGAATATCACTTTATCCACCCTTCCCCTATATGTTTGGATATACGTGTGTGTGCAGCATCATGAGTGAAGGCACAACCACTTCCGACCTAAAACTGTTGGACGGCTTTTTCATAACTTCAGATGTTCTTGGCTTTATAAAAATTAGAGAAATAAACGCTCTGAGCATGAAAAAACGAACAAAAGCGTGCTTTTTCATCGAAAAATTACTCGACCCCTGAAAAGAAGATAAAATGTTAGATCTCGAATATTTCTTCATCATAATTTCATTTTGTTCACAAAGCCTCTAATAAAATAAATTTACAAATGTTTAGAGAAAAACAAGGCCTGGAACATTGTTCCTTTCTACACCACAGTTCATTGGTACCTTATCAAGAGACGCGGTAGCGGCTCGACGCCAAGTATTAAAAGAAAAAAGCCAGCGCGAGGCCTACGGCACTCTTATAAACGCGAATATGCCCGTTTTATGACGTCATGGCGTTTTCAAACCGTTCTGACGGATGAACCGTTTGATCAAAAAATCTGAATATTGGTGACAATTTTTTTTTTATTTTTCTCTTTCTATTAATCTTTGTTGCAAGTAAATCCGTTCGGCCAATCTTGAGATATGATGATTTAGCGAAATAAAATCGAACGTTTCGGGATAATTGTGCTTTCTTTAGGAACAGACATGCGTAAGTCGCGCCCGAATAGGTGTGTCATACGCCCTTTTAACAATAATCTACATTTCTCGACTGTCCGTCACTCGGCCCACTGAACGAGGCTACCCCCTCTTACATGCGCCCTTCAGTGAGAGAGACTGCACGTGCAGCCGCGTTCCTTCTCTCTCTCACTGGTGGCGTGCAGTGATCGAAAATCAATTGCCCGAAAATAATAACTTAATTAATTATTAATTAATATCGGAATTATTTTTATTATATTAATTTAATATATATATATTTTATATATATATATAACATATATATATAATTAAAAAATAAATAAAATTAAAATATTATATCTATATTAAATTATGTTTAAATTAAATTGAAAATAATTGGTCCTAGAATATGTTGTTTTTAATTACTATGAAAGAAAATTGGTAATTAATAGGAAATGCAGTGCCAAATGACGATAAAATTTCTATTTGATGCAGTACTTTCAATTGATAGGGAATTTATTGCTAATTAGCGATAGAATTCACTCCTGAATGAAAATTTTACTATCAGTTGCTAAAACGTCCTTAAGTAAAATGGCTCGGCACACTGAAGTACAGTACGACGGCTAGACAGACAGACAGACAGACAGACAGACAGACAGACAGAGAGACAGAACAGAGACAGAGACAGAGACAGAGACAGAGACAGAGACAGAGACAGAGACAGAGACAGAGACAGAGACAGAGAGAGAGAGAGAGAGAGAGAGAGAGAGAGAGAGAGAGAGAGAGAGAGAGAGAGAGGGAGGGCGGGAGGGAGGGCGGGGGGAGGGAGGGAGGGTGGGAGGGAGGGAGGGAGGGAGAAAGGGCGGGAGAGAGAGGGAGAGGGAGGGAGAGGGAGAGGGAGTGGGAGAGAGAGAGAGAGAGAGAGAGAGAGAGAGAGAGAGAGAGAGAGAGAGAGAGAGAGAGAGAGAGAGAGAGAGATTGAGAGACGACGACGACCTGAACAACGACGACGACGATGACCTGGACGACGACGAAGACCTGGACAACGACTACGACGATGACCTGGACGACGACGAAGACCTGGACAACGACTACGACTTGTATGACGACGCCGACGACCTGGATGACGACGATGACCTTGACGACGACGATGACCTGGACGACGACGATTACTACGACGACGACGACGACGTCGACGATGACGATCCGGACGACGATAACGACCTGGACGACGACGACTCCGACGACGACGACGACCTGGACGACGACGACGACCTGGACGACGACGACGACCTGGACGACGACGACGACCTGAACGACGACGACGACCTGGACGACGACGACGATCTGGACGACGACGACGACCTGGACGACGACGACGACGATGACGACTCGGACGGCGATAACGATCCGGACGACGACGACGACGTCGACGATGACGATATGGAGGACGATAACGACCTGGACGACGACGACGACGACGACGACTACGGCGACGACTACGACGACGACTACGCCGACGACGACGACGACGAAGAGTACGACGTCGACTACGTCGACGACGACGACGACGATGACGACGACGACGGCGACCTGGACGACGACGATAACCTGCACAACGACGACGACGACGACGACCTGGACGACGACGATCATCTGGAAGACGACGATGACGTGGACAATGACGACGACGACTCTGGTAGCGTATTCCTTCCTATCCCTCCCACTTATACATACATAACTATAAACATACATATAATCGCACCGGTAGTGTTACGCGATCGCTCAATTTCTTATTCGTTTATATTCAAATAAAAAATAATTAATTCATTAATTAATTATACGTGCTTCATTTTTATATGTATTATTACACATACTATATGTGCGAATCCAAAACGGTTCATTTGATTATAAATTTAAATATGTTCTCTGATGGTTATAGATAACCGTATTAAAATGTATTTCGGGGATATTCAAAAACCCTACGAATAGTGTGCGCATTCTTGAAATATTAGAAAATGCATTTTTTATGTACATAACGGATTGGAATGCGTCTTTATGTCCACTACTAGCTGAGAAAATGTCACAGAGTGTGTGTGTATTGTGTGTGAATATTAATGAATACACGGAGAGAAAAATCTGATAAAAATTACCGTGCTGTTACTATAATCGTCATGTAACAGACACGTAATGCAGTATTTATCGATGCATGTTACAAAAACTATGGGCTCTCATAAAAAAAATTACTATTTTGCTTAAGAGAAAATGTATTTCTCAGCACAAAATTTAAAATGAGACGACGAATTTTTCTGATACAGCACGGTAAAAATGTGGACCTTGTAATTTTTCATCTGTTGTTACAGAAAATTTATTACACATTTCAGAAAAAATGTCTCGCGAAATCATAGAATTTAAAATATAATGACGAATTTTTCATAAGCAGCACAGTAAAAATTCAAGCTTCCAAATTTTTCATTTGCGACCACAGAAAAATTGATAGTCTCATTGGAAATAAATCCAAGACGATGGAGAAATTTTTACCGTGCTCTCTTAGAAAGGGAGATGAGGAGCGACCCAGAGCGACCACAAGCATGAAGGTCACATGAAGGTCAAAACCGTATTTCCAGAGCTAGGTAAATCGCAGAGTTTGAAATTGTTTTCATTCCTCTCTTCACAAGAGAGAAAAAGTGTGCGTGCATATAACGAATACTCACACTAGTGGACGACGCCTCTTTGTCTACAAGAAATAAAAAAGGCCAGTCGAATTTCAGTGGCCGTGTGAGACAAGTGCAACGCATCTAGTGAAAGTGATTCCGTTAGTATGATTTAATTAAATAATTTACCGTATTGAAAGAACATGCATAGTGAAGAATATCATATGATCGTTGTATCGTGTGATCTTTTTTAGCATTTTATGACATCAGTCAAGGAAGATCAAGTTAATTCAAGTTGAAAACATGACGCAATCGAACGAGGTTATGATCTCAGTTAATTTTTTATCCATATAAAAGGGATTGCTCAGTTTTATTATTTTTTGCGTTTTTCTTATCGTTGTCGGTATTTTGTGATATCATTACAAATAGTTGTGACGACTGTTCTTTCGTTTCTATACAGAATATACAAAGACATTAGCACGACAAATTTTACCATGCTAGCATGACAAATTTCACCGTGCTAGCACGGTAAAAATTCGAGCTGGTATTAGAAAAATTGTTAGTGCGTTGACGAATTTTACTGTGCTAGCATTACAAATTTTACTATGCTAGCACGGTAAAAATTCACTCTACGCATGATTTTTTTTCTTTGGTCAACGCAAACAATATTTATACTGTATGTCAAAGAATAATTTTGAAACCTTCTTATAATTTTTCTAATGCTTGCAGTTCTCATGAGGTTTATCAGAGAGCATGGTAATTTTTTCTAGAAATCCCTATAAACATTCCAAGATTTTTCTCTCCGTGTATTTGTGGTATTTTACACAATTGCGGTACTTGCGAGGGCTTGAATAGCATTTTTTGACCCGAGGGTATGCATCAGTTCGATAAGCCTGAAAAATATGTTCATTCCAAAGTAAGAATTTTTCCATGCTATTTTTTTGATAGCAATAAAGTTTCGGCTTTTTCACTTTTTCGCCGCGCTGAAAATATTTTCATTCTAATTCAACAAACTGAGCGGAAAATATACACTCCCGAAACCGGAAGCAGGTGGCCTGACTGATCCATACCCTTCAATTCATAGGATTTAAGTAATGTTCAACAATGTCATTGAAAAATAAACACCAAAATTTGTTCAATCGTATGCTTATGTCCATTCGTCATTTTCTATGTAAGTTTCACAAATCGAATATCGTCTTTTACGCTCGCATCTAAAATGTAATAGTGGTCCTGAGTCATGTTAGCGAGCTTTTTATCTATCTTTAAGAAGATTTTAACGATAAATTTTTTTTCGTATGTTCAACAGTTTGTCTTATTTCCAACTTCATATTTGTGTCGTCCAAGAGACATGGTTGTTGATTGACCTATCTTGAAATTCACCACTTAGAGTATGAAAAAAATTGCAATAATTAATTTCTTATCTTTTGACTATATTTCAGCTATGATTGAAGCTGTAACATCTCGATCATTGCGTTTGCTCATTGTTCAAATGGACACATGAGCATTACAATTATAAGCGAGACATCCACAGTCCTGTGCGATCGTCCTATGACTCGTACATAACAGCCTTAAATACATTTAATTTTATGCTGTATCCGAGTATGAGTTTCGCAGAAATTCATGATGTGACAATAAAAATATGTGGATGTTCTCATACGGTAAAGCCGTCTCGAAAAATTATACGAGATTTGGCAAGACCGATGCATAGCATTTTTTACTGATCAGGTCGTATATCGTGATGATATCAACTTTTTGGAAGAAAAAACATTTTTCCAGGTTTCATCTATGATATTCATTTGGCAAGGAATGAATTGAGTAGTGATCTTTGGAAAAGAGAACTGATGATAAGTTAGGCCTTTTCGACTGTTATAAATGGAACAGCGTTTTTGAACACTACGTCAGAAAACGCATCTTATAAACCTGAATATTTACAAACTGGTGACATATGTTACGGTATTTATCGGTTAAAAAGAAAAATAATTTAAAAAACTGAAACTGTACATGATAGTGGAGCTAATTCTTATCATCGCGAGCAATGTTTTCAAGTTTTTGTTAAAGTTTAAAACGATGTAAAATAAAATAATGACGGGTCCTTGACTTATCTGTATTTTATGAGCAGCTGAGAAAGCGTAAGAACTAAAAGTTAAAAACGATGTAAAATAAAATAAAATAATGAGGGGTCCTTGACTTATCTATATTTTATGAGTAACTGAGAAAGCGTAAGAACTATCCCATATATTAATTTAAAAAAAAATAATATGAAAAACATCTTTGTTATTCTTTTCTGGAACTTTCTCTTTCATGTCATTCAGCTTAATAGTTCCATGATAAAATGGCACGTTTTTACCGGGAGTATGCGATTCTTTTCAGGAATATTGGAACATCAGTAGATATCACGTTTTTCAAAAATAATTGATATCTATAGAAAAATACTTTGAAGAGGTATAAATAGGAAAATACTTTGGAAAAGTATAAAAATGTACGCTAAATATTAAAAAATCGTAACCTTAGTTATTAAATGGCCACCTTACATTCCGGATATTACTTTGCAAAACAATTGTTTTTCTTTATAACTATCATTCTCTTTTCATTTAATAGTTAAAACTTGTTTACCTCGGATAATACCGATTTAGCAGTATTTGTCCGTCAATGATGGAAGAAATTACTGTTCAGCTCTGTAATTGTTTTGTCATATGAAGGAAGTTACTCAACTTGTGACAAAAAAAATCTAATTAATCATTGTTTCCGAACGAAAAATTTTTTTACCGCCATAGGACCAGTTAGTAAGTATGGCCGTTTTTCAAAAAGAAGTGAAATCAATCGCAAAAGACTTTAAAAAAGTAAAAAAAGAACGCCAAGTATTAAAAGACGCGACCTTAGTTATAAAATAATCATTCTATATTTTTTCTGTTATTACATTACTCTATAGGACAGTTGATAAGTATGGCCGTTTTTCAAAAAGAACTGAAATCAATCGCAAAAAACTTTAAAAAGGTAAAAAAAGAACGCCAAGTATTAAAAGATGCGACCTTCGTTATAAAATAATCATTCTATTCTCAGAAACAATGATCAATAATATTCATCTTGATTTCGAGGAGAAATTGAAGTTTCACGATTCTTATTCCACTATTGGTATGTGCTCAGTTACTTTAACTTGAAAAAAAAAAACATACTATGAAAATGTTAGCCTTCATTATCGAATTAAAACCTGTTTACATCTTTTATTTTTTTATTCTTGATATATGAGAAGTTATCGTACAACGAAAAAAGATCTAGTTGGAAATTGTCGCTCATGATTGAAAAAAACATGAAATCATTTCAACGTAGCCAAGAATGGTGAATGAATTACGCGTTTCTGGATGGAATCATATACACTTTGAACGGTACCTGCTGAAGGTTTTTGTCACCTCAAGGGCTTCAAGAATAATTCTGCGGATATAAAGAAAATGTTATT
This sequence comes from Rhimphoctona megacephalus, assembly GCA_963989365.1. Classification (NCBI taxonomy): domain Eukaryota; kingdom Metazoa; phylum Arthropoda; class Insecta; order Hymenoptera; family Ichneumonidae; genus Rhimphoctona; species Rhimphoctona megacephalus. The sequence continues at coordinate 29,851,904 of OZ022414.1, read as the reverse complement.
CTGCTTTTATGCTAGCTAAGCACTAAGAATGTACAACACAATTTCACAGAGAATAAAACAAAAAACAATTACATAGAAAAGTGCAAATAAGCGAACAAGTGCACACATTGTATCTACATGTTTGTACCGCAAAAATTCACTGCAAATATTACACATGAACTTGGCGTGCATGGTTTTACCATGCACGCCAAGTTACCGTGCATACTGAGTGGAATAAAAATCGTGAAACTTCAATTTCTCCTCGAAATCAAGATGAATATTATTGATCATTGTTTTTGAGAATAGAATGATTATTTTATAACGAAGGTCGCGTCTTTTAATACTTGGCGTTCTTTTTTTACTGTTTTAAAGTTTTTTGCGATTTCTATCTTACCTGATTTTCTTTTTCTGTGACATACTTTCTTCCTTGCTTTTCGTTCCTTGAAACATACTTGGAACAATATATTCATTCAATATTCCAATCTTCTTGAAATTACGTACGAACAATCTCGAATCTTTGACAGCAAATACTTAGATCATTATCTCAAAGCTCTTGAGTCTTTAACCTAACTCCTAACTAATATTATGAATCCGAAAATTTGTTTGTTACCTGAAAACTCGATAGTCAATGAACGAATCATTCCCGAATTTCGCGTGCATATAGTTTGTGTGACAGAGTGACACATAAAATAAAAAAAAAAATTTTAAGAATCAAATCAACGGTTTGTATACTTAAGATTATATCGCATCTCAAATCCTATTGAATTATTAATACTACACGAGCGAAACCGCAAGTAACAGCTAATATTTTTATGAATGAGACATTCCGAGATAAGGCAAACAGAAAATCAATTTTTACCAAGTTTTCGTCTTTATAAGGGAAATCCGCGTTTGTGCTTGTTGAAAATCTAGTGAAATTATACAGAAAGAATTTTTCGACTAGAAAATCATATAAAAAAAGAAATAGGATCGAAAACACGGTGCGTCTTTATTGAAGTGTTCAATGCGGTTTTTACGTTGATTCATTGATCTTCCCACGGGATGAGCTTTGATTAATTACAGCGAGTGCTTTTGCCTCAAATGCAGGGACACATGAGAGTTAAGGATTACAGGGCAGAGGGATAAGACAGAGAAGGGGGGGGGGAGGCGTTCAAATGCAGCGATATATGTATATGACGAGGTTGAATTAATGCGCTAACCGCAGTGGGCTATTCGCTTCATTGACAAGAGGCAAAAAGAGGTGATCAAATGAATTTCAAACTGAGTACATTGAGGGCTAGCCAGTCTCTTTGAGAGACTCAAAGCATTCGATGCTTCAAATCCTCCACCCTTGGTCTATCCCACAAAGTCACGCTAAAACAGCGTGGAAAAGATAGAGAGAGAACATTTCCCAAAGAGAGTATTCAATTTCCAATTTATACTTCAATACTTTACCAAAAATCTCAACTCAGAATTTAACTTGAGGGGAGATGTAGATCTAAAAGGTTTGAAAAATCAGTAAGTAAAAAAATATGTTTTTTTGAAAAACAATTGGAGTAATCGGATAAAGGTTTTTTGTGATTCAAACCAGACATTTTGAGAAACTTCTAACATACTTTTATTTTGAAAAAGTGAAACACGGCTATAATACAGCGTCATGAAAAGGGTCCTTATTTTTAAAAAATCCAAAACGGTAACGGGTGTAACTTCACCAAAAATCAACTGACAACAGAAATAGAGTGGGATATTAAATTACGTACTAACATATTTGTTGTGACATAGCCGGTTTTAAAAAGATTCATTTTTTCATCAAACGTCGAACTTTTAAACAAACGAAAAACGCAATGTCTGAATCAAAATTATTTAGTTTTCTGTCGAAAACCAAAAAACTAACAGTCATAGTAAAAAAATCCTAGGGTACGCCATAGATAATTGGATATAGAATGACCATGAATATTTGTCACCAAATCGGTCGAGTAGTTTTTGAAATTTATCCGTTACGAATTTTTTAAGCGGTAGTCTATTCATGGAAGCCATGACACGTTGTGTGCTACTTTTTTTCCATAAAATCAATTTGTAATGCTTCTCAAAATATGTGTTTTCAGCCACGAAAAACCTTCGTTCCACTGCTTCAATGATTTTCCAAAAAAAAAAATATGTTCCATGACTTTTTTACTCCTTCTAGGTATAGGGTCCCCTTAAGAACTTCATTGAACACGTAACATGATATGTTGTAACATGGTCAAGAATCTCTGTGATAAGGTAGCATTTTCTAATTTGATATCACATCAAGGAAATGTTTCGAATCGCAATGCAATTTAAAAGCACAATCCTTGCCTGTTGTTTTAATTTTACAATATTTAAAAAAATTCCTGTATTTCGAACAGCCATTATCACCGTATTAACTATGGAACACCCGCTCGTTTCAGGTGGCTATATTTTTATTGATTTTCAGTTAGTTAGCACCATCAGAAATTCAAAAACACTGCACCCTCTCAACGATTGATGCGTGAGCCGGTGCATGGCTAAGTGGACACCCATCCAAGTACTAGCTTCGCTCAAAGCAGCTCAGCTTGAAAAATCACCAAAGCGTAACCATCGCTGTCGGTAGATTAAGATATATAAAAGTAAACAAATTGAATTTCAAGTGGTGTGTTCAATTTTAAAATCAGAATTTTTAATCCTTGAATTGTTTAAATCCAAAAGTGACGGATTTAATATGGCCGATGACAATTTTTAATTCCTTTCAAGAATAACGGTTGTCCTTTCGTTTTTTAAATTGCTGATTCTAAACCTGTAATCATTTTTTACCAATTACCAAGATGGAAAGTCCAATACTGCGGATTCATATTTGAAAACCCGTTAGTGTTCAAGGAAATCAAGGAACCTCGTATATACAGGGTATCCCATACATAGTGAATCGAACTTTGAGGGATTATAGCTTGGGTCATGATCTATCAAAATATCAAAACATGACCCTAGTGAAAGTCTCACCTTTTTCGAGTTATTAGGACTTTTTTTAAATTTTCGAAAATCACTACTGTGCGTCAGTTTTTTTGCTGTCGTTTATACAGATGACCTTTGATTGTTTGACCCATAAAATATTAAAATGTTATTAAATACAACAACGTAACCTTTCGATTTTAAAACGTATATTGTTTTCCGTATATCTGCGTTATACATTTGATAGCATTTTTGTTTGCATCAGATATAGAAATTAAAAATCGGATATATTATTTTCAAACTCAATATTTAATGGTATCTACTGTATATATTCATCAATGAATGAAATGAATAATTTGTTCATGAAATACTTTCACCATCGTCATGGTATATAATAATCACACTCTTTTGGGGTCAAACTTCTTAATCAGTTTAGCCAATAAATTTGAGGCCTGACATGCAAATGCTATTGGATCAATTATTATTTTCCTCAGAATATCGATTATCGATACGCTATAAAGGAATGTTGACTATGGCGTGACTCTAAATACGTAAGCCAGTGGTATAACAGGAGAAGAATCTCGCGTTTCATCCATTAATCACAAGCCGAAAAATTGTTTACGTGTCTCCTCCTTCGGCTTGAGTAATTAGATATATTCTGGCGTGATCGTCGCTTCATATCACTACGTATTATTCTCGTTCTACATCGTAAAAAAATTGTCATTCCTCCGCTTCTACTATAAAATTATGTTATAGTCATAAATGAAGGTCATCCATTTTTTATGGGTCAGCGATTATTCAAAAAAGATGCTGATTCCGTTCGTTGGCGTGTTTTTGTATAATTTAAATAACTTTTTGTGAAATCACATCCTAACTTTTTATGAGGATTGAGTCATCATTGTCTTGTGCGACTTAACTTTATTCGATAATTTTTTTAAGAGTGGTCACTCTTACAACTTTTTGTGCTAATTTGATTTTTTGAGGGATTTTCGAAGGCGACGAATTTTTGTCGGGAGTATAAGAGCCCGAGAGAAAATAATTATGTATAATCATATCGAATTAAATGTGATTGTCCATATGTGACCAGATCCAATCAGGGCTAGGAATCGGCCCGGTCTGATCGTGTATGATTGAATATCATCATCTGTACAGTCATGTCTATTGATGCATGAACAGATATGATTATACATTAATGCAATTTTGTAGTATTAAATATATAATGATGTTTTTTTTTTTTCATTTTTCATCTGTATTGGTCTAATTTGGTCTATTTACATTTTTCGAGTATTGCCTCTGAGGTTTCTATACATTTATAGGATAGGGTATTGTTTTGTTTACGTAATGTTACAGTATTTTTCATTTGCCTTTAGGCTGATATGTTTTTGTTCTTCTACATCTTTTTTTAAAAACTAAATTCTGAATATAATAAAAGGGAATAGGTAATTGAGGAGGGGGGTTTAAAGGAGGGGGAGTTGGATCGAGCAAAGAATGTTAAGTTTCGCCGATGGGTTGTCGAATGGCCGGCGATTTTCTGGTGTGAGTCCACGTAAATAAGGACAGGCGTGATGTTTAAGTTTGTCCAGATTGTTTTGGTGTATCTCGCAGAGGCGCTCGAGGAAGGGTTTTTCGCCCGTCATCATCCACAGATCAGCAGTTGGAAAGGATACCGGTAGACCGACGGCTTGTTTAAGCGTTTTTCGTACGATATCTCCATTTTTCGTAGAGATGTTTTATTATATAGTGCTAGTAAACAACCGGTGCCATAATCTAGTGATGGGAGAACACATGCTCTGATCACTCTCCATTTTATATATGCGTCTATTTCGCTGTAGCGCCCAATAATTCCTTGTAGACAGTTGACTACAAATTTCGTAATTCCGAGTCTTTTCCCGAATTGCGGTGTTATTTTAAGGGTTTTCGAGAAAGTAACTCCAAGATAATTGAGTTTCCTTGCTGGGTTTATTGTTTCGATGTTCCTGATTTGTGGATTTACAATGCTGATTCCGCGTTGCTCTATATGTCGGTGTTGTCGTCCGAAGATCATCACATGTGTTGTTGAAGCGTTGCATTTGAGTCCTCATTTGTGGTAGTAGTCAAATAATTCTTGCGTGTTCTTTTCCGCCAGGTATTGTGCTCGGCGAGGGGTAGTCCGTTGTTCAATATCATCATATCGTCTGCGTACTGGGAGCTAAAACTGGCCGAGTGCGGGACGTCTGAGATGTATAGGTTGAATATCATCGGCCCAAGCACAGAGCCTTGTGGGAGTCTATGTGGTTGGTGAATGGCCTCGCATGTCTCGTTTAGGAATTTGCCCTGCAATTTCCGATCTAATAGATATGACTCGAGTATTTTTATTATACCCAAGTCAATATTTTTTTCTATTAATTTATATACCAATTGCTGCATGGTTTATGCTGTCGAAAGCTTTAGAGAGATCCAGTAAGACAGCATAACAGGTTGTTTCTTCGTTTATTGCTTTTTGGATATGTTGTGTCGTTCTGGTTAGTTGGCTGTCTGTCCCCAAGGCTGGTCGAAATCCATGTTGAGAGTCTGGTAGTATTTGGAAATAAGAGTCCATTCTGTTTTTAATTATGCGTTCGAACCATTTACCCATTATATTGAGCAGGGTTATCGGTCTATACGATGACGGTTCGTTTACAGGTTTCCTTGGTTTATGTAAAAAGATGCACGTGCCAAGTTTCCATATGTTTTTTTTAACAGGGAAGGAATAATCAGAATTTGTTTAAACTTGGAGGATATTTTATTCATGTTTTGAAGTACACTTTATAATTTTTTCAAGTCATTTCCGCCGGAAATAGTGGAGTTAGAAGCTGCTATCCATGGACGATCGTCATCCGAGTTTTTTGTTGATGGGCATTCCTGAAGTCACAATTTTTATCTGTAATTATTACAATTTTCTTTTTTCATTAACAACATATTTCCTAAGAATATAAACCAAATTGTGATCGAAAAAGTATAAAATTGCATGTTTTTGAGGTGTTTGAACACAATGTCATGTTTTTATACCACGTTTTTTCACCTTTTTTTGCATTAAAAAAAATATTTTTAATCATAATATCATCCCAGAGTTAGGTTCATATAGATTATAATTGAATAAGGAATATTCACACAAATTTTCAGAACGATTGGTCAATAACTTTTTGAGCTAGAATGCCCAACTGCACTATTTCCGGCGGAAATGACTTGAAAAAATTACAAAGTGTACTTCAAAACATGAATAAAATATCCTCCAAGTTTAAACAAATTCTGATTATTCCTTCCCTGTTAAAAAAAATTCACGAAAAACGCCAAAATTTCGGCCTCTTAAACTGGTTTCTCCCGTTGAAGATTTCTTGGACTCTTGCGAAATAGCTGTCACGCATACTTTTTAAATGCTTCGCTCCGAGTACGCCTGGTCCAGGGGCTTTGTTATTTTTAAGTTTGTTTAGTGCTTTTTTCATTTCTTGATCGTTGGTTAAAGGTAGGGGCTTAGAGGGTGTGTTAACGACTGTTGATTTGTTTTCGTCCTTTACTGCGCTTTCACGAGTGATTGCAGCGTTGGTTAGCATCGCAGCTACTTCTTTTTGAGTGGTTGCACCGTCAAAAAAAGGCACCCTGTTTTCTGGCCTTTTAAGGGATTTTTGTATTTTTCACATTGCTTTACGATTGTCTGTTTCGTTCTCGATAACTCATAACTATTGCTCTTGTTTATACTCGCGTATTTGCTCAATCACACGTGATTTGAGCTCGTGTAGACGCGTGACCCACGCGGGATCCCGAACGCGTCCGTTGCGTTGCATAGCGGACCGCACTCGATTTCTTTCGCGAATTGTTTGTTGGATTTCATCTGGTAATAGTTCACTAAATTTATTTATCTCACGAGTCATTCCACGCACGACAGACTGCAAGTGAGATGTAAGATGCTCGATAGCGTTTTCGACCTCGTCAGTTGATTGTATTGGGGGCGGCTGCACGAGCGTTGTACAATTTTCATATTCGAGCCATTCCTCGTTCCATTTAAGTCTCGTTCTGCCTTTTTTTGTGAGCTCCGGTGTTATTTTTATTTTTACGATGATTGGCATGTGGTCACTTCCGATGTCTTCGATATTTTCGGAAGAGGTAATGTTATTGGCGATGTTGGTCAAAGCGAAGTCTAATATGTTATTCTAGACGGAGTTTGGCCTTGATCCACGCGGATCCATTGCGATGTCGACAAGACCATTGTTTATGTATTGGTATATGATGGTCCCGCGTTGATCATTTGTTCTATGTCCAAATATTTTATGTTGAGCATTCCAGTCTTCGACTGTGATCGAGTTTTGTGTATTCAAGATATTTTCTATGTCATTGTTTACGTTGTGTTCTCCTGGTGCTGCGTAGATGCCGTTGATAGTGATTTTTTGACCGTTTTGAGTGTTAAGTAATATCGAACAACATTCAAAATTGTCATGTGGTTTCAGTCTGGACCAGAAAAGGTCGTTTCTAATGTACATGAAGATTCCACGGACTCCTCGGCCTCGCGTTTCATAGTTTGTTTTGTTGTCTGATATTTTTAAATATCCTTGAATATTATATTTATAAATTCCAGCGGGCTTGACTTTAACTTCATTTAATATTATTACGTGTGGACTGTGTTTCGCGGCGAGGTTTCTAATTTCATTTATTATTTTATGAATCCCGAATACGTTGCATTGAAGAATCACGATGAATTTTCAATTTCGTTCCACAGGCGATCTAGCACAGTGATTGCTGCATTCGTCACGCCTCCGATTGTGTATTTTATCTTAGATTCGTTGTCTAATTCGTCGATTATTCTGAATATCGGTAGGAGAAAACTCGCATCGACGTCATCGTAACAGATTTCGCTTATTGCTTTACTAATAAGTATTTTTATCGGTGTTCTCTTTTTTTGGTTTGGGTTTTATTTGTAATCGCGATTCGTAAGCTCATTGTTTCCGAAATGCTCAATTCGCTCACAATTGTCAGTCAAATCAGTTGGAGGTGTTAGGTTTGGTCTGCTTGAGACAGATTTTGTTTGTTGCGTTCGTTTGGTTGTGTTGCTATGCTTGTTCGTATTTGTTTGCTCATCAGCTCTGTAATTAGGTCGTCTTCTAATAGCTTGAAAGTCGTTATCATAGTTAATTATTGGTGGCGTGGGTATTACGTGTCGAGTTGGTTTCTGAACGAGATTTAGTTTTTTTCGTTTTTCCATTGCTTTTTCCATATTAGCCTCTCTGACTGGACATAGCTTGCTTTTAGCGTCGCGTTCAGTGCTTTCGCACAGAGAGGATTTTTCAATGTGGTTGATGGTTTTGGTTGTGGAGATTTCTTTGTGTTCGCCATTTTTGGCAATGTGTCCAAAGTCGAGGCATTTCATACACTGCCGCGCTCGGTTCTCCGTTGCTTGATATTTTTCACATTTTACAACGCAAACGTCAAGTCTAGTTTTCTTATACAGGTCAAGGAGTTTGGTTACATGACAATTCGTCCCAGGACAAAATATCCGGGTCAAAATATCCCGGTCAAAATATCCTGAGACACAATATCTCGGAGTCAAAATATCCTCGGGACGAAATATCCTGAGACACAATATCCCGGAGTCAAAATATCCTCGGGGCAAGATATCGTCAGATACAATATCCTGGAGTCAATATATTCTCGCGATATCGTATCATGCGTTTTTCATTTTCATCTTTAATAGTATAAATGTATCTTTTAGATACTAACATGGGCTTCCCTTTTTGTGTTAATATTAAACTCAACGACATATTTAATTAATATTTAAGTTCAATTTAACGATAATTTGATTATTCAAAACAAATAAATTAATACACTACATTCCAATAAATTAAGACGTGTCACAGAACATCACAGATTGGATTACGATCCCGTACAGTACTGGAGACGAAACTCATCACTAACCTCAGGATACAATTATATTCTTTTACATACACATCTTACATACATGAATACATGTTGCCACTTGCTTTCATATACACACACACATATGATCATCAATTTCTATATTATATTCATTGAATCCGTTGAATTCAATACTCATCAATATTCATCGATACAAATATCACAGTGGTTTATACTACAATTATATTTTATTCAAGGAGAGGATCAAGATTCAACATATTTTCGTTAATAATGATAATGATATTTTTCTTGATTGATAGAAATAAAAATATCCAATACATTTAGTCTTACAACTGTAGGATATTTTTCAATAAACAATATTATGTTGTTGGCATATTTCCAAATTAAGTATATTATATTATTAGGATATTTTTAAATAAAGGATTTAAATAAAGGAATATTGTTAGGATATTTTCAAATCGAGGATATTATGTCATTAGGACATTTTGACTCAGACATTTTGTCCCAGGACATTTTATCCCAGGATATTTTGACCCTAGGATATTTTGTCCTAAAAATATTTTGTCCGAGGATATTTTTCCTCAGGATATTTTGGCACGGGATATTTTGTCTCAGGATCTTTAGGCCGTACACCAAGGAGTTTTGTCTCTGACGGGAAGATAGCCACCATGAAGATGCTGATATTTGAGAAAGCGATGAGTTGTAGGGGTTTGATTCCCCACTGTTGTTCGATTATAAGTTCTAGCTCTCCCTTTTCATACAGTGGCGCCTTGATGCCTTTGATCATGACTCATTGATTTTTTTCGATAGAATCATTGATATGATATTCTATTTCATTTACTCTTAGAAAATTCTGTAGTTCCATTTTAGATCGGGGATTGTTGCATCTGATTCTCCAGTTAGCTCCGCCATCATGTTTAAGTTCTACTTTTTGCTTGCGGCAGAAATGATATAGTTGAGTTTGTAAGGAGCCGTTTTGTTGAAGTAGGGCTGATTTAATTACAATCGGGCTAGGTTTCCGATTGTCTTTGTTGTTTTTGTTGTGTATCGTTTCCTGAGTCTTGTCAGATTCGACGCGAGATATACATGTCGATCGCGCTTGCTTGTTCTCGCCAGCTGATGATATGGCGATATTTATTGAGGCAGGCTGCTTATTTTCCTTTCTTTTCATCTTTTTTCTCGCCTCGTTTAGAGGGTCGGTGTATTGAGAATTCTCGCTCGAATCGGAGTTGTTCGACGGTTTTCTTTACATCGCTAATTTTTGTAACATTGTTTTATTAGGGGACGTTTCCATGTTTTCTTTAACAGAGGTTTCATCGTCTTCATCATCTTCCATTGTTTCCATGTATTTTTTAACCCTTTGAAGCATAGTGATATACTGGTATGTCACCTACTTCCACTCTGTTTTTCTTCAATAAAAAATTTTTTTAGCGCATAACGACTAATGTAAATGTATATTTAGGATGTTGGGAGATCAATTGTTACTACAATATGACTATTAAGGGTTTATGTTTCACTTAGTGGATGTTAATAATAACTACAGTACAAAAAAACACGTTTTTTAGATAATAAATGTAATTGTAGCTAATCCGGCAGGTAAACAATAAACAAAAAATGAATTCAGAGATGTTTTTTGGGTCGCTGATTACGAATTCGAGCTAAAAATCCAGAAATTCAAAATGGCGGATCCAATATGGCAAACAAAAATCGGAGATTTTACTGGAATTACTAGAACATCGGAGTTGCTCAATATGTTGATTCTGCTACACTGAATTTCTAATAAAACTACGCTTTTAGCATTATTCGGAGCTAACGGCGAGGATGTAGCGAGTTTCTAGCTCCATATTTTTTTATATTTTTTCACGTTTTTATATTTTTCGTTTCTTTTTTTACCTTTTTATTTTTTTTTATTTTTTTTATTTTTTTTTTTTAATTATATAATTATAAGCTCAGTAGCTTATTATAAAGCTTATTATAAAATTATAAGCTCAGATTAGTATCAGTGACCAAGGCAGTTTTTGTGTTTCATTATCCTATATTGGAACTGCCATTTTTATTGTTCAATTTTGAACTGAGATTCGTATTCAACGACTCAAAAAATCCCTGCATACGGAGTTTCATCTTCATGAAGCTACTTTGAGCATTTTGGTCCGCCATATTGGATCCGCCATTTTGAATTTCTGGATTTTGAGCTCGGATTCGTAATCGGCGACCCAAAAACCCTCGAGTACCAACTTTCGCTTTCATCAAACGATTTTTGCATTTATGGTCCGCCATATTGGATCCGCCATCTTGAATTTTTAAATTTTGAGTGCAGATTTGTAGTCAACGACCCCCAAAACCCCCGAATACTAACTTTCACTTTCATCAAATGATTTTCGCTGTTATAGTCCGCCATATTAGATCCGCCATCTTGAATTTTCAAATTTTGAGTACAGATTTGTAATCAGTGACCCCGAAAACCCCCAAGTACCAACTTTCGCTTTTATCAAACGATTTTCGCAGTTATGGTCCGCCATATTGGATCCGCCATCTTGAATTTCCGAATTTTGAGTGCCGATTTGTAATGAGCGACCCCGAAAACCCCCGAATACAAAGTTTTGAGCTAATTGCACGTAAGGAAAAATGTGTGCTTCAAAGGGTTAAATCAAACGGGTGCATAGACATTCGGTTTACTATTGCTGGGGGCGTTTGCACTTGGGTCAGCCATTGGCTGACCCTTAAGTTTGACGTTATTATTCGGATAAATATTAGTGATAGTTAACTTTGAGTTTGTTAATTTCACGACACGATTATAATTAAGCCTTTGGCTATATGCCGACACTATCGGTTCACGTGTTATACTTTCGGTATTATCGCATTTGTAAACACGTCCGTCTCCGACGGCTATCCGAACCAGACTCCATATAATGATGTATGATCATGTATATGTATATATGGTCGTAAAATCGAAATGTTTCGAGATTTGACGATATCTTCAAATGTCAAAACTTAGGATTTTTTAGATCCTCTTCTTTCTGAATAGAGAGGTGTAAATTGGGACTGAGCCATGTACGTGATCGCTCATTGTAAATATATAAGGATGATAAAATTGGATACGATGAATGGGTTATGGGCGCACGGTCGGCACATCGCTAATGCGAACCGTGGTCCTTTGGCGGATTTGCCGCACCACAAAAATAAAAGTGACTTGACTGTCTCATATATGTTTATATCTATTCAGATATGAGTCCATACTAGTTAGCTATCCTTGGATATCATATATATTTGCTTTAAGATGAGCCTACAATCATTAGACGTGCCCAGATATAATCATATAAATCTATATGTACTCATATAAATGTTCATATTTATTCAGATATGAGCCCATACCAGTTTGATATGCTCAGATGTAATCATATAGTCATCCATATTTACTCAGGTATGAGCCCACATTAGATATATATCTTCAGATGTAATCAAATATGAGTCTACATTTATGTATAATACACTACCGACGAAAAGTTTCCGGATAAAAGTTCGAAAAAGTTTCGGGACTATTTTTGATGCCATTTCGCCGGTAGTGAACATAAACAAATTTAATAAATAGCATTTTGAAAGAGAGGAATACGGCTTCGTTCCGCTTTTCTGAAAATTCTCTACAATTGTTTTTACGACTAGGACGTTATTTTAAAAATGATCATTTTTCATTTTTTTTTCTTTTCCTTTACAGTTGGACCACGTTTTAAGAAGAAATTTTTTAAATAAGTTTCTTTAATCGCATTTTTGAAGGGGACAGCTCAAGCTTCATTTTCGTTTTTTAAAAAGTTTTGTGCGATTTTTTTCACAAAGCTATTCTGATTTTTGTAAAACAAGAAAGAATTTGAAAAATGCCGTGTAATACGAAAACTATTAAGTTTAAAAGAAAATCTCAAGAGGATAAAAAATTGCATCAGGTTTTGCTAAGTTCACTATAATTTTATCAGATTTTTTTCTGAATTTTTTTTTTTAACTATTTTCGGTAGAGACTCAGATAAATTGATTACCGCAATTTAAAAAATATAGGATTTGTGATAAAATGTCAAGAGGGAAAAAGGTTTTATTTTTTTCATTTTGAACGCAGTGAAATTATTTAGATTTTTTTTGAAATTTTTCTGCGAATTTTTCCCTCTAGATATTTTACCATTTACCTCATAGCTCTCCAGATACATAAATCAATGGATCAGAGTTTTAATCAGAAATAGTTTGAAAAAAAAAATTTCGAAAAAAAATCTAAAAAAATTCCAATGCGTTCGAAAGGAAAAAATAAAACTTGTTTCCCTCCTGACACAAACTCCTTCCTCCTATCACAAACTCCATAGTTCTTAAATTGCGGCAATCAATTTATCTGAGTTTACCGAAAGTAGTTCAAAAAAAATATTTAGAAAACAAAATCTGATAAACCCGTGAAAAAATAGGCAATACTTACAATACGACCAGCGCTCGGGACAACATTGGCTACCCAACCGATGGCGTCCAACAGTAGGACTGATGCGCGGCCGACTGTGTTTACCTAGGTTGAAATTCAGCATAGGTGTACAACGAAATGCCAGTGCTGGCCCAGCAGCGTAATTTCAACGGCAGCCAACAGTAGGCGGTTGATGGTTACGCCAACCTTGGGCCGATGCGCGGCCGGTCCTGTTCGCCAAGGTTGAAATTAATTGAACATAGGCGTACAACGAAATGCCAATGCTGGCCCAGTCGCGTAATTTCAACGGCAGCCATCAGTAGGCGGTTAACGGTTACGCCAACCTTGGGCCGATGCGCGGCCGATCCTGTTCACCAAGGTTGAAATTGAGCATAGGCATACAACAAAATGCCAATGCTGGCCCAGTCGCGTAATTTCAACATCAGGCAACAGTAGGCGGCCGATGGTTATGCGAACCTTGGGCCGATAATGTTTACCGTTTAAGGCATCTTCTCACTTTAAGCGCCTCAAAAATAGGCTGTTTTTGCGATTTTTTTTCGAGGATTTTTGCTTAAAATTATGGGATAAAACGGATCCTATGTAATAAACACATCTTTCAAGTACATGAAAAAATTTTTATTTTATTTTTTTAAACAATTATTATAATACATCAGTAGCATTGAAAAACCCGTGTAAAAATGTTATGGTCGTGGCTTGTTGATGGTATCTCCGAGACGGGTCGTCTGAAACAAAAAAATAAAACTGTTTTAGATTCAGTATGTCAGTGGCTATAGCGCATATCATCAGATTTTTGATATTCGCGAAAATAACAAAATGGCGCACGTTTTTCGAAAAAGTAAAAAAAAACCACGATTTTTTTGCAGTTTTTTGTAAAAAAAAAATTCTTAAAATCAAAATTTAAAAAATCTGATGATATGCGCTATAGCCATAACTATGAAGCATATGTCATTCAAATTTCATGACAATCGGCCGGATAGTTTCCGAAATTTCATCAACAAAGCACCGAAAAACCTTGTTTTGAGATAACTGCGTTTAAAGTTTTGGAGGGATCGCCGGGTACTCTCAGGTAGTCACCTAACGGTCGCCAAAAAATGTAGTTAGACTCGTCCGATCTTTATGAAATTTCGAGATGACATTTTTGAAGATATGTACTTTCAAAATTTAAAAAAAAAAAAAAATCGATTTTTTTAAATTTCCAAAGTGAGAAGACGCCTTAATGTGTTGTCAAGATCGAGAGTTCAATGTAAATACCGGCAGACAACGAACTGTTGGTGCTGGGCCAGTATAGGGCCTTGGACGACAACCGTACATGATCCCACTGTCTTAACATTGTATTAATTTGTTATGGATTGCTATCTACAATGATTACAGATGTGAGGTTCAATTATCATAAACTATTCCCACGTTAATTGGTGTAACTATACAAAACCATACAGTATTACACAGGTGTTATGATATTTTGATATTATTTTTCATCAGGATCAATAATTTCTATAAAAATCAATATTTTGCCATCATAGATATATCATATTAAACGCTCTCTTTTAATGCTCATAATTTTACTACAAATTTGAAATGCAGATTTCAAACATGCTGAAAAAATTTCTGTACAGAGTTTTAAAAAATTAACCGTTTTTCGGATTCAGAGACCTCGAATTTTATTTTTATACACGTTAGTAATCTATTACTTGTTTATCATCGTATCTTATTGGAGTATGAATCAGCTTATAGAAAAAGTTACATTTCATAAGTTTCGAAGTAGTCGATAGTGTAGTGGTTAGGGTCCCCAGTTAGTGATGTAGACATTAGGAAGGAAAGTCGTAGATAGGCAGTTCGAATCCTACTCAGGCAGAAAATATGTAACTTGAATAAATATGAACGTACTTGGTTTTTTTTTTATTTTTCTTTAAATATATACCATTCGAGATAATTAATATTCTTATAGACTCGGAAAACGATTATTATTAACATAAATTTAATAGCTATTAAATAATCTAATAATAAAATCCGATGCTCGGCCGACGTTGGACCAGTCTCGGCACCAACGCTGGGCCAGCTTTGGTGTCAACTCTGGACTGACGCTGTTCGCCAACTGTAGGACCGGTGTAACATTACGGAGTTAACCCAAGCGTTGCCCCATGTTGATGACAATGCCCAGCCAGTTGTCGAGCATAACTGGCGCAATGCTGGGCCGATGCTGGGCCTTTTGTAGATCTTTTCACGGGAAATTCTAGTGAATTTAGTAAAATCCGAAGTCACTTGTTATCCTCTTGAGAATTTATTTTTAACCTAATAGTTGTTGTGTTACGTGGCATTTTCCAAATTCTTTCTTTCTTTCATAAAAACCGAAATAGCTTTGCAAAAAAAAAATCGCACAAAACTTTTTAAAAAACAAAATTGAAGCTTGAGCTGCCACTTTAAGATTCCCATTAAAGAAATTTATTTAAAAAATTTCTTCTGAAATCGCGGTCCAACTGTAAAGGAAAAGAAAAAAGGCGAAAAATGATCAATTTCAAAATAACATACTAATCGTGAAAAAAATCGTAGAGAATTTTCAAAAAAAGCGAAATGAAGCTGAATTCCTCCCCTTCAAAATGCCGTTTATTAAATTTGTTCATGTTCATTGCCGGCGAAATAGCATCAAAAACAGCACCGAAACTTTTTCGAACTTTTATCCGGAAACTTTTCGTCGATGGTGTATAAATTCATATCTACTCAGATATGAGGCAATATTTGACGTATCTGATCACATATAATCACATGTAGATCTATACATCAAGTGATATCTAATTATTCATAATTATATATAAATCTATATATAATTATATATGATTTCATATACAATCACATAACAATAATTATCAAGAGACGCGGTAGAGGCTCGACGCCAAGTATTAAAATCAAAGGCCGCGCGAGCCCTGCCGCACTCTTATATACTCGAATATGACCATTTTCGAGCTTTTTTTTCAAACCGCTCCCACGGAGGAACGGGTTGAGTAAAAAATCATAATATAGAGGGCCATTTTTTTATATATTCAGGCAAAATAATTTTTTTCCGGGAGTACTACAGCGCTCGAACTCGTGCTGGCTTTTTTTAATTATTGGCGTCCAGCCGCTGCCACGGTTCTTGATATGCCCTAATAATAATTTTATTCTCTTTTATTTTCGCCCGTGAATCATTTTGTCTCGATATAATCCAAAGCTGCTTTTGTTCAATTTATTATATTTTTTTCCTGACATGCTGTCTAAAGTTTTTGTGTTGAGAAAGTTATTCCATACAATTCAATATTGGAATTTCCTAAATCTATATAATTTGAGTTGATTCTATGATTCTCCCATTTTGTTTTTTTTTTGAAAATTAAAATTTTTTTGAAATTATGCTTTATAATATCGGATAAAACGGCCTTATCTTTTTATTCCCCTACTTTTCGTGTTCTTCGTCATATTTTATAAGAAGAAAGGATATTGTTTTTTTTTTCTTAACATAACATAACTAATTATCCTTGTCAATTTGATATTTATCAACCTATTAATTATAAAAGCTTCTTGATTGCCTATTCGCGAAACTATAGACAGAGCGAATGCTGATCGAACGGAGATTCTTGAAAATGATGTAATGTCCCCATCTCTGGAATATGTAGGAATACACCTGAGAATTGAGAAATTTTGTATCTATCTCAAGGCATATAATACACGATCCTTTTACAAGGATTTGCATACGTATAAGTAGGATCTCCAAGGATATTCCGTGAGACTTGGCTCTTGTGTGTCCTTTCACAGGGCCTCTTCCCCGGCACATACAGACGATTTTCCCGTGAAAACGCGATAGAGATAACTGCCGTATTCACATTAGTGCTATCAAACTCCAATGAGACGATGAGGATTGTCGAGATATCACTAAGGGGAAGACTGCGTATGCAAGAGAGGAAGAAAATAGTATAATTGCTTGGAACTTGAAAACTTTACGAAACCCTTGTTTGCCTCCTAGCGTGAGAAGTAACTTGTTTAACTCGACAAATTTATGCAGTTACCATAGCGTTAGCACAATCCTACATTAAAATTACATACTTTCTGAGGTCCCCTGAATATTGTCCTCAGCACAACGACAATGTATTCAATCCTATGAACATAAGAATTTTGTAATTCGAAAAATTTATTCAAATATACATTTGAGCTCCTTGAAATAGTAGAAAAATATAGTGTCGAATTACAATTTATAATAAATTTACAAAAGTTTATGGCTACCAGATAATAAATTATAAACAATTTTTTTTTCTAAACAATCTACAGTCGTGTTTTTACAGATTCTTTGCAATTTGCGATATTTTCCGTGACCGAAATTCCATTAAAAAACCTCGCGATTGTGCAGTCTAAAAAGCCATTTAATGTAGTATATTTTATTTCAGAACAAATTAATACTGAAAACGATTTTTTTCATGAATACAAATCTATTCCTATGAGGAAGCGAAAAGATTTTCGACGTAAAGCCAGAATTCCAGGGTTCGCCTTTATTCGCGCATAAAACGATTTGCTTTGGAATCTTCCGCAAGAATGGGGGAGATTCTTTAGAATCGGATTATAATGCTCTGAATCATAATCAGTTCAAAATAATTACTGTACCATTGATATATATATATATATATATATATATATATATATATATATATATATATATATATATATATATATCCTGGCCAAAAATCCCCTCCCCGGGGAAAAAACCTTGGACAAGTACATTTGTTGACCCCTGTTTCCATTTGTTTTCACAGAAAAAAACTACCCAAAAAAGTACAAAATTTTTAAAAATTTGGCAAGATTGAGATAGGAAAAAGAAGATTGTTTCTATAAAATAACTATACTCCAAATGACAAATAGAAATGAAAAACTTCACATATTTTATCGAGATCCCAAGAAAAAAAGCAACAATGCCCATTGTGAGTGTCTGGTAAAAAACAGAGTCTACAAGTAAATGATCAATTTGCGCATAAAAAAAATAATTACTTTACAAAAACAGAAATGGAAAAGCCAATGATTTACGTTCAGCACTAAAATTTATAATATCAATAATAGGACAAGTATTTTATTGTCGCTTGAGGATGGAGTATTTAAAAAAAAGCAAAAATTAGTTGGTTATTGAAAAAAGTCACCAATGTACAAAAATAAAAATCGGTCAAAAGAACAGAGTCCAGAAAAAAAAATCAGGATGAAAAAAAAACTTGAAGAAAAAAATTTCAAACGAAAAAAATTAGATTGAAAAAAAAATTTCGGTCGAAGTACTTGGCGAGTTTATAACACATACAACATTACGTGAAATACATTACGTGATCCAAGCTAAGCAAAAAAACTCGCCAAGTACTTCGGCCGAAATTTTTTTTTCAATCTAATTTTTTTCGTTTGAAATTTTTTTCTTCAAGTTTTTTTTTCATCCTGATTTTTTTTTCTGGACTCTGTTCTTTTGACCGATTTTTATTTTTGTACATTGGTGACTTTTTTCAATAACCAACTAATTTTTGCTTTTTTTTAAATACTCCATCCTCAAGCGACAATAAAATACTTGTCCTATTATTGATATTATAAATTTTAGTGCTGAACGTAAATCATTGGCTTTTCCATTTCTGTTTTTGTAAAGTAATTATTTTTTTTATGCGCAAATTGATCATTTACTTGTAGACTCTGTTTTTTACCAGACACTCACAATGGGCATTGTTGCTTTTTTTCTTGGGATCTCGATAAAATATGTGAAGTTTTTCATTTCTATTTGTCATTTGGAGTATAGTTATTTTATAGAAACAATCTTCTTTTTCCTATCTCAATCTTGCCAAATTTTTAAAAATTTTGTACTTTTTTGGGTAGTTTTTTTCTGTGAAAACAAATGGAAACAGGGGTCAACAAATGTACTTGTCCAAGGTTTTTTCCCCGGGGAGGGGATTTTTGGCCAGGATATAACTTCTTTTTTTCTGAACAGCTCCGAATCCTAGAATTTTTACATGATAACAGATAATCCTTGAATATCTATGCTGACATAACCAGTAAAACCCTAGCTCAATATCAAATATGCAATGCGATGCTATAAAGAAAAAGCGAACGAACTTAGTACAGCTTGCACAAACAAAACGCAGAAATTCATTTCAGTTAACACCTCGCGTTTCCTGCAGTATATTGAGAAATTCGATACATATATTTGGTGCGTCTCAGCAATGTGCATTTCACTAATATGAGAAAAACATGAGCAAAAGGCCAAAAATGAAACCGTATAGAAATATTTGTGGAACACTTTTTTTTTTAACAAATCATATCACAATGCACACTAAAAACTTGAATGAATATTGAATTTTTACATTGTTTTCTCATGCTTTTATTTCCACTTATATCTTTTGCACAAGCCTGACCGAGCGATGCCATTACACTATTGTTGAATTTCTGATCCTTCGACTGGTTGTGAAATATGATAACAGACGATCCTTGAATATTTACACTGACATAATCAGTAAAACCCCAGCTCAATATAAAATGTGTAGTGCGATGCCAAAAAGAAAGAGCGAAGGAACTTAGCACAACTCGCAGTAACGAAGCGATGATCCTTGTATGCAAAAGAAATAAGGCATCTCTTGTTTTCGCAAGGAATAGCAAATGCTTCATTGCTTTAAGTTTCACCAGTTTTTTTAGATCAAATTGTCGAAGGAGAGAATCTCAGCCCAATTCGCAGCTCGCAGCGCCTTCAGTATATTGGTAAATTTCTTGAAGCCGAAAAGAAAAATCGAAGGAACTGAACACAACCTGCAGAATATTGGAAATTTTATGTTTATTTGTAGACCGCACCTGAAAAGTATTGAAAATCATGATTTAATGACAAAAGTTATTTGTCAAATTTTTATAATTAAAGTATTTCATCAACAATTAATAGTTTTACAGGTTTTTATTTATGAACACATGATACATCTTGTCACAACTATTTTCATACACTCACTTTTGGAAAAAAAACAGTCTTTTGATCTGTAAAAAAAATTTCAGTGACATGATTAAAAAAACAATCGTTGCGTTCCAGATTGAAACTTCAACATCATTATTTACGAGTTCACACATTTTCAGAACGTATAACACTGATTTTTAAGGTTATGTTCGTTGTATTTTCTAGCACTTATTCTGGCCACACTAAGGCTGCGTTCGGGGAGTCACTATTTGCGCTAAAAAGGCAACCTATAGTAATACTATTTAATGGTAACGTTAGCGTTTATAGCGCAAATAGCGACTCCCCGAACGCGCCTTAATTAACGGTTTTATTCGGATTATTTTATACGGAAAAATAAAAATGATAACCTCAACGAGTGGTGAGGTTTGTTTCTATTTGGCTTTTCTGGAATCCGAAACAAAAATGATTTCACCAGCGGGTGCGAGGTTATCTTTTTTAATTTCGCTGATGATTAATTCCGAGATATTAAAAAATATTATTATCACATTTCGCAATATTTATATATTACCGTTTTTTCGCACTATTTATATATTTAAACTATTTATGAATCACGATTTTTCACAATCTAAAAAACACGCGATTTACACGACTCGCACTTTACACTGTCAAAAGTCAAAACTACCGTCACACTGGTTATAAACATTCAAACTTTCCGTGGTATGGGTGCAGAGGCATGTAGTCACAGCACACGTTCAAAAACATCACTCGTGTGCACACTGGTTTACCGGTTTGGGAACACAGATTCTGATTGGTAACAATCAGAATCTCGATAGGCACGCTGAGGCCTTTCATTGTGACATATACAGACACGTCAAATTCTTCGATGTGTTGGAATTTTTGCATAATTTTGAGCCTGTGCAAAGTTTTTTCTCAGCAAATACGGCATCAATCGTGCTGATTTAAAGCTCAATCGAAAGATTTTTTCTTAATTAGTCTTCAGTTCAATTTTTAAGTCATCATCTGTCTCCTGAGCTTCGTAATTCGAGAAAATGACTTTCAGTTTTTACCCCCACCACCGAAATTTACTTTATTCAGAGATAATATAACAATACGAAATATTGTCGATCGATCCATCGAACAAATAAGCAATGTAACTTGAGCACTTTACAAACATTCCGGATAAATGTCGATTATAGAATATATGTTTTTTTCCGATTTTCGATGAACGTTTTTTGAACTGTCCGCGGATTATAAACAGAAAAGACGTAGCTGAAAACATCGCGTCACTCATAACGCTCGTAACCAAAACTTTTCGTCGAATGGGAACAGAGGGATATGTCGTCAGTTGCGCCCAATCAGAAAAACGCCAGCGCCACGAGGCCTTTCTCTGTGTCGTATACATACACGCACGCACACTCCGATCATCGCATAATTTTGCCTGTGCAAAGTTTTTTTTCAGCAATTACGGCATCAATCGGATTGATTCATGGCTCAATCGATGAGGGACAACTTTATTAGTCTCCAGTTCAAATTTCAGATCATGAAATTACCCCTGGGCTTCGTAATTCAAGAAAGAGTCTACCCCCACCGTCGAAATCGCTTTATTCAGAGATAATAGTCTCGGGTGAGTCCCGGGCAAGCAGACGACGCTGTCAAATGTACTTGTCCCGAGACTCTGCCGAGTCTCTTGATATATATATATGAGTAGATCCATTGGTTTTCGAGCAGTTTCTCGGGAGGGTCTTTCGAATTCGCTGAAAATTGGGTACTTCGAAGTATTTCAAAAACTATCGCCAAATACCAAATTTCAACTGTCTATGTGCCCAAGGTCATGAGAACGAGCCTTTTAAACGTCTAAAAATCACCATATTTAGCCTATCTTCAAAATGATGATTCACGAAAACCTCACGTTCAAATTGAATGATACAAGTCACATTTTGTTCAGTATGCCATCTAGTTTGTAGAAAAAAATTTTGAGTCACCTAAGCCAAAAGGCCTTTTATCCCGACAAATTTAAATAACTTGAAATTTTCAATAATATGATGATTTTTAAATTGTCGCCACAAATTCATTTTTAATCGCACTGACTTCTAACATGGCTCATTTTTTTCGTTCTTTTATACCCTTCAAGCAAATGTGGCTAAAAACTTCATTTGCATAAAGGAACTCAGAGATATTTTATTTCAAAATTAGTCATTTTTGAAATATTACGAAAAATCGCTGACTTTTACCTTACACTACGCATTTCTATCAACTTCAATCGTTACCAAAATTTAGGTGAGAGTAATTTTTTATATCTAGAACGACTCCCCTTAAGGAATTTCTTGGCCCGAACTTCCATCACTCTCTACAGCCTGCTGAAGATCACAATAATTCTGATTACTTTTGAGTTGAAAAATTAATGATGCAGTGTTCATTACTTTTTTTTTGGAGATTATTTTACGCACATTTCAACAGGGTCAAAGCAAGAAATAATTTTTATACGTGAATACAAGAAGCCAAAATTCGTCGCAATTTACTTTCAATGCAGCTCATCGCTTTTATGCTAATCTGATTTTATAAATGTAAATGCTGGTCAATTCAAACGCCACTCATTGGGTTATTTCCTTTTATTTAATTCGACTCAGAAACACAAGAATATATAAAACTCCAAATGGAAATTGCCATTTACTTAAATTCATTCGGGAGCATCCTATTTATACTAGATTTAATTAATATTTTTACGATTATATCAATACACATGAAAAATCTAATGTTTACGCCGCACACAGTCTACGCAATACCCACTTCGTTGACGCAGCCCAATTTAAAAAGATTGAGATTATAATTGTATCAATTGAGGAATTGAGGTTATGCTACACTTTTGAATTGAGGTTATGAGAGGTGTTGACATGGCATATATATATTACAAAATTGTACTTTGCGATCGCAGCGCCTTTCATTTTCTACCGATTTTTGGGTACACTTCTTGTACGGTGTGTCCACTCCTTCTCTCTAGTCTCCCTGGCCTAGACACCGGTATCCAGGAGTAACATAAAGAGACACAGCTCACCAATAGGGGCCGTGCGTGAGCTATAGAGAGCAGCACCACCGCCGATGTGCGCGCTCTCTCGTGTCTGAATGTGCAATTTGGGCGGTGCTATTTTGGCTTTGAATGATAGGAATAAAGACAAATTTTACGATTAATAATGTTAAAAATGATCAATTAAGGTTTCCAGCTCATGATTAATGATCGTGCTGGGAGCTAAAATTATATAAAAATTTTTTAAAAATGTGGCTCAAGATATATCTCAAATGTCGTAGAAACACAAAGCACGGGCGACGAATCGGCCATATAATTCATTCCGTTTGTTTCTCGCTCTTTCATACGAAATGGACAGCGCTCTCGGGAAAAGAACAGTATTTCAAAAATGGCCAATCCTCTCGAAACCAAAGTTTTGTGTGAGAGCTGCCCTACATTTACCAATGTCTTTTTTATGAAAAAAACAAACAAATCAATTTTATATCGCAAATCAATTAAAAAATCTTGTCGCCCGCGTATACGCGCTTGATTACTTAATACCTAGCTAATGTAGAAATTGCCCACTTCGTGGCGTTGTAAGCACCGTGCACGGTCCCTATGGGGGTTGAGTAGATACACTCGAATAATTGTTGCTTTTTTCATTGATAACTAGATGGCGCAAATAATACATTACTTATTTTACGAAAATGATTCAATTTTAAATTATGAGAAAATAACGTTTCTGAACGAATTTAAACAATGAGATTCGTAAAAAATAAGAGCTTCTCTATCATAATTGGAAAAATTTATGTATTTTAATTGAAGAACTGAAAAGATGTTTTTATTTTAAAAGAAATAAACATAAAATAATTTAAAGTAAAAATTTTGACTTAAATATGCTTTTTATAACGTGATAATAATGTTAGAAATTTCTTTACAGTTTTTAACGCAATATTAGCTTAAATTTAGTGTGACCATATTGAAATGTGCGTAAAATAATCTTCAAAAAAAAGTAATGAACACTGCATTATTAATTTTTTAACTCAAAAGTAATCAGAATTATTGTGATCTTCAGCAGGCTGTAGAGAGTGATGGAAGTTCGGGCCAAGAAATTCCTTAAGGGGAGTCATTCTAGATATAAAAAACTACTCTCACCTAAATTTTGGTAACGATTGAAGTTGATAGAAATGCGTAGTGTAAGGTAAAAGTCAGCGATTTTTCGTAATAATTCGAAAATGACTAACTTTGAAATGAAATATCTCTGAGTTCCTTTACGCAAATGAAATTTTTAGCTACATTCGCTTGAAGGATATAAAAGAACGAAAAAAATGAGCCATGTTAGAAGTCAGTGAGATTAAAAATGAATTTGTGGTGACAATTTAAAAATCATCATATTATTGAAAATTTCAAGTTATTTCACTTAATCGGGATAAATGGACTTTTGGCCTAGGCGTCTCAAATTTTTTTTCTACAAACTAGATGGCATACTGAACAAAATGTGACCTGTATCATTCAATTTGAACGTGAAGTTTTCGTGAATCATTATTTTGAAGATAGGCAAAAAATGGTGATTTTTAGACTTTTAAAAGGCTTGTTCTCATGACCTTGGGCACTTAGACAGTTGAAATTTGGTATTTGGCGATAGTTTTTGAGGTACTTCGAAGTACCCAATTTTCAGCAAATTCGAAAGACCCCTCCCGAGAAACTGCTCGAAAATCAATGGATCTACTCACATATATATTGTGACGGAAAATCGCAACGCCACAAAAGCCCGTTTCTCCCGCTTGTATTAATTTATTGTTTTATTTGGGCACCAGCCGCTAAAGCGACTTAATATAAGAGAGAGAGAGAGATATAGACGGTTTGCCGGCTTTGCAACAGCGGAATGGGCGAGGTCAAGCAATAAAGAAAAATTGAACACTCTTAATAACCAATAGGGATTATTTATTGGTAGATCTTCACTCACTTCTTTGTTTTATAAACTTTATCTCGTTCACACGCGTGAAATCTTAACCATTTAAACAACCGGAATATTACTTATTAATTATTCAAGTGAATAACAAAAATTATAGCCGCGAAAAGAAAAAGTCAAACGGGAAGATATTCGTGAACTCACACACTCTTCGCTCTCACTCTCGCGACCGGGATTCTACACACACATACAATCTATTACGAGCCCGTTATTCTAACCGTGGAACTACTCACGGAAAGAAATAAAAAGATGGTTAAATAAATTAAATGAAATAAAGATGGAAAAATATTCAATAATTTACCGAATACCCGATAATCGGTGACTCAGCCGGACTATTTTATTATTGTACCCCGATTATTCTTTCCCGATCCCACTCACTCTTTGATCATCATTTCTCTTACTCTTCTCTCCTCACGAATATTCTCGCGTACAATACGGGACAAAAATTAAGACGGTAACGATTTAATTACACAAAATATCGGGAGATTTCCGGACTCGGCCACGAAACTATTCTTATTGCGTGGATTTCTATCGTAAGCTACTTCGCGATCACTTCGAACACAAGGCAATAAAAACAAAAAAGAAAAGATGGATGATAAAGCAACAGGCGAAGATGCCGCCGCGACCGAATTTTATTTGCATCTAGCAGAATCGAACACTTTTCCAATTTTAACTTTCAGAGTTAAATTGACGGGAGATTATTCTTAATATTCACCGACCGACTCGGAAAGCGAGAAGGAGAGAGATAGAAGATTAATTACCGTTTCCTTACACACGTGCGTCCTGCTCAACGCTCACCGAAAATCTAACGAAATCGAGAGTCACACACGACACTCTCACCCCCCTTTTCTCTCTTTCTCTCGAATATTCGCAAAGAGGTGTCACAGGCGCATGACAAGCCAATTAATCACGGGCGTTAGAAGGGGCCCCGAATTTTTACCGGGAATAATTATTTAGTTATTTGTTACTTTAAACAACCCCTAGCCCAAATAATAAGTTCGTAACGATGACAAATAATAAGAGAAAGCTATAAGGAAGATTACAATAAGTATTTTAACGGGATTATCCTCGATTATCATAACCAGTGTTCGACGTCACCCAATATTGCGACTCCCCTGAAGTAACGACGGGAAAACGACGATGGCCAATAGCGTCGTTTAGCGATGATAATGTTTTCGAAGATTCCAGATTGTTCGAAATCGAGACGTTGACGAATGAGTGTGTAGACGTTGTGTGCGTGTGAGTCCCCAATAATGCGTACGAGCTCCGCTCGAAGTACGCCGAAGATGAACCTTTAAATCTTCCTTCTCTCTCTCTCTCTCCCTCGCTCTGACTTCCATGCGGCTGCTCTCCTCCCTCCGACAATTCTCGCATTCAAGAACATAGAAAAAAAGTATGTTCGGGACGCAATCAATTTTCTACCTAGCAAAATAATAATTCTTTTGTTGCAAATAGATCCCGCGAAGCTGTATCGTGGCCGGAATGTTGAGCAAGAGGAGCGAGAGTCAACCATTTAAGGGACGTTCAAAATTTTAACGTCACAATATATATATTGTTTGGCCCTAATTTTCGTCTTCCATCATATTTGATCCATTTTTGTAAACCTTCGCTTTGTTAAACAATTTTCCGACCTCCATCATTCTTAAACTAGGTTTTTGAACTCTGGTATTTTCAGCCAGTATCCTGACCACAGAAATTTTCAAGACGCATACTCTTGCAGTGCTTGGCGAGTTTCAATCCTCCATGTATTCGCATTCACTAGAATCTGAAGGTAGTCCTCTATAACGTGTACACCTAAACGCGTGCATGCATATAGTATCCTCATGTATTAAATCTAGCAAGGCAAGGGTCCCGATACATACATTGTATAGTATAAGAGAAGAAAACTGAACCTGGTCGTAAGTGTAAATAGATATAGCCGCAAGTTTGAAACTCCTTAATGAGAGGGATAGAGAAGAAGAGTGGCATAGACTGTACAAAGTTATCTCAACGAAGCCTGAGAAGTTGCTCGTTGTCGAGGTGTTGAACTTGTCGTAAGTTTCCACCGCCCTGCATGCATGCACACATACATAAATGTATACAAACGCACGTGTATATATGTATGTCCATATTCGTATATATCTATAGAGATAAATGTTCACAATAAATGGAGGTGACAGGAGACAGGACCTTACTGACGTTCATCCTTATCCCTGTTATTCCTGCTACCCCGCCATTGATATATCCTAGAGCTCACATCCTCTTGTCTCGTGTCAACTTTAATTACGGTACGTCATGCATACTTATGGTTTTATGCTGAGACCAACCTACATCCACTGATACAGATGACACATTTCTGCAAGACTGGGATAAAGTTTAGCTAAGCCAGACGCGAAAAAGACGTCTTAAAATATTTTAGACACTGCTTCAGGATATTTCGGCGTGGCACAACGTTTGATTCGATTAGAATTATAGTATTTCCGAATTTGAGAGAGGTTCGTCAAAAAAATGTCCTGAATAGGCAGAAGTACATCTTTCTTGTAAGATCATAACTTTTATGACGTCAATCCGAAAAGATGCTGGAACTCTTATAGACTCTTGTCGCCTGCAGTCTTGTGTAGCCCAATAATCCTATGATCACTGCTTTATGTTTCATTTTTTTACTATCTTTAGTCTGTACTTGAAATGCATGCACTTCGTAGATGTGCACATGAATCATCACCCTTTACTCATTTTTTTCGCAATTTCCTCTCTGCTCCCCTTTCATTAATTCCTTTCATTTCCCACAACATTTCCGACGACCCGGAAATAGAGGTCGGACATGGCCAAACCTTTTTCTCAGGTCGCCTCTAATTGAACGGGCTATAATGATGAAGTCTTTGAAGAAGAGAAATGATGCAAAGAGGGAAGGAAAAAAAGGAATAAGGTCTCCTTTCATGCCTAAAGCGAAGGCGAAGAAAAAGAAATGCTTGAAAAAGCTTGAGGTTACGAAATACTCGACAAGTTAAGGGACTTGGTATGGGACAAGCGGCATCATTGTATCCCTTCTTCTCCCTTTTATTTGCTGCCTTTTTATTCAAAATACACAACAGCCTTCTACTTCGTCTAACGTATAGTCTGGTTTCTTCTTCTTCGTCCTCGTTCTTTATCCCTCTCCCTATCGTGGTTTTTCTCATACTTCCCTGTTGAGTTTTATCTGTGTTTTGGGTGGAATAAAGTGATTAAAAAATCTCTCACAAAAAAAGTCCGTTATAGAGAACAACACTCGATCGTTCCATTTTTTATTTAGTACACAAAAATAATCGTATGAATATACACAATAATCATATGAATATATACGCAATATGCAAACGAAAGAGAAAAAAGAGTGAGCGAAGTACAATTGATCGAGTGACAATTCGTATCAAACATTTGCACAAGATGGCAGCGAGCACACGAAAAAATGTGGTCTGGCCGCGTACTAACCGCATAAGTTATTTCCCAGTTTTCACTGAATTTTTTCCCAATTCAACTTTATAGAATAAATGAGCGTTTTCCCGAGTAATTCTCCACCACAAAATTACAGAACTCCCGGGTGTTTCAGCAATCGTAATTGAAAGAAGCTCGGGCAAAAAGAGTAGTGATTTTTGAGGCTAGTGCGGGAATGACGGAATCTGGTAACGGCACAGAAGGAAATATAAAGCATTCATCGATGAGTCAAGAGTGAAAATGAATGGTTGAATATGGCTGACGACCCGCGATGATTGGTTGAGTTACCCGTGAGATTTGAATGTATAAGTCATGATTGGTCATAACGCGAGCAAGAGCGATCGCGTGCTTTTGTGATATTAAGTGCGTGCTGCCGCCCTGTGGCCAAAAACAATAAAGACCCGGTTGACGAGGGAAGCACAAGTATGTTGCTCTAGTAACGCACTGCCTTTCGGTGGCAGTTCGAATATTGAAGTATAAAAACTGAACACTCCCCTATTTTGAACTCTGCTTACACCTTCATCTACCACACACTCGTTAACTTTGTATCACGTTAGAGAAAGCCTTCTTTCTTTGTTGCAGAGCGAGGAATGTTTACGTTAACGAAATTCAAATTCGGACACTGATGAGGGTAACATTTTGTAACTGTGTGGTGTACGTAAACGTTTTGCAGGAATTGATAAAAAGAAAGAAAAGTTAATGGTGAAAGAGAAATACAATGTGCGGCTAAAGGGCCGTATAATCGAACGAAACTTAATTGTTATCGTTCGCTTTTCTAGTTACTATTATTATTATTATTTTCATTTCAATACCGACATTACCATCCAGAGTAAAATAGACCTCAACAGAAAAGCGAGGCGGAATCGGAGGATTGATGATTGAAGTTAAAGGAACGCAGTGTTGCCAAGCAATAAAGTCATCGTATTGAAAAATGTGACATAAATCGAGGTATTGTGAAACACAATCGTAAAAAAAAAGAAATTCGTGGAGACATTGTAATATCCAATGAATAAGTTTTTCTTTTCGCAACGTCATGGAATAAACAAAGCTCGAGGGCAATTAAGGAAGACATAACACCACTTGTAAAATCGAATTAATAAAACCTCATCGAGTTTGTAAAGTCGTATTGTAAAGTCGTTTGTATTTTATTCAAATCGTAAAATATTAAGGTAGAGACCGAATACCTTTATTGTTGTATTATACATTTTGGCTACACGTTACGACGGATGCCAATCGACGACTGACTCTTAACTGTTCTTATTGCCCCCACTGCTATTGCTCGGGCCACAGCAATCATGATGACAACAACCGTTATATTTCGTGTCTTACAATAAGTTGTTCAAAGATAAAGACAAGTTTTTATTACTGGGCTAAGTTTGGTAAAATATGCTTTGGATGTTTTCATTTTCATTCCACAAATGAAAATATAGCATGCACAAATGAAAAAATAGTATGCATAACAATCTAATGTGACTCAGGTCATAATCAAAACCACAATTATTTTTAAATATTCTCCTCTTAACATTTTTCATTTTACTTGACATTATTGTACACAGATTTTTCATTTGTTCTCTAAGTAATAAATTTGATGACCGTGTGTCTCAACTATTAAGCTACCTCGAACCGTATCCAATCAAACTTCAATCGGCCGGATAAAGACGAAACGATAGAAATGCAAAAAGTGTGCCAATGAAAAATAATGAAAAATGTAACCTTGAGCAAAGTTTGAAACAATTTGCACACTTATTTTTTACAGGATTTTGAAAAGTTATCAGTGCGTCAAAGTTGAAGTTGAAGTACGTTATTCCATCACAAACATGATCGAGTTTTGGTCCTCGACCTAAAAACTTTCGTGAGAAAAAATGCAAAAATTAAAAAAAAGCTATAACGTTATTTTCTTATTTTATTTTCGAACCATTTCGTTGAAGATTAATATGAGGTCTATAATTGAGATGCCCAGTATAGAATAAATCTGCTCTAAATCGCGAAAGACGAATCAATTCGTTAAGGATCTTCACCGCTTCTTCAAGGAATAACAGAGTTAAGAGCTGTGTTAGCTCAATGGACGCCTTTTAACCCTCAGATGATCCTTTCTCCTTTCCAAGACTGCATTGTTCTGAATTCCTCGAACTTTTTTCATCCCACTCTCACTCCTCCTCTCTCTATCTTCTTTATCCTACAGCCTTACTACTATCACCTTCACTAATACCTCTCTCGAAGTCGAAGAACACTGCTGGGAAGAGAAAAAAAGATAAAAAAAGTGATGATGAGGGAGACTGCTCTCTCTCTCTCTCTCTCTCTCTCTCTCTCTCTCTCTCTCTCTCTCTCTCTCTCTCTCTCTCTCTCTCTCTCTCTCTCTCTCTCTCTCTCTCGTAAAGCTTTTAAAAGCGATTTCTGATTACACGAATAAGTACTAACGTGCGCAAGATCGTCTACTCTCAACTGCCATGAGAAAAGCTCGTCCCATGGACTTTGTCCACATTTTCTCCGTTTCCTCTTCCTAACTTGAACCACTTCATCTTCTTCCTCAATGGCCACGGCTGTCTCATCCTTTTTTCCCATCCCCTTCAATCTCTCGATTTCCGTTAATTATCATCAACTCTCGTAAAAATGCTGATTCTCGCGTCTCTCGAATTCCGTATCTCACCGAAGCGTTTTCCTGGAGATTCTTACGTGTTGCTCTCTCTCTCGACTGGTTCTCGTTTCGGTGCCATTCCTTTCTCTATCGATTGTTTTCATGGGCTAGAGAATAATGGAGAAAAAAAATGCTGTGAAGTATTCCGATTTTTTTACCAATATCCCCAGAACACACACACTCATGCAGACTGTAAAGTGTCAAAAGATAATTTCGATGAGATCTTTTTGCTCTTTAATCACTCGCATAGATAAGATTTTTATTTCCCTTATCAAAATCTATTCAAATTATTCATCGTGCTAATAAGCAACGCATTAATGGCTGGTAGATCCATTATAGTGCGGTAATTAATTATCGATTATTGTATATAAATGTATAATTACGTTATTGAATTAATTAAATTTTGAAGTCAATTTTTTTATCAATTGGTTTAATCAATATCTAATTATATGTAAATCGGTCGTATTTAGAGATGCAGCAGAGTGTCGACGCCAAGTATTATAAAGAAAAGTTAAAAATCACAAGTTTCGCATCTCTATACACGAGGACAGGCTCTTTTCGGTTTTACTCTAGAACTTGAACTTGACATCCTGCGAAAACGGGTTGACTAATCGAAAATCTAATGCGATTTTACCAATAGAATTAAATACATCTTGCATCATGGAATGAAATATGTATGTTACAGGCCAAAGTCGATTCCACCACAAATTGATTTTATCTAGGCTCAACTAGTTTATCATTAAGTCTTCATTTGGCCACAATTATCGTTACAATCCCATTACAATATATATATATATTGTAACGGGACAACCTTATCCCCTGGCACGATTTCTGGTGTGGCAGAAATCTGCTAGAGGGCTACGGTCGACGTGCTCTCGCGTAAGCGACGCACCTCCCGTACGCCTGGAAGGCTCCCACCCTTTCCAAACTCCTTCTTCTTATTCCTACCAAAAATGAACTGAAACATAAGTAATTTGGGGCATCTCCGACTTACGGTCGGTGAGAACACCCAAATCCTCGGTTTGCGGGATGCACTTATCGTACAATAAAAGTACGGTGACACAATCTGACTTTCCCACTTAATTGTGTCATGATAGGTGCTCTTGACCACAGTCGCTCGCTTTTCCTTAATCATCCAATCGAGAGTCTTGAATCTCGAATCGAGTTGAACTCCTCGGATACAAGATGGAAAATCTAAAGGTGATTCCCGCTCCAGGTAAGACCCGCCAGTCAGTGCACGAACCTGCTCAATAACCTCCTATGTAAATCCTAAGTTTCGATATTTGGATATTGAACCACTGTTCAAATATCGGAATGACAGTATGTAGGAATTTATATATAGGAATTCATCAAAATATTACATACAACAATTTTTCAAATTCTAAGCGAAAAATGTTATTTTCCACAGTGTTAGCCCCCTTCGATTTTGCTCTTGAATTTTTATCAAAAATTATCATTTTTTAATGACTTTTAGGCCTAGTTTGATGATGGGGAAATCGTTCATTGTATTACACACACACACACACGCACATACACGCATATATATATATATATCATGTTTTACAGCCGAAATTGGAAAAAAAACTCTAAACCCAAATTTCGCGAGAATTTCTTTTTGATTAAGGGCTAATATTTCTTGTTGCAACACAAAGAAAACCAGATTTTCATATCATGATTTTCAGCCAAAATTAGAAAAATGATCTAAAAGTCGTTTGCACGACCTCTAAAAATTTGTTTAGCAGACCTAAATTTCAGGAAAATTACTTTTCTATTAAGTCCTAACATCTTTTGTTGCGACACTAAAAAATTGACATTATTATATCATAATTTTAGCTAAAATTTTAAAAACATATAAAAGTCATTTGCGCGACCTCTACAAAATTTTTTAGAAGACCCAAATTTTGGGAGAATTACTTTTTCATGGAATACTAACATATTTACTTGCAACGTCAAGAAAAAAAAGTCGTTTTTTTAAGCACCCTAATATATATACTAGGATGATAAAAAAACCGATATTTTTGCTTTCTAGGGGCAATGGCGAAAAATGTTAAAAATTATAAAAAAGTAATTTTCCCAAAAATTGACTACTTTGAATTTTTTTTTAATAAAGTGCTCAAGCGACTTTTCAATATTTTCCTCCAATATCGGCTGAAAATCATGATATAAACATGTCGATTTTTTAGAGCTGCAACTAGAGAAATTAGTACTTGGTGAAACAGTATTTTTTATAAAGTTTGTACCATGTAAAAAAAATTTTAGAAGCCAGCGCAGGATCTCATCGAATTTTTTTCCCATTTTCGGGTGAGAATCGTGTTATAAAAATATCGATTTTTCTGAGAGTTGCAACAAAATAAGTTAGGCCTTGACGAAAAAGTAATCCCCC
Source organism: Rhimphoctona megacephalus (assembly GCA_963989365.1). NCBI lineage: Eukaryota > Metazoa > Arthropoda > Insecta > Hymenoptera > Ichneumonidae > Rhimphoctona > Rhimphoctona megacephalus. Next base: position 29,818,325 of record OZ022414.1, on the reverse strand, counting down.
CAAAATGCGGGCCTCCTGTTTTTTTTTTAAAGATCCCTCAAGCAAAATGAAATAAAAAAATATCGTCAAATTTCTTGAGCAACCTCTAAAATTTTTTTTGAACGCCCAAACTTGGGCGAGTCACTTTTTCATCAAATTCTAACACTTTATCTTGAAGCATTGAAAAATTTTTTGAAAGTTCGTTTCAACTATTTGTCGGGATTTTTTTCTAAAATAAACATTTCTATTTCTTCCGTGTCGTAACATAAAATGTTAGTACTCATTGAAAACGCGATTCTCCCAAAATTTGGGCCTTTAAAAATAACTTTTTCACAGTCGCTCAAATGATACTCCAATTTTTTTGTGTTATTTCGTTTCATTTGAGCGACTTCTAAATAAATTTTCAGAAGGCCCAAATTTTGGGGGAATTGTTTTTTCATCAAGGACTAACATTTTTTGTTACAATATCGAAAAATCGACATTGCGATATCATGATTTTAACCAAAATTGAAAAAAAAATATTGAAAAGTCCCTTAAACTCTATCTAAAAAATTTGTAAAGCACCCAAATTTTGCGAAAATCCCTTTTTTATAGTGTATCCCAATATACATACATGTAAACCTTCTAATGAGCCAAAAAAAGGCATTTTATTTAATATATGTATTTACATAGCTTACCTATCATAAAATTATAGAACAAAAAATATCTCGTGGTGGTTAATCGATTCTAACTTTATTCTTTAATTGTTCTTAGGTTGGAGAATCGAATTCAAAGCGACTGTCACAGCGTCAGTACAAACCAAATCATAACAGTAAGGAAAGACTAACTTCGTCCTCGAGCTACAATGTTCATCAGCAAGACCAACAGCATCAAGGATGGGGTGACTTACAGTGGAATGAGCTGACGCTGACTCTTCAACCATTTCATTACGTCAACGGACAATTGAATCTTCGCTGCATCGTAGAGATACCAAAAATCTACAATGCAACGAGCGAGTTGCAATTGGGCGCAGGACTTCGCGAACCGGTACCGGAAAGAGGTAAGTTGTATCGACATATTTACCGAAAAGATGCGAGAAACACCTGCGATAAAAAAAAAGTTGTTTAAGAAGTAAAATATAAAAATCAAGTTTTTGAGAAACCAGCAGTTTGCTATTATCATTCGAAATCGGATCTTATAAAAAAACAGAGAAAAATAAAACCGATGGTCAAATACCCTCTGTTATAGAGCATTTCGGATTATAAAATACTAGATAAAAATTCGTTAGTGATTTTCGAGCCTCGTAAAAAAACAGTGCTGTACAATAGGCACCCTTTCTCTATAATCTTTGTTCAACTGCGTAATACTCTGCTGATGACATACCCGATCAACAAAACCAGCATTACATTTGTCCTCATGTTGCAATTGCCTCCAGCCTCCTTTATACACATATATCGCGTTATGCATGCCTGCTTCGAATCCAGCGTTGATTCTGACATTTCCGACATTCTCTGCAATGTCAGAACGACAAATGTTTAACATCTCCCCCATCTACATTATTCCCACATTCCTCTCCAGTGCAGCCGTTCAAAATCCTTTAGAGATATATCAACTATGTGAAAATATCCATAACAAATCAATCTGTCAATCGCAAATCTATACAAATCGTTGGAATAACAATCAACCTCTCATTCGACTTTTTACGCGAGTTTAAAGAAAAAAACAGAACAAAAAATTTGCTTACGATCATACTAGACTTAAAATTTACCCACAAAATGACAGTTTCGTTAAAAATATATGAAGTAAAATCGAAGAAGACAATCGCTATGAAAAAAGATATTTCTTACTCAGAATTGTAAAAACTAAATGAAGTAATCTTCTAATTATTTTTGACATATTTTTAAACGAAAGGACTTTTAAAGATAAATCTTAATCAACTTATCCATTCGGTTTGCTTGATTTTTCGGAAAGGTATAGATATTTGAAAAAAAATCGGGAATTTGTTCAAAAATTCATATCAGATGAACTTATTGAGATGAAAGTTTCAAAAAAACTAGTTAAACTAGTTAAGTTATTGATGCAAGTAGAGAGAAAAATATCAACAATATAAAAAATTAAAACAGTGGCCGATTTCGCTTGGAATTCCCCACATCCAATTAAAACGCAGAAATCCCTCTCAGCAAACAAATGACCGGAATTGGTATTGAAACAAAAGTATTAGATTATTAATGCGCGTATATATACAAATGTTAAAAAAGTTCGGGCAAAAATTCTTGAATAAATATTTCTAGAGTAAATATTCAAATTATTTTGTACAAAAACTTAGTCTACTCAATTTAATTCCCACTATTCACTACGTAAACAGACGCCCAAAGCTTTAAACTTTTTACAAAAATGGGTGCAAATCTCTGAAATATGGTTCAAACTTTCATTTATCAAAATTAAATAAAGACCCACTTCCATTGTAAGCCCAAAAATAATTTCATTCGATACTCGAAATCATAGAATATTTCAGATTTTTCAATTTGTCGATAAACTCTTTATTTCTCAATTCTGAAAAACACACAAGAACTTCTGACCAAAAACAAATCAGAAAAAAAGTAAATTGTTTTTGGGAGCCCGTATAATAATGAGAAAAATAATAGGTCAAATTGAAAGACCCCAGGTATGTGAGTTGGTTCGTTTTGGTCAAGAGTACCATTTTTTATATACATTTAAACTCATATTAAAAAGGCTGAGGTTACTCGGGAACATCACGTTTTTTTATATCTTTAGAATACAGTTCCCAGGGGGTCTCTCCACGTACTACATTTCCGTACATCTAAAGTATAATTATAGAGCTCATACGTACATGTAAGGCTGTATGAAATGAGAGACTCCCCGGCAAATATCACGTACAGTTTAGCCATGCGGCACATAGGAGTTATATATGTACATATACACATGTAGTCACGTTACACGTTTTCTTCGATATGTATAGTACGTGAATGCTGTAAGTCGAAACTGCAGGTTGTACACGCAGTACATACCGGAAGACGTACAAGACTGTACGTATCTGTACATGTACATGCAACACAAGTGCTCGAACCTTCGTTGAGCCAAAACGACCATAGATGGCTGCTGCTCAGGTAAATGGCAATCGAGCTTCAGTAGTTTTCACGTATATTACACACTGCAGCTCCAACTCTATCGTCTTCCTCGTGCAGCTCTTACTTTGTACACTTCGCACAGTAGTCAGACGAAATATATACAGTTTTTACTCTACGAGGAGAGAAATTATTTGCTAGAGTAGCAAAAATGTTCACAGCACTGGGAACGTAATTACTAGTCTGGCAAATAACTTTTTTATATAGTTATATATATACAATGAGATCCAAAACAAGTGAAACGAAATCATCTTTATCGGCTGCTTCCAAAATTCGCTGCTCCGAACATTTGATCGATTCCAAAAACTGAGAAAGCAATTTGTAGCAAATTTTCCTTACTTTCGAATGGGGATAGTTGCATTCAAAATTGCTGGTTGATCAAGTTTATGGAGCAATCAGAAAAAATTATCATCTTCTACTCGTTTTGGTCATGCCTGTATATATGCCCATTCATATTTGTTAGAGTAGCTACCAGACTCGTCAGCAAATTTTAATACGAAGGCCAAACAGATAGATTCGCTATGAACGGGACAAAATCTGTTCACGGAGCCAGCTTCAGATTTTAATTGAAAAGAGGTGTCTGAAAATGACCTTAGCTTGGGATTTTTTATCCCATAAATAACATCAGATGATTTAGCTTTTTCGATAATTACTTTTCCCCGCCGAAATGTTGTTGGAGGTTGTTATATATTAGTAAGTGAGCAGATTTGAGCTTTCGTAATTCTACAAAATTTTATAATAAGCTAAATATTTTCGCAATTATCTGGCTAAATATTTTCGATAGAGAAAACATCGGTTAAAGTGTTAGGAAATCCCATGTTCTGCACAGGATAAACAGAATGAGTACACGGAATAATTCTGTGATTAAATAAAGAACTCGTGTTGCACATTACTTTATTTGGTTTGATCGGAACTTACCGAAGAAGCAATCGTATTCACTGACACTTCTCCTAGAAACCTCTCTAATCTATATACATAAAAGTCATTTTTTTTCTGTACACCTGTGCCTGTAATCCAATGAAAAAATGTGCTTAGTGTGGATATGAGGTTGAATTTGATCGGTACGGAATGCGTCCGTGCCAAAAGTCTTACGAGTTCTTGTTATCAGACCTTTGCATACTTGATTATTCGAGACGTTTTACCCTCTCACGTAAACTACTTCGCGAAAGCTTCGTGAAACCACCAGGCAATTCAAGTTTTTGCTATATCCATATGCACTCATAACCATCTATATGTATAAATATATATACGTCTGTATACCCCTATTCAAAAACCCTCACACACATCCGTATGAATATATATGTAAAACATCACATTCGCGAGATCCTACCTGGTAACGTCTCAAGCCCGCTTATCGACTCATTCTCTCTCACAGTCGCGCTTTTCTCGCTACGCTTAGACAATCCCATCCCTGCATGTATTTCTCTCATCCCTTTTGACTTCAAAGTCTTTGTACCCCAGAGATAAGAAAATCCCACTAGGCCAACCTACTCTTACTCAGATACATATAAACCTTGCACCTTTTTGCTTGTTATGAAATCGACGTATATTAGATGGAGTATCCCATTCCAAGTCAGCCACGTTTGAACCTTTCATTTTTATATTTCATTGAAATTTTTTTTATGTTGTACTCATTCAATGACCCGCTCTCCATTTTTCAAAATTTTTTGTTCATTCGGTGGTGAAATATGATTTTTTTTTCTTTTCAAAACTCGATAATTTTTTATTCAAATGCAGATAACTTCCTGATAAATGGACCGAATCAAACTTTATTTTTTCAACTGTCAATTTGTTACCGTACTCTTTGAGAGAAATAACGAAGAAATTATTTACAATTATCTTCTCTATTTTTATGCAGTTAACGATAAAAAATCGATAATTTGGAGATGATTGCATACTTTGACTTTTTCCTAAAGAATCTTAAAAAAACTTTGATCACATTAATGGTTTTAAAGACCGGAACCATCGTGAGCCCACTTTTTGTTATAATTCTTTTCATATTTTTTTTCTAACCAATTTGGTCTCATTTTCACACTCAAATCCCCTAGAGTACAGCTCACGGCCACCCTTTCCTAATTCACTACTCTATTGCATTTTCGAGAGCCCAGAAAAGCTATGGAAAACTTGTGGCAATACAATTGGCTATATTGTTACCAAATATTTAGTTAGTTAACGCTATTAGAATCTCAGAAAACTTCTTCCCATTAAGCGATTGATTCGTGAAACGGCAGTGCATGGTTAGTGGACACCCACCCAAGTACTGGCTTTGCCGGAAGCTGCTTGACCTGAGAGATCACCAAAGCCACTCATCGACCGCATGCACCCATCACCGTTGGTTTTCATTTTTTGACAAATGATAAATCTGAACGATTTACTGTGGAAACGAGACTAAATTCATTGGAGAACAAACAATTCAAAATATGAAGATATAACAATAAGTTTACCCACGATGGAATCGTTCTTAAAAATCGGTAATTAGGTCAGTTTTTTTGTTGAGAATTTTTAGAAAAAACTCGAAATATGTAATGATTTTAAAATCATCGATTTTTTCTTTAGAGTGCATAAAAATAGAAAATAATTAATAATTATAAATAATTTTTTTGTTATTTCTTTCGAAAAATACGGTAAAAGTTACCTTATTTGTTGTGACTGAATTACCACATTTTGTTGTGTTTATGTATACGCATGTGCGTACTTTGCAAGAATTTTTCGATAATCGATAAATTCTCAATTTTTAAACATAAACGTTTGTTTTCTTCGCGTTTGCCTCCATATGCATTCATAAAACGTTTCGCAAATAGCGTATTTATGAATGTAAATCGTTCGTTTCATGCTAAAATTTCTGTCCCGAGAAATGATGGCTGCGATTAATGTTATTTCCATGGGTAATTGATGATTCGCAATTCACGAATATTTATCATAATTGATATGTTCATTGTATGATCGAAAAGTGCAGTGTGTAATTAAATTTCTGCCGTTCCCGGACAGCACGGAAAATCCATACGTTCTGCGAATACAAATAGAGAGAGACAGAAATAGAAAGAGAGAGAGAGCAATTTTTTCCCGAGGACATTCAACTTGCTGAAGGCTAGGCAGCTTGAATGATCGAATTTTTTGGCATACAGGGTGGTTTTCCCACTGATGATTTTCCCCGTAAATTTTGCTTTAAGGCCGAAGTTTGAGTTGAGAAGTTCTATTTTTTTTTATCTGGACGCCTTCGGATGAGTTTTATTATTCAATACAGTTGAAAAAATCGCGTACTTTTACCTCATATTCATATAGAGATAGAGCAAGAATTTATTTAACGAATCTTGTGGAGCATGAAAGTTCCCACAAGAAAGACACTGTCCAAGTTTTTCTATCCTTAAGTGTTTATTCCTAAAAGTGTACTAAAAGAAGAAGAAAACAGTGTAGATGCCCGGCTGACGCATAACCTGACCAAATCATTTTTTGAGGACCTGTCCAAAATAAACTATTTTAAGGAGCCTCGATCATGAACGCCTTCGCAACAAAAAAAAATAATTTTTTAGTATATTACGGATAAAGTACCTATATTTATGTGTGCAAAATTTCAGACAAGGTCATCGACTACATAAGGAAGATAAAAATGGTTAAAATTAGGATTTTTAATACAGGCTTTATGGAAGAGTTACCCTCAAAACGCGGGCAGGGTGTCAAGTCGACATGGAGTAACTTCCCACTGTGTCATCTGCCCCGTGTAACTCACAATCGTGTAATTCTCTAGCCGTAGAAAGTGCCCTTTGTGCCAAGTGCCCAACTGTGTCATCTGCCCACAGTGCTAACTCGAATTCGTAGCCGCTCGACATTTCCCCGACGCTCTCGTATCCCCACTTTTCAACATTCTCCGCGCGACATGCTATTGTATAAACTCTCGAACTGTAGCAAGTGCCCACTGTGCTAACTACCCAACCGTGTCATCTGCCCCTAGCGTTAACTCGAATTCGTATTAGCCCGATATTTCCCCGACGCTCGCGTATCCCCAGTTGAAAAGTGGGGATACGTGAGCGTCGGGGAAATGTCGAGCGGCTACGAATTCGTGTTAGCACTGTGGACAAATGACACAGTTGGGCACTTGGCACAAAGAGTACTTTCTACGGCTAGAGAATTACACGATTGTGAGTTACACGGGGCAGATGACACAGTGGGAAGTTACTCCATGTCGACTTGACACCCTGCCCAAAACGCGTGTCTCAAGTAATATTTTTACACTCGCGCAACAGATGTTAACGCCTTACATACGTCCAGCAGCGCCTAAAACGCGCTAAAAGAAAAACTGTTTTTAGAAGAGATAGCAATAGAAATTAATAAAAATAATTTTTATACATTGTTTATTAGTATTTAAACTTTATAAAAAAATTTATTTCATTTTTTTTTCAAAAATTATAACATAAAAAATCACGTTTCCCGAAGCACTGTGAAAAAAAAGTTGCTCCACGGTCTGCATAATTTCTTCTTGAAATGCTGATGGATCTGCAAAACGTAAAGAAATTCTTGTAAAATAAAGTTGTAGTTATAGTCTGTCGAGCCGGATTTTTGAAATTCGAAAAATTTTGGCAATTTACGGCAGTTTAAAAAAAAGTGTGCATTTTGTGTCATAAATGTCACACTTTAATTATGTTTATAAAATTTTTTAATCACAACATCAAAAATCCGGCCCGACAGACTATAGAGAAAAAAATTTCGAATATTTAAAAAAAAGAAGCATAAAAAAATATTAAAAACTGTATGAGTTATCATGCAGACCGTGCCAGAAAAAGTAGTTTTGAGAAAAATGCATTTAAAGTTTCAAGTGCGCGCATCAGACTCTCGTTGGGCAGTCACGTTTTCTATAATAACTTTCGATCTATGGGGAATTTGTACAATCGACTTACACAGAAATACGCCTAAAACTATTGAGAATAATAATCTGTAAAAAAAAAAATCGATTTTTTGAAAATTCTGGACGTATGTAATGCCTTAAACAAAAACTAGAGTAACGTTCTTTCGGTCATGAGGATTCAGAATATATTTAAAAAGTTTAGGGTTATCGACTTATCTAAAAAGATATTAAGTGTTAAAGTGTCGAAATACTCGAAGTACCGGGAGGTTTCGCGACGGTGTGAAGTTATACCATTTTTATGGTATTGATTTATCGATACGCGACTGATAATTTTTGTATTAAATTACCGATAATACATTTATTATCAATTGTATTATCACAAATATGTGTATTTTGAAAAAAAAGGGGGGCCCCGCCCATGCGCCCGCGGAACCCGGCCCTACGTGGCCGAGGCTCCTTAACGACATCGTAACGCCACGCTACGCGATGTGGACAGTGCCGTATCTGCCCCTGCCGCTATACTGAGCGGCCGCCTAGTGGCAGAAATATGAAATAGAGTGCGAACTTATTGCGTGCTGAGTGGGGGAAAAGATGAACGAAGTTGATCAAACTTGTAAAATCGTAATGCATAGACGCAGAACGATCGCGCCATTAGGCGCATATATATAGTGAGGGGAACGAAAATAACTCACGCGTTTAGTAAACACGCCGCATATTGTAAACAACTTATGCGCAGGCCCGCAGCAGTGATCACGCTACTCGGTGCGAGAAGTGGGGGAAGCAAAGCATCAATAAGATTGCGAGAAATAGTAATCACGCGCCATACAATTTCTAGAAAATTCGAAAAGCGAATCATAGCTGGAGTTATTTTTAGACTTAAAAACAAAGGAATCGACGGTATAAAAGGTGGTGCAGAGCAGCACAAAACTCTTTTTTAGAATGCTGCCGAGCTCTCAACTATATAAGTTCTCGCCAGCTCTACTAACAAGGAAAAAAGTCAACCTAACCTCTCAAGAATATTCCACGCTTGGGTGACGGAGTCGTTCGGGTATGTTCAGCTCCCGCAGCTTGGGTACTCTTTCCTTTTAGTACGAGAGCCAGCGACCACGATTTTGAGCTCATCGTTTTACGGCCAAAATCGTATATAATCGATAGATTAGATGACCCTGAACCTAAAAATGCTAAATTTAGACGTTTCGCGTGTCGGAATTGAGCTCTGTCACAATAGAGATAAAAGAATAGAGATATTTTGCCATAGAGAGTTTATTGAATTAATTAAGAATAGAGATGTATCAGAATAGAAATGATTCCGATACAATATATTTTAGAGTATGGATATTCCGGAATTGAGATATTTTGGAGTGGACATATTTTCGAGCATACATATTTAAGAATAAGGTTTGCTAAGAACACAGTTAATTAGCCACAGAGTTACTTAAGAATAGACATATTTAGGAATAGAGATGTGTCAGAATACAAATTTTTGTCCATAGAGGTATTTAAAAATAGAATAATGACGAATAGAGTTGTAGCATGACTATAAATTAGAGATATTTATCTATAGAGTTAATGAAACACAGTGATATTTAAGAATAGAGTTGTGTCAGAATAGAGAAATTTAGCCATAAAGTTATTTAACGGACAACATCACTGTGACCCCCTATTTTTTTCACATTTTTCAAGAATTTTTTTTTGTGGGAAAAAAAGAGATATTCAGAAATTTTTTTTTGGGTTTTGTTCATTGTTTATTAATGTATCAAAAAACATTTTTTTCACATTTTTCACGCCGCATGGTGGCGCTGGGGAAGCTCTCGCGTCATCTCCGCAGTGGTTCGCGGCACGCAGCAGAACTCTCTTCAACGTCGATCTGAAAAAAAATACCGAGTGTTTTCGTTAATAATATGATATTTTCAAGAGAAGTACATAGGGATTTGGAAAAATATTGATTTTTAAAAAATAGGCACGCCTTTGAAATTAAAGAATGATTTTTGAGCAAAATTTCTCGTGGAAAATAGGCTATAACTTGTATAATTATTGAGATATCGAAAAAATCTTATGTACTTCTCTAGATAATCTACTTTTTTTAATACAGTAAAAATTTGAAGTCGATCGGATAAAAATAGCTCGAGTTTTGCTGCGTGCCGCCCTCAAAAAAGTGCTTTTGAGAAAAACGCGTTCAAAGTTGGGACCCCAAGCGTCGCGAACCGCTGCACCGCTCCATAAAATATTCAATATCTACGAAAATAATTATTCTTTCGACCTGGGTCCAACGGCATTTCAATCTTAAAAGTATTTTAGATTTTTTTAAATGGTTTTCAAAAAATCGATTTTTTGAAGCCGTCACAGTGGTGTTGTCCGTTAAGAATAAAGAAATGAAGAATAGAGTTGTAATATTGCCAAATTTTTCAGTAATTATCGTTATAATAGAAGTGTGAGAAAAAGTGTCATACCGCGACCGTCGATGGCTCAATGAACCTCGGTATGCATAGGTTTTTAGCGTCGCTGAATTCAAACCTGAACTAAGAAATTACAAATTCGTCATCGTTTATCTAATCTGAAAGTGTCTCTTTCAACGGTTTTCGAGACGGTAAGCCAAAATAAAGAAAAGGGCCGGGCAAACTGGAACATCCGGGCACAGCGGAACACCACCCCGAAAAAAGTGAAATTTCTTTTTTCAGTGGAAAACTGAAAAATTCGATCATTTGACTCAAGACATGCTTTGAAAAAGTAATATTCATTGAAACGACTGATATTTCTAACATGAAAATTAAAATATATTTATTAATAAAAAAATGAATATTCACCGAAAATTTGTATGAACAAAAATTTCTTTTGTCGCAAAACTGAGATGTGAATATTTAATTAGCATAAGAACACTATTAACAGTGCTGTAAGCATGCTTAAAAATGATTAATTATTCATTAGACTGATGCAAAATGTTCTATTATTTTTATTTTTTTTTGCTTCCACTCGTATTGGACATTGATTAAAAAAAAATCTCTGCTAAAAAATAAACTCAATTGCTCAATATTCAGAGGCGACTCTTTCGAGTTTTAGTGATGTTTTCATTGTTTAGAAATGTTTTCTATTTAAAAACACCATTTTTTAACTTCCCTGCTACCTCTGATATTTTCTTTAGATATTGATGAATGACAAATTCTGTTGAAGAATAATTATAAATGATTTTCTTGCGACCTAACTTGTTTTCTTCCAATATTGCTGAAATGAAAGCCCCGTTAACAAATCAGCTTAATTCTTAACCTTGGAACCGAACACATGGGTCGTTCGTGTCCTCGGCATTTCAACAATGGGGTATCCCGTGAAGGTCTATTTATCTGAGGCCTTCGTATTATTCTGTAAAAAAAAGTTTGGAGAAGGGGTAGTTCGTTGCCACAGGCCCGCCGGAATCGATTAGTTTAGCTCCAGCTAGCAAAAGCCGTAAAAGTCTGTCGAGAATGCAAATGACCCATGTGTCGTGGAAACGTATGTAAAATCCGACTTTACAAAAACATTTTTTTTTCTCTATAATTATGTGTTTTGACTCAAAATATAAATTTTCATGAAGGCGTTGAGTAAATAAAAGCGAAAGTGGATGCGAGAACCAGCGAAGAGGTTAGGGCGTCACTTCGTCCTCGCAAACAAGTGAAATATTTCAACGGAAAAAATTCTGAGGATGAAGATTGTATCGAAGAAGAAGATCACCAAAAAGAGGAAAAGGAGTGCGATGAGTTTTCCGATTCGGAATCATGCCATGACGAAGAAGCTGAATCGGAGCAGCCTTCTGAAGCCACTACGGGACTTAGCCGCAAGAGGAGCATTGTCCGCGGAAAAAATGGATATAAGTGGTCAACTATAACGCTGATGAGATGCGAGGCCGTCGTTCTTCCATGCTTAGAATGCACTTACCCAGCCCCATCGGAAATGCATTGAATATACGAAAACCTATTGACGCGTGGTCTGTGCTGTTTACCGATGAAATACTTGAGAGTGTAGTGCTCCATATAAACGAAGAAATCACACATCGCAGTGTAGAAAGAAGTGATTCTACTTATAGTGGTAAAACAGATTTAATCGAAATTAAAGCTTTTATAAGGCTATTATATTTAGCGGGAGTTCGTAAACAACATGATACCGGTATTATTACCTTATGGTCTTTAGAGTTCAGCCAAAATGTCTTTGTAAGTGTGATGTCTGAGAAGCGATTTGAATTTCTTGGATCACATCTAAGATTTGACGGCAAAGAAACCCGCACAGAAACACGAGCATCTGATGGGCTTGCACTGATAAGGGATTTATGGGAGAAATTCATCGAAGGATATCGAAACAATTGCACGATGTCAAATAATGCCACTATTGATGAACAATTATTAGGGTTTCGTGGCAATTTTCGTGCAAGAGTTTATATCAAGAACAAGCCTGCTCGTTACGGCCTGAAAATAATCAGCTTCAATGACGCTAAAACTCATTACGATTCCGTATGCTGGTCAAGTAACCGCTAAGTAAGTAACGAGTAACGAGTACGGATTTAAAGCCGTAGGGACAATCTGCAAGAATAAACCGGAGATTTTACCTTCATTTACGAAACCAGCCTCAGTCGGAACAGCACGTTATGCACATAACAACGAGAAAAATATTACTCTCTTGTCTTTTTGCCCTAAAAAAAATAAAGTCGTTCTTTTAGTATGAACTTCGCCCAAGAAAGCTATAACCGCTCCATCCGGGAAACCAGAAATAATTAATTTTTATAATTCAACCAAAGGCGGAGTTGATACTTTTGATAAAATGACAACTTTGTACAGTTGTTCAAGAATAACAAATCGATGGCCAATACGCTTTTTTTGGCATTCTAGATCAGGCTAGTATTAACGCTTTTATTTTACATCATTTTCTTCCACAAAATGAAATGTTGCAAAGATCAGATTTTTTAAACAAATTGTCTCTTGCTCTTGTTTGACAGCATTTAGAGCGCCGCGCTAATATACCGACACTTCATAAGTACATAAAAAATAATATTTTCACCATAATGGATAAATCAGACACACAAGCACAAAATACTGATAAAATGGCACAACGAAAAAGATGTCATTTCTGTCCAGCTAAATCAGACAAGAAAACTATTTATTGTTGTTATAAGTGTCAAAAACCTACATGTGAACAACATAGAATAACATATTGCCGTGAATGCGCATAATTTTTCTGACTTTTTTCGATTTCTAATTTTGTATTTCTATTTCTAACATTATATTCATTCAAGATAAATAAATTTAAAGATTTTTGAACTTAAACCTGAAGTTTTTCAATTTATCCATCGATATTTTACATTTAATATCGATTTAATCTTCTATAAGTGTCCATACTAAGTAGCGATATTCAACCCTTAAAATATATATCCTTTTTAATTCCCAAAGCCTCCCATATTTTTTTTCTGAAAGCACATCATCTCAAGTAAAAATAACTCAAAGGATTTTTAAAAGAAGTTACTTGACAAAAATTATGAATTTTTCAACATTACGGTGCATTTCTTCCATTTGTTTTTTTCAACGATTAAATTAACAACTCCAAAATTAATTCTATGATATTATTATTGATAAAACTTATAGTTAAAACCACAAAGAATATCTATGATTTTTTTTCAGAATTTTTTGTAACGTTTAAGGTCGTTAAATATATCGCGGACGCCAATGACCCATGTATTCGGTTAGAAGGTGCCGAAAAATAGTGTTCAGTTCCAGGGTTAAGATTTTGGAGATGCCTATTTTGACTTTTTTTAAATTCCTTTATTTATTCGTAATAATTTCATTTGAGGGTTCCCTCCCATCAAATTTTTCAAAATAATCGATTTTTTTCTTCGATATTCTCCCTGTCATTAGTCTCGCTCTAGCGCTGTTCCAAATAATTGATTTTTAACCATCAATTTTTTTTATAAACAAACGAATGTAAAAATGGCCGGGTTTTTTGCAACTCTATTTTTAAACCGTTGTTAAAAATCGTGGAAATTTTTTTTCGTTTTCGCTTTTTTTCGCAATAACCATCCCGAAATGATTTAATTTTTTTCATGGTATTTTTATTTCAGATCCATCGAGTCCTCGTCTCTCGAGTAACGTATTTTTTTTGGGATTATAAAGATGACGGAATATGTTGTGTATTTTTTTATGAAAAAAATTCTTTAAAATCTTGTATTTTTCAACAGATTTTGTGGGAGGATGCCAATAAAACGGTCTCACAAATGGCATCAAATAATCATATCACAGTCGATGCAGACACCAGTGAAAATTGACGAATTAAGGGCATTTTTAACCAGATTTTTCACACGATCAATCTCTAAAGGAAAACCTAGTACGTGCCCGAAAATAAAAAATTTTTAAATCGTACGATTGAAAAAACAAAAATAAAAGTTGGGTGAGACACCTCTGAAAATAGAGCTATTGAGCTTACTTTTTGATAAAACTTATTTTTCATCAATATCTAAAAAAATCATGTACAACAGGGAGCAAAGGAAGTTAAAAAAGGGTGTTGAAAGAACATAAAAAAAATTAAAACATCAATAAAAATCCAGAGAGTCACCTCTAAATATTGAGCAACATTGAGCTCAGTTATAAACAGATTTTTTTTCATTAATATCCAAAGAAAACATGAGTAGGAACAAGAAAAAAAAATGAAATATTTTGCATCAGTCTAATGAACAATTAATCATTTTCAAACATGCTTACAGCACTGTTAGTAGTGTTCTTATACTAATTGGATATTCACATCTCCGTTTTGCAGCAAAACAAATTTTTGTTCATTCCCATTTTCGTTGAATATTCATTTTTTTATTAATAAATATATTTTAATTTTCATGTTAGAAATATCAGTCGTTTCAATGAATATTACTTTTTCAATGCGTGTCCTGAGTCTAATGATCGAAATTTTCAGTTTTCCACTGAAAGAATAAATTTCACTTTTTACGGAAAGGGGGGGGGATCAGCTTTGCCCGGGTGTTCCACTTTGCCCGGCCCTCCCCTACCTCGAAATAAAACAAAAATACACCCCCACATTAGCTGGTGGCTGAAAGTCACGACCCCAGAGTGTGTCACGTGAAGGCTGTGATAGGATTTTATACTCTTTTTCAATTTTTCAAAAATGTTATCAATTTTAAAAAAATATTTAAATTATAAAAAAATTTCCTGATTCAAACCAGAAACGTCAAAAATGGTAGTACTGTTTTTTGAAATGTACTATGTCGTACCAGTTTTGGCACAGAAAACGGCTCAGGCGCTTACCAGTTAACTAGTTAAGGTATCATAATTTCAGAAGATGTGAAAAACGAAAAATCGATTTATCCAAATTTATAAGTGCCTCCTCTAACCCTTTGAAGACCATTGAATCACATTACGTAAGCGGATACACATACACACGTTGTACATTATCCACATTATCTAAATGGATAATGCTCCAAGAAAATCGAATTATTCGCGTTTGTTATCATTTTATTAAATCGTCGACAAAGTACAAGTGGAATGGGTTGAGTGAATTATAAACAAAATTCAAGTAAATAATGATTTCATCGTTCCAATTAGTTTATATAGAAGCATAATCTTCAAATCAAGTACAAATCTGAATTTCTTGTAATTAATTTGAAGAATAAATTAAATTTCATTGTATTAAACCTTAAATTCGCCAAATCTCACTTTTCTTCTGTACCTGCTACGAAAAATTCACAAAGCTCGAAACGACTCATAACGACGACGAAAAAGCGTGTTGACAAAAGCGTTCCGTTGCAATATATCTTTTGATAATAAATATGGGCGATCAAACTTACTTTGCATTCCTTTTTTCCGGCTTCGTAAAGGGGACAGAAAGAAACTTTTTCTACATTAACCGTAAAGAGAAAAAAACGCTTACTATTTAAAAAATATGATTTTTATGCGACCGCAGCATTGTTTTCATCACCCATAATTTATTCATATCACGTATAAATCATTTTCACGTGTTTTGACCTTAATTACAATAATTATTAGTCAAATGCTCGCAGACAACTCCAACGGAATATTTATTTAGGAATATAGAACTACAATCGTAAATAGTTACCAGGATCGATGTACCTCATAACATCCTTACGAGTGTTACATTCGTTGGTTGTAGAACGAGAAGCTTTATACTTTCCACGAGCTCGTAAGTTCGTTTCGAAGTGGTAATATTGTGACGGCTCTCTAGTCGTGCTAGCCGTGACTGGAATCTACTTCGCGGTAAGAGTATAGCATACTCACGGGAGGCCGCCGTAATAATTCCATTTCGTTCCTTCGTCCACCTCATTCGAACTATTCTCAACCCCTCCGGGTCCCATCAGCTTTCTTGACCTTGTTATCTCCCACCCCAATTTTCTCTTTTTATACATATACCTATTTCTGTGTGTATGTGTGTGTGTGTTTGTGTGTGTTTGTAACACAGTAAGAAGCAAAGTGAACTAAGCCCTGTGCGTAAGCATAGGTCTTGATCCACTTTGCTTCTCACCATCCAACATATACACTATGTGCGTGTAACTCAACCTACACAAATTCTCTCTTTACCTCTTCCCTTCTTTATCTCGCGCTCTCTCTTCATTCCTTTCTTTCACTCCCCACCGTCGGACAGAATTGTTTTTAGGAAATTGACTTTTCCCACGACGGAAAAGAGACCTGTACATCGTAGAATGAGTTTTACCGTGAGCTGCTACAACCACTTCGAGTTTCGCGATTCTATCGTTCTTCATCCCTCTCTTGGCCCGCAGAAGCCCAGTTACTCTTGGGTTACTATAACCACCGTATATATACATCAGGGCTTTTCAACTATATTCTTTCTCCCTCTTCGTTTCTCTCTCTTCTCTCATTTTGGCTCACTATTTCTCTCGGATATATCTGCTGGCTGCCACTACTACCCCTTTTATTATATAGTACTGTAGGGTATATACTCAAAGGTATTAGCCGACGATGTAGCCTCTATTTTTCCATCTCTCTTTCTCTTTCACTGTAACAGCTGCCTTTCGTGTCGTCCCAACGTTTCCAGGCGAGAAATATTGACTATCGTTTTTCACTCGTTGATATATAGCTCGATGTATTTTCCACGCCAACCTCTCCAACATGTGTATACGTATTGTACATGTGACTATATTACTCCTCGCTTTCGCGTTTACATGTGTACTCTTTTACACTGGAAGACACGAATTGAAACGAAAAAAAAAACATAGAAAACCATCAACTTTGACCCGAGAGTGTCAATTACAGTTTTGATAAATTGAAACTACTTATATTTATAGAATCGATATTACCCCCTTAAAAAACAGGGCATTTTCAGCTTGGTGATTTACGAATTTCACATGTTTTAGACAAATCCGAGATGGTTTTATAGTTCTTTGAAGATGGTGGAACTTCCTTAAAAAAGAGGAAACGTTCTTTTCAGGAAATGTTTTTTTCTGTTTTTTTTTTAAGTAAACTTCTTTAGGCACATTGAGGGTAAAATTTCAAGGTCGCATTACAAAAAACCGTCACACGGCGTATCGCAAAAGAGACGAAAGATATGACTGAGAGAGAATAATAGGGCGAATAGGTTAAACACAGTGGTCCGTTTCTTCGTCTCCGTTTTGTGCAATTCTTCGCTTTACCCTCCTAGTGCAGTAGGACTTATCAAGAGTCTCGGTAGAGTCTCGGGACAAGTACATTGACATCTATATTTATTTATATCCAGTGGCATGCAACAGTTTCGGGCCACCCTATTTTTTCCAGTTAATTGATAAAATATTTTATTTCTCCACTCGTTCATTGTTCAAAATATTCAAGAGAGTTAGAACGAAGGTAACAACGTCGTATATGATATTTAATTATGGCGTATTTTTTGTGTACTACGTGGAATGACTTTGGTCGGTGTGTAAAAGTATCGGGCGACTATATCGCCGCGGCTTCGTACGCACGGTTTGTTTATATTTTTTTCCTCATTAATTTCAAAACATGTCCTACAATGGAAAATCAGTCTCCTTTCTGCCACAATGCCGAAACACACGAATATTCAGCTTCGTGAAATCGTGTTAAAACTTTCATCAGAAGGAAAAAGTTCTCGTGATGTTGCGGAGACTATCTATTGGCAAAATTACCATTAATCGTATTATTACTAAATATAAATTAATAAACTCACTGTGTGACAAAAATCGGAGTGGTAGACCGCGAAAAACTTTAAATCGCGTCGACAAAATTATTAAAAGGAAGTGCATTGTAGATCCACGAAAAAGTGCTGCAAATGTTTCCCGGGAATTACGAAGTGAAAATCTAGCTGATGTTAGTCGGAGTACGGTATCTCGACGTCTCAAAGCTGCGGGGCTGATTGGACGTGTTGGTGTAAAAAAACCATTGATTAGCAAAAAGAATAAGAAGGCTAGATTAGAATTTATGAAAAAATATCAGCGCTGGACGGTATCAGATTGGCGGAAAGTACTTTTTTCCGATGAATCGAAATTTCAATTATTCGGAAGTGATGGTCAGAAGTACGTAAGATGTCCAGCAGGTACCAGATATAATGTAAGGTATCAAATTCCTACCGTAAAACACGGTGGCGGAAACATTGAAGTTTAGGGAGCATTTTCTGATGATGGCGTTGGTCCGCTGGTGGAAATTCATGGCAATATGGATGCTGCAATGTACAGGGGCATACTACAAGATCATATACTCCCATTTGCAATGAAAAATTTTCCGCGTGGTTGGGTTTTTCAACATGATAATGATCCGAAACACGCTTCGCGTCTTGTTAAAAATTTTCTTCAAAGCCGAAAAGTCCGCCTTCTTGATTGGCCATCGCAGTCACCGGATTTAAATCCTATTGAACACCTGTGGCAAGACCTCAAGCATCGTGTTGGAACGAAAAATTACTCCAACAAAACGGAATTGTGGAAACATTTGCGAAGTGAATGGGAAAAATTGCCACAAGAACGAATCAAACAACTAATTGGGTATATGCCTCGTCGGTGCGCTGCAGTCATCGCTGCTAAGGGCATGGCAACAAAGTATTGAGTTGAGTGGAGAAGACCACGACATGCTTCCTTATTTTTCAAGTTTTTTGTCATTTTTTTCATACCCAAAAGTACGCGGCCCAATACTTTTGCACAGCCAGTCATAAAAAAATTTTAAACAATTAATGATTTAAGATCGATATCAATGTATACAACCTATTGTTTCTAAATATAAGTGATTACGCGTTATCATTACTCATTTGCTTTTCTCCCACCACCATATTTCTGTTCAATAGGCATAAAAAATAGGGTGGCCCGAAACTTTTGCACACCACTGTATGTGTGCATCGTGCCGAGCAGGAGAGAAAGCAAGAAAGATGCAGGAATGGCAAAGTTACCCGCATACACGTTTTGGTAAAGAAAGAGAACTCCTGGATTAAATTTATATACATAATTTTAACTTCTTTTGTATTCAATAATTTTAATAAATTGAGATCAACTGGAATTTTATCTAGAGACGCGGCAGCGTCTTGACGCCAAGTATTAAAAAGAAAGTGTTCAAACGGCAAAGGCAAGACGTGCAGTGTATCTTTACTCGAGATTGGGCGATTTCCCCTCACTTTTGAACTTTACGTCATCACCATTGAAAGAACCTTCGACTTATCAAGAAAATGAAACTTCTACAATATAATGTGGTCAATGCCCTTCCGATGGTATATTTTTTTTTTCGCTGCGACCCGCGAGAATACGCGAACTGGGAACCGTGCGGAACGGTGTCACAAATTTATTTCGGAAATTTTCTTCCACAATATATATATGTCTACTTTCTCATCCCCCTCCATGTGAGCACCGTCTCTCCCTACCCGTAATACAGTACAATAAGTCGTTGCATCGAATAGACACATATACTATTCAAACCCGGGTTAGGGGGGTCGCAGGGGCCGAAGCCCCCCGCGGGGTACGGGGCATAGCCTTCGGTGGGGGGTGAGGGGACGGAGCCCCCCGAGGGACGCAATTACAATTTTTTAATTTTCTAAACTAAACACACACATACACATACACACAACACCAAAACAAAGATACAAAAATACAGAAATGCATAGACACAAATACAGACACAGATGCATACACTCAAATACAGACTTACTCAATTAGACACAAATACAGACACACACGCACACGTACACAAATATAGCCCCACAACTACAGACACACTCACACAAGTACACAGAAACAGCCACACAGCTGCAGACGCACTCACACACGTATACAGATACAGCCACACAGCTGCAGACGCACTCACACACGTACATAGATACAGCCACACAACTACAGACACACTCCCACGCGTACGCAGATACAGCCACGCAGCTACAGCCACACTCGCAGATGGACACAGAAACGGTCACACAGCTACAGACACACTCACACACGTATACAATTACAATTTTTGAAGTTTCAAATTAAAACACACACACACATACACCTACACACACATACGCATGCACACAACACAGAAACACAAATACACGATACAGGAACAAAGAGAGGCACGACAGAGAGAGTGTGAGGGAGAGGGAGAGAGAGGGGGTACAGGGAGAGAGAGAGGGTCAGACGGGGAGAGGAGAAGGGGGAGGGGTGGGGAGAGGGAGGAGAGGCCAGTGTGTGGAATTCTTACCCACTAAAAACTACACATCTTGTTCCACTTGAAAAACTTAAAGGTAATTATGCAGTTTGAGTACTTTTTTGAAAAACGTCGTAAAAAATTTTTTTTGCCATGGGCTGCTTTGATTGGTCACAACTAATGATATTCCGTCGGGGGAGGCTGACTTTTCTTATTAATTTATTAATAAACAAAAAATTATCCGAAACGGCTAAATTCTGATTTTTTATCGAACGATTTATGGATGATTTATGGAATCGTAGGGTGCGTGTGGAATAGTAGGGTGGATTTGGGCATCTCGGTGTGTGCGCGTGGAATCGTAGAGCGCGTGTGGAATAGTAGGGTGGGTTTGGGGCATCTCGGTGTGTGCGCGTGGAACCATAGGGCTATGTGATTTTATCATTTTACTGCTCACTCCACTCAGTTTCACTATTTACGACTTCATCATTTTACTATTTATTATTCCTGAAGCAAAGTACTGTCATGTTTTTCAAAAAGGAGTGATATCTTGGAAAAAACTTTGAAAAAGTAAAAAAAGAACACCAAGTATTTAACAAATCGCGACCTTAGTTATAAGGTCGCACTCTATATTGTTGTTATTAAGTTAAAATGAAAACTATGTTTTTATTCACAACTTTCATTTCTTTTTCACTATATACAAAATGTTACTTCACCTCGAAAAGAAACTACTAAAAATATGGTGTCCTTGATTTGAAAAAAAAAACTGAAATCATTCTAACATAGCCAAGTACGATAAATGAATTACGAAATTTCACATGAGATTATTGGCACCTTGAATGGTGTCCGCTAAAGAGTTTTGTCACTTCAAGGGCTTCCAAAGAAAATCCTACAAATATCAAAAAATGAGTATTATGACATTATGCTAGCTAAGGACAATATATGTACAAAACAATTCTATGGGAAATTAATGAAACAAAAATTACATAGAAAACCGTACGTACCCATACAAGTGCACACGAAACACGTTTCTACATGTACGTACGCCATAAATTCACTGTAAAAACTACACAAAAACTTGGCGTGCATGGTTTTCAAAAATAAACTCGGCGAAGGAACTCCTCATCCATCAATACCCGTAGCAACTTTAAATACCTACGTATTTTATCTATCTTGGCAAAAACATTTAAAAAGTAAAAAAAGAACGCCAAGTATTACAAAGTCGCGACCTTAGTTATAAAATGACCACTCTATATTATTGTTATTACGTTAAAATGAAAACTATGTTTTTATTTATAACTCATTTCTTTTTCGTTATATACAAAATGTTACTTCATCTCGAAAAGAAACTACTAAAAAAATGGTGCCCTTGATTTGAAAAAAAAAAAATGAAATCATTCTAACATAGCCAATTACGGAAAATGAATTACGAAATTCCACATGAGATCATTCGCTCCTTGAACGGTGCCCGCTAAAGGGTTTTGTCACCTCAGGGGCTTCCAAAGAAAATCATACAAATATGAAAAAATGAGTATCCATCCGTCCACATGTACATTCATTTTTTTTGCGTTCAACCGTCCCAACCCTCTATCCCATCTAGTCTTTTTCAGTCCACCCGTCCACCTTAGTCATCAGTTTATCTCTACCCCATTCATTCCATTCGACTATGCATTTAGACCATCCATCCTATCCATCTATCTTCGCATGTAATCATCCATCTCATTTACTTATTCAACTTATCTTTCTATCCATCCCATCCATTTATCCATCCATCCCAATAATCCATCTCACCTATCTTCATCTTGTCGTTCATCTTGTCCTCAATATGGACTCCCTTATTCGGTCTGGGAATGGATCTGGGTGCTTCTTTCATCATTGATGAAAGAACGAGTTGATCATTGATCTAGGGAATATATCCGAACAACCGTGTCTTCCCGAACTTACTTTTGAAAACCATGCACGCCAAGTTTTTGTGTAATTTTTACAGTGAATTTGTGGCGTACGTACATGTAGAAACGTGTATCGTGTGCACTTGTACGAGTACGTACGGTTTTCTATGTAATTTTGATTTCATTCATTTCCCGTAGGATTGTTTTGTACGTTCATTGTCCCTAGCTAACATAATGTCATAATACCAATTTGTTGATATTTATAGGATTTTCTTTGGAAGCCCTTGCGGTGATAAAACTCTTTAGCGGACACCGTTCAAGGCGCCAATGATCTCAAGTGAAATTTCGTAATTCATTTACCGTACTTGACTATGTTAGAATAATTTCAGTTTTTTTTTGCAAATCAAGGACACCATTTTTTTAGCAGTTTCTTTCCGAGGTGAAGTAACATTTTGTATATAACGAAAAAGAAATGAAAGTTGTAAATAAAAACATAGTTTTCATTTTAACTTAATAACAACAATATAGAGTGCGACCTTATAACTAAGATCGCGACTTTTTAATATTTGGCGTTCTTTTTTTACTTTTTTAAAGTTTTTGCCAAGATGTATATAAAATACAATCTTGATTCTTCAAACAGCGGTGGGACCGACTCCGCACCACACTTGTAAATATAGAACGTTGCGCTAACTTCGTTTTTCCGTTTCTGCGCACCAGACGAATGGCCGGATTGGAAGGAACGCTTCCCCTACCAAGCACAGACCGATCGATACATGAATCAAGATTCAATGAATCGAGGTTGTAGTATAATTTCAAATTCCATACAGATGAATTCATATGGGAGTTAAAATTCCAATATAAAATTAAACAATAACAATTTTAATTCTGCCAAATTCGAATTTGAGAATTGAAATTCTGTACACAATTTTGATTCACTTCAATTTTAATTCATCAGCTCAAATTGCATAATTTCAATTAATTGAAATTTTAATCCTCGAATTACAAATTGAATTATTTAAAATTCAAATGAATTCAAACGAAATAAAATAATTCATATAGGTTCAGTTCATTAAAATTTTCATTTGACAACTAAATCATCATTCATTCATTGGAGGAAGTGGATTCTTTTATAGGAGAAAGAGAATTTTCAAATTGAAATTATTGACATAATTTAAATTATAAATTGAACAATTAATTATAGATTAAATTGTGACCAACAGCAATACATGTGCGATCGGTGTGTGACTCGAGAGATCTCGGAAGTTAAGCGATCTCGGGCAAGATCAGTATTTGGTTGGGTGATCATTTAGTCGTGGACCGGCTCGCGCATTGGTCGCTGAACGGGAGGCAGTTTTTCTGAATTTCTGATGGTACTAACCAACTAAAACTCAGTAAAAATATAGCCTGTATCACCGAGTTTCCACAATTTCTCTTGGCCCTTGTACAATTTAGGAATCAGTAGTTATAGACAACACTTTTGGGGGACCTCGCAGGAATATAGAAACTAGTGAAGTTGGAGAAAAGTACGTTTCAAGTGACGGGATGGGCTCGTAAAAAGCCGCAATGGTATGCGCAGAAACATTTAAAAATAAAAAATAAAAATATATAATTTTAATTGATAATAACATTAATACATACAAAAAAATGATGTTTATAATTTCAATTTGAGAGTTAAATAAATAATCATTTTCATTATTTCTAATTGTACAGTGTGTTATGTATCGTGTGTTTGTAGTTAATTAACATAATTTTAATTTAACATGAAATTCTGTACATGATTTTAATTTATTAATTGAAAATGCATAATTTCAATACTTACTTTTTATTTTCAAAATCGACTAAATAGATTAAACATTAGTTATAATGTGTTCAAGGTATTTTAGTGAATCCATTCAATACTCTATGCCTTTTAGAATTCTCTCTCTCTCTCTCTCTCTCTCTCTCTCTCTCTCTCTCTCTCTATCTATCTATCTATCTATCTATCTATCTATCTATCTATCTATCTATCTATCTATCTCTATCTCGCTGATAAATAAATTTATTATAAATTTAGGCATACAAAAACCGCCGAAGAAGTTTCACTTCTATCGTGTGTACTGAGATACACATGCCCCCTTTTTTCTTTTTGCTATCATAATGATGTAATTTCCCGCTTCTGGTTCGTCTGTTTCAGTTACGTCCGAAAACGCAGCGATTATGGCATCAAGTTTTACCAGCCTGACGTTGCTCTGTCTCAGTCTCTTGCACACGCTCATGCGATAGTCACCGCAACGCTTGTAAAAAAATTAAATAAATAATAACAAGCAAAACAACAACAAAAATTCTTCCCCTACAAGAGGGCTTCTCATCGGGGTGAAAAAAGTTGAAACTAGTCAGCGTAACGCGAAACCTACGGCAAACAGAATTGCAAGCAAATGCGATGACTTCTAGAGAGTGGAAGAGTGAAAATAAGAGTAAAAGAGAGAGAGAGAGAGAGAGAGAGAGAGACATAACAGAAGAATTTTCGGTAATAAATAAAAATATAGAGAGTAATGAAAATAAAATAAATAAAGAATATGACAAATTGGATATAAATCTATGAGTGAATATGTGTGCAGCGTGAATGAGAAAAAGAAAAAAAGCGACTCGGGTTTGATGCTTAAATATACATACGAATATACGTATAATATAAAGTGGAAAAAGTTTCACGTGAAATTTCCCTATACGGATGCTGCTCGCGAGGGATTAAGGAAGAACGAGTGAAAAATAAAGTATGCTTTGTTTAAAAGGAGCACAATACACAGAAGTGAATTAATTCGTGCATGTGAAAACCAGCATTTACACAAGAGCAAAAATTACGCGAGCAATTACCGATGAATTCCCCATTGTAAATGCGTTACTGTTGATAGACATCGAGTTTGGGCAAATAGAAATGAGGACAGATGTTTGTAAGTTTATCGTTTTTAATAACGATGATATACGAAAGATGCACCGTGTCTGCCACGCCACTAGTGGTCAAAATTAAAAGGTTTTGTCGAGAATTTCCAATCTTTAAAGTATATATATATTTAAGTATACAGATATTTTATCACTAAATATGTATATAGTTTGAACATTGCAAATTGCTCCCAAAAACTTACGATTTATAACGCTAGAGGCGCCACGTGTACTTTCGATCTGCCCTCTATCGAATCTGCACCATCCTTATGAATGAGATATCTATATTTTAATGAAGCCTGCGTTACGAAGGCACCCGTGTTTAGTGTAATGTACTATTATTATCGTATCTATTCATAACTTGTATTCTACAATATTACTATGAAGAAAAAAAATTTTTAAATAACCGCCGAGACTACGAAAATTCCATCATTCGATCTATGTTCACGAAAATTTGCATCGTATACGATGGGCACTTTTTCAAATGGAAATCATTTACAAATTATTTTCTTCTGTGCTTAATTATTGTGAATTATTGATCAGAGAAGATTTTGAATATTCAAAGAATTCATAATTAAGCGGTAAGATATTGGTTATTTTGCATTTCCATAATGTTGGGCATTAATTGTTTTGTAATTTAGATAATTGTCAATGAATTTTCATTCTCACAATATCCATTGCAGATGCATATGCAATAGAACCATTAATATATGATTTGGTTAAAAAAAAAAAATTCTTTGGCAGTGCACATTGAGACTTTTCCACTTTGTGACAATGTAATATTCTATACAGGAATGAAAATTAGAAAATGACACTGTCTCTTTAATACACAAATTGTAAAATACCAATCCGATAATTCTAACATGTGAAAATAACAAAATAAATTATCATTACATCGAGAAAATACGATTCTATCTCTGGGAATGTTTGTCACTTTTCGTAGCGTTTTATAAAAAGCAAGCCGTCGCCCAAATTGAATAGAACAACTTTAATGAAGCAGTGGTGGAGAATAGTCATCCAATATTTATACAGACATTCTCTTTTTGACACGAAGTGTAAATCTCAACGACCTGCGCCGTTTAAACAAAATAATAAAAGTTATCAATCAAGCATACCGTAGTCTCAACGGCAAATTTGCACTTTTTGTGTATACCAAACGTATCGGAAGGAAAATAAACTCGAACGATTCAGCATAATGGAGTTTTTTTTTTTAATTAACTTATTTGCAAACGATACCCAGAATAACAGTTAAATCCTTCGACTGATATATATTCGTTGAGGAGAGTGCAACAGTTCCCTTCACTAGGTTCGAATTTTCTGAACAATACGATGTATGACACGTTGAAGCTGGTATATATTGTATATATTGCTGGTATGTATTCAGTATTGTTATACCGAATAAACAACAGGCGCATAACTCTCACAATTTAATGGGCGAAATATGTAAGTTCGTCTCTTTTGTTTAATGGAAACGGTATCCATGAAATACGCATAGTAAAAGCTATGGACTGAAATACTCGGTTTAAAAATCTTATTGGAGTGGAGTGTACTAGAATACAGCATCACGGGAAGATGATAGAAACAAGCAAAAAGTCCAATTAGCCTTCTCCCGTGGGAATTTAACATTTGATGGATATCGACAAAACCAAATTTCTCAGATATATATGTGTACTTGATATACTGCGTATCATCCCAAAGTAGTGGTTGATTTTCCTCTTATCGTTATGTGGCTATTTGATCCCAAAGAGAATCTTTAATCATTTATTTAAAAACTGCTATCATACCGTGGTTCAAAATTAAATCTGCAATTTTCATAGGCTTCTACTATCTATTACTTGAAGCAATCGAATGGTGAATTTTTAAATAATTTTTATGAAATTTTCTACGTTAACTGCGTTACCTAATAATTGAAGAAAAATATAGTCGATTTAAATTTAACCCTAGAACCCCACAACGGAGTAATTAGTTACCCCACGAAAATGCCAAATTTCCTTCCCGAACCAATTTTTTTAAACCATTCCTTCCATTTTATAAAGTTTTTACCATTAAATATTTACCGAATATAATTAAACTAAAATTTGACTTAAACTTAAATTAGAGAATGGTATATAATTAAACCTTATTATTGCATACGTGGAACATTTTATACTGAAGAGAAGATTGGGGTAATTATTTATCCCAGTGTGGGGTTTACGTTGGATAAAATAGATTGTGGGGTTCCAGGGTTAAGATCGAACGTCGATATTAGCGGTGTTTATCATAAAAAATCGAGTCGCTAACCTAAACAGAAATTTGAAACAAATTCTATCATTTCGTTATGTTTTTATTTTGGCACTAGTTTCAAATTTTAACAAATCGCGAGTAAAATTATATAACTGTCTGAACGGAATAAAATTTGACCACATGTATCTTCCAACCTTAACAGTTCACTTCTGAAAAGGCATGATAAGAAATACTTCGCTCAGAATGTTAAGCTGTAACTTTTTCCGATCATTTCTACCAAACCAATGTTAATTGCATCAACGTTATTTTTTGTGTAAAGCAAAATTTTATCTTCCTTTCAAAGTCAGAAAATGCTTCATGCCACATTTGGAGACTTCAAAAAAATCATTTAAAATGAAATGCGAATTTGTGTGAAATCTTGATAAGGGTCAATTAAATTCATATCGTCGTTCAAGGCTTGTGCAGCCCCTGAAAATTTATTTGAGTAATTCATTTCAAACTGAGAAACCATAATTTTTTTTAAAATTATTCCTTTTTATGATGTAAATTGTATCCAAATCATAGGACTGAACTTATTTCAAGTTTACGTATTTTCAAACTATCTTCATTTTTCATAGGTATCAAAGAGATCCCGGAAAAAAATTCTGAAAATGAAATGGTCACAATTATTATGAATGCATCATATGTCTGAATGAAATATACAAACGTTGTTCGAGTTATCTCCAAGCATAGACGTTCGATACCATCAATTGTATACTAGAACTTCGATTCAGTTATGATGAAACTAATTATACAGAGATGACAAAACAGTCCTTTTATTGCCATAGGTCGAGAGCTTTTCCCATTATATACCTCAATCGGACCATGACACAGAATAGAAGATTATTACTGAAATTGAAGACTGTTTAATCGAGGTTCTAGTGCATAGTTCACCGATGTCTTAACCTACTGAATTCTACTCCTTGTTATTATAACTCGTGAAAACCGAAAAGATTCCATGCTGAAATGACAACGGCAGAGAGAGGAGAATTGTTGGCTGTTGAAGCTTGAGGGTACGTTAGAAAAATCGGGTTGCACAGTCAATACGTGGGTTTCCTTAATCGACTATAGAAATAGAAAGTGAGAAGACAGACTTTGCGAGTCAGGTTAGATTCCTCTAGCCCAAGGCAGCCTCACCAAAGATTTGCAAGTATCCCATAGTGAACCATAGTCTATATTTGCAGTTCTAAACCGCTTGGGCGAGCTTCCTACGTGTGTCTGTCTATCTATCTATCTCTCTCCCTATCTTTCTCTCTCTCTCTCTCTCCCTCTCTCTCTCTCTCTCTCTCTCTCTCTCTCTCTCTCTCTCTCTCTCTCTCTCTCTCTCTCTCTCTCTCTCTCTCTCTCTCTCTCTCTCTCTCTCTCTCTCTCTCTCTCTCTCTCTCTCTCTCTCTCTCTTTATTTCTCTCGCTTAACAGTTTCGAGACTATTTTCTTATACTTGATAAATACGCGAAATCACAGTGCAATCGTATCCCAAATCAGCTGATACCAACGTCAAATTAGGAATGAAAAATGAGTAAACCCGCTCAGAGTAAAGAGCGGAGAAGAGTATTCAAAAGTAATTATTATTTGAATTGTAGATAAATCGATGAAATTGAAAAAAACCAGTTAAGTAAGAATACTTTATGCATAATATTGAGCAAAAACATATACATGGCTTGACAGAGATAAAGAAAAATGTGAACAAGATTTTTCGTTAAGGTTGTTGCTAAATCTTTTTGGAGGGTGGGGGGAAGAAACGAAGCTCCTATATGCTTATGTATTGGGTGTCGTCAGCAATGCCAACTAATAAAAGTTGAATATTATCGCTGTGTACGAACGAATAATGCAAAAATTTCCAACTATATAGTAATAATCTTAATTATTATTTACCTATATATATATATATATATTCATTTTAATTCGTTAGGATTATTAGAAAATTAAATTACGATAATTTAATATCGCGCGTTCTTTGGTTATGCGCGGTCGTTAGGTTGAATTCAGTGAGGCCTGTGACAGCTGATTTACATGTACTGGTGCGTGTCTTTATAGGTTATGTCGGCGTCAACAAAAAATGACAATAATCTGCAAAAAAATATTAGTACGTCACTAAATTGTCGATAGAAAGAATAATTCGTCCGTGCTCATTTTTACAATCATTGCACCAACATTGAGAAAAATAAAATGAAATGAAAAAAGTTCTCATTACTTGCATATGATTGAAATAAAATTCAAATCACCGCGGTGATTCTTTGGCTGCTTGTGCTATAGCCGTAGCTGCGACGCTGCCACATTCCAATAGAAATGTCTCAATTAGCCTCACTTTTTCGGGTAGTTGTTGTTTATTTTTGATGATTTCTCGTTAATTAATTCGGTTACCTATCTGTTTTTTTCGGTAACATTAATCTATATGCTTTACTCGATACTGTACTCGATTTTTAACTAATTTTCTTCATTTTTACGGACGATATTCACAAAACAGTACGAGGATTGTGGCCTTACTCCATACAACTAATGCAATGGAGTAACATTTATCTTGAACTTGAACAATTAATTTCTCTAAAATGAATGCGGTAACCTGGAATTCCTTTCGCCAGTATATTCTGGAAATATACTTTAACAAATAGTAAAATTTTTACGAATATCTAATCACTTCGAATTTTTTTAGCAACTACGTCATACGAGAAATAATCTTCGTTCCTCATCGACATTCAGTCGAAATCCACCAGAAATCTGCTCTAAAGCTCGTTGCATTTCCATTGTCTTTTTGTACACCCTGACATTGAGTTCTATGTGTTCTCACACTTTCTCAAGATCCTCATTTCGTTTGTTGTCTTTCAAGCTTTCAAAAGATCACGTAGTTCGTTGAAGCGTGTACTCATCGTCCTGACACACAATTTTCTTCAGTCTTCTTCGTACTCCAAAACTGAATAGAGCAGAGTCCAGATGCATCATTTCCTTTCACGAGAATAAACGCTAGCAAAAATAAATACTTACACACACCTACATTTATGTATGTATGTGTATACAGACGTCATCAAAGAACCATAATTATTTTGGTGGAAGCATAAGGAAAAATGTCTGCCGGATAAAGGTTTCGATATATACATTGAAATTTTTATTTTCAATTTATTGTGTTTTTTCTATGTTTGTACCTTTAAATGATTAGCAAAATAAGGTCGTCCAAACTGAGAGAGCACATTGGAGCTTGGAGTTGATAAGCTTTTTTAACTTCTCTTTCTTATAAATTAAAAAGATTGAAAAGATTTTTTTGTGAAAAAAGAAATGTTTGCCACTCATCTATATTTTTTTGAATGTATTCGAACTATTCCTTTCGTTGATCGCCAATAAATTAAACTGCCCGTTGTTCATACATCTTAATTTTTTACAAGAAACATTGATTGGAAATGAGCGTTCATGGCGTCGGTATTATTTTAGCCTTAATAAAAATGAAACCAGAAGCAGTTAGATACAGAAAATGATGAAAAAAAAAATACAATTTAAGAATGGAACGTAATAATTCTCGTCAGATTACGGGAGGGAAAAATGGAAGGAGAAAATTTCGTGCTAAGTTGTGGCAGATCGTGCTCGATATATTTTTCTAAGGGTACATGTAGAGAAAGGATGATGATGGTAGCATGTGTTTCCCAAACCCGCTGTGTTTTCTTTCATCTCCCGAACGTTGGTGGGCATAGACTACGATTCCTTTATGACCCAACGTACGAAAGTTTCAAAATTGAAACTACTCGTTACCCCATTCACGTTTTCACCGTGAATTTATTTCGACATAGAGACGCGAATGCGAAAGTGAAAGAGAGAGAGAGAGAGAGAGAGAGAGAGAGAGAAAGAGAGAGAGAAAGAGAGAGAGAGAGAGAGAGAGAGAGAGAGAGAGAGAGAGAGAGAGAGAGCGAGAGAGAAAGAAAAGAGACCGGGAGAAAAGCAACACCAGCGATGAGAAAAAAACTAAAAAGGAAAGAGAAAATTTCACGACGTTGTCGTTGGTCCTCGTGTGCCAAAGTGAAAAAGCCGAATCTTTTGACACAAGAGGTAAAGAAATTTCAGCCAAAAAAATGCAGATAAATCGCGTACAAGCACGGAGCCTACGTATCTCATACAACCGCCAATATTCTCAAGCAACGTCTTTCATCTTGCTTCTCTCTTAGCAAACGACGACGATAAAGATGATCAAGTTTTCAGGGTTATAAAGTCCAATATCGAAAAGCCAATGGATTTTTTCAAATAGCTAAT
Organism: Rhimphoctona megacephalus; assembly: GCA_963989365.1. Lineage (NCBI taxonomy): Eukaryota > Metazoa > Arthropoda > Insecta > Hymenoptera > Ichneumonidae > Rhimphoctona > Rhimphoctona megacephalus. Next base: position 29,786,507 of record OZ022414.1, on the reverse strand, counting down.
AAAGAATAAAACGTAATAACCATCCATGACAGAAAAGCTTTTACTTCAGAGTTTTCCTAGATTCAGTCAAGCAAGCATAAATATGTCCATCGTTTTAAATGAACGATTCAGGCTTTTTATGATTTGACAAAGATTCTGTATGTTATTCATAAATTACTATTGTCGGCCCTAAAAAAAAATGTCAACAAATTTTAACACCAACTTTTTCGAGATTGATTCGAAGTACATATTGAAAAACCCTAGTGGAGGCCCCAAGTTTGATTGCAATTATGAATCATCTTTACAAGTACAATCTATAATAATAAATCTTTTTTTAATCTTACACTCAGCTATACTCGAACATAGTATTTTTATATAGTTTATTATTATTATTCTTTTGCAGACAGTCAGATGCACAATCTATTGGAAGTATCAGAATCACCATAAGATTTTTTATTGAAAAAAAAGTGTGCTTGTTAACACACCGTCCAATTTTAAATAAGAGTGGGTTCTCTGCATAGTTTTTTCCATTTATTTGGAAAAAACATTCATATTGAAATTCGTCGGTGCCCTTATCAAGCATGACCTTACACATAAACGTAAAAATGTACTTAAATAACGCTGAGATCAATTTCTAAGCATTGCTCGTGCAAATGTGAATGAATGAAGAAACATACGCGACACCTGCCCTGAATGTAACTTATGCGTGTTATTGTCGCCTGTAAATTGTAGCAGCATCGCGCAAACATGTCATAATTGTTTGTATACATATTGACTCATGTTCAAGAATATTTATGAGATTTCAAAAACAGAAAAGTCTCTTCGAAAATAAAATAACATTCAAGAGTAGTCGGATGTCAAAAAAAAAAAAACTAATGATTTTCAGTTCATTCTAATCTCACGTAACTCTACTATTTATATGAAGAGACTCAACCTTGTAGTGTACCTTGTTATACATATTGAAAATGTATTACTTTTAACAAACAAAAATTTGGTTTTGCTGGAGCCAATATTTTTTTTTAATTCGTCATCGGTGTTTAAATTTCTGTGGGCCTAATCCTACTGCATTAAAAAAATCATCAGTTGCGCTCAAAATTAATATTCCCAGATTTAATGTTTCAGAAAGCTATACAAATTTTTTAATATCGGTAAAGTCCAATGGTTTCTTTTACAGGACGCGCTATTATTCTGAAATGAAAAAAAAACTATCAAATGTACAACATCCCGTCGAAACAGTACTGAACATAAGTGAATTATATCTAGATCGATAAATCCCAATGAACCTTACGGAAATTGCGTGAAGCAAATGCATCAGAAATACATACACACACTCATACCCGAGATCGCCCCATGTATGCAATAGAGAACGCAAGGGAGTATGTGAACAAAATAAGTAAAAAAAGAAAAACCGCTAAAAATAGATTAAAAGAATGGACTAAGTATTTGAATGTATATTTCTATATATATATTCCTCGGATGATAAATGATAAGAAATAATGGGTTAAAAACAAATAATGGTAAGAAAGAAGGCAAATAAGACACGGTGTATGCGGGTTGTGAGAAAAAAAATCACGACATTTATTCGGTATATTAATTACGTAACTTGATAAATTAAGAATAAATACGAAATGTGTATAAATAAGGAGAAAAAGTGAGAACGTGAGGGAAGAACAAAATTTAAATAAATGACAGAGTTGTTCGTTCGTGTAATATTTAACCTTGTTTGTTCTTTTGTTAATGAATAAAATAAATGTTACAGCCAAAGGAATGGGCATTAAATGCGAAGGTTGAATTCCATATTGCACTACAAAAATTTTCACTTATAAGTTAAGAAAATTTTGAGTGCACACGATTTAAAATACCCTCAGAATAATTTTCAAAAAGACATAAAAAAATCGCAAAAAAAAACCCAAACTTGAATTTCCACTACAACGTATCATTTGTGAACCTGTTAAGCCGCTAAAATAAGTTTGGAATGAACGCATCAAATACAAGTCAATTCAGCCAATGTTTAAAACTTTAAATCATTATTTTTTTGAAATTATCGCCTTTGTTGAGTTCAGTTAATGAAACAGTTTCATTTGTTTTGTTAAATTTGATTTGTTAAAAAATTGCGGTGTTAACCAACAATGTTTAAAATATCAAACAAAATTATTTGATCCAAATACTTGATGTTTGTTGTGTCGAGCCAAATCCGATAATTATTATGTAACATTTTTTTGTGTAAAACAAATAGCATTACGTTATGCACTTTTTTTCTTTAATAATGGTTTTGCAGAAAAAAAAGCTTCCCAATTTTCATCTCCAGCTTTGCACAAATTACACTGTAAAAAATTTGCGGTGTTAACTGAAAGGTGTAAGTGGTAAAAAAGAATGGCGTTAATTCCTGGAGTAAAAGTAACACCGGACGTTTGATAAAAACCTGAGCCGGTTTTATTCTCTCGATTCAACACCATACAGTGTCAAAATAATGAGATACTACTTTTCCGGATAAATTTTTCAAATTTGCGGTGTCAAATGACATGTACTTGGCTATCGTTTTTAAGTATTACTTTTACACCATTTCTGGTTGATTTGTTAAAAAATTGCGGTGTTAACCGACAATGTTTAAAATATCAAACAAAATTATTTGATCCAAATACTTGATGTTTGTTGTGTCGAGCCAAATCCTATAATTATTATGTAACATTTTTTTGAGTAAAACAAATAGCATTTTTGTTATATCATATTAATAGATAGTTGTATAGTCTGTTCGAGAAGATAAATGATGTTATGTATCATCCAAAATTCTGCAATCTAAATTTCCAAATTTTATTTTTTGGATTTGTTTTTCATTCCAAAATTTGTATCACGAATAGTGTTATATCTCATAGAATAGTCATTGGGTCTACTTATTATACACCAGATTGGTAATATTTGTGTCATCTTTCAACTTAAAACAGTCAAGTAGAGAGTTGTGTAATAGGTAGCGTCCGTACGTGTTAGGTCGTAGATTAGCAGGTAGATCAGATCGAGTTCCCCGCGTACGTAAGAAAATTTCTCCAGGTAATTTAAAGTCAGGAGTGTTGGAAATAGTAAAATATGATCAACAATGATGAAACCCGAATTTATAATTAGAAATATATATATTTTCAAAATTTATTTTAAACCAAACATTCTAGGGTGTATTTTTAACACAATTCTGTAACATTCATTTAGACGTTTACATGCTTGAATATCCCAGTCAAGTGAACCCCACCCATATTATTCCCACCCCAAATATCCCCACCAATAATATCCGAGATCAAAAATATCCCCATAATTTAATATCCCAAACGAAAATAACCCATGTATTTGGTCAATATTCCTAAAATAATCCATCAAACTATACATCATCATCACACAATATATCACCATACATAATCATGGTACACCATACATCATCACATCACACTATTTTGCATCACACACCATACATCATCATATCACACCATACAGTATCATACACCATACGTCATCATGTCACACTATACAGGATCACACACCATTATATTGTACAACAATATAACAACATTCTTGAGACGTGCATTTTTATAACGGCACCATCGATATTGCTTAACAATTGGTTCGCCATTTTTTTTATTACTATTATTAGGAATATTTTTATTTTTAGTGGAATGTTATTGCCTAGGATATTATTTCATTGGGATATTATTGTACTAGGATATTATTGCATTGGGATATTATTGACAGGAATTTTGGCATAAGTTATTATTGTGGTCGATACCCCATTTGCACTATAATACCAATTTCGTTAAAAATATTCGATACCAATTCGTATTGATGATTTTTCCTGCCACTACACCGAGGCACAGTGTCAATCAAGAACAGCACTAAAATGTAACATGGTTTTAACTAACAACTCCGATTTTACACCACATAATTGACACCGCTCATTAATACTATTCATTAACACAAAAGTAATGGACCTATATAGACCACAGGGTGGTATTAAAATGGTGTTAATTTTAACACCAAATTTTTTACAGTGTATAATTTTTTTTAATTGAAAAATTAACAATCACTGTTATTCCTATTGAGGATCGCACCATTATAAGTGTTTCGAGGAAGCAGACAAAGGTAAGGGATACAGCGCAAGGGTCGGTGGACAAAAACGGTTGAACGTGCAATTCTAATTTGAAGAGAGCATTAATTTAATCTGAAACAAGCGGCCGAGTCGTCATTGTCCAGAAGCAACGAGCAACGACAAATTTGGACAGTGCTTTAGCATACTTACACGTGCTTCGAACGAACGAGCATGTATATATTATGTGCTCTGTACCTATGCATTTATACAAGATGTTCAGAAAACCGCGGTGAAATCATACAGAAAAAAAATCACAACACCTGCACAGAATATTCTGTTATATAAGCTGATTCGTTTTGTTTGCTATGAGAATTGATATGAAATTTCCAACAAAAATGTTATCTTTATATTTCTCCAAAAAAAGTTAAAAGCATTTTATTTGAAGCTCAAACAGTCATTTGCTATTTTCTGATTCCCCATAAAAAGTCCTATATTTACATGTATAACATTACAAAACCCTCTAATTAAATTAATCATACCTCGTGCATTTAACAGTTCATTTGGAAGGGCATCATATATACAATACATCCAACGTCAAATCGACCTAAATGTCACTGATGATAAAATAACGCTAACAAATTACTTTTTTCAATAACTGTAAATGAAGATTGCACGCTTTTAATCCTGTGCATAATGCTAGAGCATTAGAGAAAACAGGCTGTGATATTCTTATTGAGCTTGATCGAGATAGGAGGTTCCATACGTAAATTAATCGGATTACGGAGCAGAAATCACATGCATATCCATTGCTGCTCAACGTCATGAGAAAGATGTATGTGATTACACTCCAAACTCCCATGGTAAAATTTACTTTTGAATACATCCCATATTCCGAGAATCTACAATCAAACAGATTCGCGTTATATACCTCGTAACACCATTACAAATTCTATGCAATATACAGGATTGTGTAGATGTTATCAGCTTATCTGGAATTGTATACTTTGCAAATGCAAAACTATCATCCACATAGTCTTCAACAGACTTTGGCAGATTTTCAAAAGCTTCCTGTATTCGGGAGCCCTCGAAAGGAGATAAGGAGGATAATACTTTTAAGGGGGAATAAAACATTTGAGGGAAATACGGTTGATTCACTAGTATGTAAAAGCCAATTCATTTCTTACGAATTTTGAAGCGATATTTTCAGTTTTCGATAATTGATGTTTGTTCTCAAAAAAACAATGGAAACGGCATAGAACTACGGAAGCAACTTTCATACGAAAGATGTACGTCTAATTTCCTTCCATAGAAATCCTAGGATATATACTTTCCGTACTTAATTTTCTAGCCAATTCCATCTTGAGCATACCGACGTACTTCGAAACTTTGAAAGTTGTTTCTTGTTCAATCGATGCCTTTAAACCTTTCGTGACATTTCCATTGAAACCTCTGCAAAGATGTGTCCTTCAGAAATATTTTCGATTGGAAAAAGTTTTCGAAAGATGTTAGTTATATATTTTCTATGCCGAAAATTATTATTGTAGATTTACTCATCAAATCTAAATTCCAACTTCGCTGTTCGACTGAGGAGTTGCGGAAACGGAGCAAATCAAATTTTGAGAAAACAAACCAATTGCAAATATGGCTTATATTCATCAGCTTAACCCAGGATCACAATTGCAAATATGGCTTATATTCGTCAGTTTCACCCAGGATCACAATGCAAATTTTGAGGATTCCGCATTCGGCGAAATGTTTTCCGTATTCCAGGATATATAACCTGAGTGTATTTCTCTATCGATGAGTGATAATGTGATAAAGGAACAGTCGGTCGTTAAATCAGTGATAAAGATACAAGACGTTGTTTCGAGAAATAGTCAACTCGTGTCTCGTTCTTTCTTCAGCTACGATTAACCGATCTACATAACAATCTCGTATGATATACATATACGGAGAATAAATTTCATGTGTAAGGTCATTGTGCATCGAAGCGAAGTAATATTGAGACGGAAATCGAGGTGGTTCTCTTACTTTAGGATTTCCCACTCTCTGAAAGCACCAGCATAAATTCACGCTCTCATCTCACGTCAAAAGGATATAGTTGAAACTTACACACCATCATCGAATATAAACGTCTACAGATGTAGGTTGACGGAGCGATACTGCTATTTGAATCATTTAGCCATTATTTCTGTCAGCGTTGAGTGTGCAATTGATGCGGTCACGGTAAACGAAGAGAAAGACATAGAGAACTGCAAATAATGAAGTCACTGAACTATGATGTAAAATCAGCATTCTCTGGGGCTTAGAATTCCTTACTGCACAATGTATTTAGACTTAGGACAAGGATCCCCCATCAGAGTACCACGAGTCTCTTTTGGCCTTACGTGCTTTCAATGAGTTTATTGGGTCTGTGTGTTATCGTCCGAATCCACTCGATGCTTTCAACTCGAGTCTCGCATAAAACATTGGCAGTCTTCACCACTATGGGTTACGTTGGAGTTACCTAACAATTATGTTCTCTATGTATACCATGGGCAAAACGAAGCAAAGTTTCTACGGAGGAATGAAAACAGCTTCAAGTATCAGCAACGTCGAAAACAACTGGATGGTCTTAGGAATTGTGATCTTTCGTAGCATAGCTTTATTCACCTTGTCTCACCAGTTGGTCCTTTGTGCTCAGTATTAAATCTTCGTAGTGCACAGGCAGCTTGTTATATACTGAAATGCTGGATCTAAACTCGGGCTCGTGGCATAGCATTGAGGAAGCGCAGCACTTTAATGGGATTCCATGTTTCCAATGTCTCGGGTATCTTGTACGATTACGATTTCTCCCTAGTTCCCTCTGCTACCTCCATGCCTTCTCCTTCCCCCCCCCCCTCTCTCTCTCTCTCTCTCTCTCTCTCTCTCTCTCTCTCTCTCTCTCTCTCTCTCTCTCTCTCTCTTCATCTAGTATATTTCCCTTTGCATACGTAAGGTAATGGAGCTCACCGTTAGACTAAGTATACAATGAACATTGTCGATCCAATGTGGTCCGGACACATCTTCCATCTACCAAGAACTATAGCCATTATCTACATACAACTTATCGCTCTTGAAAATACGAGGTATCAATTTCTACGGGAATCGAAATTTGCCCAGTGTCTGAAGAACATTGTAACGGAGTGTATCTATATCATTAGATTCAAAACGTTCACTCTATACATATATTTGTGTTCTTAGTGATGTGTTTTCTATATAATGGTTCAAGGAACAAGAGAAACAGGGCAAGAGAGGAATTCGTGGCACGTTTCCACTACGCCTGAGCTCCAATAAGCCATACACCATGCTTCATAAGCCCTGCTCGCAGTGGTCCAACTCTGTACAGATCGGACAGAACAGCAGCTTGTTGCTGGCAGTAGTTCGACTCGGCACTGATCAGCCTCACCGGATAACACGTTGGTAATACACAAGCCAGACTTCGTTTCTTCTTGCATCGTTTTTTTTTTCTTTTTGTTCGTTTGTTTGTTTGTATTCTTCATTTATTTTCTTTCGTCCTTCGTTCTCGGTCACTATGATATACGACTCTTTGGTGCTTCTTGGTCACGGATCTTAAACCCTGGCAACGTGAAATTTATCACTTTGAAAAGTTCATTGTTCTCGAGAGAACGAAAATACGTAACGGCCACAACGTGACGATCGATGGATCAAGGTGCACTAAAGTTCCGAAGCGCGAACGAGTTTTAAAGCTTGAGATTACATGTTGGTGTGTTTCATTTTTGCTGATGGACCAATAACGGCTTAAAAATCGCGAATTGTTTTACTGGAAATTATTGGTGCTCTATTAGAATTTTGAAATAAATATTTTTAGTACTTCATTAGGATGAAAAATATTCGAATTGTATCTGGTGAGAAAAATTTGAGCTCAATTTATGAATCAGCAGATTTTAGCTTAATGAGGATTCTTTACGGTTGACCATTTGTTGTCTTATCGATAATATTCGATTACATGCTTTTTTTTATCTTGGCCTATCTTATTTCGAATGTTGGCATCGTTAGAACATGTTTTATGTCAATCACTGAAAAAAAGCAACTTAATAGAACTTTATCATCCTCTGCTTTTTTTTCTTCGCTAAGATATCGACGTTCCGCACAAGGATATGCAGAATATATTCTTCTGAATGCGTCAATATTTTTGCTGTTCAAGCCAACAAATATACATTGGCAAAAGGAAATGAAACCAAGTTACCGTTCGTCAACATCTTTTGACCCAGTTGTACCAAATTCTGTGTACATTGAAATGGAAGCGAGTATACATATACATGGTCGTAGAATTGGCTCTCTGATTCCATGACACAAGGGAAAAAGAAGGGCTATCAAAAACTTTCTCGGGTTCTCTCTTTCTATCTTGTCATTTTTCCGCGTCTTGTCTGCATTCATCTCTCTTTATTTTGTTGGAAAATCGTCCTCGTTTTCGATTATACGCACACACTCACATATATACATTTAATGTACTCTTTTTTTTGGTTCGATTCGTGGGGCATGCTGGCAATAAGCCGAACTTTTGAAGTACCGAGTTCGAGTTTCAACCCGAGCAAGAGGGAGAACAACAGAGAAAAATTGAAGAGAGATTCAAACCGCAAAGTGTATATTGTTAAGGAGCGTACCTCCTGCCTGAGTTTTGCGCAAGTCTCTCTATTCTTACTGTCTATGACGATATCAGCCACATAAATCGCAACCTATCGCCGCCAGGTTGGAAATAATCGGAATAAAGTGATTCAGCGGAATAATAGGTGGAACGTTTGATATATATATATATATATATATATATATATATATATATATATATATATATATATATATATATATACGTGGAGGATGGCTGGACGTCGTCGACGGGACACAGAAAGATAAAGTATGTGTGAATTCCCATCTATGTGGGTAGATAATACGTGTTTACGCATATATGTATGTACTATGTGTGGGTACATTATATACATACATGCATATTATATAATGCTGTACCAGCGAAATTCATTGTGTGATAATGCTGCCGTTCGCGTTTGTATGCTCCCGTAGTGTTCCCTCTACTCGCATTCGGGTCAACAATATAGTCGTATCCCGTGGCCATAATGGAACGCGGAATAAGTAGATATGTATATATATATAAGTCATGCCATAGTGACGGGTGAACAGAGAGAGAGAAAGAGAGAGAGAGAGAGAGAGAGAGAGAGAGAGAGAGAGAGACAGAGAGAGAAAAGGAGAGAGCTGCAGAATTGCGAAGGAAGAAAAATACAAGAAAAAAATGTTGCCAGCGGCGTACATCACTTGCCAGACAAACAAAATGGCGTAATCCCAGTCACTCGCCTCACTGAAGCACGTGGATTAAGCCCTTTTGTTTTTTATCGCCGAAATGACGTAGAAAAGGACTCATACTTATCGTAGAATAAGTGGGGTTACACGTTATTTTACTTCATCCAATATAGCGAACGCTTTGTTCGCGCTTGGCATCATTCCGAAAAATTCCGACTCCCAATACGACGCAGAAGTTTTTTAACCAAGTAATTTCGATTCTTGTGTGTGGATGGTCATAGTTCCAAAATTATTGCCAAAACGAGGAAGAGCAGAGCAATTTTTTATATTTTTTTTTATAAAAACTATAAGGATTTCTAAGGTGTGTAAAGATATTTTTAGACTCTTACAAAGTAATCCAAATTATCCCTAATATAGATGAGTTTGCTGTATCTTTTGAAGATGCTGGAGTGACCAAGCACTATATTTTTCTACATTATTCTTCAAAGGTCGTACATCACAATCTTTCCTTAGCTTTTCTTGCTTCTCATCTAACACGTATACTTCCATGCTAGTTCTTTCCTTTCACATCGATCTATTCCACCCAGATTTTGTCCTTGATAGAGGCGAACATTCATGTTATATAATATTTCACATTTCCAGTTTCACCCACTATTGAATAGCCCGGCTTTTGAATCATATTTCTTTATTCTTATGTGTTGATAAAAAAGTTACTGAACAACAATAGAATTAGAGGCTTCAAAATTGGTGAGCTGTTTTTTCAGATCAATTTAATAATGTCACAATAGGTTAAGAATTCGTTATGTACAAGATCTAAACTGTTAGTTTATTCGGATTCTAAACTCGGCGGACTGACTCTGAAGTTCTTCCATTTTTTCTACTACCCATTTTTTCGACGTTTGTTTTCAATTCCGAGTACATACGTAAATATATATGTATTCATTCACAAATTTTCAGGAAGTCACGGCGGCAAACTATCACCCCGGCTGGGCTCAACCACCCCCGCGTTAACACAAGCTACATATCCGCCACTAGGTCATTATTAATGCAGACAAATTACTCAGCAAAATTTTACCCGTAAATTTACAAGGCTTTTGGGCGCCTCGACACGCTGATTATATAGGTTATATGGATACCGACATTCATACATGGATATATTCATATCTGTGATGTGAATAAGAACAACTTAAAATGGCAAAGGCGTATCGTAGAGTCATTCAGAGCATAAGAGGGATTGCAATACGACTTTGATGCTTTTCGGGATTGGATAAATCTATACGGATGTATCTGACATGCTGATATACATATGTATATAGATATCGAATATATATTTGTGTTTATTGCTGCTGATCGGCCTGCCGGGAGAGTGGTCCAAAGACATGCCGTCGGAGGGCGCTCGTCACGTTACGCTCTGCCACCCATTTTGTATACTTCCGCTTTCGGGTCTGTCAGTTCTCTCTCGCTCTTTTCCTACCTCTCTCTCTCTCTTTCTCCCTCTCTTTATATCTTTCTCTCTCTCTCTTATCGTATCGCATACTGGTCCATTGCTCTGGCTACCACGACCCCATTCATCGCTCAAACGATGACACATGATACTGACTGATATTCGCCGCATAAGCGCGCGAACCTCGCGGGCTTGCACTTACTCCTGAATACAATGCTCTCCCAACCCCCCCCCCCCCCCCTCGTTTCTCGCATTCTCTCTTTCCCGCTTTCTTCTCTCTTTACCCTTTATCCTTCGCCGTCATTTCTTCCTTCTCCTCTCTTCGTAGTTATAATAGAAAATGATTGAAAAAAACACACTACCCAAAATCATGCCGACGTTTCTTCACAACAGGAAATAAAACATTCGCTGTTTCACGAGTCTCTTATTCTCACCCTCGTAGTATTCCTCATTTATCTGCTCTCAATATTTTAACCGGTTTTCAAACTTCAAGCTTTCAATGAAAAACTCTCGCTAGATAGAGACAAGATCTCTACATCGTTTGCACAAAATGACGGTAAAAAACGATAAAACTTTTTGACAACTGTCAACGACTCCTCTCAGCAATGGTAAACAAAGTTTATATCTAGAATTTTTATATTTTTATTACAACACGCCTTAGCCGATATACGTTTATTTCTTCGATTTCTATGTGTATAAAGAATTTTTAATAAAGTCGACAACAACTATTTTAACAAGGCAAAAAGAAAAAAGTGAGTAATTGATATTTCAATAAAACATTTTCCAGAGAACTTATGAATTTTTCTCTCGTAGTTTGTGTACATGTATACTAGAAATTGTTCCTGAAATTATAAAATTAACCAACTTAACAAGAAATTACCTGTTGGTAAAATAGAATTCAAAATTACATGACCATTTGTTAAGTTCAAAAACACTGTTTGACTATTATTTTTTATTTTTATTAATAAAAGTTCTCTGATTTATACTAAAAACCAATAAATGTACCGAAAAAACGGTAGCAATTGAATAAACGAATATTCTATCTGCAAAAGGATGAAAGTGATCATAAACTTTCGTTCGTCGAGTAGTTTTGCTCGGCTACCGCTTTTGTGTCGACGAATACATGAGAAAAGGTGTTCATTACCTTGAAATTGGTGATACGAGTTTGTATTATTGCCTCGCGATTCCTGTAGTCTTTCTCTCTTATTCTCTCGCTCTACGTTTCGATCTCTCTCTATCCCTCTGTTCCTCGTTCCCGCTCTTTAGTCTCCTACATCCTGTACACTCCAAAGTTTGAATGGGTTTCACTCGAGATTAATTGTCGCGCTCAGAGTTTCAAACTCACAGTGTATACACGTATATGGAACGTTTCGACGTATTGCCACGATGGTGGGGCAAACCGGAAGCTTGTGTATGGTTTCGTATATGTCACACTCTTTCTCTTCTGTATATAGCAAGGCGAACCTTTCCAGAAAGGCTACAAAATGCTCGAAGGGAAATTGCATTGAGAAAATAGCGTGTACCCAAATAAGAGACAAATATTTCTGGACGCTTTGGTAGCCCTGTCTATTAGTTACGACTACTCTCGTTAACAAAGCGTCATAAGCCATGGGTTGAATTTAATTTTACCTGTGCTTAACACGAAACAATCACGGAATTGTCTCGAAATTTCATTCAGAAATAATATTTCATTTTTCTCTTTAAATTGAAAAACTTTCGGAGATATTTCGTAATGTAAATATCTAAAAATCTAGCAATGCAGCTATTTAAAAAGATAATCATAACTCGTCTATGGTTAGTTAGTGGGTAACTGATACTCAAGCAAATTATTCGGTTTTGGAAAAATGAAACACGATCGCAGCATTTTTTTTCAATAAGATTAATTGAAATAAATGTTATTACTTAGCCGCTGAAGGCTAACATTTCAAATGGATCTCGAATCTCGCTTTCATATGTAAACAAAAAAATATTGGCTAAAGTGAAAAATATTTCGTTTTACTTGATTTGTACGGATTCTACACACACAAAAAATCGGAGTGAAAATCGCATCGCTGATTTTCGCAAATATTCATAAACGCAGCGATTTTTGTTTAGCGAACGTTGTTATTCTACTGAAAAACAGAAATGCGGGATGTTTGAAAAACATGTCAAATTAAGTCAGAAACTGTCACGAAGCGGAAAGATTTTGGTTCTTTTTTTACTTGCTTATAATCATTTTCGCGATTCCATTAAGGCAATGATCTAGGTTAAATGGTCAAAAAGGGGGATTTTCGGTAATTTTTTTTAAGTAAAAAAAATATCAAACTTTGTACACATTTTATCGTACATTTCTGCAACACATAAAAAAATGTTCATCGAAATATAATAAAGAAATGATGTATTTTAAGGCACATGAACATAGCGCCTCGCCATTGGGAGTTCAAATTGTCGAGAACTGTGAAGCCTGTAATTCTTACTTAAAATTAAAAAAAAAACTCAAAAAGGTTTTGCATTTAAACACTTTTTTATAGTCAATGAGCTAATAAAAATACAGGAAACAGTGTAAAGTAGTAAAAATTTACGAACTTGAACATCGAAGTGACGATTTTCAGCAAAAACTTTATCACTTTATTGCAACAAATATTGTTTAAAATAAAGTTTTCAACCATGTTCTTAGTTCATTTAAGATGGTTGGCAATACTCTAAAGAATAAGTTTTGGTTTAAGGCGATAGGTCAAATAGCTTTTTTACTATCACGCTTGCCAATTTGGAAAAATCACAATAAGGATATTTCGAAAAAACGCGGTTTAAGATTTGTAGCTTTTGTACATACCCATGCGGCACCTACCTGCTCTCGGCCCTGTAACTTCCAAAATACGTTCTAATGGTTTTTAACCCTTTGAGGGGCACTGGGACATACGCTGTCCCACCTGTTTTGTCTCAGTTTTTTTCACTTTTCTGATATATTTTTGCACTTTTTTTATGAACAAAAACATTTTTTAGACTCTTAGGGACCTAAGTTATAAGATTTTAATAATGAAGTGCGGATATTGTTTATTTATTATCAGTTATAAACAACTAAAGTACAAAAAATACGGATTTTTCAGGATAAATTCGTTTGTGGTTAAACAAAAAGTCCTAGAGCTTTAAAAATTGTTTCACATATATTCTGTACCTTATACCATAACATATATTTTTTTCAGAATTTTTTGCAAGTTGGTTTTTTGTTTTTTTTTTTTTCAAAAATTGAAAAAATACGGAAAAAATACTATTCGTGCGGGAAAAATGGTTGGTTTGAATGCAGTTCTTGTTGAATCAACCTGAAATTTAGTATACAAAGGTTTTTGGGGTCCCTGATTACGAATCTGCCATCATAATTTCAAAATTCAAGATGGCGGATCCAATATGGCGGCGTGTACGTTTGAAATATTTACAAACTGGATATTTCTTGATGAAATCACGCATATAGGGGTTTGCGAGGTCCCTGATCACAAATCTGGCATCATAATTTCAAAACTCAAGATGGCGGATCCAATATGGCGGATTTTATTTTCGAAATATTTACAAACTGGATATTTCTTGCTGAAATTACGTATATCAAGGTTTGGAGATCCTTTCGAGTCATCTAAATTCAAGATGGCAAATCCAATATGGGGGACATTTTTTTATGTAAAATTTCAATTACTTATTCAATTATATATTTGTTATAAAAAGTTGGCTTATTCAAACAAAATTTTGAGTATTTCGGGCAATGCATTTGGAACTAGTTCCTTCCCACGTCCACGTCGCTAGTTCCGGGTCACGCTAAGAGGGAGGAATAATAGCAGTAGTGGACCTCTTCTGGTTCATGTAATTGTGGCACCAAAATCGTAATTAGCGAACTCAAAAACCTCCGTGTACTCATTTCTTTGTAAATTGAACAAAAAAACGCAAGGTTAGCCCATTACAGTGGCCATATTGAATCCGCCATTTTGAATTTCGTGATTTCGATTTCAAAATCGTAATCACCGACCCCAAAAACCCCCGAGTACTTATTTGTTTGTAAATTCAACAAAAAATAGTAAAGTTAAGCGATCACAGTAGCCATATTGGATCCGACATTTTGAATTTCATAATTTTGATTTCAGAATCGTAATCAGCGACCCCAAAAACCCCCGTATACTCATTTCTTTGTAAATTGAACAAAAAAACGCAAAGTTAGCCCATTACAGTGGCCATATTGGATCCGCCATTTTGAATTTCATAATTTCGACTTCAGAATCGTAATCAGCAACCCCAAAAACCCCTGAGTACTTATTTATTTGTAAATTGAACAAAAAATCGTAAAGTTAGGCTATCGCAGTGGCCATATTTGATCCGCCATTTTGAATTTCGTAATTTTGAGTTCAGAATCGTAATCAGCGACCCCGAAAACATAAAGATCACCGATAAATGTTTAAATTCGTTGAGCAGAAAAATGTGCCCCTCAAAGGGTTAAAGTAATTTTATAGGTACACCGCAGCGTGCAATGATACCCAATCAATCAGCAATATATAATGCTGTTAGATAAAACCTTCTGACAGGGCGTGTACACTCCATGTAGAAGCCCTGTCAAACTGTCACACTATTTTTAACCTGTTTATGCATTTAATGCAATGAGCGAATGAATTAATGAATCAAATCGATATTATTCGTTGTGAAAATTAATTTATTTCAACTCCTCCTCGCAATACTAAAACTCAGGCAAAAATACGATTCAAATTCCTGGGCTTTACTGCTGTACTCTGTTGCCAATTCGTTCCGTGTCGAATGAAATTAATATTTTTTATGAATCGATATCTCCGAATCTAAGTGGTCGAAAATTGCAATTTTTTTTTTTTAAATTAATCCCACAATAGTAATGCGTACACGAGTGTTTGTATTAAAAAATTCTAAGATCCGTTTAGCATCTATAATGAATACTGTGAGAAAAATCTTATCCCTTCACGTGTTAGGTATAGGCATTGCGTATAAAAAGATCGATATTTAATCGCTATCATCTGACAAACTGAATGGTTGATGGAATTAAAATTTTGAGGATCTGTTCATGAAGATTGTTTCTACACCATATTAAAATTTCAGGCGATTCCTAACATTCAAAAAAAACTACAGAGCTACCTCAAAACTTTGGGAATATATTCTTCGATACTTGGACTATCGATTAAAGCAAATAAATCGATTTTTTTAAGCCCCTAAACTAGATCACTGCCTTAAGAAATCTCATAATACAGTAAAATTGAAATAGTAAATATTTTATCTTCATTCTTAAACAAACATGTTTCAAACAATCATTATGAATACATATTTTACTCCCAGCCGAGTTAAAAGCATATCGAAAGAAATGTATAATGATTTTTTTCAATCTTCTTGGTTTATGATAAAGAAAATATGATTATAATTATTTAGCGAGTTATTTAGCGTAAAATCGGTGTTGTGTTGCTTGATAGAAATATGCAACTGTGTCGATTATTGAATATATTAAGTCAATTTCACTCTTTGTGGTTAATAATTACGTGATCACAGTAGAGCGGGGTCGTTCTTTATAATAGACCCTATACAATAATACTAAATCGTCGCACTATGTCGTTCAAAACTGGTTCTTCTGTTCTCACTATGATATTTTGTCGATACTTCATTTTGCCGTACTCTCAGCGCCACTTGTTCAAATGTATGTATGTATATTTATATATATAGTTTTTTTATAATTTCTGCATAGGGCAATATAAGTTATGAATAATTTATTCAATACCGGTGTACTACATTGGAAAAGAGCCAATTAAAATGAATTCAATCATTTTGTAGATTTTTTTTTGCTATCGATTTCAAGAGTGTCATCCAGTTAAGATGATTGAAATTGAATTCAAGTGTTTGTAGCTAATTGTCGATTAATAAACAAAATAATACATTTGAAAGTAACGTGTTATAGATTAAACACACAATTTACATCAGAAAAAAATAGGAACAACTAAAGTTGGAACAATCTGTATAATCTCGTTTAGTAGTTCAAGTAGTCCGCATTGGAAAACTTTCTCTAGTGAACTGGCAACAATGCATATTCGTGAGAGCAATAACATACCCGATGCTAACCTTTGCTGAAACTCAAATACTAATATTATCGAAAACACTAAATCTGCGGTGACGGGCGTGCAAAATATAACGTTTTTCTATTATGAAAACATATAAATTCACTGCTGTCAGAAAAGACTATGAAGGTTAAGATCAAAGATCACATTATTGTCACGCTTCATTTGAACACTCTGTAATCAGCTGATGCTGAATAGGTTAATCGAGTGATTAAAAATATGTAACTTTTTATTATATTGTCTTATTGACCCCGAGGAACCGCTACAATCTCCTCAAAAAAGAGACAAAGTAGACCGTGGTTGATAAAACGAAAATCCAAAGAATAAAATAGAATAAACACTGAAGTTTTACAAAACATTGAGTATGCAAGATTGATATAAATCAATTATCTCCAATTCTGATTTAAAAACTATGATCGAATTTACATAAACGATAAACAGTTGAAATTATAGCCATCTGCTTATTGTTATCATGTTATAAGAATTAATTCATTCATTTGCTCTTTATCTTTTGGCTGAAACAAAAGGATTTCGAAAGAAACTGGCAAATACCTACAGCACGTGCATTAAATTTCATATAATTATTCCCATTGTTAATATTTTTTGAACCCATTGATCGGCGGTCTCCAGTTTTAATTAACGTATTCGATATACGAAGAGAATTAAATTCTAAAAATTACCTTGCAGTACCAGTTACTCGGTGACAACCTGCAATTTTTCTAATTATTATCGAGCAAAACACAAATTTTCATGAAAATTAAATGAGATTTCTTGTTTAAAATAGCAAGATTTACCAGAGTGTCTAGTAAATTTTGATGTCCAGTAATAGATGCCAAACAGAAATTTAAAAACTGCTTGATATAATTCAAACTTTACCGTACATTTCATTATTTTAAGTTTTCAAAAAATTTTCGTGAAAAAGTGTCATGATTATATGACGATTATTTCAATATTTATTTTGAAATATTCAATGAGCGTCACGATTAATTTTACCGTACTGCACAGTAAAAATTCCCATATAAGTGTTTCACTCAACGACGCTTAGTATATGAAATTTTACATTCCGTAAGTTAAAAAACTGATTACTTACGAAGAAATATGTTCTTTCGACTTGTCACTAGATTCAAATGAATTACGGTAAAACTTACTTTCTAATTCTCTCCGTATAATGTTGCAAAAAATAAGCTTGTCAATATTTACCGTCGATGCAATCAATATTCACGGAACAATGGCGAAAATATTCTCCTGGTAAATTTGGTTGAGAACACAGACTATTAAATTTACCTTGTACTACGATATAAATGAATATCGTATGAGATATTGAGAAAATGATTCCATTGAAGTTTATTTTTATCTATCCTTTGTCAGATTAATCGAAAAAAGATCCATGAGTTGCGGATGGAATAGAAATAAATCAATATCAGAATACATAGCGAACATTAATTCCTCATTATTTTTACTGTCAGCTTCGTTTAATCAAGTATAACTGTGAGAACTGTTATTTTACTTATCCAAGCGCGAATAATCACCTATTACATTTTTTTCGCAAGCATAAGACAAATGATTTTATTATTCTGTAGTCATATTCATAACGATCTGTGAACTATGAATTTTCGCTGCCAACGCATAAGGTTAAAAATGAATTTTAACAGCGATGTAGATAGAAGTGAGTGAACAATATAAATGTGTCAGTCGGGACGTCTGTTCCCCTCTCAGGATCTCACTACGATGGTTGTACTAATATTCCTGAGCATATATGAAAACCCCCGA
Source organism: Rhimphoctona megacephalus (assembly GCA_963989365.1). NCBI lineage: Eukaryota > Metazoa > Arthropoda > Insecta > Hymenoptera > Ichneumonidae > Rhimphoctona > Rhimphoctona megacephalus. The sequence goes on along the minus strand of OZ022414.1, from coordinate 29,767,876 downwards.
GAGTCAAGAGACCACGAACATCCTTCGGATTGGGATTTGGAGACCTTCTCCCTCTCTCTCTCTCTCTCTCTCTCTCTCTCTCTCTCTCTCTCTCTCTCTCTTTCTCTCTATCCTGGTGTGTTTGCCAAAGTTGTCCCACCGCTTAATTCGTTTGGTAAAGCATCGTCGTTGGCGCCCTCTCTTCTCGCGGTTTCTCTATTGCTGTGAAATCTTCGCGGATATTCCAACCGGATTCTCGTATTTTGCATACGGCATAAATTTAATCTTCCGAGACCTTATGGTCCATAGGATACGCCCTCTATACGTACATATTGGTGCTTCAAGCCATCTCAGTAATTATCAAATCTTTCAAAATGCTTCCGCATGATATTCTTCTATACCAGATTACCACTTATTGCACTTTCGTTTTTAAAGTGCGTTCTCAAACCAAAAATAAACCCAACATTTTTAGTCAGTTTGATTTATAACTAATTGTACTTGTTGAATAGTATAAATTTTGTCGAGAAGAAAAACTGTAAATTTATAAACCACATGCGAGATACTCTGTAGGTTTGCCAATTAATCTTTTACACATTTCCAGAACCAATAAACAGAAAAAAAAGCAGTAAAAAGTTTTTATAATTAAATTTTTGTAAACACTTCCATACAGAAACTACAATTTTTCAATGTTTGTGCAGGTATTAATTAAATTAAAAACGAATAGATTTATCGAAAATTGTCACGGAAGGCAAACTCCATCCATAACCTTTCTAAGCTCTGCACATTTTTTCAAACAAAAGAAGCAACTTTTTCGAAGAGCTCTGAAAAGTGTCAATTTCATGTCATGGTTTTATGTTACATATTCATCTCTTTGATTGCGTTTTCCACAAGTTAAACGAAATTTAAAAGAAATATCAATCTTACGGTGAGTGAGTTGACCTGAAAAGCCCTTTATAACTATCGATATGTAGATTTTGATTGCTGCAGAACAAAAGGTCGTATCTTGCAGAATTAGTACGCACAACGGTGCGGGTTAGGTCATATTGTTTATCAACTATCGATATAGACATAGTGTTTCTCAATACCGTGCAACTCTCATCCAACTTTCACTATAACTATGTTCATCTCAAATTCATGCTCCAAATAATCACCTTTGCGTAATTTGCACATATTCCGGGTATCGTAGCAATCTTGTTTGTAGGAAATATCCAATGAGAAGCATTTCTTGTTATTCATCTTGACTATTTTATGTAAAACCAGATACTGCAAAACAAATTAAATTCAATACCGAGGTTATAGCTGCAAAATTTAAATCGACTATATGGTAGAACAATTTTTTTATTCAAGTAATATATATTGCATTATGAATTGCATTATAAATTATTCTTAAAAAATTAAATTCGCGGTTTTTACAAAATATCAAGTAAAATCTGATAAACTGCGTATTAATACGTGTTACATCTCTGTCGGTCGCCCGGCGCTCTATAATTGCCCCCAAAAAAAGCATTCGGTCCACACCTCAGTTCACACATACTCTAGACAAAATCATCTATTGTTCATCTAGCGTCGCTTAACCAATCTTATCCAGTCAAATGCAATTTCTTTCTTTCGCTTAATCAAACATATGTTTTTTGTCAAACTCTTTTATTCTTTTACTATTTCACTTTCTCACTTTCATGGCACTCTACCCTTTTTTTGGAATACTAGAATATAATGTCAAAGGTTTTAGGACCAAATGGAAGTGATTTTTAAAATACTATAGATGCAGTTGTAGTAGAGTGAAATAATAGTTGATATATCACTTTGAAAAAAGTTCAATAATTGCCGGATAAAACGTGGAGGTAAAGAGGTGCCAGTAGAAAGCCTCGGTCATTATAAAAATGCATTCTTCCCTATGTGTCTACTATCAATATTTTTTTCCTCCACACTCTACTGTCCCACTAAAGATACGAACGGAAAAAAATTGTTAGTAAGCAACCGCTTTATATACATATTGGCAATGGGAATTCAAAAAATGAAACAATGACAGTTGAAAGCACAAAGTTAAAAATCAAGTAATAAAAGCTTAATTTTGTGACGTTGTACCACATTAGAAACTTCTATCTTCAATGCTCTGACTAATCAAACTTGTCTAAAATTATAAAACAAATATTTGAATAGCTCAGATTATTAAAATTCTCGGTAGCGAATCGAAACAAGTACGTTTTCGTTCAAAGTTGAAACAGAGGCGAAATGAACCGTGCACACCTACCTACCGCGAATCTATATACAGCAAGTGCCGTGTTCAAACCATTCTTTTAAATCTCTAAATTAATATTTTAAATAATTTATTGCGTATTGACAAATATAATCCTGGCAATTATGTTTAATTTTTTTTGTCTAATTTAAAAAAAAAATCAATGCCGTAGCTATACGCACTATGAAGATCTCATTTATTTTATGATGTTCACGGCTTCCAGCAGCTTGTTCCTCATATTACAGCCGATGAACATTTTTTTCGCGCTCCCTGAACTCAGCATTTTTACAAAAGTGTCACATTCAAACTATAAAGTTGATAGTTTTGTCAGTGTATTTGGACTACTCCGAACATACTAACCATGCGTATGAACAGCCGCCGACAGTTATGTAGGCAATACATTTTGCATGTATACTCGGGTGGTCCTTAATTCGGGTGTTCTTGAATTTGGACTCACGTAACCCTCAGAATGATTCGAAATAAATAAATAAAAATGTGTGCCGAAAGATTTTTCTCAATGTCAACAATTACCTGTGCCCTAAAGCGTGGCTTTTTCCTCATTTAAATAACACGTGTTTTTGAGGTGTTCGCACTTTTTTTTTCTTTCCCAGCATACTCATTATTCTAAAAATATTTTATGCTTACAAATATATTGTATACGAATACAACAACGCATACGAACGTTCAAAAATAATTAATTAAATATCATTATCCTTCCTTTTTATTAAGTACATGAATTATATTTTATGTTATTATATTTTGCTTACCTCGAACATGCCAAATATTTTTTCTCGTTCGTTATATATTTTTTATATATTTTTTTCAAAATTTTAGCAAAATCCATACCCACAACTGTAAAGTAACAGCTTGTCTAATAAGTTTAAAAGAAAATCACGGATGAATTCAAAATGGTTCAAATCAAATCTATACTTAATGTATAAGCATAAGTATATTAGTATTTGCGACAGGATCGATATACCTCTGCCCCGATATATTAGTATGACACCGTATTAAAGCCGAACATTTTGAAGTACCCTCGAAAATATTTAAAAAAAAACTGCTAAAACATCACTCCCTTTCGCTGTTGGAAAAACACACCCGCCTCGAGCATAACGAAAGTCCTGAATAAAGTGAGTGAATTCCGATCGCGCCAAATAATTTTTCACATGTACATTAGATAAATTACATCTCGTTTCAGGAATGCTGCGCAAAATTACAACGAAATGTCTACTTTTTCAACACCTCGAAAAATTCACTAAAACTAAGATGAGGAATGCTCTGAATCTTTAAAATAGCAACTGGTTTATTATTTCAATTTTTATTTTATCATGCCAAAAAAACCCGAAATTTATCGTTCACTTTAGAATAACAAACGAATACACACAAAAATACGAATGTCATAATCCAGTTGCTAAATCGAAACTGTTCTATGTCCCCGATTTTTTATGCAAATAACAATAAAATCCTTATACGTCAATGAATGAAGAATGAGTATCATTATTCCAATTGAAATTCAAGGCTTAATAAAAGAAAAAAGTACTGTGGGAATATCAAAGCCGGATGCTTAATTCGAAAGTTAGTCTTACAACACCATATACTTTTAAAAGAATGTACTTGGAGCTAAGTAGCACTCACCATAGCAAAAACTACAGAGTATTCACAAATACCAGTGTTACAAATTCTCGCTTACAATATATGTGTACATCCATCGAATACATACGTATACAGTTTATGGCTGGTCCTACCGCAGAATCCATCACCTTTAACCGGATTTCCTGTAAAACTCAACACAGTCATTGGTTTAATGTTATTGACCCATACACACATCCGAGCATGTGTGTATGCTCTACTACATATATATATGGGGCGTTCCACGCCAAATCGGATGGTCTGAAAAATTTTGATTTTTGATTCTCTCAATTTGTTGATATTTTTTAGTACCCCTCAAAAGATCCATTCTGGTAAATTTTGAGATTTTTTTGATTACTTGTTAAAAAAATATCAAATTTTCAAAAAAATCGCTCTTTTTTTGGTTTTTTGTTCATAACTTTCTTAATAATGGTCCAAATTAAAGCTTTTTTTTTTAATCTTTGTTTTTAGATGGCCTTTACAGAAAAAAATACAAAAAAAAATATTTAAAGTGTCTTTGATTAAGATTTTTGAGTTTGAAATTTTAAATCGTGTTTTTGAAAGTGAGTGTATCTTTCGATTTTTTAAAATTTTTTTATTTCAAACTACTATTCTTTTTTTAAGACCGGTCTGGCCGTAGGCCCTCCATAATTACTATTTCATCGTCATAATTTCGATTTTTGATTTTTTTTTTTTTTTTATTGACAATATTTTTAATGACAATCTATCCCAAGGGATATTCAATAATTAGTCTGAATATAAAATGTTGTATTAGACACGATATCCATCGATATCGATATCTATTGTGCCTATTTATTTATTTGTTTGTTTTTCAATTAATGAAGCGGTTGATTAAATCGAGTGGTTTCGCACGTTTAAGCCTGTTTGTTTCATTATGACGGTTTGGGATTCTTCTCGCCAGTTCATTCGGGTGGTTGTCCAGTCTTTCCTGATATCTCTTGCTGTGTTTATGAATGGTTTCGGTATTATATTCTATTTTTAAGTCGTTGTGTAGGTGTTTATTTGAGATATACCAGGGAGCATTGGCGACGATTCTTAGTCATTTTGATTGGTATCTTTGTAGTATATTTATGTTAGACTTGCTGGCTGCTCCCCACAGTTGCACACCGTATGTCCAGACGGGCTTGAGTATTGTTTTGTATATTGGTAGTTTATTTTCCAAAGATAGCTGGGAGTTTCTTCCGATAAGCCAGTATAATTTTTTCAACTTGATGTCTAGTTCCTTTCTTTTAGTTTTTATGTATTTTTGCCAGGTTAGCCTTCTATCTAAGTACATACCTAGATATTTAATCTCGTTTGTTGTTGGAAGAAGTTTATTATTCAATAAAACCGATGGGCAGTCATCTTTCCGCAGTGTGAAGGTAATGTGCACTTTTTTTATTTCAAACTACTATTCTTTTAACAACTTTTAAGACCGGTCCGGTCGTGGGCCCTCCATAATTACTATTTTTTTTCGATTTTTGAAAATTTGAAATTTTTTTTCTCTATAAATCACTATAAGTACCGATTTTTGTCACTGTATACTCTTTTTTTACTTATTTTAAATTAATTTCAATACTTTTTAATTGTTAATAGGTGTTTAAAATCAATAAGTAAACGTTAAGTCTATTTATAAACAATTATAACAAAGTTTTTCTTTATTTTCGTGTTCTTTTAAAAATTTTACATAAACGATTATTTTGTGAACTAGAATACTCCTTAGCTAATATATTTCCGTTGCTTCTTGGAAACAGTCAGCAGCGCCATCACGTGAGAAAGTCATTCATTAAAATGTGCCGCTCTTTTTAAATTGAATAGAAATTCATAAAAACACTATTATTTAAATTTAAAAAAAATACTTTGCAACAAAAAATAGCATTGATAATATAATTTTTAAACAATTTTTAAAAGAACACGAAAATAAATGAAAACGTTTGTTATAATTGTTTATAAACAGACTTAACGTTAACTTATTGATTTTAAACATCTATTAACAATTAAAAAGTATTACAATTAATTTAAAATAAGTAAAAAAGAGTATACAGTGACAAAAATCGGTACTTATAATGATTTATAGAGAAAAAAAATTTTCAAATTTTCAAAAATCGAAAAAAAATAGTAATTATGGATGGCCCACGAGCGGACTGGTCTTAAAAGTTGTTAAAAAAATAGTAGTTTGAAATAAAAAAAATTCAAAAAAATCGAAAGATACACTCACTTTCAAAAACACGATTTAAAATTTCAAACTCAAAAATCTTAATCAAAAACACTTTAAATATTTTTTTAAAATATATATTATATATTTAAAATGGATAAAACGGTGGATAGGGACTCGGACTCGCACGCCGCGGGTTCCGGGTTCGAATCCCGGCCAAAAACACCAATGAAAAATTTGAAAATTTTTTCAAGTGTTTCCACCTTCATAAATACATGGCCAAACACCTCTCTGCGATGTATGAGCGGTCGGTGTACAGCTTTGTTGGTGGCCTCCCGTGGATGGTTCTCATCGTGCGGATGGTGGCCCTCTAGCCGTGCACTAGCTGGGACAAGGTCGAAAACAGTCGTTTGGAGGAAAGCGCGTTTGAATTTTTCGTTGCTTTTTTCTTGATATAAAATAAAGTGTTAACTCAAATATTGATACTCACTTTTGACTTGAAAATTTTATTTACATACTTTTGAACATGTATAATGCAAGAAAATGCAAAAAAAATATAAATTTTTTTTACCCGTTACAGTGGCATTCCCCCTTAAAGGCGATGTGTATCCCGACTAAGCCGCTATAAAGCGCGAGAGAATAGTTGCAAATATTGAAAGCGAGAATTATCCGAGTTATACAATTTTTTTTCAGTTGCAAGTTTTTTGTTTAATTCTCATATATATTGTTTACATTATAAATTATTTATTTATTTTTTAGTTCTACAATTTTTATCTCTTCTTCTGGTTTTGAGGCTTTCACAGCCGTTATTGTGTATATTATTGTGTATACGTATAAGTATAAAACGGCAAAAAGGTGAATATTATAAGATTCACCTTTTTGCCGTTTTATACTTATACTAAGCCATTTATTTGAATCAGCAACAAAGTCATTGGTATTTAAGATGCTGCAATCATTTTTAGCATACTTTGGTATCTTCTGCCAGTAATTTTCATCGAAAGTGTGCTAGAGTATTTGGGAATTCATTTTTTTTTTTTACAACCAATTCTAAGTACGTTCATAGTTTGGACTGCATACACAATAATTCAATGATTAATAGTACAATTTTAATTACTCGTGTGAAACGGTGACACAGCTGTAAAGCTACCTATGTTCAACCAGCTCGTGATTAACATGCACATTACATTGGTGTCGTCGTCACTCGTAGTATTCATGGATCGTTCCACTTCGTGAAATCAGATTAAATGTTAATTACGTGAGCGGATCTAATTTTGTAATCCTCAAGAGTGTAATACCAGACGAAAATAACCAAAATAAGAAAGCGAGAGAGAGAGAGAGAGAGAGAGAGAGAAACTTTAATGAAGCTGTATTTGAAGATATGGTCACTGAGTAAGAAGAACACGAGATAAATAAACATGGCACGTGTTAAAAAATGAAATGAGACCTTTACGTTGTATCTCTCTTCGACAGAGATACTCTGTACTTTGATAGATACCTACCGCTGTATTGTCGATAGAGCTTCACTGTTTTTCGCAATCCCTTTAAAGTATGAGTGAGAGAGCTCAACTGACTTTATATTTTTGTGTGTCCATGTGAGAGCATCTCTGCACCCCGAACATTCCACATACTCATATATACGAATGTGTCGTTTGTAATTGTCCGGAATAAATCACCCGTATAAGTCTACAATTTATATTTATCCGCTATTACGATGAAAATTACGCCGAAAGAATTGGTACATTTATATTAAACTTGACTCAATTATTTATAATTTATTTGTCACGTGATCTACGTATTTATGTATTTGTGCCATGAGAACATGTATGATTTATAATACTAAATGTACGTATTGCCACTAAATTTTTGACAAATCTTTTCCAAAAACAAATGTTGCATAATAATTATACTATTTATGTCCCTGACGGTTTTTTTTTTAATAGTCATAACATAGTAACATTCTTAGTTCTAAATGGTTGTTGAAGTTTTCACTTTTTTTATTATTTAATATTATCGGGCACTGATTATATTAAATGATAAATTTTATCGTTTTTATTTTCATGCAATTACAATTTTTTAACAAATTGTGATTTACACTTTTTTTAAATATAATTTCTTCCATAACAAGCTAATTAACTTTTCAAGTATTCAGAGATAATCATTGATTCTGTACTATTATTACATTCATCATCGAACAGAAGACCGTTTTTTTAAGTTTCCGATAGTGTGAAACCGGCGGAAAAATCGATGGAATGTAGCCGTCTGTATTCTTTTTTTTTTTTTTAATTTTCCAGTGCTCTCATGCATATGCGATGCAGTGGTGCATTATTAAGGAGTAGCTGTGGGCGATATTGCGGGAGAATTGACAGAATTTAATTTAAAAAATCATTGAGATGGGAACACAGAGATAGAAAGACAAAAACTTTATCTTCTATTGATCATATTGCTTTTCGAAAGAGTATTAGCTTAATATGGCACATATTTAATGCTAATACGTGATTAAATTCATGATAGGATGTCGCGGCTTTGGCAAAATGTATATGCAAGATACTGTTACAAACGCCTGGTGTTTTCACAATTTATCGCAAGCCTCGGTGCCGTTGTATACATCGATATAGATATGAAATTAATATCCATTAATAGTTTATAAATAGTCTAGGGGAACTGTAAATTGATATATTTTATATATGATATGTATCACAAAATGTAACCACATTTTTTCATCGAAAACGTTGAGATACATGTAACCGCAGAATCGCCCGTAAATATAAAGGTTTGATTTTCAAAATTGAACATCGAATGAGTGATTCCCCGTAAACGATTTTTTTCATCCATTTTTTCAAGGATAGACGAATTCAAATCTAATTCAAATCTAAGTAGATTTGCATTTTTAAATAATCCGTAAATCAATTTTAATTTTTAGGTAGGCTGAATGTATTAAAAAATGTCTTTTGGTTCTGTAACTTTTAAGGTGTTCACCATGTAAAATTCCCAATGTTTATATAATCGTGAAATATGCTTCTTTATAGAATACCGAAAAAATATATAATCTAAATTGATATTTGAAGAATACCATCACGCCTTTTATATTATAAACAAATATTAACACTACAACGCCTATGAATGTTCGTTCCCGCATCATTTTTTTTTCTTTTTCAGCTGTCAAAAGAAATAATGCAATTGCTGGCCCAAATGATATTAGATGTCTCTTTTTTCGTCTTTCCTATTATAGTCAAATATTTGGTTACAGGTCATGAAAATATTCTATCGAGCCGTGTATATACCCCGATGATCTCATTTTTGGCAGTTCATATAATTTTAGTAATATTTTACGTATCGACGAGGTAGCATATTTTTTTCGACCATGAAGTCTGGCATAGTATTGAACTACTTCACGATTATCTGTGTGTTCGTCATAAGTATTTCGGGACCGATCGGATCAGAAACATTGCCAATCGATGTTGAAGCTTCAAAAAATGTACCTATTTTTTATATTTTTTTTATCTTTATTATCAAAAATGAAAGGAAACTCGACGCAACTTCGGTGTTTTTTCATATGCACTAATAAGCATCGTAAATGCTCATGGTCGACTTATAGGCCAGAGTCCCCAGACCCAAAAAATCGACGGAATAAACTATTAATTTATACTACGTGAATTATTGGGTGAATAGAATGATTTTGACTATAATTTAAAGTATTTGATTTTATGATCCCGCATTCAGAGCGGAAGGCATTGGGAAAGTCAAAAATAGGTGCATACTTGTATGTTTTCCGTGTTATCTCCAAAACTATCACGAAATGCGATATAATTATTCAGGACTTTTTTATTCCTTATAAAATTACGGTGAAAACAAAAAAAGTTGACTCTCTATCTTCATTTACTCCAGAGATATAGTGAATCAAAGATTGACCTAAAATAATGGAAAAACACCGAAAAATGCCACTTTTTAACATTTTGAGTGATATCTCCGAGACTAGCAGGAAATCCAATAAGACGATTCATTACATTATTGTTTCCTATGACATCTTTAAAAGAATGAAAAAAATTTAAGTCTCTACGCTATTTTTTTCCGGAGATATGGGGAATCAAAGTTAGACCAAAAATGATTCTTTTTCATATTTCGAGCTGTAATTTTTTTTTACGAATAGGGTAGGTAAAATTGATAAAATTTCAGAACGACTAATAAAATTGTAGTATATTCGAAAGCAGGAGTTTTCGCAGAGAAGAGCACCATTTATTTTTTTTATTTGTAATACAATTATAACTTATAATCTTAAGTAAAAATCGTGAATTGCTGGTCTTTGTTAGTAGACCGTTGAGGTAAGCATGTGAATATTCACAAATGGAAACAGAAAAGTTACTAATCATTTGTTTATCGTTCCCTTGGTTTCACCAGCTATTATTCTCATACCGTTTTTGTATTCTGAGTATAATCGTTAAATAAATTATCTATTGCGTAGTTTTGTAAATTATGCAATAAATGTATTGTAAAATATTATGAAAAATGGTAGAAGAGGGTATTTGTTTCATATGTGAACAAGAGTTGGGTGATACAAAAACGACAACAGTAAAGGAACGTGGAATACAAACGTTCATACGTCGGAGCGAAGAGAGGGAAGATAGTAGAAATGTGACATTGGAAGGTTTGAAAAATATCGTAGTTCATGAAGCTTGTTGAACAAATTACATGAATACGAAAATAAGAGTTGCTGCGAACCGAAAAAGTGGAAGTTTGACAGAAAATCGGCACACGAGAGCTTGTCAGCGTCCTTCCTTCGATTTCCGTAAGTTATGTTTCCTCTGTGGAGAAGATGCGTCTGACACATATTTGAAAAATGTACTAAAATCTAAAAAACCTAATGGCTTTAAAGTTAATATGGTCACATCGCACAAATTAAGAGAAAAACTTATTCAAAAAGAAACTGAAACAGGCGATGACACAAAAAAGGCCATTACTGTACGTATAAATGCAATTAATTTGACTGTGATACAGGCACGTACCACCTCGCAGGTGTTTAATTAAGTCTGTTTATGACAAATAAAGAAGCTCATCACGAACATATAGGTCGACCCATTAGCGATGGTACCCTGAACGTTTTGAATTATATTGCAACTTTTCTCGAAGCCAACAGAGACGAATGCCAATTTACTCTTGATGAGATTCTTGAAAATTATGCTGGATCTTCTTGAGATAAAGTGATATACGATCGTTTACAAGAAAAACATAGCAGTGATATTTTAATCACCCAAATGAAAAACCGCAAAGCGGTGATTTGTTTCAACGATACAGGACTTTATTAGGATGAATATTATCAAATGATTGGTATTTAAATCGAAAAAAGACGAACGTTTAGAGAAAGAACGAGTGATTAAGACAGTTGCTATCATTATTATGGAAGAAATGCATTCGAACATTTACGATACTAACGAATATGCTACTCCTGGCAAATGTTTCATGGATGCAGAGAGAGGTGTGCCACCTCTTTTACTAATGTTCCTAGAAGCAATCATTTTGAAAAACAGTAAAGCTCCCAACTTAGATCAGTGGAACTCAAAAATTGTTACGATTGCTCATGCAATCATTTCCGCTGTGAGGCCCCGATCTTTTTTATCCTCGATTCAAGTTGGATTATCATCGCTTTTTCTGAAACAATTTGGATCTAAAGATTTATCGAATACTCTGTCGGCATTTAGTCTGCCAGCTTCATATCAAGAAGCAACATGATTCGACGTATCAGTTAAAAATAAAAAAAGACCGAAAACCGTCATATTCGAGTATATAAGAGTGCGGCAGGGCTCGCGCAAGCTTTCTTTTAATACTTGGCATCGAGCCGCTACCACGTCTCTTGATAAGTCATGGTAGGGAAGAAGATTCACCGAAAGGTTTTACGCAATTTGTTTTTAATAACGTGAATCACAACGTTTGTGCACTATAGATGGCCGCAATACATTAAATGCAGTGGCTGGCATACAATGTAGTGTTCCACGTGTAACTGAAAGTCTTCCAATACAGGTTCCACGCTTGAAATCAATACCGTCATCCGAAGAATTTGGAAAAATAGGGACATTTAATAAAACTCAATTGAAAACCTATCGGAATGTTAAAAATGATAGCTTCTCGACCATCAAAATGAAGCACCTTCCATACATAAATCCTATTGCGCCAAACATCACTATTTCTATGGCTAACTTTATGTGGCTATGTAAAAAATGACGTCAAAATGATGGTGGAGATAAAATTTTTGGTTGGAACGGATATATGGAGACAATCACGAATAGTCTGCCGTACTGCGTTTCAAGTATTACTTACTTACCAATCATTGATAACACTAGGCAACATTTTTATACCTTTCTTTTCCTACAGGAAAGTAACAAGGTGTTTTCGATAGATTTTTTCGCGCTGAGCACGAATCCGGCTGCTAAACGTGTCTATCACGCAAGGTTTTTCAGTACATTGTCATATTTGAGAGTGTGTACCGCATAACCGCGATGTGCTAGAAACTTTTAACAAGTTCCAAAATAGACCTTCAATTCTGTACTTTTAAGTGCAATAGTTATACATTTTTTTCTCCACATACTGTTGGAACATTGGTAGTGTTTGTTTGTAATTTTCGTCAACGCTGGTATTGTAAATTGTTGAATGTATTTTTTCCACAATAATGTTAGCAACTGTCTTAGTCACTCGTTCTTTCTCTAAACGTTCGTCTTCTTTTCGATTTGAATACTAATAATTTGATAATATTCGAAGTCCTGTACATTGAGAAAAGAAATTTATTGAATCAATTAATTTCATTTTGTTGGCTACAATTTTGTTGATTTAACAAAAATAATGTCATGGTAAGCGCATGTGTAGTTCAATCAATAAATTAAGTGGTTGAAACAATTCAAATAATTTGTTGCATCCGTTAGGTACGTTAAACGCTACGACATTGTCTTAAGCTGTTTATTATTATAATTACAGCTGTTGAAACAACTAAATCTGGATTTGGTCGACTAAATATATGATTGAATCAATAACAAACTTAAAAAAAACATCCGTACGTTCCGTTCAACTAAATTTTTTGTTGTGTGAACTGAATCATATGGTCTCATAGACACAATAATTGACTGAAGATACTAAACTATTCCAACAAACTAGGTTTTGTTGTGTAAACACATTTTGACATTATCGTAACTAAATGTGTTGTCAAAAGAATAAACGAACGTTCAAGTAGCTTCTCGGTCCAGCCACGGCGTGGCTCAGAGCACCGAGGCTCTTCTCACATACACAGTGGCCTCTGGACGGACATAAATTGCGGAAGTCGAGTAAGATAAGACGTTCCAACAGATTCTGATCCAGAATTAGGTAGCGAACGTTTATAAGTTGCACGGGTTACATTCCCGTGATAAATTTATTAGAGTCTAATGACTCCCATGGTCAATTGATTTCTCATCATGATTGATGAGAAACTAGTAGAATATACATTTTCGAATGGTAAGAGGTTCATTTACATATTTGGATATCAAACAAAAAAATTTAATTATAATTGATTAAAATAAATATGCGTTGTTTGTTTGAATCAAATAAATAATCATTTGACTTAATTAAATAATTATTTAACTTAATGAAATAATTATTTGACTTAATTAAATAATTATTCGTTTTAAATAAATATTCAGTCAGGGGAACAAAGTATTTAGTTTTATTCACTATTTTTGATAATTTAAAATAACTGAATTATGTTGTATCATGAACTGAATGTTTTGTTCACCCCCCGTATCCGCAAGATTTGTTGATTCAACAAATTTCTTTTCTCAGTGTATCTTTGAAACAAATCACCGCTCTGCAGTTTTCCATTTGGATGATTAAAATATCACTGCCATATTTTTCTTGTAAACGATCTTATATCACTTTATCTGAAGAAAGTCGGAGTGATGTATAATTTTCAAGAATCTCATCAAGAGTAAATTGGTATTCGTCCCTGTTGGCTTCGAGAAGATTTGAAATATAATTCAAAACGTTCAGGGTATCATGGCTAATGGATCTTTATTTAGCATAAACATCTACGATGATAGCGTGCCTGTACCACAGTCAAATCTGAATTTATATATGTGATTGATTTTAATTATTCGTATGAACATGAAATTTTTGAAAAATTTATCTTTTCTATACATTCATCTTTTTTATGTAAATTTTTTTAATATCAAATTTCAAGGGATTTAATTTTTTCAAGTGCAACAGCATGTGTGGTTTTTAGTGGGTAACAATCTCACGCACTGGTGTAGTGCGGACCCTAACCTGTGTCTCATGTAAGATTTTCCACGGTCCCTTAGAAAAAAAAATTACATTTTCGTAAATGCAGAGCTAGTGTGTGTATATATATATATATAGACTACTGAACCCAAAGGTCTTTTTAAGTGATAATTTGTTCAAGTTAAGGGTATTAGTGTCCACAAATAGATGCTCAATAAATGTTATTTATTTTTTTTAACAACTGGATGTTTGTACACTTGTTTAAAAAAACCTAAATATTCTTGAGGGAAAACGATCGCAGTAACTCCGTAGAAAACTTTGAATTATAATACATTAAAAAACACTGATTAGTTAAATAACGTGGCTCCATGTCAAATCCTTTCAGATTTTTTCATATTCAGATCGCTACAAACATATAAAAGAAATATCTGTGCGAAGACACGCATTCTATGAAATATCGTCTCGTATGGCTATCGTGCCATTAATTTTAATAGTTTTTATGATTATATCTTTAATTCAAATGCATAAAAAAATGGAGGGTCTGGTTAAAATGTAGAATAAAGTATATGTGTGTGCATTTGTGAGACTATCGTCTATCGTGTCGTCGCATAGTTTGTTTCTGTTGCTAGGATACGAAAAATGATAGTTAAAGAGTCAGTTGAGAAACCGGAAATGTAAGAGACTATCTATCTATCTATGTAATTTATCTGTCTATGTTTCTATCTATGTAAAATCTATGTAAAATTTATCTATCTAAAATCTATGTAAAAGTGACATGTAAACAATTTTCTATTAATCAATGTATTCATCTTCCATTATCCTACAGAAGTATTTTCAATGGTATATTTTATATAAACAATGTCTTTTATATTAATAATATTGAGTTCGTAGATATGACTGCGCAAATATTCAAAAAAGTGTAATGGCCATTAAAACTTTATCACCATAACGAGATATTTAAAAAAAATTGTGATGAAAGAACCAAGTAAGAAAAGAGGATAAACTGAGAAAGAACGTAGACCGAGAAACGTTGAAATTTAAATAAAAAAAGAGAGTTTCAAAATGTACGTTGTAAACACAGCATAGCGATCGGTCACAAGCACTGTACCGCAACATTCCGCGGTTTTCCAAACATCTTCTGGAGACAAGTCTATCTTACCAGAGAGTTTATCTGCCACGCAAAAGGTGCTAAGCTGGAAGAGACGAAGCACAATACCACTGCAAATGTTTGGTGTAGAGTTGTCTTGACGGATACAACCCTGTCGAAGGCTTGAAAGCATCGCCAAAATACTTGATTGAAAAGTTATACGACAATAAAATAAAATTTTAATTGTTTCTAGCCCGAACTTAATTACTATTGCTCTCATTCCCCATCCTGTATTTTTAAAGCTAGTACTTCAAGTGGTTAGTGAAACATTTAACAAAATCGTAATTAACACCTTTCGAGAAAAATTCACATTCCCCAGAATCCGTATTTTTCAAACTATCAGGTTGAACATGATTCCTTATAACGAAATTTCATCTAAACATAGATATCTGTAAATGATTTTCCAAATACGTCAAAAAATAACAGCTCTCTGTCAGAGAATCCTGAAATTCGTTGACGTAGATAAAACTTCTTCCGAGAATCAGCGAAAAAGAAATATGACAATTCATTGAAAAACAAAATCGTAAATGAGGAAGCTTGGATTTTGAACATTATTTTTTGGGCAAACAAGACCAAAAAATAACTTCGTTTCCACTTTTTTACTTCTTATATTCTTACTATGTTATATCCGTTCTTTATATCTCAGGAATGGAAAAATCTCTTTCTTGAAAATGTAAAAAAGTTTCCACTCCATTGCACTGAAGCCAAATTAAATTGACCTTACGAGAAGGGTGGACCAATTCATGCGTCACAAATTGAGTTACAAAACAGAATAAATTACTCTTCACACCTAGCTCTTGTAGCCGAAAAAAATTGGTAGAGAGCAGCACTCAACATTCCCTGATTCCATCGGTGTTTTCAATGCTGCACATTGTGAAATATTTTAATGGAAAAAATGCACGTTTACTACAGTAGCAACTCTTCCGTCTGGTGGCGACATCTGTACTCCTGACTCTGAGTTAAGGGGACCGTATGGTCTAGAGCACGAAAATTTCACCTATTTTCACGATTTTTTTTTTGCCTTAAAAAATTTAAAAATCGATGTTTTAACTTTTCGGGTTTATTACTACCTTTATTAAGTATACAAAAAAATTTTTTTTTAATTTTAAAAACAGTGTTTATTATCATATAATTGGCATTGAAGACGACCCTCTCGAAAAATCCGACCCGGACGGTGAAGATCGATCCGAGACTTCTACTCATCTGAAACACAAAATTCAAGAAGATTCTTAATCAGAAAGAGTGCAGTTATGGTCGGGACTAGAACAAATCGAAAAAATTAAAAATTGACAAAATGGCGCGCTTTTGAAAAAAAATTCGTAAAATCGGGTTTTTTTTTCACTAGTTTTTTAGTATAAACAATAAGAAATTATTTAAATAAAATTATGATTGTAGTTCCGACGATAGCCATACATGTTGTGAACAACATATCCAAATTTCAAGTGATTCGGTTGAATAGTTTTTTTGTTTTCACCTGCGCAGTGCCGAAAAAAGTCGTTTCGAGATAAATGAGTTTAAAGTTTGAGGTACAGATATTTTCAAAAATTGAGCAAATTTTGAATACTTACAGTTAATCCGCGATTCCGGCACCATATAGGATTCCTTCGGAACGTTCATAATTCAAGATTTCCTCACTCCTTTCATTTCTTCGAGCTGTCCGAGCCTCTTTGGAGTTGTCCGTGCTCCTACGGTTGGCGCTCGATACTCGCAGCTCGTCTCGGTTTTGCGCTAGTTGCTCCGCTTGTGGCCCGATTGTTATGCCCATGGTCTCCATTATTTTCAATAGGGATGCAAATCCTTCATTGAATATGCAAGCGGAAATGTGAGTGGCAATATCAATGATTTTTTTTCCGGCAAACAGATGTTTCGGCGCAAGGTGCCACACGCAAGCATTGAAACTTTCGTTATTGTTCTGCGTATTACTGCCAATACACCTTTCCAATAAAGTCTCTGCTGTCAATTCTTCATAAATTGGTTTTAATATCTCTTGTGCTTCATCGCACAGAGCAGGTGGGTGCTCGTAGGTGTCTAAAGTACCTGCAGCCTCACTTTGACGCCACTTGCACCACGATTCGGAACCTGGAGGACAGTACGAGTGTTGCGGATTTTCATCTGTTGAAATTTTGTGATAATATGCTGCCCATATTTCACTTCTCATCCCTTCAGTCGAATCTGAATTACGTCTAATTGCTAGACCGTAATAAGTTGACAGCTCTTGCAATAATTTATTCGTCAATTGTTGACGCTTCGGTGTTTTATTTATCGATTTCCGCTGTGTCTTTTTTCCCTCTTCTTTTTCTGTCAATTTCTTTGTTGCTTTCTTTATTTGTGCATGTTTTTTTTTCGCATCAACAGCACGTTTGTACAAACGTTTTTTAACATGCAAAACACATTCTTTTTTGCAAACTAAAAAATCATCCCCGTAAGGCTTTGTGTCCAATAAGGCTTTGAACGTTTTCGTGTCGCGGACCGCTCTCTACCTGCGTTATGGGCTGTAGAAGCTGTAATATTGAGAATTTCCGCATGAAAATTTCACAGTATATTCTTGAGATACTATACTTTCGACATATCGAAAAAAAAAAAATCGATTTTTTCAAATTTCTAGACCATACGGTCCCCTTAATATTTCTTTTCTCCCGACCGTCGAGAAGTCAGAGGATTTTAATCGGTTATTCCTTCCAAAATAATTATTATCGAGTTCAAACCTAGTTGGAAACTTGAAGTAAGTGATTATTTTCATTGCTCTCATAATTTTACGAAACATGGTTGTTTTCGTCAATGACTTGTTTTTAAAAATCCCCAACAAACTGTGTAAACTAAAAACTTTTTTTAAATCTTAATGACTGTTTTTAAAAATCCCCAACAAACTGTGTAAACTAAAGAGTATCTAAATTTTTAAAATAATTCATTGAAATATTTTTTTTCTTTTAACTCCAGATTATTTTACTATTTACCTTGGTTCAGCTTAGTATTACATGACGAGGAAATAAAATGTGCTAAAATCAGTCACATCGCTGCATGGGATGAAATGTGTTATTATAAAATGTTAATAATAAATGGAAAAAAGATTATAAATCCATAATTATGATGATTTTTCTTCACTCCTTATTCCTTCCTTAAGTTAACAAATGTATTTGAATGAAAAAAAAAATATTTTCAATCCATAAAATTAATTATTATTGATTAGAAATATTTTTTTCGTTTTCATTTTTTTCATATTTTTTGTTAATTTTATTATTATTATTATAATTATACTAATTTTTGAAGAAAAAATATATTCTAAAAAGGATTTTTTCAATTACAGGGAATTTAAATTTTACTGGACATCTAGGGAATTTTTCTTATGTTGGTGCAGGCCAATTTTACCGTGCGCTTTGTACATTGTACCGCGCTCTCTGTAAATTTTAGAACATGTACCGTGAATTTTACTATCTATAATTTTTACTGTGCAAAAACTGTAAAAATTACGCGTAATATTTGAAATTTTACGTTTCACAAGTGAAAAAACTTATCGTTTACGAATAAATACGTTTTGCCAAATCGTCCCCACGTTCAAATGTTTCACGGTACTTTTTACCGTGAATTTCACGCTAAAAAAATGTTACGGTAATTTTTACCGTGAATTTGACGGTAAAAATTACCGTGAAACATTTGAACGTGGGGACAAGTTGGCAAAATGTATTTATTCGTAAGTGATAAGTTTTTTTTAACTTGTGAAACGTAAAATTTCAAATACTAAGCGCAATTTTTGCAGTTCTTGCACAGTAAAAATTATAGATCGCAAAATTGCCGTTTAATTCTCTCCGTGTATGAATCATAGCAGGAAGTTATGGACCTGATATGGGCTATGTGCAACTGTCCTCGTGGCGCCGCCAGGTGGCCATGTTTGAAAACGGCTGCCGGATTCTTTGTACGGTGCCTCACGGTGTAAATAATATATTATTTAATTGCCCAGTGAATTATTGGTAAATGATTGAACCCTTTTTATATATGCAAGGCAAGTTCCCATTATTTTTTTTTTTTTTTAATGTTAATTTTAATCAGGCGTTACTTAATCTAGATTACTGCAAATTTAAATTATAAGATGATGACAGACTAACCTTTCATTTTTCTCATACGTCAAGTTTTGTTTATTTACAAAATGCTCCGGTTTGTGGCACATGCCCCAATCTGGGGAGATAGCCATCAAAGGAAAGAAGAAGAAGAAGAAGAAATGCTCCGATTTGATGTACTCTTTGGTTATGGCATGTACTAGTTACGTTGCGATTTCAATCGCTCGCCTGTATGCCAGCATTTTTCCGTAAACAAAATACTTGTATAATAAAAATGTTAACAATTGGTAAACCTCGTTGATGTCAATAATAAATTTTTTTACTGCGATTACACGCGATATTTAAAACTGATATTTAGGAACTGAGTTTAAAGATACGAGACAGGACTGCAGCCGTTTCCTTATTTCACCACCGCGAGCGTTTCAGTCGAAAAATGTTTAGCCCCGCCCACACGCACATAGCCCATAAAGATGATGCTTTTGACTTTGCTATAGAAGAATCCTCAGTTCGCCTAAAGTATTGGTATTTATAATAATCAAATAAAGCCTATTTGCTGTTTTTTGTTTCGCTTTAACGTTTAAACTATGAAATCGGTGGCAGTACTTTTAGTTTTATCGATTTTTCGTTTCACCGTAAATTTGAATTCAACTCCAGAAAGATATTAACCAAACGGTCAAAAAAAAGCATAGCAAGAGTTTCCACGGTTTTAACGTAATAGAATTCCACTTGTTACTGTAATACATTGCTGGATGGTAGATTGGAGATTCTGCAAACGATGGCAACATTGCTACGATTAACAGATTGAAAAGCTCTGTACAGTTTTCTACTGACGATCTCATTCGTTACGGTGCACTATTTGCTTCCAACTCAACCATGATTCTCGACACGATAAAGCGCAAAGAGGTGGAACATGTTAAGACGGTTTTTCGTTCTGTAGCCAATGAACTTTCGGCAAAATTAATGTGTTTTCATCTGCGAATATCTCTAGTCTAACTTATTACATTATAGAACGGTTTGTTAGAAACTCTCAAGAGTAGCATTTGCAAAAAAAATTGTTGGTAATCAATTTTATTTTTGGATATTTTTGTTTTCAAATCAGTAACATTATCATTTTTTTTCATTTCTTATTTTTCGCGAAGTTTCACATCAAAGACTTACGTCTATTTACAGTTGATATTCTCGGACGCCGATTTACAGGGTAAAACATTACGCACTGTTTAGATGCAGAACGTCTAAGAATTGTAGATGCCAATACCAAAGCTATCGAAAATTTGGTCCAATCCTCGAGCCTGCAGCATCCGGGTTTAATTTAATCAAGGATGAAATCAACATTGCGGTTGATTTTGGCATCACATCATAAATAAACTCGATGGTGTTACTGCCAATTTTTCATCGCTGAATACAATGGAGCAACAAGATTATGGATCTGAATAAATTCATGAAGCACGGGATATGGCTACAGCATTTGCAAATACCGCCCATTTTATAGAATTTACCGATAACCAGACTGTCACTGACATCGTACAGGCACTGAATGATTGTAATGAAAGTACCCATCCATCAATACAAGTAGAAGCTAAGTCTGTGATCATTCAAACGAAAAATTGTGTTGACAACGCTTAAAGAGAATTTTATTCTCTAGCGCTGCTATTATTCTTCGAATTTATTTCTTATATATTCCTTTACAAACACAATAAAATATACGATTAAAAAAAAACATCATTCTATCTCATTCAGTTACGGGGAGAGCTGGGTCTTCCGCCGTTAGCCCTATGACATATAAAGCCATCTTCATCTTGTCCAATCTCTCGAGGCATCAATCTACCTCGTGGTAAATCTATGCACAATCCCTGAAAGCATACCTAAAACAAAGAAATTCAAGTTCAATTTCGTTATTATTTTTAGTTCCGATGAACTGCAATACTGAGTCTTCAAAATTCAGGCTTTATTCTGTGTGCGATAACGAACTTGATTATCTAAATTGATTCTCCTTGATTCTGATTCCGAACAACAATGAAGTTGGTTCTTGAATTCAAAGCTTAATGAAGATTTTAGGTCTTGGATTATTAGATACGGTTAAGGTTGAAAATGTAATTCGATACATAAAATAGCCTATAGGAATATTTACTTGACGACATGCTTTACAAAATAATTTTGTTATAAATAAAAATTTGTTTGAAAAGCTTGAACTGTACGAAATACCTACTTTGTTGTCGGTACAGTGTGTACCATCAGCCGCTCATCCAATATCCATTGCACGATGGGTTTTAGCATTGCCACGAAATGGAGCAGCGCACTCGACATTACGACAATTTAATTCGCTGTTAACGTACATAAGATCGTACAATTAGGAAACTTGGATTAAAAAAATTTCTATCACTTACAAAAATGGTATGAAAAAATGATGTTAACAAACTATTACAATGCACAATGCCAAATATCCCCGCTTCACGCATTGTTTGTCCGGATGATCGACAGCAGTTAGTATCTTGTGGGTATAAAAAAAGATGATAAAAAAAGAGGATTAATAACTAATCATTAAAATTTATACAAAAATATTTAATTATCTTACGGAAATATTTCCACATGCCGCCATAGTCATATACAGGAAACATGCTAAGAAAAGAAATACGATACTAGACATTTTGTCCTGAAACAAAATACAATAAAAAAATTTTAATTTAATGGTTATACTTTTGTTTCCAACACTCATATTATTCTAGTGCTGTTACAGAATTAAATGATGATCTTAAAAAAAAAATCAAATTCTCTTAAGGGGTTTCACCAGGGTAACAGGCCGAAAAACCTAAGTATTTTTGAGATTTCTTGTCGAGTAAGCATTGCAATATATTAATATTCTGTTTTATGACACGTAAACTACAACTATGGAACAAAACATTGAAAAACAATCGGGCAGTTGACAACAAATCAACCGTACACGTCATCAAAAATGAAAAAAAAAAACCAAAAAGTTTGAAAACAACACATAAGTAGCTATCGCAGTATGAAGGGGAAATTAGACATTTTTTTAAAATAATAAAGTGGCGAGCATGTGAAAAAGTACTCTGAGATTTGACTGACTTATCGTGTTCAAAAAATTCAATAAAATGAAATCAGTTTTATCAACCATAAAACGGCCACATGGAACAAGAGCGGAAAACGTTTTTTTTTTTGCGTTTTCTCACAGTATACATGTTCAAAATTATGTAAACTACATTTTCAAGTCAAAACTAAGTATCAAAATATTCAAGTTAACACCTTATTTTATGTCAAGAAAAAAGCAACGAAAAATTTAAACGTGTTTTCGTGGAAACAAGTGTTTTCAATCTTGTCCCAGGGAATACTCGAAACTAATTAACCAATTAAATTTTTTTTGTTTTCAAATATTCTTTGTTGCAGTGACTAATATTATACGTGCCCGATTTTTGGAACTATGGAAAACCCGGCCGATACAGGGGGTTATATTTGTACTGAATTTCAATTGATCAGCACCATCAGAAACTCAGAAAAACTGCTTCCCGCTCAGCGATTGATGCGCGAGCCGATGCATGGCTAAGCGGTCACCCAACCAAGTATTAATCTCGCCCGAGGCTGCTTAACTTTGGAGATCACCGGAGCCACACGCCGACCGCGCATCTGTCGGTGTCGGTCTGTCATAAATATTAATTCGTTAAATTTTACTACGTAAATGTATACATTCAGAATTTCATGAAGCGTGGAAGGTTTACTAGTCTTCTTCTAAGTATCTATTAAAAACCAATCAAGATTTCGAACATTACATAAAAAAAAATCCTAGCAGCATTTTTTCTCAAACCTGATTCATAATTCGCTCATTATATAATATGCAAAAAGAATTGAAAGTTGCGTAATGGCAAAGAATTAATTTGGATTTTTTAGTATTTCAATTAAAAAAAGAACTTTTACTTTGAAGTTTCTTGGACTGGGAAACTTCGTGAACTTGAGAATGACTCGTCGAGAAATCTTCGCAAACTGCGTCTCAGAACATATTTACTATTACACAACAGAACCACATTTATTATATATGCGAAATGAAGAAGGAATAGAGCTAGAAGAAGGAATAAGGTCAATACAAAAAATTGTGGTAGTGTCAATAAAAATTTGTTCACAGTGTATCACACTTGCCATTCTTATCTCGATTTAATTGAACATTGTTAAAAGAATTTCTGCCAACAACTGTGTCTTGTCGGTACAAACATGCGATTTTTTCGAATTTGCACATATTAGGCTCGTGATCAAATACTTTTGGCGACGTTGAATAATTAAGGTGGTATTGTAAGCCAGTATTTCTCCAATCCATCTTAGAAATCAACACATATTTGCCCATTTTATAATTTGCATATCATTACGAGTCGATAGTACCACATATATATGGGGATTTCCATGTCAATCATGTTTGAACTTATAATTTTTTTATTCGACTCAATTTTTTTTGTATTGACATTCAAAGAACGTCTCTTAATTTTTTTCCGAATATTTGTCTATTGGTAAGGTTATGATTTTTTTTTCAATATTCGATGATATTTTGTTCAAATGCCCAAAGCTTCCCGAAAATGGACCAAATCATACTTTTTTGAGTACTAATTTTTTACAGTGCTATTTAGAAGAGATAACGATAAAATTATTCATAATTGCCTCTATTTTTATATATTTTAACGGGGAGCATCTAAGAGTTGAAGATGATTATATACTTTAATTTTTTCCAAATTTAAAAAAAAACTGACTAAATTAACGATTTTTAAGACTGGTTCCATTGTGAGCAAACATTTTATCATTCTTTTCATAATTTCAAATTTTATTTTTTCATGAATTTTATCTCATTTCTGCACTAAAATCCCCCTGAGTTCAGCTCACGGCCACTCCTATTTAAGGTTGCAAATAATGTATTATTTTTTTTAATGCATTGTCATTTTCATTAACCATCAAAAATAAATGGTTAATGGAAAATGGAAAAAAAACATAAACCATTTAAATTAAACGGTTAATGGAAGATGTTTCCATTACCCATTAAAATTAAATGGTAGTAATCAAGGTTTACTCGGTTACTGGTGCCGGCAATAGTTTCGGCTTGGGTCAAAATGGCCCGATGGTAGTAATCGAGGTTTACTCACTTACCAATAGCAGTACCGGTTTTGGTCTGGGCTGAAATAACCCAATGTTAGTAACCACTGTTTTCTCGTTTACTAGTAGCGGGAGCGGTTTTGTTCTGGGTCAAAGTGACCCAATGGTAGTAACCGAGGTTTTCTAGGTTTCTAGTAGCGGGAATGGTTTTTCTCTGTGTCAAAATGAACCAATGCTAGTAACCAAAGTTTTCTCGGTTATTAGTAGCGGGAGCGGTTTTATCCTGGGTCAAAATGACCCAATGGCATTAACCGAGGTTTACTCGATTATTAGTAGCCGTAGTGGTTTTGCTCCGGGTCAAAATGACCCAACGATAGTAATCGAGGTTTTCTTCGTTACAAGCAGGGCGGGCGAGTTTGTTCTGGGTCAAAATGACTCAACGGTAGTAACCGTGGTTTTTTCGGTTATCAGTAGCGGTAACGGTTTTGGTCTGGGCTACTCGGTTACTAGTAGCGGCAGCGTTGCTGACCCAAGCAGGCAGAGTCTGGAGCTCGAAGCTCTCTATTTCAGAAGCATATTCGGGGAAAGGCGGGTTCTCCAGATTATAAGTGATCATTAGAAATGATATACTACAAAATTTTGCTGAAATTGACAGACTAGTTTTTCGGATATCGTCGGACCACGATTTGCGCATTACGGGTTATAACTAGGGGGGTAGAAGTTACGGATTCGTACATTTGGGAGATAGGATCGATAAACTGCTAGAACAATATACTGAGCAGTCAACGATAACGCGGAAACTAATGAAAAAGCGAATTTTAAAGTAACAATAATATTTCAAAAATCGGGGACGCTCATTTTGCTGTATTAAATTTAACATCATGAATTTTTCAGAGAAAATAAAGCCTCGTAAAATTACATAAATTTACTGATGAAAAGTGGATCCGTTGCATCTTAAAAACAATGTTAAATGTCTTATGAAAAAAGAAATCATACGACATTCACACCAGAGGCATTACAATAAAACTGTAATTATGCGCAATTTTTTATTCCCTCGAGATCTTAGTACTCTTCCTGTAGGAAATACGTTTACCGAAGCTGCAGCAATATTGGAACTTCGTAAGAAGTTTTTTAACGTTCAAGAATTCTGACATCACTCAACATTTTGATGTACGAATTAATTACAACATTTTAATATTATATTATATTATATTTATTAGTATTATCTTAATTATTGTTAACTTTGCAGTCTTGATTTGTTGTTAGTTACAATAATACATTTCTGTTAACTCCTTTTTTTATTTCCATTATGTGATACAAATGCAAAACTTTAGGAAGATCCCGTTAATTAACTTGCTCTAAAAAACATACTGCTAACTCTGTTGCAATATTTTTTTAAATGTGATCTTTTTTCAGTATCCAGAAGAGAAAATCAACATTAATGACGATTTTACAAGTATACATTGTAAAAAAAAAAGCCAAGGTGAACATTTTTCCACATGAAACTCTCTGAACTTTGAATGTGTTGACAATAGACTTTTCTTCGAAATTCTCGTTGCGACATTTAAAAAAATGGTTGAAAAGTCTTTTAAACAACCGCTCGACTTCACGAAATTTTGGTATTATATCAACATTTTTCCATTTTTGTCATAATCTTGAATTAGTAACCAAATCTACTTCTTGGAAGAAGAAAAATGCACTCGGTTTTTTCATTATCAATGCAATTTTTTTTATATGCAATTGATATTATACATAGGCCATTTTTTCTCTGGCCTATTTCTGTTCATGCAGAACAGAATTACAACTGCGAATGTTGTGTCATTTGATGATTGCGATGTGAAGTAGGATGAAAATAGATGACAATTTCAAGTTTTTTTTTACAATATAATTATTATCGTTCTTATAATTTTCAATTGTTAGTTTGAAAAATGATTTCTCTTAAAAAAAGTTTTTTTGTACAATTAAACTTCTTTTTAATTATTGTTTTTGGAATATTCGAAGAGAAATCATTTTTCATACCGATTCAAATTTATTCCTAACTGATAATTTACATTTCAATTATTATTCACTTTACAAACTTTGATTGTATACAATTGACACAAAACTTTTGTTCTATTTCTACCCTAAACAAAAAAATATTATTTATAGTGGTTATATTTTACTCCTGCCATCAGATGGCATTAGGGTTGCAAACGTCAGTTGATTTGTATGTGCTTGCAGAAATACCATTTTTTTCATTTCTACCAAGTAGTAGTAACCTACCATTTCACTTTCACCACAGGTAACGCATTACTTCGATACTACCATTAGGCCACTTTGACCCAGGCCAAAACCGCTACCGTTATCAATAACCGAAGTAAACCTTAGTTACTACAATTGGGTTATTTTGACCCAGAACAAAATCGCTACGGCTACTGGTAACCGAGTAAACCTCGATTGTTACCATTGGATCATTTTGACCCGAACCAAAACCACTACGGTTTGTATGGGGTCAGTCTGACCCAGAACAGAACCGCTCCGGCTACTAATAACCGAGAAAACCTTTGTTACTACCATAGGGTCATTGTGACCCAGAACAAAACCGCTCCCGCAACTAGTAATCGAGAAAAGTGTGGCTACTACCATTGGGTCATTTTGACGCAAAACAAAAACGCTATGGCTACTGGTAATCGAGTAAGTCTCGATTGTTAACATTGGGTCATTTTGACCCAAACCAAAACTACTACAGTTACTGGGAATCGAGTAAACCTCGGTTACTACCATAGGGTCGTTTTGACCCAGAACAAAACCGCTCCAGCTAGTAGAAACCGAGAAAACCTCGGTTACTACCATTGGATCATTTTGACCCAAGCCGAAACTACTGCCGGTACTAGTAATCGAGTAAACCTCGATTACCATCATTTAATTTTAATGGGTAATGGCAATATCTTTCAATGGAAATAATTTTATTTAAATGGTTAATGAAAATTAAATGGTTAATAGTTAATGGAAATTATTTTCATAAAAAATTTCGAAACCCTGCTCCCACTTAATACACTACTCTATCGTATTTGCACGAGACCCCAAAGAAACCGTGCAAACCTGTGCCGATACAGTTGGCTATATTTTTACTGAGTTTTTAGCGTCAACTAACTAGTTTACGCCATCAGAAACTCAGAAAAACTTCCCCTTCGATCAGTGGTTGATTTGCAAATCGGCAGTGCATAGTTAGTAGTTATCCCAATGGCATTATCCAAAGCTGTTTGACCTGAGGAATCGCCAAAGCCACACATCGACCGCGTACCTACCACCGTTGGTTGTCATTTTTACGCAAATTATAATTCTGGATGATTTTCCTGTCGAAACGAGATTGAAAAACCAACATTTTGAGAAAAAAAAGTTCGGTTTGGTCTATTTTTCAGAGAATTTCAGGCATTTGAACAAAGAATAATCGAATTTTTACAAAATATTATTTCTAACCAGCTGACGGGGAAAAAATTCTGAAAAAATCAAGAGAGGTTCTTAGAATATGTAACAAAAAATGTTGAGCTAAATAAAAAAAATGAAAGTTTCAAAAGCCGCTGACTTGGTATGGAATACCCCATACGTATTATTTCTAGTGCGGACAAAATGCTACACCTGTGATGCATACGATTATTTGTTTTCTTTCTAAAAAACCTAAGAAGCAAGATAACATAAAAATTATAATCGTAACATTAACTTAATTAGGAATCATTCATCCAAATGATTAATGTTCTCATGAATTCGAAATAAATATATATCTTTTGTCATACGAGTTTCAACAGGATCAAACACGGTCTTACATACAGGTCTGGAAACTCCCGTGGTGGGGGTGGTTCCCTTATTGAAGTTGAACTTAGTTTGTAACGCTGACACTACTCGTCGCTGTGGTAGGGTTTCGTAGGCAACCCTAACCTCGAAATGTCAAAATGCCCGTTTAAATATTTTGAATATTCACATAGAAGTTAATTCGTATGTGTAGCCCTACCTTTATAGTATAACACCTATAGTAAATGAATACTTTGAGAAACATTTTATCGTTCGTCATTTTTTTCGTCATTGACAACGTAACGATCGCACGGTGAAACGATTTATGTCAATCGCTAAAATTTTTAGTAGTTTGACACACAGTCTCAATGTCTTCACGAAATCGGAGATAAATTCAAAAAACTAGATCAAAATTCCTTATGCCAACGATTGTCGAGCGTCTTACAGGAGCCTCTTTCCAGACGGAACTCTTGGTCATGAATCTCCTGGGTTTGGTGAGTCCCCGAGAGTCTGGTGAGTCGGTGTCGTACGTAAAGCTTCGAATCTTTATAAATGAGGCCATCAAAAGATGCGGAGACATCTAATATTTTCTTGCAAATAAAAAATACCCCATTTTTACCAAAAATCATCAATGATCAGGTGAACAGTTTGAGAAAGTGGGAAGTTGGCTGGATGAACCAGGTTGATGCAATAAGATCGAGTAAACATCTCGGTGAATTCATAAAAATCAGTCAGTTGAATCCATAGTCAAGCTATTTTAACCACAATTACAAAATAGATCGATTAAACGCAATTATTAATTTTTTGCAGTATTATCCTGGATCGAAAGAATACGAATAATTATCGCACACATTTACACCATCACTTATCTAGCAAATTTTTATTCCATTTTAACATGGTGCCGTGGAAGAACCCTTTTTCCATGGATGATTGTCAGTGCACTTGATAATTTTCTTCTGGAATTTATCAGTTTCGTACTAACTCTATTACTTTGGCGGGAAAAATTAATATCAAGTGCTTTATTTATCGAGTATATGATCGCCAGAGCGATACCTCGAGGTAAGCACGAAATTTAAGATCGTCCCACGTATGATAGCATATCTTTTGTCGAGATAATTCTATTAATTCCTTCACCAACAATCCATTTTAACAATTACAAGCGAAGTGCATCTTCATTTAAGAAGTGAGTCGACTTATTTCTAATAAACGATAAACCGATAAATGAGTCAAATTCTGCATAAAAAAATAATGATTTGAAGAAGATTATAGCAAACCATTACTTTCAAAAAACGATCAAAATTGTGATAAAAAAAATGATTACACGTTTGAATTCAATATAATGGGAGAAATAAAATTTCTTCCCTGGGTGAACGCTTTGCAATCTTTCACAGAACATAATTTAAAAAACGGTGAATTCATATAAGTAGAAATAACATAAAACTTTTTTTTAGTTCTTCAAAAATCATTAAACACAATGTCTTATAAAAGGTGATTTTTCTCAAAACACATTAAAAATAAAGGCTTGATTAATCCTGGACTGAATTGAACGTTGATCATTTTGTTTAGTACCAGCTGTTTACTACTGGTGCAACATTAACTTGTTGCGAGCTGAACTCCATAAGAATCAACGTCGAAAATTGACGCAGGGGAATTTTAATGCACACCGAAGCGTATTACGAATTTCGGAAGTTGCTGAACATAAACGATTCGGTGGAGTCTCTTACAGCAAAGATTATTTTGAAAAGGCACTAAGATTCGCGAGTCTTACAAACCTCGATGACTTTTCATTGCATTCATCATCATCGAAATACGATGACGAACTAGATTCTTACAAGCGTTCTAAATCACTCTTCACGATTATATCGATTGACAGCTTAGAATCCGATGACCCCGATGATTATCGTATTCTCTGTATTTTTGACGATAATTCTCTGACTCCTACGGAAAAAGCGATGAAAATATTGAATATCGATGACAGTGATATTAACGAGGCTTGCATGCGATTAGGAAAAGGTACTTTGCCGGATCCATCGAAAGAATCCATCGAAAGGATAAATAAAGTCATCTCGACTTTTGAGCAAAGCATCGAGGATATAACATCAACGAAACTGAGTAGAAATGTATCGTCAATAGCTCCGAACAATCCGATACAAGACGAAACAACAGATGATGTAATGATGAATGAAGAAACACTGTCCAGAGGAGCGCCGAGCCTTGGGAACATTAAAGAATCCACTGGAAACGAAACAATGATTGAAAAAGACGAAGACAATAAAACACCGAGTAAAATTCGTTTATACGATAAAATTCATCGTCAAAATGTTTTAAAAATTTCCCTGCAAAATCCTCTATCAGGTTGCACCTGCGGGCGAGAGGGTGAAGGATCGGTGAGACCGGACATTCCTGACGCAGATGGGGATCTCGAAGAATCGTCGGACGAAAGTCATGAATGTGAAGGAAATGATGACGATTCCAGTAGAGACATGACTAGCATAGAACAATCGTCAAACGAATCCAAGAAAACAGAGATCGAAGAAACTAAATCCTCGAAGTTGGTAACGACCAGCCTGGCTGAGTCAGATATCGTTGATGATGCTCCACTTTTTCGAGAATGGTCAATTACTAATTATCTAGAATCTGTTCCAACAATGCACATGAGCCAGCACTTGCCTTTCAAGTCATTGCTTCTTCATAATTTTCGTGAGAAAGAGAAGAGAGTGCTAGCTGACAATTTGGAGTATCCAGAAGATATGGGGACTGCAAACTATAAACTTTTCAGAATCGGCGACGTCACGACAGATGTAAATGAGCAGAGAGCAAATTCCGAAAATATTACAGATCCTAACAAGACAATGAAAGAATCGCCAACTCAAAAATATTATATCGACATTAGGAGAAGTGGGAAAGGCAATGTGCAATCAACTGACGAAAATTTTCCTACGGGTTCTGCTGGTGCGTCGACATCTACACAAACAGATATTAGTGACTCGTGGGAGAATTCTTTAAAACATGATAGGAAAACACCAGATGTTTCAATCAATGAAGAATCCGTTAGATTGCCGATCATCCATTTTTCCCATTCAAATATTCCTGATCGTTTATCAAATACGGCTAAAATATTCTGCAGATTTTCGAGAACAAAAAGAAAGTTGGATAACATCGAAGATCACGAAGCTCGAGAGATGAAAGCTCTGAGAACTTACAACAAAATGACTTTGCTGGAAGACCGACGTGAAATGGAAACTAAGAAAAACAAATCTTCCTTTTCAAATTGGATAGGTAATCAAGATCTGATCTACATTTCCGACTTAACGAACCGCCCAATCAGAAAATTGCGTAAATTTGGGCAATCTTTAGCAGATGATAAAAAAGAATATAGAGTGAGACGAGAAAAAATGGATTACGTGCCAAAAAGTCAGACCCGCTCCGGACCCCAGGAAAAAACCTTGAAACTGAGTGCCTTCAATGTACAAATTGATGCTCTAAAAGCGTCAATTTCTTCCGGTTTTTCTGGCGATAACAAAACTCGTTATAGGTCCCAAAATGCAAACATCAACCCTCATAACACAATAGCACTAACCAATCAAGATTCCAGGAAACAATTATCGAAATACAGCAAGCCAATAAGATTCCAGGAAGAAAAAAATATTCCCTACCAGTCAACAATGAAAATCGAAGATCGCAAGGAGGTTTGCGAAAGCGAAATTCCAAAAGTTAAAAGAGACGGAAATGTTATCGACAATATTCCAACCTCAGTGGCACATCATAAAAGCCTGAAGAATATCTTTCCCAGTATTTTAACATTGGCGAATAACGCGGAGATTCAACATGATAATGACACAAAAATGGATTGCTTGACTGGTGAAGTTGAAGTACAAGGCAGACAAAGAGTTTCGAGTATGCGTGAGGCAATAATGAGCATAGATTGGGGCTTTAACGGTCGGAGCTCCAGTGAAACGAATTTTGTGCCACCTTATGATAATATGGATTGGCGCCATGAAAACTTTCTCTGGGATATTTTAGATGAGACTAATACGATAACACTGCTTCAGAGTGCATTTTCTTCGAATCCAGAAAATTCATCTCGTGGCTTTTATCTTGGTCCAGGCTCAACTGAACTATATTACGTATCAAATTATTTCGACGGGGTTGTCGAAGAGGTCATGAAAACTGCAAGATTGAGGGTTCAAAATGACGTTTGCACAATCCAGTCAACATCTGAGATTGATTATGGTGATTCTTATCTCCAGGAATTCACAGTTACAGGCATCGAGACTAATCAAGATAGCTCTGAAGATACTCTCACTGATTCTGACTCTGGAACATACGAAACTTTACCTGACAACGCAACGGCCAATTTCACTGCAATGGATCCAGAGAAGATGTGCTGGAACAGTTATTCCGCAGAAAACTTTAAAATCCAACCGGATGACCTAAGTAGAAAAAAAGTAATCGATGTCAAAGATATTACTGAAGAAGAAGACTTTAAGTGGAAATACCTCAAAGAATGGACATCGAAGAATGAAGAGAAAAAAAGCATCACCGATATTTTGGGCCATCAAGAGCTGTCCCATCTAGAATATTGGACACGGGAGTTGAAGAGACTTGCATCAAACAATCATCAAACTGACAGTTCCGAATTTGCAAGACACATGCAACATTTAACAGCATTGCCAGGTTTTTGTGTGGTAAAAAAAATTATGGATTTTTTTCGTGATTTCGTTGCTGTCTCCCGGTCGACCATGACATCCAGCATTTTTTTGACGAGGAATCAACCTGACTCATCGACTTCGAGTACCAACGATATGGCAAGCCAGTTGAATCAATCTTTGGTCATGGGACCTTCAAATGATTCTTCAAATGCAAAAACTGCCACTGATGAGGCCGACTATTCTCCACAATTTTATTTTGGTACACTGGATGATCGTCATTTCCTGGCCAGTGAAATACTGCCCTCGATGTCAAAAGAGAAGAATCATCAATTAAGTATAGACGCTGAGGAGGAATTGGATGGTTTGCAAAAAATCGAAACAAAAAGAATTCTCGAACATATTCAGGCATATCCGGTGATTAATCAATCACTTGTCGGTGACAAACATAAAAATGACCTTCCTGACCTTTTTCTCACTTCACCTATCATCAAAAGTTCGTCCCAACTTCGAAACAATGATGCTACTCTGCAAGACGTTCAACATCCTTTCAAAACGGATCCAGCAGTCGACAGCTGTGACAGTTTATATTCAGCCGCAGGCAATTCAAATTGTTGTAATGATACTGTTTCCATCGGTTGTCATAGTTCGATGGAGGAATTCTCGCTTAATCCTTTAAACACTACAGAATCACGACCAACGTCGAATTCATGACCAACTTCGTGAAACTCCCAACAGCATTATCCATTCGGAAATTAATCATTAATACCAATATTCTATAAAATTTAATTTATTGTCTTATCGGTAACATTTGATACAACGAGAATACGTAACCATGTCATGTCGATAATTAAAACCAAAAAATGGGAATGCCTATAAAGTAAACATCGATAACGAAGGATGCAACATACTTTGAAATGATGAAAATAATTCTGCTTTTACAATATTTGCTTAATGATTTTATAGTGAACAAATTTAGACTTTTATTGAAGACTCTGGCTGTCAACAATCCTACAAATATATTTTTATGCTGTTCTCGAATGACCAGCTCTAATTTCTTATTGAAGAATATTACAACTTGTGACAAAAAAAAATAAATTTAGCTGGTAACATATCACCTTTTATCCGCCATTTTTTAGGAATTTTCAACAGAAGATTTGTATTATGATATTATTCGAACCTGCGGTAATAAATAACACTAATTTTCTTACATGACAGCATTCTTTCACTTATAGTAAAAAATTGAGAAAACTCCCGTTTTCAGTGTATCAAAGTGTGCAACTTCCTTGATACGAAGACAGTAGAGTATAAAAATATTCTCCACAGTAGAAAACATAGAAGGGAAAGGATATACATGCATACTCGCGCATGCCTAATAGCATTGTAATAAACATATTTTCACTGGGTACTATTTATCGTAAATACTATACTGAGAACTTTCTTTACCGGGTTTTTCAAGGATCTAACTCGGTCGCGGAACACGACGATATACGACGTTGCACACTATACTTTCATTTACTTTCGGAGTCGTTCGTCTTCAAACTGACGATAAACCTCTTTCATTTTGTTCTCACTGGATGCATACATTACGCGCGCTTTGCATGCTTCACATACTATACATATAGGTAGTTCATACTTTCACATTTTCAACAAGTCTCATCGTAGCCTTGCTCAGACTCGGGCACCACGTAATTTGGATCGCATACAGTGTCTTTAACCGCATCCTTGACACTGGCTCGAAAAACACGAAAATTCACGATGTACGGATCCCAAGGTCCATAAAGATACATTGGTAGACGATTTGATATAGTCCAGAAGCTTTGATCTTCCTCGAGGTCGACCCGAAGATCATTTGGAAATACGAGAGAGACGTTACTTGTTCCAACTACACCAAGATTCTGAGGTATGTATTCTTTTCTAGTGTCCCAGCACCATATGGAATCACGAGTCACCATATTGAAGAACATGACTCCATTGCGATCGATCGCCGAGCCAGAAGAGTGCCCAAAGTCTTTTGCTCGAGGTCGGCCAATCGGGACGAAGCTCTCAGAACTGCTGTCGGCAGTGGCTTTGTCACGAAAAACCGTCGTAGACACTGCGAATTCACGGAAACTCGACATTGGATGGAAGAAAAGTGTTCTGTCACTATTGATATCGAGAGGACTCAGAGAAATGCCGAAAATTCCATCCATCCACTGAAAATGAATACCGTGAAGCTCGTACCTCGATGATAATGGATCAGGCAAGAAGAAATGATGCTGAATCCTGTAGGAAGTATCCTTTGCATGATCATAAACGATCAACGCGAAACGCCACACGTCAGAAAGATAAGCCACTGCTGATTCACAATCGTTATTGCGAATATCTACAACTAAATTGGACCACAAGGAATCCTGTTTAACCTGATCCTCCGGTATTTGGTAACGTCTCAGTAATCTGTCCGTACGGAGATCAAAAATGTAGATCGAAGGTGGACAAGCCTGATACGCTGTATTTGTGAGATTCACCGTTCCGGAATCCAACACCCAAAGGCGATCGCACTCGTCTACTTGGATCCTGAATACGGAAGTCAGGCCACCGCAACTTCCTAGAAATAATAATATAACGAATTATTAAAATGGCAGATGTAATGTTGCGACTTCTCTTGAACTCTGAGCAGTTGTGCACTGGGCACTCTATATCGATATCCTCTCGGTTATACTCTGAGGGCGTCTAGAGAGTCCTTTGATATTTATGAATCTATCAACCATCGATTTTCGTCACATTACTCACGTTATTAAAATGTGCATCGTTGAAATACGACGAAAAATCTTTTTGTTTATTTATCAAATTTTCAATTTTCAAAAATATTGACGATCTTTTTTGCAGTATTTTTCATGACCAATAACTGAAAGTTAAAGTCGGCTACTGATTTTTGAAACTACCGCTGTATTCGAAAGATGCGGACTTTAATATTTTATCATTCCATTTTAGTCCAATTTGCAGTCCATCGTAAATAACTTGAGAAAAATTTCCCCAGCGATTTTCTATTAAAAAACCTTTAGAAAATGAACGTCACATTGTCTTCTACCATGTTGAATAGTTTAACAAACACACCCTCGTAATGCCATCCCCAGCTGGGATAAGGTTGTAGTTTTGGACTCTTGGTCTTCGAGTGTCTCGGCACCGTCGCCAATGTAGCAGGGATTCCATTTTTCCACTTTGGCAGAGTAACAAAGACTTTATCCCTCCACACACCCAAACCAAGTGGCAGATTATTTTCAGGGACGAATTTACCCTCGAATATCGCTCTGTCCCGAGCTGCTTCGCTCTCGAACTCAAAATCCACAGTCTTCCAAGCATATACCTGAGAATTGATGTTTGCAATAAGATACTTCGATAAGTATAATTAACTTGCTTCGTAATTATCATGAACTAACGAGCTGCATAGCTGGACCAGGATAATCATCTTTCGTTTCAAAGTTCATCTCGATGGGTGGCTCGTACATTTTGCTAGGTAGTTGAAACCCATCTTGGGCAAAATTTGTTTGGACGCCATTTAATCCTCCAGGGTCACGAAAATGGTCCACCCCTTCGATTGATCCCGTTGAATCCAATATATTAGGATTCGGTGAATGCAACGGGGGCTAGAAAAAATCAGAATTCAAGTAAATAAATAACGAGTAAAGATGTGGGTAAGATTTCCAAATTTTTACAACGAGAAGAATAACTTTTTTGTTTTGTAATTTACTAGAAAACTTATTTCTCATACTTTGTCAAAATGGCATAGCTATTGTTCATTCGTAAAATTATAAACTAATACTTGAACTACAGTGGCTCAATAATTATTATACTTTTTTAAATATATTTATACCATATTATAAACAGATGAATCGGTTCCACTATGTGCTGTCTGAGACGACGGAGGTAAAGGGGCTTCCAATTCTTGTGAAATTTGATTTATACCCTCATTGTTGTTGGCTGTTTGAGCTGCAAATTCTTGAAGACCTAGTAGCGTCATTGATACCAGCCATGGCACCACATTCATCATACCTATGTTAGCGAACAAAAACCATTAATTGTATGTTAATATAATAAAGGGAAATAAAATGCCAACAAAAACCCATTTACGTGAAAGATCGTAATTTCACAATTTCTCTCATTAAATGGTTTTTGGCAACGAGAATAATACTGTGGACCGAATATTTTGGTCGGGATTTAGTTGGCGCTAATGAGTATAGCTTCGATTGTAGTACAAAGGTATATGTATAGTATTTTAATGCGGCAAATCATTTATGGCGGAAAGCATTTGTTGCGGGGAATTTAATTAAATGTGTCAATATTATCCAATTGAAAACTTAACACTGTTATCATATGCACCATTGTGTACGGCAATCACAGGAGTTTATAATCGGTAATAATCTACTATACCCCTATTTTAATTAAATTGTATAAGTGGGCATGTACTATGGGCATATCAAAGAAACTTATAAAATCGTTTATATTCAATATTATTTCGATGAGAGAAACCATATCGTGTGCGAAATAATTAAAATTTAGTCTCCGGCAGATTTCATTAATTCATGTTCGTGCAATCTCCAATTCTTTCAGTAATAAATACGAAAATTTATCGCACACTCCGTTCGACCGATGAAACTTATAAAATAATTCATAAGTTTGGGAATTCAAATTATCCTAGGCCTGTCAAAAAAATGGATTACATAAAGTCTGGGAAAATATTGATATTTTTTTAACAACTGCGATGAAATCCGTGAGCTCAGGTTGTATAATAAATAAACCTTTTGAAAACACACTTATGTCAATCATATTAAAATGCCGTTAACAAAATAAGTTGAGTAATGGTGGCGTCTATATTTTTAAAGAGTATTCGTTGGTTGTATATTGACGATGCTATTATTTTTCTGTCTAATAAACTTTTAAAAGATTATAAATAATTTATCTGGTGATTATTGAAAAACACAACAACTTTGATATATAAGCCCTTGCAGTTTTCTCTTTATTGCGAAAATTGCGTTGTAATGTGCAGTTTCAACTTCATTGAAACTTTCTCTACTGTTTGAAAAAATTACAATCCATTTCTTTTTTTCTCGTTCTTATTCAAACAATATGCAAAAAAAGCTATAATTAATTAAATACTTGATCAAAATGCCGCTAAAACTTCACTTGTTTGGATAAAATATCACAAAATCGTAAGAATCTCAAGACGGAAAATTTTCCGGTGGAAAAAAAATTCGCAGGAGTGCTAGGATGAGCGCGTCCAGGTGAACGTGATCGTTCGACATACGACTATGGGACTGGCTACAACGTCCATGATCTCAGATTATCCGGGTCGTACGTAGACTCCAAAGGTACGAGGGAAAGAATATTCTGTCGTACATACAAATCCCCTTCTCCAGAGATGAATCCAAAGTACCTTCTTTATACCTCTCTCCTTTCCTCTTAATCGCTATTTAATTCTCCGTCGCTCTCGCCTAGTCTTTCACTCTAGAAAGATTACCTCATTGGTTCACATTACCATTCACACTTTATATGGGCAGGTCACTGGCGTCAGTTTCGTGGGAATCGAACAATACCCATGGGCATATCACGAAGAATCACACGGAAGAAGACAGCACTTGCACTCTCTCCTTCCCTACTTTCCTCTTTTACAAATGCTTTACAAGTACATTCCCAACTGAAAATAATTTCTTAACCACTAGATAAAAATGTGCAAAAAATTTCATGTATCGAAAATGCTAGAAATATTAATTTCGAAAAATACAAGATTGACGAACTATTTGACTTAAATTATTCACTTAGAAACATTTTATTTTTTTTTTTCAACAATTATTTTAAAAAAATTTCATATTCTTTGAAATTTATCCAATATACATTTTGCCTATTAAATTTTATGAATTATTCAATTTTATATGGTATTACTTTTTTTTGAAAATCATTTATGATGGAAATTTGTCTCACTTCCATCATACCGCAAACACTCATTTCGATTATTCTATATCTAGAAATTTAAGGTTTTCTTAAATTAATAAATTAATAGTTTTCTGCTATTATTATTAAAAGCAAATTTTATAATCAATATTTTGCAAATTTTTATCTAAACGTTAATTATTCAGAACTTGAAAAGAATCGGAAGTAGAAATTCATCAATTATGAATAATATGCTCGCATGACGGAACTCTATATTATCCGCGAAACATAGCAAGGTCTTTCACTGGCTTGATTAATAAACGTATCCGTCTAAAAGAATCTCGAGAAAGTTCGTTCCAGACAATTTATTTGGCACACCACTTGACTAATGAAGACTATCGATATTGTATAAAATAATTGTATATCTCAATAACGTAAAAATGAGAAAAAAATGTTTATTTATAATTTAACTTAAAAAATTATAATCTTAATCATTACCATAGAATAAATTCATCAAATGTATTGTAAAAAGAATCTCTGGGTATAATGAACGCAAATTGAAAGAAAATACAGCTATCTCAACACCGATACCGATAGGTGCATGGACGGTGCAGAGCTCCGGCGATATCTCAAGTTAGGTTCTCAGGCAAGGACAATACTTGGTTGGGTGATCGCTTAGCCATACACCGGCTCGCGCATCAATCGCTGAGCGAGAGGCAGATTTTCTGAATTTTTGTTGGTGCTAACCAACTGAAACTCGGCGAAAATATAGCTGTCTCTATCGGCTGGATTTCCCGCAGTTTCCTTTGGCCCTCGTGCAAATGCGATACAGTAGTACATTAGGAAAGAGTGGCGATGGGGGTCTTACAGGAACATGGAAATTAGTGAAGTGGGGGAAAAGTTGGGTTAAAGTGATCGAATGGGCTCGAAAAACCCCGCAAGTGTAATACGCAGGAACAATAAAAAAAAATGTTTAAATACAACAATCCATACTTCCACGGCAAAAAATAATTCAAATTTTTCCAATACAATGTTTATGATTTGAATATTATTATAGTTGTAATATAATGTAAATACCTTTAATATCCGATATAACTAATTTTACAATATGAATGTTCATATGTAATTGCTATCTCGTTTTATCAAACATGAAACTCATGCGAAATATATTTTAAAGTGATTATACCTTCAATGCGGCCATAAACTCTTTAGAAAGACAAACCTGTAAGTTCGAAGGATAGTGCACGTCAGCCTCGTAACCAGACAGGAGATAATTAAACGTGATAGACATCATGAAATATATGAAACTGGTCATGATAAAGTTGCTACTAGAACTTCAAATTGGGACAAAGAAACATAATTTTTATTCTACTAGCTTTCAAGGAAGTAAATATAATTTTAATGAGAAAAGAACGGAGGTGTGGAAATTAATTTGTTGAAAATCACACCTTAGTCTTTATCATAAGCAAACGGTAGACTAATTTTGCTTAAATAAATATTAATATGCGGATTATTTTTTTCTACAATCCAAGGTGTAGCTATAAATTCAGTGTTTCAGAAAGCATGTTAACCATACTTAAGAAAGATAAAAATATGGATAAATATCTTTACTATTAACTCACTTTAATAAGAGTGCGAATTCAAATTAATCCCATGATATAAGAAGGTTCATTAGTAATTGAAATATTATTTTATTCAACAAAGTTTTATAATTAAAAGGGGACTCATTAAAAGCACAAGACAAGTCACAAACTTTTCGTATACAATTGTTCGCTTTCACTCGATTTCTCAATGGGAGGCGCCAATTAATGAAAATATTCCGTGATATTTTCCTGTTCTCTTCTATCTCTTAGCTGTCTTAAGATCGCATGCTTCCGTTGTTGGCTACTGATTACGTCGGGAAATAGAGTCCCGCTTTTACTATAACGCGATCTTTTACGAGTCTTATTCGCGACTTGTGCAACGTCACGTCTGGTCTTTATTTGCGTTCAATAACAGTCGTGAAAGAATGCCCTAAATATATAACATAATAGAAATGAGTAGAACTGAGAAAAAATTGCAGTACTTTTTATCGACGAAGGAACCTAGAGACGTTGCAACAGTTTCTGCAATTATTATTATATTTAATAGGATTTATACGAATTCAATTTTAGTCGTACATTTATTAGATGCTCAATTATTATAATTAAACCTTCAAGTAAAATATAAACAAGTATAATAACAAAATTTATAGATTGTCATGAGAATTCCATTATTTTTAAATAGGATATCGAACGACCAATTTCCATTAAGTAATATTCAAATATTCCGAACAAAATTCTTTTTATAAATGCCAAAATTACAGAGACTAATGCAAAAGAGGACAATTTTTCGATATATTGATTAGAAAAAAAAACACGATTAACTTTTAAAAGGTTTCGCCGCACAGTGATAAAATGTTGACAACATGGTTGCAAAAGATAGTCAACCATCTTTTACTATGTTCGTATAATGTGAACATCTTTTTGATTTTTCTACGTATTAAATAGCGAAATGCGTATTAAATAGGTTTTGTTAGCTATTACATGTGAAAAAAATTTTATCGAGTTCATTTAGAGGAAGAGGCATTTTTGTATAATTAATTAACGTTATGAAACGTTGGATATGTATTCATGTATTCATTAACTTTCTTTCATATCACCTCAGTACATCAC
Source organism: Rhimphoctona megacephalus (assembly GCA_963989365.1). Classification (NCBI taxonomy): domain Eukaryota; kingdom Metazoa; phylum Arthropoda; class Insecta; order Hymenoptera; family Ichneumonidae; genus Rhimphoctona; species Rhimphoctona megacephalus. Next base: position 29,726,350 of record OZ022414.1, on the reverse strand, counting down.
ATTCCAGTCGACAAATGATTTTTATGTTTTCACAGATGTCTTACCCAATAATTTGACATGGTAATTATAGTCTGATCGATTGATTTATACAAATTAAGGTTCCCACTACATATTTTCTAATGTGTTTCAACACGTGACAGCAGATCTTCTATCTACTACATATCTCAATAATGGCTGGTTTCTTCACCTCCAGATAAGTTTTCGATAACTGTATCTGAAAGATATCTTCCAAATTTGGTTCTTTTCATCTCTAGAAATCTGCTATCCGACGGATAAATAAACTTATCCTGTACTCAACGTAATGGATATCTACCAGATATTGACTTCAGTGCCCTCCTGCCCGATTATAGAGAACTAAAGTTCCGAACCAATGCTCCTGACATAACCAAAAAAACTTCCAAGAGTGCGTAATTGTGTTGTAATGAAAAAAAGAAAACATTGATAATGGATTTTTTATTCATGAATATCAATGTTGAATCCAATGATAATGATGATGAGTATTATGCATTTGTGGAAAGAAGACGCTATACGATAAAAAATAAACCGAATAATTTTGAACAGTGCGATGATACAGAATTTTTCTACCGATTTCATTTGAAAAAAAATGCAGTGCTCGCATTATCGAAAATCATAAAATAATAACTTTATGGTTTACTTATGTGCAGAGTCCCAGTCGACGGTCTACTTACAGTTATTTGGATGCTTCTATGTAAATCAAAAAAATTCAAATAGCTGTAATTTCTACAAAAAAAAAATACTGTTCACTTGCGCTCAATATTTCCGTAAATTGTCCACCTTACAAAATTAAAAAAATGGTAGTAACAAATAAAGGCTTATTTGTTCGACAAAAACGTGGAAGGAAGAATAGAAAATTTTTTTAAACTTGAACTATTAATATTTTCCTAACAGTGCATTAAAAAGCGAGAAAAATTGCTATAGTCAAAAAATGGCTAGCTTTTTATTTATAACAATAGCTGTTTAAGTGCTAAGAGTTGTTATTGCTGCAATATTGACTCATTAATAGAGTTACAGTCAATAAAGTTAGAAGAATGGTAATAAATAAAAATAAAAAATCGTTTTACAAACAAGAACGGGGAAAAAATTGTAATCTTCTTTTAGAAATTTGTTTTATTTATAACTTTCTTAAAGTACGTTAGAAGGTTAGTAAAATTGGTATAATTAAGAAATAGCTATTTTTTTACTAACAAATACTATTTACTTCCCGAGGGTTATTATTACTGCATTATTAAATTATTTTTAACGTCACATCCGACGCTCCCATTACAGTCATTTGGATGATTTATTCAAATATGAAAAGATCAAATAGCTGTAACGTTTATAACAAAAATTTGCACATTTGAAATCTTGCGAAAAATTTTTGTGCTCACCTACTTTTTGAAACGAAAAAATGGTTATACAAATTATTTTAAAAAAACTCATTTTTTAAACAAAAACGGAAATATCTTTTTTATTTATTGGATCGAATTTTAATCTAAAAATAGGTTAAAAAGTGAATAAAATTATTATAGCCAGAAATTGCTTTTTTGTAATTACTAACCCTTTGCCCTTTGCTAACAATTGCTATTAAGAATTGTCAATGCTTTATGGTTTACTTATATATTCAGAGCCATAGTTTTCTTCACAAATTGGCAAACAGTTATGTTATCAACAGACCCGGTAGAGTCTCGGGTTGATATTATACATGCAAAAATCCAGATTCTGCCACTCTGCTTGGTAGCAGAGCGGCAGAATCTGGATATTATATCTGGATGGATGGAGCGGGAGAATTTGGATGCAATAAATCGAGGTTATGGTTAACCTCGATTTATTGCAAGACTATAGTAAATTTGGTTCAGTGTATAGTATAATGCTAATACCTTATGTGTCAAAAATTTGTGTTGTATAGAGTAACTATCTCAACCAGAGGTTGCAGCGAAGAAAACGAAGTTGTATTTATCCGATGGATATCTTTTTCTGGAAAACAGCTATCGGGAGGTATAAAAAAACCGACCGTAAGACCGCGGCGTTTTTTTGTTTACTTCTAATTAAAAATAAAAGTAAATTTGAAATCTATTGATAAAAATTATAAGCATTGAATCAGAAACGTAAAAAAAAACTTCAAAATGTAAGTTTTGATAGTATGTAATTTACGGACCTCGAGAGAAGATATCCACGATCAGAAAAACCCATCCATTCAATCTCTCATTTTTAGTAAACATGGCAATAAAATATTTATGTTAGTGACTCTAAAATACTTCCTTTAAATGACAACCTTCCTCAAATGTGAATCACTGTTTATAACCCAATGCTTTCAATTATATCGAATTTTTCCGTTTCCATCATATCCCCGTTTACATCTTTGACCGTACATAAAATGTTTAAAATCATTTTTTATGTTTCCGTACATCTCACAATACTTCCTCTTACCCCGAAGGTGCGATTGCATTCTACAATTTCCACAAATGTTGGTATCGAAAATTGAATTGTTGAATCGCAACGGAATTTTTTTTTAATCATTAATGTTTATATTTTCAAATTCGTCCAAATTAATTTGCAAATTTAATTTCTCAGTCCTGAGAAAATCTGTTTTATTCTTATAAAACAAAGCAGCAAATAAATCTTGAACTCTAAAAAAAAGTCTTTACATTTCGTGTAACGATACGAATACGAATTTCAACATCGCTCAAGCATTTTTTAACTAGTGTCTCGTTTTTGTCTGCAAATACATCGAAACATCGCATAGTTTATAAAGGACTCTATATATGGGTGATCAATTAGAGGATTCCAAACCATAATTTGACTCTTGCGTTTACTGAAAACTCCAATGAATCTAATTGATTGTTTTTTATAAAAAGCAAATAAACCTCTTACGTATCTCATTGTAACTCCGTAGACTAGTCGTTTGCGACCGTGATCCATGAGTGCGTAGAAATTCGTCATGATAACGAGAGATTGGATCATTCCAAGAGTAACCTGTCACGTGACCACTTTGAGATCGGAAATCATGCTGAAAAAGCTGATGTGATGGAGTTCTCGTTGGTTGCCAATCGCACAACCAATTAGATTCGTCACTATCGATAGCAGCATTTTTCTTCTTTCTTCGCGTCATTATTTTCGATAGAACACAGCCACGTTTATGCAATTAATTATCTTAAATCCATATTATTCGATGCACTAAATAACCACTGCCATCTCAACTCGCTGCCATAATATTTTGATTTATAAAAATCTTTTAATCCACGTACAATGAAAATCAAGTATGGACAATTAAACCGTTGCTCAGGAACGAATGAACACTAACATGCATACCGGAGAATGCAGAGATCGGAAGTGACTCTCTGGAGCAACGCTTCTGGGCGGTAAAAAGTGCATGCGAGAAAAATGTACTTTTCTTGCACGGTTTTCCCGTTTCGGTCCGACAGAAAAGTCGGACACAAGTCAGTGCTGATATCACGCTTGGTGGGTCTACTATAAAGTCTAGAATCGCTGCCTAACCAAACAAGAAATTTAACGAAATAAATATGGTCAATATGCTCGGATATATGCATGGGGCATTCATCGTCAAATCCATAAAACGAAATAAAATTGGCAATCTCAACATATATGTAGTGTGAATGCCAATGATAACACATTTTTCGTTTGTCCTCTAGCGTAAAAAAAGAATGGAAAATTGATGAATATTATATTCTACAGATGCACAGGAGAAAAAACGTTGAGTATTTCATGTAATTGAAAACATTTATCTTAAATTATTATAATGCAGTTATACTGATAATGAAGAAAAAATCATAAGCATACAAGTGAACGAAAATTTCTAATATTGAGAAAATCCACATTTCTCTGCAAATTTTTTTCATTTTCATTCGTTTGTACTTGACAATTTTGAATGAAGTTAATTTTTATTCTCGCCATTAAAAATGTTAATCTCCCTTTCACAAAACATTCTGGTACAGCTGCTTTAAATTTTATTTCAGCCAACGCTCTCATTTTTACACTTTCACCTTTTTTTATATTCATAATTTACACTATTGCTAAAAAAATAGATTTTTAATCCAGAAAATGGATCACACGTTTTTTTTTATTGCCCTAGAACAAGTGAAAAGAAAAATAATGTTCAATTGTGAATTTCATAATTCGATTTATTTAACGCAAAATGCCCCATATATATAGGGTGCACGGAGAAAATGAAACTCGAAAAATTACCGTACAGAAACAGTAGTGAGGTGACAACTTGCAATTTCTAAGATTATTACTGAACAAAACATAAATTGTCGTGAAAATTAAATAAAATTTCTTGTTTAAAATAGGAAATTTTGCCTCAGTGTCTAGTAAATGTTGATGTCCAGTAAAATATGCAGAACATAAATTTAAAAATTGTGTGATACGAGTAAAATTTTACCATGTATTTCATTATTTTATGTCTTCAAGAAATGTCCTTGAAAAAGTGCCGTACTTATGACGATTATTTCAATATTTATTTTGAAATATTACATGGGCGTCACGGTAAATTTTACCGTGCTGCACGGGAAAAATTTCCCTACAAGTGTTTACACCAGAATGGCATAGTATTTGAAACGTTACGTTTCGCAAGTTAAAAAAACTTTTCGCTTACGAATAAGTACGTTTTGCTAACTTGTCCCTACATTCAAATGTATCACGGTAATTTTTACCGTAAATTTCATGGTAAAAATTACTGTTTAATTTTCTCCGCGTGGAAAAGTACGAACAGGTGCAAAGAGAAAATAATGAGAGGAATACGAATTTTTTCCCCGATTCCGCATGGAATGTAGGAGCAGAAGCAAAAAAAACCTTGCTCAATGAGTATTAAAATGCCACAAGATCTCGAGGTATATTATCCAATGATTGTTTTATTTTGATGCAAGAAAGTGACCAATCAACATGTTTGTACTGTCTCGGTTCTCCTCTTTTTATTTTCGTATGCTGTTAAAACAAACTCTCTTCCGCAAGTATTAGAAAACAGAACTATTGACACACTTGGCAACTTATTTGGAACAGCTAGTCTGTTCTCTAATTCGATGTATTGAAATTTCGCTATGTTTTGACACACGATTTATTTGGCTAAGTATGTTGACAAATTTCCATGAATCTTTGGAGCTCGATCGTTTCATTTAAAAGTATATAAATGGGCATAAATTCAATCGCGACAACATTGCCAGCGAGCAAAAAAGTAACTGAATGTTCCAAAGCTATAATTATCAAAAGTCGATAATTAACCGTATTTAATCAGTAATTCAATAATTACTGATTTACATTTTTTTGTAATTGATCTATCATCTCGAAATTGGTCGGTCCTCATTCTGAAAAATGCTTCTCTCTCACGTCGTCTCTCATTCTCGCAAAATTCTTCGCGGATTACCACACAATTGTGGCACTTGCGTGATTAAGGACACTCGCGCACATAATTAACCCCCACCTAAAACACCGTTTTTACATCTGTCCAATTTCATTAAAACATTCTCCCGAACTTTTTGCTGATGATGATTCAGGTATAAAAATATTTTTAAAAAGTCGCACGCAAGTACAAAAAAAAGATTCCCACTCTGCGTCATTTGCAAGGAGGACACCAGGGTGCGCGAGAATTTCTCCTCTCTCTAAGAGACCGAAAGTCTCCAGTGATGCTGATTATGCGTGTCTACTCTCTCGTGTTTGCAACATGACACGTCGATTTAACTGAACAAGAGTCGGACTCGCAGACGTCAAATATGAGAAAGAAGGTAAAATCTCGTGTAAGGAGCTGGCTTGTGATCATAAACTTCGAATTCAGAAACGCTCGAGGCGCCATCTTTACATCTGTTCGTCTGTAACGCCGCACGGTCGAGGTGAAAGTAACCCAGATGATTTCTTCTCTTTCTCTTACTATAATTTATTTTCCTCTTTTTCACTGCCTCTATCTCCGCGTCTTTCTTTTTCGTCGTCTCGCTGGAATCGTTCACTTCTTGACTTTAATTTTCTCGATTAGATCCCGAGAACCCTGCGCGTGCTCGCCGATCGATCCATCGTTAGTTCATTGTTTCCAGACATTGCACGCGAAACTCCTTCCGAGTTTCCGATGTCTCTCGATGTAAAAAATGATGATTATTTTCAATCTCAAAATCATTTTCGCAATAAATTTATTCATTGATACGTCCGTTAAATAATTTATTTAAATTCTCATTAAATATGAATCCAATCTCAATTCGAGCATTTTATCAAGATATTATCATTGAAATATGTAAATATTGATTATTGAAATTCTCATCATAGAATATTTATCGATGGTTCGCTTGCATCATCTTGGAAGTAACATTCATAAATATTTATTTTATCAGCGTTTGTTATTGAACGAAATGTAATGATATGTGATTACGCATGTGTACACTGAGAAAAGAAATTTGTTGGATCAACGAAATGCCTTATTACGGGTTGCCAGTTAAGTGTTTGATCGTCAGAATATTATAAACTATTAAACAAATGCACTTGTTTTAGATCAAATGGCACATTTTTTCTGACAGGGAAGACTGCGGTTGAATCAACAGAATTTCCTCCAATAACCATTTTCTTCCCAGTCTAATAAATACTAAATATTAGAAAATGTATATATTCATTTTTCATTGGCACCGATTTTGTTGTGTGCTTCGTAAATCTCTAGCCATATTGTAAGGATGATCATGAAATTTTCTCTCCTAAAAATCTTTTGCATAATTTCATCGTGGTTCGGTGATTCTAGCGTAACGTTCGTGTAACACGGATCTTGCTCTGTTCGTCGCAGAGAGTGAACTCACTTCTTTCGTCGTACTAGAGTTAAATATTGGTTTTAAACTTAATTCCCACTGTTTTTCATTGGAAAATAAAAAAATTATTTATAGTTTACGGTACATTCTATTTTGTACGAAGTATTGTCCTTCAGAAACTACGACCTTTCCCCATCATTCACGCAGCAAATGGATTCCACACTAATAGAAATCGTTGCTTTTTGAAACGATCCATTCATCAATCCATGTTTTAATATTTTCAAAAGACTTGAAATACTGTGTTGACAAATCATTCTGAATCGCTCGAAACAAATGATAATCAGATGGTGCTATGTCCGGTGAATACGACGGGTGAGGTAAGACTTCCCAGTTCATGTCCTTTATATACTTTTTTACGGTTTCTGCTGCATGTGGCGGAGCATTGTCATGGAGCAAAATTAGTTGTTATGACATTTGGCGTACTCAAGCCGCTTTTTTTCAACTCCTAATTTAGTTTCATTAATTGTTGTTTATACCAGACATCTGTGATCATTTCATTCGGTTTCAGCAACTCGTAGTACACCATACCTTCTTGATCCTACCAAACATACAGCATCACCTTTTGAGCATGAATATTACGTTTTGGCGTTGATGGACCTAGTTCACCTGGCAGTGCCCATGCTTTTTTTCATTTGGGATTTTCATAATAAACCCTTTTCTCATCGCCAATCACGATTCGATGTAAAAATGACTTCCTTTCGCATCGTTCAAGCTGCAATTCACAAATCGTTTTTCGCTTTTCGAGTTGTCTCTCGTTTAATTGATATGGTAACCAATTTCCTGCTTTTTGAACCAGTCCAAGATTGTGTAAACGTTTGCTGATAGCCATTTCAGTAACGTTTAATATATCAGATAATTCTTTAAGAGTCTGACATCGATCTTCATTGAGTAAGACCTCCAATTCTTCATCTTCAAATTTTTTCGGATGTCCTGGACGTTCTTTGTCTTTAAGGTCAAAATCGCCACTTTTGAATAGTCTAAACCAATCTCTGCACATTGTCTCAGATAGAGCATGTTCACCATAAGCTTCTTGAAGCAAGCGATGACTTTCAGCAGCATTTTTTCTTAAATTAAAGCAAAAAAGCAAAGCTTCCCGCATATGCTGTTTCGTTGGTTCAAAACCTGACATTTTCGACATTATAAAAAAAGTAGTGCATACAAGTGAATTCACTCTCAAATACTGAATATTGTAGGATATGTCCAATAATCCAAAATAGTATAGTTTTAGTGTTACTTTTATGAAAATAATACTAGTTACGCCATCTCATATAAAAGAGTAAGAATGAAGTTTAAAACCCAATAGAATATAATCATAAAATTATACAACAATAAAGTTTTTAGTAATAATAAGGATGAGAATAGAAACATCACATCCTTAAACAATATTGGCAAAAAATAACAGCCACAAAAATATTCGTAGTAAACATAAGATAAAAATGGCATTTGAATAAAAATTATAATTAAATTTGAACAACAGTCGATGTTTTTGTAACTTGAAAAAGAAATTAGAAGTTAAATCATATAGATTAATTTGAACAAGCCAGGAAAATTTTTCAAGATTATATTTTTTCAATACTTTGACAATTCCTATTCAAATTATTTATAAAGGTATTATGCAAAACATTCTCCGACATTCGAAAAACGAAATTTTCAAGCATTTTAGACAAGAATTTCCCGATAATGAGTTTATTGCTGGCATGTAGCTCAACAAAATTATGCACTAAATGTTGCACGCGTAAATGATGTGATAAAATGTACATTCAAACATGTCGAACGTTACGAGGAAAAAGATTAAAAGTGTTAAGTCACGTAGAATTCTATTAATTTACTCGAGATTTCATTCGACTCAGTTGGGATAATTATTCATTAATTGCATTTGTTATTTCAAGCAATTAAATACATAGCCGAACAAAATCAATATTCACAGTTAGTGCCATTTACAAGCTCAACGACTCGGCCCTTTAAAATTCTGTAATTGTAGTCATTAAAATCCATGACTCCATTGAAGAACCGTTGATACCGATTAGTCATGACATACAAGTATTCCGTGTTCGAGTCATCATTGGAAATCTTAACACCACTCGCGAACTGAAGTGTTTCTTGATTAAGGGCAAATTGTACCTGCATGACAAGAAAAAAATGTTTTCGTCTTTGGATTTTTTATTGCTCTTTTTTTTAAACAAGATATAAAAAAGTAAATGATGATAAAATTTTGGTAACAGCAAAAAATAATAAAATTAAGTATATATAAGTACCATTATTTTTGATACAAATTTTGTCCAAAATACCGTGACGTGATTCGATATTTACGTTGGCATAAATCTATACTCACATTATTATCAAAGTTGAATGGTTTTTTACGATTCCAGCAAACCATCGCCATATCGGCGCTTGAACTGTAAAAAAGGATTCCGTCTTTCGAAAATACCTGAGCAGCCGACTGGCTGCGTATTTTTTGTGATTCCGTATGAAAAGCCATCGCTGATGAATAGGACTTTAAACGATTGAGATCAGTGACTTTTGCGTAGGACATGGAAAACGAAGCTAGTGGACGAAAGTATAGACGACGTTCTCCGTAATTAGGCCCACCCTGCTCGATCGCCATACCCAGTATACCGTCTGGCAACTGAAAACTTTCTCCCGCCACCATGAAGGAGACACCAGGCGTTTCAGGCAGAAAATATGGGGACTCGAGTCGATACAAATCTTTTCCATCCCATATTACCATGCCATAACCCACAGTGTCCGCCATATATACATAAGCTTCCTAAAAAGTCACACATAAAGTAGAAAATTATGCCAAAAATGATGCGGAAAATCGATAGCAATAGAAAAGTGGCTATTTCAAAATAACCATGTGATCACCTCCAAACAGCCAAAGTGAAAATTTGAAAGGAAATAGAAAGAATAATTTTGTATTCTATTTTGAAGAATTCCGAATTGAGGCACTTTTCTCATTGGTTTAGAAACTTTAACGTCACGAATTTGGCGTTTGAGTGATTATGATTGTTTCAAAAAAACTTGATAAAAATTAAATTACGTTAATGGCACCGCAAACTGAGTAGGGAATATCAACGACCGGTGTTACAAGAAGTCCCTCACCCTGTGCGTTAGTAGAATATTCATTTGGTATAACAATCCTTTTGACTAATTTATCAGAAGACAAATCAAACACCAATAATTGCGCTGGACACGCTTGATCGTCGCCATTATAACCGGTGTCAAGGACCCAAAGATGCTCGCAGGCGATCTGTAAATTTTGTATAATCAATCAGTATAATACTCAAAAATATTTATTACTCGGACCGTAACGACTCATCAACATAAATCAAAAGAAGTCGAAATTCTCCAGCTTTCTGTTACTACTAATGAACCAATAACGGCTCCGATATATCAACATCGAAACTTCCGTCTTACTGTGTATTACAAGAAAAAAAATTTACAACTGCCTATGAAATAATCAATATGATCATGATAATTAAACATAATCTGATAATGATACACGGCTGGTTATATTTTAAAGTTAGTTACACGAATTAGACCGTTTTCCATCTTTCCCAGTCAATGTCAAGAATGTAGACCTTTATAATTATTTATTGTCCAAAGAAATAATAGTAATACTTTCTTTAATTGCATTGTAATAATTCGTACATTTATTGAGATCGTTCTTGGTTCATTGAACTACACTATTCTTGATATTGATATTGATATTGAAATATAACTATACAGTACAAAGTCCATTATATACAACAAAATTTTATCTTTAAAAAAATGTATGCAACGCCGTAGCTATTTAATTTTCAATTTGTAAAGTTATTACTGATCAACGCTATCATTGATTGAAAATTATAATTCATATTATTTAACTGCATGAAAAGTAACCCAATTGTGAAAAAAAATCGATGACTGATCTGTAATATATGGCCGTGTAATTAAATCTTCATAAAAGGCTCTGTGGCAAATTTTACATATGTCTGCAGAAAAACCACACTATATCGAAAATCTTCTCTGTATCACTCGTTTCGACACATCTCGTTTAGAGACTAGAAAACTAGTGTTTAAATAAACACTTTTTCACTTACCGCAACTCTGAAAACTCCGGTTATTCCAGTACAGTCTTGTTTATTGTGCCAGGACCAGTCAGGATAAGGTTTAAGCAAGTGACCACCTCCTCCTATTTTATTGGAAATCGTGTTTAAAGTTGCCGGTACACCAGGCTGTTTCACAACCGTCACGAACATTCTTCCATCTTCGTTGAGATAAAATAAATCGATTATTTTTTTAAAAAGTTCATATTTACTTACGACGTAATATAAAAAGGAATCTAAATCATAAGTAATATTAATAAATCTTCATTATATACTACAAGTTGGCTTGAAAAAATTTAAATAATCCTTCGCTGTTTTTATACCTGGTGCTCGATCCACATCCAACGGAATGTTCTTCGTTAAATCGTAATCATTACTGTCGATCGCATCAAGTTTATGTTTATAACTTGGCCACTCATAATCTATATATTTCCAAGCATACGCTACATCAAGGCTCGCATAGTTCAGGCTGATTGAGGACGCGAAAAATAAGACAGCAATCTCGAAAATCATTGTTCCTAAAATAACAGTTTTTGGTTGATAACTAATTATTTATAACTGCTAAATAATTGATGCCCGCATTTAATTAGTGATGACATTCGGTATCGACTCACTTGACATAATCGTTTTTTCACAACGAAATGAAAAATATTAACAGTAAAACTCGGTGGATTGTTGTCAGAACCAAAAATGAAAATATTTTGCCAATTTTCTTCGAACGGAACCACCAAGGTGATACAGAAATTGTTCGCGATAATTTCATGTCATTTACGTTAATTTACAGAAGTTTATAACGATAACGCTGAAATTACTAGCGACGTCTTTGTTTTTCGTACAATTTTCTATTGCCGAAGTGAGCAAACATTTCTGCGTAATTTGTCAACAATTTACCCTCCGCCGATACGTAATATCGTTCCTTACTTTGTATTTTCTATTTTCAGAAAGTTCGTTACTTCCGCCTATTCACAATAATTATTCGAAACACTCGTTGCACCGCCATGCCATTTTCGTACTGTGGGCTCTTCTAAGTTCTAAGTCCTACAATCAATTTGTGTCTTCCTTCCTTTTTTAAATTATTCTCCAAAGTGGTGTGCGTACTTTTTTTTCATAATGACAAAACTCACTTCATTAAAAGATGTTTTATTTGAAAGAGGGTAATGGAAAATGACTCCTGTACTCATATTATTTCTTTACTATACAACCAAATATTTTGAACGTCTTGTAGCTCTTCTGAACGTCCGAGTAAATATTTTTGGAAATAAAACTATTTTCTTTCTAAATTTGATTTTACCCCGCGCATTTGAAGCGTAGTATTGAGAGTTCGCAAGAACATATTTCTTCCTTATAAAACTTCGTCATGGAAGTAACAAAAGATTATCGATAACATTATCGCTTTTTTTATGTTTAAATTGTTGTGCTGCAGTCTATGCGATTTATGTGTGTGTGTGTGTATTTTTTATATACCGTGATACAAAACGGAAAATTTTCATAATGTTTATGCATTCATTGATAATACAAAACAAGAATTTTTGTAAAATTTATTTACTAGTGTTCGGTCACCTAATTATCGAAGTAATTTATTTGCTTTTAGAATTATATACACCTCACAAAATAAGTTTTTATTAAATTAGAAAAATATGTTTTGAAATACTGATTGGCTTTTATATGAGAAGGAAATAAAGCTACTCTTAGAAAATTTAAAGAAATAAAAATGCTTTTCAAACACTTTATTCTAAATATACAGTTTGCCATCAATAATATTTTCCATAATCCTCAAATATTTTTTGTCGATATTTTCCATGCACCGTGAATATATTTAGTATATATTTTGAATCATTCTTTTCGGTTAAATAGAAATACTCAAAGGTAATCGTCGACTTATGCCTGGAGAAAGATCCCCAATTATAAGCACGAATCTAACTTGAAAATTAAATTCAACTTCAAATTGTAAATATTGCTCAAACTAAATTTCGTATCGAAATTCAAAGTCAATTCGCAATTTATATTTACAACCTGCTTTAAATTTCAACTTAGTATCAAAGTGATTTGACGTTTGAATGCAATGACAAACTTAGGTTCACAACTTATAGCTTAGGTTTAACAATAAAACAGGTTCGACCTTAAGTTTACATTTAAATTTGTACTTTTATGATAAAAATTTCAATTCGTGTTCAATTTATAATTTGAACTACGATTTCAAGCTTAATTTTTAGTAGACATTTATAAACTCACGTTCAGACTTAATTTAAGTTAACATGTGAACTTGAATTTAAACTTAGATTTAAACATTGATAAACATCAGTTGCAACTCAAGTTCTGGTGTAAATGTGTAACCTCAAATGCCTAGAGCTTAAATGTCGAACTAACATTAATATTTTTCACATTGCAATTTCACAATCGAAGATCTAATAATGTATATGAAAATAGGGAATGTGACGATTGAAAATGAAATGATTTTCATTGTTGGATTTTCTATGTGAAATTTCACATTTTGTTCCTCGTACTAATTCGTCGATGTAAGCTGCTTGAATACGGAAGTTCGTCACATTCGGTTTCAGCGAACCATTCATTACTTTCTGGAAGGAAACCGTCATAACCCAAAGCTCTTCATGATTACCTTGTCTTGAATTTATCACCTACAATGTGAAATTACAAAAAGAAAAGGATTTAAAAAAATTTACACGTGAAAAATAATTATACGACGTGTTTGCCCAAATCCAGTATTATAGTGATCTTTCTAATTCAGTTTTTCTTAAAGGAATGCATTTTTGAAAAATTATTATCATGGGGAAAACAAATAAATACAGAACATAAAAGGAGTGTCAGAATGAATGGTCCATAATGCGAACTTGAATTGTGGACCGAATTTCGTGTCGCACGTGTGTCAATATATCTGACTTAAAGTCGAATAATATTACTAAGAATTGCCATCGACAGATTTCTTATAGTATAGTGCAAATCTCTTCCTTACCTTCATTCCAGAAGCAAATTGTAGAGTTTCTCTGTTTACGGTAAGTATTTTAATATTACGTCCGCCAAAATTAGGAAAATCTTTGCTGTTCCAACAGCCAATGGCCACATCAGACATGAGACCATAAAATAAAACGCCATTGCGGTCCATTACTTCGGCTGCTGATTGCGATGATCTCGGATCCGGGAAAGATTTAAAGGATCTCAGTGAAGCTTCTGGATTGTCTGCGAAAGTTGTGTAATTTCTGTGCAAACAAAAAATTTTGTGCAATAATAATATACAATATAAACATAACACAACTCAGACAAAAAATGTATTTAAAAAAAAGAAGTTTAAAGACGAACGAAATCGGCATGAACCGGTTTTAGAAATCAATGGGAATATTTAACTTAAATGTAAGGTTGATTAAAGGATTTTACCAGGGTAAAAAATCGATGCGTGCTCGTGAAGATTTTCACAATAACAAAAATCAAAAATGGATGAAGACGAATTTTTCGGTGGTCAAAGAACTGCAATTTTGCATTCCTAAATATAAGTAATCTCAAAATCAAACTTAAAAAGCGTTTTTTTTTTACAAATTATATTTGTTAAATGCATTGACAGCAAATCAAAAAATCTAACGATCCGATCGCGTTAATGAAAGTTCTATTCTGTGAAAAACGCCTCTCGTTATCGTCCTGCATGCTTGTTAATTGATCCAACCAACTCAATTTTATTGAACTTTTTGTACACGAGAAGTGATTACAATTTATTGTTTTTTTTGCATATGCTCGCCATTTTACTATTTTTCAAAATTTTAAAATTCCCGATAATACAACGATAACCACTTATGCGTTGTTTTCAAATTTCTTTGGTTTATTAATTTCAGATGACATGTACCGCCAATTTGCTGTCAACCGCACGGCGGCGTTTTTTTGGAGCTGTCTCTTTTGACCTCGTTAATCCGACCCTTATACACCACCAGAGCGATTCTTTTTCTATTGTGTTATTCCAAAGTGATAGTTTACATGTTGCGAAACAGAAAATTAATATATGATACTGTTTATTTTGAAAAAATTGTCAAAAATACCTATATTTTTCGACCTGTTACCCTGGTGAAACCCCTTAAAAGGTTACACCACCTTGGCGTTCGGAAGAATGGGTATAAACTTTTTTTTTAATTTGACGCGACTATTAAATATATAAAATAATTTTACCGACAGCGATGGGTGCGCGGTCGGTGCGTGGTTCCGGCGATCACCGAAGTTAAGCAGCCTCGAAGGAGGCCAATACTTGGTTGGGTGACCGCTTAGCCATGCACCGGCAAGCGCATCAATCACTGAGCGGGAGGCAGTTTTTCTGAGTTTCTGTTGGTGCTAATCAATTGAAATTCAGTAAAAATAGAGCCGCCTGTATCAGCTGGATTTTCCACAGTTTCCCTTGGCTCTAATGCAAATGCGATACAGTAGTGCATTAGGAAAAAGTGGCGGTCGGGAACACTCTTGGAGAGATCTCCCAGGAACATGGAAATTAGGAAAATTGGATAATTTTTTTTTATTTTTCATACGATGCCTGACAGAGAAAAATTTTCACCATCGGCAAGGATTTACTTACCGTACTTAACTTATCACGGAACTTACCGTATCACGGATGTTGGTACAAAAGACTCAACATGACTGGCCAATGAATGGAAGTACAGCATTCGATCACCATTTGTCTTAATCGGTCCAAGAGCCAGTCCAAAAAGACCATCCATGAGATCGAAGGACTCTCGGTTTATCTCGAAAGTTCCGTAATCAGGATACGGATAAAAGAGTTTATTAACGATCCTCCAGGATCGAGAATTGCTGTGGTCATAAACGATCAAACTGAAACCAGTTACGTCAGCAATGTAAACGTATGCATCGTTGCAAGAACCACGTATATCAACGACAGGTGTAACGAAAAGCGAGGCGTCTCTATACTGAGATTTCGGGAACGCATAGCGTTTTAATAGGATATTTGTTTCCAGAGAATAAACGAGGAGCTGTGGTCGACAAGCCTGAACTTCACCGAGCTTTCCGGTATCCAATACCCACAATCTGTCGCAAGAATCAATCTAATAAAATAATTTAAAAAAATCGTTACTTGTACTTTCAAACAGATTTAGAAAATAATGTATTTCAAATATTTCATGAGTATATAAACATTTTATTTGGCCCCTCCCTTTTTTTTATTTAACCTTATTCGAGCCACTGCAGCGGCTATTGATAATCTGTTTTTCAGTTGTTGTTGTTGTTATTTGTCGTCTATTATTGAAACCGTTACTAACCGCAATTCTATAAACGCTGGTAATTCCCGAACAGTCTCCTCCGGGCTTTTGCATATCCCAATTCGGGAAAGGAGCAATTAAGGGATTGCCCTCGGAATTTACATTATTTGTGACATATCCAAGCGTAACCGGTACTCCGTCTTGAAATCGCGGCACCGTTACGAATACGCGGGCACCTAATTTATTATTGCCTGGCGAATACCAAAAAAAAATGTTTTTCTCAATTTGCAGATGTAGTAAATAAGGTTTTTTTATTAACTGTGAAATTTATGCAATATCTGATATTAACGGTACACTCACTCGCATGATATATAATTTAATTAACAAAAATGAATTGTTCGATTGTATAATAAATGATACAGTTTTCAATAACTATCGATGAAGATAAATATTCTGGAAAAAAAATGATTGCCTAAGTTACATACGTCGCAGTGAAAATATTTTTTTCCAAAAAGATAACAAACCTTTGTTATATACGTCAACGTCTAATGGCACCAAACCACCGGGAATGAAAGTTTTAGACTGAATTGCAGCATCCCTCTGTGCTTGAGTAGAATAGTCAAAATCTAAAGATTTCCATGAGTAAACTTCTCTAAGCTGAGGATTTGCCGATGCCGATACAACGAGAGACCCGAGGAATACTGGAAGTAGCAAAAGCCGGGATCCAGATAAATGTTTAGGCATGATGCTGTTAAGCTGCAACAATAAAAACACAGTTTTAGATTAAACGATGCAAAATGTTAATTTGTTATTCGACTTATGTCGAACAAATGACCCCAGAACAAAAATTGTTTAATGAATCAAGCAAATGATTAAAATTAGTAATTGTTTCAAATCAAATATTTAAGTTTTACATCCATTTTTTTTGTATCTATGTAATGGAAATATTCGTCGAGGTATGATCGTAAACGTTGAACTAATTTCATAGACATTAGATTATATGCATAGTTATATGATTAAATGATAGATAAATTCTACGATCAATGATAAGAATAGATTTAATTCATTTCTTTCATCAACAAATTGTTTTTGTTGGTTGTTTTGAAATACGGGCTTCTCATAACAGGAAGTGGTTGATGCACGTACAAGGAAATTTAATTGGTGTAAACAAGTGATCAAAATAATTGGTAAATTAGGATGGGCAAAAAAAACGATTACGTTATCTGTTTGGGACTAGGAAAATGTACGTCGAACGAGATTCTAAATTTAGTCGCTTTTTCAACGAATTTCATGAATAGTTGCGCAATTTGAGTAAAATACATTAATTAAGCTGTAAGTTGTTATCGATTTTTTTCATTTTTCATGTATCTTCATGATTTAAAAAATAAGTATATAAATAGCGAAATTATGAGCCCCATGTTCATTTAACATAGAATATCATCGATAGATTTTATAAAGAAAAGATGTTTTCATTACAAAATAGGGTCATATAAAAATTGATGCTAAATAATGTAAAACAAATGTTTAATTCCTTTGAGACATTCACAAAATTTTGCTCAGCGCCCAGTAGCCGGTATAATCAACGGTGCGCAACAATATATTTTCTTGAATGGTGATAATAACCAAAACCAACACATACTTCTTCTTTTGTTATATTTGCTCAACCAGAATAAAAAGAACTTTCACCCAGAAAAAACTAAGACTTCTTTTCTCGTTAGATATTGAAAGGCTGATTTTTTGGTTAATTGTTGAATGTTTATGGAAATTCAATCAAACCAGAAAAAGAACAATTAATGAAATTATTGAAGGTATTATATGTTTACAGAGAATAAGATTTTTGAATAAAATCAATCAGGGTCACGGGAAGTTGAGATAAAGTGTAAAATTGACCGGACCAACGACGTTACCGGTTGGGCGGTCGAAGATGAACTGAGATTTTCGTCATTCTCGCAGATGATTCTATGTTCCGGAACTATATATATATACGTTGAATGATGGAATGTCCAATACTTGTACCAAAGGAATTAAGAATAAAGTTTTTTATTCCGTCGCAGTTTGAAAAAAAGATTTCGTCCAATTAGATTGGTTTAAGTGACATTTCAATGAACAATATCTAATTATTTTTTAAATTATTAAGCGAATAAACAAAAACGAATGTGTAAAAAAATGGTTTACCTATTCATAATCATTTTATTCTGCTTACAAAACTTCTTTCACGCAGAAAGACAAGGAAGCAACGGACAAGTTTCCGATTTGCAAGCTTATTCCCCGCCTTCATTATTAGCAAACCATCACCAATTATGATAACTGTTAATTTCACATTTTCGTTGCTTATACTCACGTTTTTTTCCCAACGATCAATTTATTTCAATCACACGCGTACGACAATATATGCAATTATTTTTCTCTGCCTGTAACGTTGTTAAAATGAATATGAATAATTTCTTTCCAGCGGAGACACGCAAATACCACGTTTTTTCTGTGACTAATCTACTTACGTGCGTGACTTTTATAGTCGCGGGTTACGTACCTAAAGCACAAATACCGAGTAAGCAAATTTACCTACAGATCATGAAATTTATGAGATTATACAAATGTTGTTTATACTGATAAGACTTAAAATTTCGTAAACATATCTTTGCTTCAAAGAGCCTTTATCGCATTTTTCACTATTCATTAATTTATCCACAATAATTTCTAGCTTATTTCACCGTAATATTCAAGTGGAAAGACGAAGAATATATTTATTAACTGATGCGCGTGAAAAATATTTGCATATATTAGAGAAAACAATCTAAGTAGTATTATTGCTTCGCGGGCTTAGTCATTAAGAGAGAATGTTTTTTTTTATTCAACAATTTTTTTTTGTACAGCTCTACGTCTTGTATCGGCAATTTTTTTGCACTTGCGGTTAAACAAACTTAAAAAAAATGAATGAATCATATTTTATTTTAGATGGTATATTAAATTCGTTTTTCTCAATTTCTATTCAATTCAATATTACGTAATCCTTTCCACCTTTAATAAAAATTAATTTTGAACCATAACTGTTAACCTCTTAAAAAAAATATATATTAAGCATCACACAAAAAATCTGAAGTGGAGACAAAAAAGTACTTCCTCATAATTTTCTCGCACGCTAAAAGTCTTCTTTCCCGGAATACTAATATTGAAAAAAGCATTTGCTCATTAGAGAAGAGCATTTACGAATGCGCATAAATTTAATGAATCCCTGTAAATTTTTTTACTTACATGCTTTTAAATGATCTAATATATAAATATTTTTTGAAAAATACGAATACTCGAGAATGTGGATTCAGAAACTTACAGAATTCTACGTGACGAATACTCCCACAATAAAGATTATACGTGGCACAAGAAACATATATATATATATATATAGTTTTTAAAAAAATTCTTCCCGTATAAAATAATTAATGAAACCAACAAAATTTGACGTTTGTGTTATACATATAATACATAACATGAATATTAATAATAGACTAATAGAATATCGAATAGAATAATAGAATAATAGAATATTAATAATTTATTCAAGACATGCAAGAATTAGCCATTAGAAGATAAAAAAATAACACTTCAGTGAAGATCCAAGAACTAATTAACTTTCGGTATCTTAGTAGTCATTTACAAAAACGGCACGTCAAAGCGAAATGCAAATTTCGCGATACTATTCATAAGAAAAAATGTAAAACGTATGTAGACGTTATCGAAAACCGCGATATTTATAACCTTATTTTTTTAACCTCACAACTGTCGCTATTAATATAGAATTTCACATCCGCGATATTTATAACCTTTTTCAATTTACAGCTATCACTGTTATTACATGAAGAAAAGTCAAACGGCTGCCACATCGACGAACACAGTCTCACATATCAACAGATTTCTAGTTACAATTAGTGTCACTAGACAGAGACCGCGAAACGTCAAAAAATGTGTGCGAAAAACGCACCATTTTTTTTATGCCACGGAAGAATGAAATGTTAATATTTCCAATATGCGTTAGGCTACAGAGTTCTAAATAGTCACGATCGAAAGAAAAAAATAAATAAAAAATACGTGATCCCGCAACATTTTTCAAAACGCTGTAATTCATTAAATATCGCCGAAACAATTTTCGAAAACTGTTCGAAACCGCTCTGCTTGCTGTAAAGACTCTAGTAACGATATAGTATATGTAAATGTACTTGTCTCGAGTCGCTACCGTGACTCTAGACAGCAACACGTGTGCTTGAAAATTAAAAAGAAATAGCATCTTTACGTACACAAATCCTCGGACATATCCTTGAATTCTTTAGAGTGTTTATTCGATTCTCATCTCACAATGAAAAATCAATAGGTCATAAAAAGTAAACAACCCATTAAACAATAGAGGGAAAAATCGTGTTCAGTTTATTAATGATTTATGTACTTATTTATTATTATTGATTACTTTCATGTATAAATTTATATGATGAATACGTTCATTTCCTCTACGTTACAAGGCTGTTTTGTTTCATTCTAATATTTATCCCCACGGGGTTTTCATCATTGAAAAAAGAAGAAAATAAATTCTTCAAGGTTAACGTTGAATTTAATCAGAAAGCGTTATTCGGGAATTACGAAAAACCGCGACGACATAACATCGTTTGAACATCGTAAAAGGACTGTCATATATTTGATCGTCAAATATTTTCGATCTATGGGCAATATAGCCACAAACGAACCTCAATATCAATTCCATTTGTTTTTATTATTTCAATACTATGAAAAAGACAAAAAAAGCAACTGTATCGCATAGATAGTCAAAAGTTGTGGAGTATTCTCTTTTTATTAATTCGTTTTATCCGGATATAAACAAAGTTATATAAAACCCGCTTGTAAATGTACTTGTCTCGAGTCGCTATCGCGACTCTTAATTTGACGGAATAAAACCTTTTCGATTACAAAAAATTAACACTCTCACCTATTACATGTATTGTTATTGATAAATGATAGACAGTGTTTGAACAATTCTATTACGCATTTTTAATCGGAGCCTCGATGTTAAACTTTATCTTTATTTTTAAAGTGAACAATTCACGTCCAACAATCAAATTTTTTATTCAAGCTTAACATAAATTATACACCGATTTTATTGTTTTAACTGAAAAAAAAAAACAAATTCTTTCACAAATATCAATATGAATATATAATTTTTCAAGAGCAAATTCATATTCCATTGATCCAACTTATATACCAATTGAAGTTAAAGGTAAACCGTAGCAAAAAAAAATATGATTGAGATTTTGTTTTCCTTTATTACAAAAAGTATTTTATCAAGCATTAATATTATTTTCATTTTCAACCTGATAAGCATAGAATTACACTTAAAAAAAAGATACCCAGCATTGAAGTATGTTGAGACAGTTTTATGATATAATTTACAAAATGCCACAAACTGTACTTTGAGGGGGAACGCCACTGTGGCGGGTCAAAAAATTTTATATTTTTTTTTACGTTTTCATGCAATATACATGTCCAAAATCATGTGAACAAAATTTTCAAGTCAAAAGCAAGTATTAATTATTATTCAAGTTAACACCTTATTTTATGTCAAGAAAAAAAACAACGAAAGACTTAAATTAAACGCGTTTTCTTCGAAATAACTGTTTTCGACCTTCTCCCAACGAATACTTCAAGACCAATGAATCAATCTGAATTTTTTTTTCAAATATTATTATTGCACTGACTAAGGTTATACGTGGCCGATTTTTAAAATTTTGATAATTGCTATTTTTTAAGACCGCTTGAATAAAATAAAAGGTCCAAAAATCAAGAAAATAAAAAAAAATTTCAAATCGCCACCATTTCGTGAAAAAAATTAAAAAAAACGGCCACGTACAACGATAACTACATTCTTCCTATAGACATTGATTTTTTTTGTTTTTTTGATAATCAGATAATCCCTCTCCAAGATTTCACATGGGATGATGGAGAGGATTTTTTTTTTTTTTATTATCACGTTTAAAATTTGTAACGTTTCAAATTTTTAATATTTAATCCGTAAATACTTATTTATACCTATAACCGACAGCGATGGATGCGTGGTCGGTGTGTGGCTCCAGCGATTTCCCAAGTTAAGCAACCTCGGGCGAGGCCAATACTTGGTTGAGTGACCGCTTAGCCATGGACCAGCTCGGGCATCAACCGATGAGCGGGAGGCAGTTTTTCTGAGTTTTCGAGGATTCTAACCAACTGCAACTGAATAAAAATATAGCCGCCTCTATCGGCCGGATTTTTCACAGTTTCCCTTGACCCTCGTGCAAATGCGATACAGTAGTGCATTAGGAAAGAGTGGCTGTGAGCAACACTCTTGGGGGGTCTCATAGCAACTCTCATAGGAACGAGGAATTTAGTGCAGTCGGAGAAAAGCGGGGTTAAAGTGAAGGAATGAGTCGTAAAAACCCGCAAGGGTATATACAGGAACAATAAAAAATAAATATTTATACTTATGAAAAAGAAAATCCCAACAAATGAACATTTTTGGCCCGTCACAGTTGCGTTCCCCATTAATAAATAATCTAAATTTTAAATAAAAATCCTCGCCACGTACTACTAAAAAATTTCCTCTGAAGTATATTATAATCAATCTATAATTTATTAATCAGCCGGGTTGTGAGACAAATTACGATCAGTGTAGTCATCAATTGTTCACAATTAACAATTTAAGAAAGTTTCATATATGAAATTCGATTCTACCAAAAACTGAGAAAAATTTATCCTTGGTTTTCGACCTGTTCTCTATGAATAACCAGAATCAGTCTGTACGAGTAAGTAATTAATCAGAGGCTGGATGAAGTGAGAACCGTTTCTGTATTAAAATCGATAGAAATTAAGTGGTAAAAAAAAGTCGCAAATGATGACGATATAAAGTACGCTGTAATGGATACTTCTGGACTATTTTGTAATCCACCTACGACTACCTGCATCACCTTGACACGATTAATAAAAACCAGTATGCTTATTTGTACGAGGCTTACGCGTGTGATATCATTGGCCTCGAAATCGGTCAATGAACATCGCTGATATTCAGAGCCTCGTTCACCGCTGGTAACGGTTGACGACATTATCTGTCTTGCCCCCGTGTAAATGGCAACCCGCTTTGCACCCTTGCTGACAGAAAACCAGTTTTTCAGGCGCCCCGTTATCGTAAGTAATATTTGATGAATTTACTTATCAAGGCATGAAAAGAATTTACAATATTACGTGTACGAAAATACTTTTATGAAAAAATAAATCTGAACAATTATCTTGCTAAATTGAACGGTGAATACTGATAAAAAAACAAAATTTTACTGGTATTTCGTACGTCATTGTATACGACGAAGTGTGAATCTATAAATATGCGAAGTTTGAATGCAGACTACATATAGAATAAATAAAGTGTAATATATATGAGCTTGATGGATCGTAAATATCCACGATTTAATAATGGTGAGATTTTTATTTTCAGCCGAAGGTAAAAACCTGCCTGAATGAAAATTAAATTAATATTCCGAAGGGAATTTGAAGCGCTGGATGGGTGGCAATCAAGGATAAGAGGAATATTCGTTTCCGGAAAAAACGACACGGAAAATTCGTCCCTGCTGGA
Organism: Rhimphoctona megacephalus; assembly: GCA_963989365.1. Lineage (NCBI taxonomy): Eukaryota > Metazoa > Arthropoda > Insecta > Hymenoptera > Ichneumonidae > Rhimphoctona > Rhimphoctona megacephalus. The sequence continues at coordinate 29,702,634 of OZ022414.1, read as the reverse complement.
GAAACGCAAAACCAGTGTATCTCTATATCCCAATATCCAGAGTCCAGTTAGTGCCCAATGCCAGATGTGTGGGTGCACGTGGATGTGAATGGGGATCGAGCGAGCCAAGCCTCCAGGATCGAACACAAAAAAATATTTCAAAAAATTTCACGTTTACGTTTAAACCCGCTGGGGTATGATTCGGTTAGTTTCTTTCATTTTTTAAGTTCGGTTGCATTATTTCATTTGGGATGGGGGGACGAATTTTCTGGAGACGAATTTTCCTAGATTCCAATCATGGCTACCAATAAAAAAGTATATATTTTTCTTCTTATTGTTCCTGCATATACCCTTGTGAGTTTGTACGAGCCATGCATCATATTAACCTCACTTTTGCCTAAATTCACTAATTTCCATGTTCTTGTAAAATTCCCCAAGAGTATTGCCCATAGCCACTCTTTCCTAATGCACTACTGCATTCGCAATAGGGCCAATACATTTGCAAAATACATTTGCAAGAGGGCCAAGGAAAACTGTGGAAAACTCGGCCGATGCCAACGACTATATTCCCACTGATTTCCAGTTAGTTAGCACCATCAGAAGCTCAGAAAAAATGTCTCCCCCTCAACGATTGATGCGCGAGCCGTCACCCAGCCTAGTAGAGGCCTCACCCGAAGATGCTGAACTTGATAGATTACCAGAGCCACACACCGACCGCGTACTCATCGCTGTCAGTCAAAAAAAAGGTAATGAAAGCCATTGTGATCACACGAAATGCACCATCTAGCCACAAGCTATTACATAATTTGACAGAATATTTATTAGCGAAGGCACAATAAAGGGGATATAAATTTAAAAAACTGCTAATCGTATGTAGTATTTTTTAAGACGAAATTGAGCAAACATGAAATTATTTACTTATTACCATAAATCAATAAAATAGATTATTTATAGTTCCTTACTAATACAATTATATATAACGTCAGGAATGAAGATCAGTTCCTTTTTGCCTGTCGAAATAATTGTGAAGAATTTTCAAGCAAGTCCGAAATTTCAGCATAGAATGAAAGCGACATTTGAGATTACGTACACTGAAAAAAAAATGAAAGAATTGCCAACTACGCGATGAGGTTGGACAAATTTCGTTGCGCCAATAGTCATATTACGTTTAATTAATCACCCGGTGGTTGATCCAATGAAAGTCATATCGTTGAGACAACTACGTCACGATTTTGCCGCTAAATTTTAATTTATTTGATTCGAGTCTATTTCATATGATACAACCGCAATAAATGGTTACATTGAAAAAAAAAAACAAAGCTTGAGACACAGAATTGATTGAATTTGAAATAATCACACGGAGGTTGAGTTGAATACGGTTTGTCCGTGACATGATAAAATAATAGCATCGAATAAACTTCTCTGCGAGAATTGAATTCAATAACACCATTGATCAACGGAATATAATTTGTGATTAAGCTAATTATCTAATAGTAAATTGGATGAAATCTTTTGTTACTATTCAAACAAATAAACTTTTTGCTAAAGCTACTAGAATTTCGTTGCGCAAACAATAAATTTTGTTTAATACGAATTATATATATTGTAACCTGACAGCTTTATTCCCCGGCTGAATTTCTGGTGTGGCAGAAATCCGCTAGAGGGTCACGGGCGGAGCGCTTTCGCGTGAGCGTTGCACCGCCTGTGTGCCCATAAGGCTCCGACATTGAATCGTTAAATATCGATCGCTCCGACCGACGGTCGTCAAGAAAATTTGAACCCTTGTTTTGCGAAGTAAACAGGTTTTGGCCTATCAGACAATTAAAGTATGCTGATATAAAAAGGTTTTGCCACCTAATGATATCAGGATAGATGCTCTTACGAGAGAGTAAAAAATCGTATTTACTATTGAAAGTCGCAAAACTCGCAAAATATAAAATCAAAAATATCAAATAAAAAATATTCCAAAAAATATATATATCAAAAAAATTCAAATATTTCTTACAGTCATTTCAAAATCATAATTGAGTACCATCACTGTACGTTTTAATTACACAATATAATTCGTTTAATCCAAACATGATTGATACAATTGACTGAAATACTTTTCCGCATTTCCAGAGCAATGCGATGATACTATTTCCAATATTTATTGAATTTTATTCAAAAAATGTTTTGGTTCTATTGAATATTTAAAGTTTTACCTCAAATTGCGGGCGTAGTTGGCTCAACAAAATACCTTCAAGGGACTTACGCGTACTTCTATGCGCGGAGGTTGCATCAACTACGCCATTGGTTTCGTTGTATCCAACCTCAGAACGCAGTTGAGCCAACTACGCCTCCGTTCTCAGCACTATGCCTTTTTTTCAGTGTCTAAATATGATTCATCATTTACAATAAGATTAGATTAGGACAATCATAACTATCGCTATTAAAAAATGAATTAAAAAATTCGACAATCTTATTCATCGCCCAGCGAAAAATAAGAGACACGTAATTTTTTTTATCGGCTCATGAGGGGTTTTAAGAAGTGGAATCAACCCTTAAAGTTGGGCATGTTTTACACTTGGTGCATTGTTTCATATAGAAGCCATCAACCAATCGAAACCAAACCAATTGTAAAATGTTCCTCACGTCAAATAGCCAAATTTGCAATTGGTGTGGTTTCGATTGGTTGACGCCTTCTATATAAAACAAAGGACCAGCTGTAAAACATTCCCAACTTTGAGGATTAATTTTACTCCTTAAAACCCCTTATGGACCGATAAAAAAACATACGTGTCTCTTATTTTTCAATAGGCTACAACGCATAAAAAAATTATCAAAATCGGAGGGGGACACTAAAGTACCTTTCCTTGTGAGCATAAAGTCGAAGAGAAAAACGGCTTTTTTAAATACACTGAAACCTCTATTTCCGGGACCTTCACGGATGCAACATCTTCCACTATACGCCGAATACCGATCGATCTGTACTCGGTGGGGCAAGCGCCCGGCCCAATCCGCCCCTGCGTCAGGTGCACAGAGATGGAAAGACTAAACGTACTCAACTTCCATTTTCGCAAGTGCGATACGGAGCCGGTCCCACCTTTGTGCGGAAAATAGAGGTTTCAGTATAATCCCAACCGGAATGCGACATATCGGAATTTACGTTTATATTTAAACGTATTTATACGGTGACGAATGCAGTACAAATTTGTATATCGGAATGTAGTAATTCAGTTTTGTTGAAATGGTCAAAAGGGTCGATTTCTTCGAACATTTTAATTTCTAAATTATCGACAATGTCGTCTGAAAATACTTTTCGGTTTGAATTATGTTTCTAATGAGGCAAAGTGTTATTATAAAAATTGTATCCCCAATGAGGCTCGATCTGATGATGGAGAATCGACGGTTTGGTTCCTCTCATTTCCGGACGAATTTTTAATAAACGAATATTTATCTCTCGAGGATCGGCTCGTCGCATAAAAAATCTATGGAATCTTGACGTCAGAATCCACAAATTGCCGTTATCTCTCTCGACCCATCGTATTTCAGCGGCGAATTGCAATTGCTCCGGGCTGTAAGCCAAAATCCTTGGGAAAAAAAATTACCGTTACATCATTGCCGCCGTTATTTTCAATAAATTGTGTTATTTTCATATTTTAATTTACCTTTGACTGTTTGTTCTGGGTTGCCAAGATGCAATGGCAGTTTCCGTGAGCGGAGAGAAAATAATTGTATCGTCCCGAGGATCTACTGCTAGACCTAAACCCTGACTTGATTTTCTTCCAACAAGAGTTACCGGAAGTTGCTCGCCGAAGGCTGGTGGTCCTGCCTGCAAAGCTGAAGTTGCTACGCTAAAGAGACGATCTGAGGCCAATGGCTGATAATACAAGAGACCTTGCTTCGGTGAAAATCCTAATCCAACTACACCGTCGAATAATTCGAAACTTTCTCCGTTTATCTGGAAATCATTTAAAAAATAATAAAATCAACATTCTGCGTTCAGCTTGAAACAATAGAGATTCTAAATCATATTTGTAAAAATGATGAATTATATACAGAAACGAAATCATTTTTAGATTCAATGCCGCATTTTCAGCAATTACACTATTTCGTTTTTTGTTTACATACCTGATACGTCGCATAATCAGGATCGGGAAACATCGAAGCATGTAAAACTCTCCAGCTTCGGTCGGTTGCGCCGTCAAATATTAAAAGTCCTGAAAGGAAAAAACAATCGTCACTACAAACTCACACGGAAAATACTTTTGTTTAAACAAAATATGGACGTTACCTGGGCCAGTAGTATCGGTTATGTAGATAAAAACGTCATCACAAGTTGTAGCTGCGGTGTCATCGATGACTAGATTCGTCAACAGACTGTTGGGTCTCAGAACCTTTGGAAAAAAGACATTACGATGTATTCTGTATTAATGTATACATAAAATAAAAACGAATTATGACAAAAAGCCCATAAATACGAATAATTTCATGGTCAACAAATGGACATGAAAATATTATGACAAAATGATAAGTAATTGTGGAAAATTGCTATCGTTATTAACTGAGGGAATTATTAGTTCAAACAATTCAACTTAACAAAGCTTTGTTAAATAAACTTAACAAAGATTTGAGTTTTATCTGATTGAAATGTTTAGAAGAAAAAATATACCTCCCGAGGAAAAGTGACTTGGCGAACCAAACGATCAGTTTGAAGATCAAAGACGAGAATTTTTGGTGGGCAAACGACCCTAAAGTCATCAATCGACGTGTTGATACCGCTGTCGAGAACCCAGAGTCTGTTGCATCGATCAGCTCGCACACGATAGACTGATATCATACCGGAACAATTGAAATCGCCCTTTCCAGCACCATGCCATTCCCACGACGGGTAAGCCTGAAGCTGCGGGCTACTGCCAAGTGGCAAATCGCGAGGGATGAAACTTAAGGCTGCTGGAACACCAGCTCGAAGTCTTGGTGTAGTTATGAAAATTCTGTGCCAAGCGATCTCGATTCCTGTCGGCACAACGTTTTCTGGATGAAATTGTTCGAGATACACCGGATCGTAAGGCAGAGCAAAATCTAAGAGCGGCCATTGAGCTATCGTTTCGAGAACCTCGCAATTTATTGTGCCGACTGCCAACAATCCTGTCAGTAAAATCACTGTCAGGAAGTTCCTGAATAAATAATTAATACGTATTAAATTATTTTTTTTTTAATATATACATAGATTAGAATAAACATGTTATCGTTACATAGAAATGACAATGACATAAAAATCGTTTACTGAATTAAGATTAATTCGATCAATTTTGTAATGGACCTTCAGAGCGTTAGACGTTTTTACAACATCTGACGTTATATACGACATTCGCACTACTTTCTACGCTTCAAAAGTTGCGCGGACTTCGATCGAGGTTTCATAACAGTCTTCCAGCCTTCAACTAGCCTTCGCGTGACCGCGAACTTCTCATACTAAGTGAAAAAAGAAAGTTTACGACTACCGTCGATTTTGCAAATGCCATACTTTCGATTACAAAAATTGTATGATCATACCCATTTATTTAACTAACCCACCGAGATTTCTTTTTTATTTATTTTTTCCGTGCTATTATTATCGCGTATCCGACTTTTATTTTATCCACTGAAGAATTTCAACGGAGGTAAAATTCAAATCATCCAGACACGAAAGTATTGTTTGTTAAACATGAATTATCGGACTGAGGGCATTGATGGAGACAATCGAACTGTTTTCTAATAATGCTCGATGAAAAAATGCAACAGACGGGAAATAATGACGGATCAAACACGAATTGAAACGTGCATAGTTTTTTCCTTATAAGATTTACCTTCATTTTCCTCGATGAACGAATAGTTTTTTCAACTTTTATTTCTTCCTACGGAAAAATTCATAAACGTGTTCAAGTGGAGTTCACTTTTACTACATCGTTGATTGATTATCTTTTCAGAATATTTTCATTATTGATTTTTTACTAATAAAATCGTCAATAAATCATTTGTTTTGTCGCATTCTTTCGTACCTATTTAACGGAGAAACAATTATTTCGATTTCATAAAATAATATAAAAAATTGTTTGAAACTCAAAGCAATCATAAGTGATAGTTATTTAGTGTAATACTCAAAATAAAAATATCAATTCTAAGAAACCAGAATTAAAACAGTAAAAATTTCGCGATTTCATAAAAACAATATCTCAACACGAATTAATGTCGTTGAGTTAATGATTTTCTAATCAATAACTCTGAATCGATGATCTCGAAAACAAAAATATTTATTTGTTAAATACTCTACATAAAAGTTAAAAGAAGAAAATATGAAATATTTAATGAAATTGTGTCTCTTTGAAATGCAACAAATTAGCTCATCGCACGATTATTTCAGATGTTTTTTCTTTGTCTGAACCATTCTTGTCCGAGATTGAAACATCAATGAATGTAACAGGCCGGCAATATCTTTTTTTATTTCCAACAGCATAATTGTTCGAGACAGGTGCTGCTATAACGGTTCAGAAAACTTTACAAAAAGCCTGAAACTGCCGTAAATCACCAAATGAGATGTAAGTGCCAGAATTACCAACATATATAAATACACACGCGCGATTTGACCACGAATTCATGGTCACTTATGTAATTGGTACAATTCCATTGTGAAAGTCGTTTTAAATCTTTATTTTTCGTATATTCAAGTTTCATGTTCCATGCTCATGATATCAATATATCCGGTTTATTTGCTTGTTGTCACGAAAATTGATGAAGGGTTAATAATCTCTTTATGTTATCAATAATTTTGCCATAAGAAAACAATCGCGATTTTCATTCGACAATGTATAAACATTTGAAGACTCGAACAATAGGAAAGATAATTAATATTATTATCTATTAGAAAATAACAATGTTGTCTGATAAAAACATCTAAATATCTAGATGAGAGTTATTTTCTCCGCATAAGCAATTAAAGAAGATACAATTGAAATGTAATATTGTCAACAAAATTTCACGTAAACCTCACAAATATTTACGGCTAGTTTCGCTTGAATAGAAAAACATAGATTTTGCCAATAGCTTTCATTGTTTCTTCACAATCTTTTTACCCTATATATAAAAACATGATAAGGCTACAATACTATTTGATCCCACGCACTTCAGTCAAATTGAGATTGAGAAGTGAAAAGTATTCTCACTTAATACAAAATGAATACTTGAATACCCTCGTAACTGTTTTTTTTCCGTCCGACAATTCTATTTCTCCTATGAATAAACTAACTTTTCATTATTTTCATTCAAGGGAGTTTATCAAACGTGCGGCTCTACCAAGAGCCGAGCTGCAAAATTTACCTTTGGTTTGCTGTATAATAAGAAAGCATCCCTAATAACGTTATATGATGGTGAATAACTATCTTTAGTCAGAAATTTGTTTTTATCTTTTTTAACGTTACACGCTCATTTTCACGATACTCTGGATATCATTTGGGTGCAGAATATTTACAAATTTCATCATTTCACAACAGAAGATCATAGTAACCAGGTAAATATAAACAATCTGCGATGTTGTTTAGTTTGATCTCAACGTGAAATAAGGGAAAATAGTTTTCACTGATCGTTGAGCAAGGAATAGAAAATATCATTAGAAACGCCAGTTTCTTATAATTTTTATATGTGTTATGAAATACCTATACCTATACGTTTTATAAAATACTGTGACGCTATTATATACACATACATATTTGTAGGTGCATAATGATATTATGGTAAGGTATAACGTATCTCAATTACCCAACATTTGACGCATACATTGTATTGATCCAAAGCAATAAGAATTACGAATCAATAAGAAATCTTTTAGATTATTAATAATCGAATACGATGGAGTCAGAAGTTCATAAAAGCATGGAGGCTATAATTCATGGAAAATTGATCGTCGTTTTTTTTCTATATTGAAAAGATTCTCACACCTCGCATTAACGATCTACGATTCAAATAATAATTGTCAATACCCACCTCATGACAATTTCGATTAATCCGTAAAGTATTGATCAAAGAATAATTTATGTGATGCACACTTCGTTCACAGTTTGCAAAATAGATTGCTCGATGAAACGAGAATTGAATCGATTTTGAGAAGAAAAAAAATGCAACAAGCAATGCTTTGTCTTCGATACTCAGAGAAACGTGTTAACCACCGTGTACCCAGTCTCGTACTGAACTGCAACGTCGAGTTCCCTGCTCTAATTTCCTAACATTCTCCACGACCATGTGTGCACTTTGTGTATATCGAATATGGGGAGAATTACCGTGGTATGTGACCAAACCCTCTGTATCCCGTTTGACGATAAAGGGGAGAGGAGAAAGATCGTGGAGGACAATCAAGAGTCAACATCGAAACAGGCCCACGCCTCCTGATCTCTGTAACACAAAGACTCGCCAAACATATAATCACGTAAAAAGCGAATTGGGTTTCAGTTATTCATATGTATGGGACGCTTTATGCTAGTAAGCACTACGCAATTTACACGAGTGGCGATTTTTTTTATTGATTCTAAACATTTAAAAAATTAACCTAATACTAATATATTATCAAGAATTACTAAAAGGTAATAGAAATTACTCCAAAATAAATCTTACAACGAATATAAATTTAAAAAATGGACTAATGAGAATATCCATATTTTATTATACATTCTTCAAGGTAATAATTTAACCCATCAGCCAGGCGCACTATGAGACTTTTTCTCACACTTATATTAAAATGATGATTACTCGAAAATTTCAAATGGCATAAGCATTTGAAATTTTGTCTATCTTCACCAAATTTATTCTTCTGTATGATAGAAGAGTTAAAAAATTTTTTTTAATGTTTGTTTTTGAATTTATTTAATTATTATTTTTTTGGTTTTTAGTGTCAATTATCGTTGTATTAATGATTTTTTTTAAATAAAAATATTCAATAGCCACAATCACTGTAGCGAAATTGTTTTCCAGTTCCTATTTATCAAATTAAGCACTTGAAGCTGTACATGTGAGAAAATCTTTCATCGCGCGCCCAATATTTAAGAGTATGAGTCAGTCGGTATCTCGCCACCGTGAGTGCGAGAGAGATAGCTGCAAATTTCGAAAATGAAATTCTTCGACACGGTTTGATCGATTACAAAAAGACCCTGTCAGCGGATTTTCGCCATCGTCCCGCGTCCGCTGACAGAGCTTTTTTTGTATTCGGTCAAACCGTGTCGAAGAATTTCAATTTCGAAAATTCGAGGTGCGGTTAGGTGACTGATCCGTACTCTTAAAGTGTACGTGGCGCCCCTGTTGACGGGTTAAAATATGCGTTTAGAAAATAAATATGGAAATATATTCTTATTCCTCACTTGCATGATTTATAGATTGGGTTCGATTTCATGATCTAAGCTTCGTGTGTTTTTATTAAATTTGATGGTAAATCTGGTCTCAACCTCAAATGAAAACGGAAGTTGTAGTAAACCTTTTCCCTGAGTATCAAGAGATTGGCTAAACCATAAACTTGAATATTAATCAAAGAATAATTGACGATAAATCATAATCCTTATGATATAATTTTGGGAATTATTATTTAACTTTATCTTACAATATCAACTTTATTTTCAGTCAATTACATCTATATCATTTATAGGTTATTCATTATCTCATATCATGGTTATTGTCTCATCGTCTGGATCTAGTCTTATACGTCTGTCATGCCAATCGATTTCATTTCAATCTCATAAATCCTCTTTTTTTAATGAACTATCATCTGTAGGAATTAATGATATTTATTGAAAGGTTTTGCTCAAATGAGTTAACTCTCGGACTATATTCCGGTCTTCCTTTTTTGATAATATAAAATCTACATACTTCTACGATCAAAAGTTACTTCTTTCAACATTTTTCTAATATTTCATCAAAATATAATAATTTTATTGCAGTCTTTTTCAACTATATACGTGTTGAACAGTCAACCTTGATACTTACTTATCGAAGTAATAATTGTAATGATAAAAAATATCGAGAAGCAATATAAGTAATTAACAGAACAACACAACAATCAACAACTCAATTATCATTAGCGATATGAGAGGCTAAAATTTTACCATATTTGAAATTGTAATTGAAACCTCGAAAGACAGTTCTCCGTTATATGTATATATATAATTTTTAAATAATAAGATTGCCATCAGAACTCTATCGAGGTATTATTTTATCGAAATTAAATCAACGCATCATGTAATAAAATATTTATTACAAATTTTTTATAATATTTCATGTTACTTGATGATTCTATCTTACGTTTCCTATCGAGAGCAGGCGCATAGTTGTTTTTTATAAATCAAGCAACAGCGAAACCCGACGAACTTTCCTGAAACGACCCATATATGTAAATCGACTCCTCGATTACATCGAGAGGACGTAACTTATACAATTCCATGTGAGATTAATGTCTTTATAGCTTTATAAGATCGATGTTTATATAATTGTATGGTTGAGTGTGTGGGCATTAAGAGTGTGAACGTATATTTTCCATTCTCCTCCGTCCGGTCGCACAGTGCGAGTGTCCTGATTCCTGACTCTCATGAATCTTGCCCAAACATTTCATCTCTGGGTTCGAAAGTCTTTCGCACATGAAAGTCTGCGACCGTTTTTTGTGATTAACAAATCCTTTCAATTGACAGAATCATATTTATTTTTTTTAAACAAACAATTGTATAGATTGATAATTATTTAAGATATTCTTTTCCAGTTTTTGATCAGTTTTTCTGACGCAAGAAATGTCTTTGAAGTCTTTATCGCGCGAACTCGATCGTAAACCTTTCGAACGGCAAAACGTAACGAGACGAAAAAAACATTTCACGAGTACCTCGCTTTTGAAAGTCGTAAGCCCAGCGTTACACACACGCACCCTCGAGTAGTGCGTATATATATACTCATATGTTTGTGTACATTCGTTACAGACAAGCGTGATGAATGCAGGATATTCATTTTATTCACAAGGACGAGAGTGTCGAGGAGCCGACGTTGATAAAGTAAAAGGATACTGAGACATTTATGTACGGAATAAAAGTCAGTTTACTATTGTTTCAAATTGTACAGTTTCAAAATTTACGATCAATTATAAATCGGTTGAATTACTATAATCCGAAAAAGTCGATTTTGATTAATCCAAATGTGGGAATTGTGTAACCGGCGATTATCGATTGAACTTTTGAATGTATTTTTTTTTTTTGAACTTTTGAATGAAAAAAATTTGTAAGTATCGGCTCGTTTCTGTTTTTCAATTGATCATATATTAAAAAAGTGACACCTATATATTACTTACGTGTAAAAAGAATTACAGTATTACCAATTTTTGTACATATGGAGTACAAAAACCATACTTAACGAGTTCATTTTTATTAATTTTGTATCGTAATAGAGTTACACTGCGACCCCGATATAAAGGACCCCCATTGATGAAATTTCTCCCACAATGCGCCAAATATCGATCGGTCTGCGCTCGGTGGGGGAAGCACCCGGTCCAATCCGGCCTTGCATCAGGTGCGCAAAGACGGAAAGACGAACCGTGCGCAACCCCCATTTAAGGGACCCCGATTGATGAAATTTCTCCCACAATGCGCCGAATATCAATCGGTCTGCGCTCGGTGGGGGAAGCACCCGGTCCAATCCGGCCTTGTATCAAGTGCGCAAAGACGGAAAGACGAACCGTGCGCAACCCCGATTTGTTGCAAGTGCGATGCGGAGCCGGTCCCGCCGCTGTTCCTTAAATCCGGGTCTCAGTATAGAATGTAACTTGCAAAATAGAATTTTGTCAAGTTTAAAACCACTCCAAAAATCATATACGTTGACTTTCTTTCTGTAATTTAGTTCGTAGAATACAAGCGTGTTGATGATTGCTAATTCAACCGTTTCATATAGTGTTTTTTAATTCACCAACGGTCTACGCGCCATTGGTATGTATTTATGCCAATTGTATAATCACCGCAATGCTTCACCGACAGTAAACATTGTGATTTCTCGTTCCTATTTCACCTGTATCTACTTTTTCACTTACATATTGCTGGCCATTAACAGCTTCTTTCTACACAACGTTTATTGATAAAGAAAAAACATAGCTACACTGAGAGAAAAGACCATGGTATATTCCCACAAACTAACATAGTAAAATGTGTTATAGTAAAATTAACTATAATGTATTGACAGAAATATCATATTATAGTTAACTTAACTATAATTGAAATGTTCATTTGAACATACGATCTGAATGGTGTATATAACAATATCTTAGATAAAAAGTACTATTAGTCGTGGTAAAAAGTTTAACAATACAAAATATGGTAAATACAAAACTACGAACATGTTGTCATATAGACAAAAATATGATCAACAGTAGCATATTTTCATTCCGATCGTACCATCGCAATTTTAATCACCATTACACTATTTACATAGTAATTATTAATTTCCGGTGAGTAAATCTCACTAAAATACTTTACGACAGTAACTATCAACGAAACATTACAACCAATTTTATTTTTTAGCTAGAATAGCTATTTTTTACAGTTACAGTAACCATCTTAGTTGCTAATGGCTAGTAACCATACTAGTTACAGTAACAGTATGGCCCTGATAAGCATGTACCATTTTCTTTCATTAATTTACAAAATATCAGCTTAGCAGGTTGGATCAGTGCCAAACTCACAATGCGATGATCTTGAATTCGATTTCACCCAACGGACTTAATTTTTTTTTTTATAATTGTTTGCATTCATGAATCCGTTTCTCCTTCTAAATAGACATGTAGCAAAATAATTTTTGTAATAATATCTAGAATTAATTATCCACGTGTCTATCTAAAAAAAGAAAAAAAATTATTTATGCATGCGAAATTAATAAAAAGAAAAGTCCGCTCGGCGGGATTGAATTCAAAAACATTGAATTGCTACTCCATGACAGCACTTGATCCAGCCTGCTAAGTAGATATTTCATCAACTATCGAAAGAAAATGGTACATGCATATCAGGGCCGTATGGTTGTTGTAACTTGAATGGTTACTGGCCACTACCAACTACTATGGTTACTATAACTGGTATAGCTATTGGCCACTAGCAACCAGGATGGTCGCTGTAACTATAAAAAAAGTCATTCTTGCTAGTAATTCGATGACTTCGTCACTGAATTTTCGGAACTTTGGATTTTTTGTATTGATAACTCAAGTTATTATGGTTCCACCAACGAATGAAAATTCTGACTCTAGATTAGGATTCAGTGATCTTGAGAACGATGAGATACACGTTTCTACTGCAATCCACTTTTTTCAATCAGAGTGCACTAACATATAGCTTATAGATGAAATTTAATTTCAAAGAACCCCGTAATAGTCGATAGTTTAGTGGTTAGAGTCCTGAGTTAGGTAGGTAGGCATTAGGTAGGAAATCCGTAGGGAGGCAGTTCGATCCCGACCCACAGAACAAATCTGTAAATATATATAATGTGAATATAAACGTTTTTCTTTTTTATCGCAAATCGCGTCTGGTCTTTTGGAATGATTGGACTTTGAAAACCGATGTAATTTTGCTTTAACGGGACAGACCTAGTTAGAATTTTCGAAAAATCGATTTTTTTTTTTATTTCATTTTCAAAAAGTAGAATCTCTTACGAACATTTTCCGCCCAGGTAAATGTAAATCGGACCATTATTCGCCGAAATACAAGACTTTGTAGCACGTCGTGTCTGAGCCATAGGTAAGCAGGTAGCGGACTTCAAGTGCGTTTTTCTCGAAACCATGTTTTTGAAGTCGGTGATCACTGTAGCTCGAGAACGGCTTTACCGATCGGGTTGAAATTTATATCACTTCTTCTATACATGGTAGTCCTCCATATGAACGAAGGATTTTTTTTTTGGATAATTATTTTTATTTTTAATAGCAAAAAATGGAACTGATATTTTGGTCAAAAAAACACTTTTGACTTTTAACGGCCGCCATTTTGTGAAAAATGGAAATTTTTCAAAACCCTTCGTTCAACTGGAGCATTATATCATTAACTAAAAATCCCTTCCGTTTTTTTTGTTTCAGATGAGCCGTTGCAGCGTGAGCTTGATCACCGCAAACCGTGTTTTTTTTTGCAGCGTCCTCGGCAATTGACGGTCACCAGCTTATTTCGATATGTATTGCGTTGAAAAAATTGCAACATATACATTACATATGTATCTTTTAAACGGAAGAACTTTTGTTGTGAATTATTTTATCGTTTGACCAAAAAAAAATCGGAAAAAAGGCCTTTTTTTTGACGTTCCAACTAGGTCTGTCCCGTTAATAAAGTAAGGGGAAATTAAATTAATTAAATTAAAACAATTTCGGCATAGGATGATTCCCGTCCCTATATGGTTTCTTGTATTTCACTATATCGACATTGGCATACATAACATCAGGAAAGTTATTAATGGTATCTTGTATAGTATGTCTGACTATACCTATAATTGGGTGATTTGTCTTTGATAGTGAAAAGATCTACATATTTTGTGCTACATACTAGTATCCACTAGTAGCAGATACTTAACTTTATACGTAAAAATGTCATTGTTGCAATTAACATGTGCTCTTAATATATTCGGTTATTGAAATATAGTAAATAAAACTATATTTTAGTGGATTACAGTAACTATAAAATATTTCTGTCACCTCAGGGAAACATACTGCATAGTTGAAATATAGTCAGAAATACCATATTTTTTTCTCAGTGTAACAAAATCAGGAGAATGAAACTTCGATAGATGATAGAAAAAATCAAACGCTTATTTCAGATGCCTTCATAAATTATTAATAATCTTATAGAAAAAAATAGAAAAATAATTCGAAATGAAAATTAATCCGAGGACCTCATTTTATTCTCAAAATAGGTTTTTCTTTACTTTCATATCAAATGAAATCTTTCATTCTCGATTTCAAATTTCTAAAGCAAGAAGTATTTTGCGAAAAGTATTTTATCATCAAATCGAGGAATTTCAATGCACGAGTCGTTGACTTGTATACATAAATAGAAAAGCTCGAGGAAGGACTGGATTCATAACGAATGCATGCATAATATAATATATTATCCATACCGGTATTTGAAATGTAATACCGAACAGTTTCTAGTATAGTAATTGTTTATCCTGTTTAAGACTCTAGATGTATGAATATTGGCTATAGAATACGAAATAGACCCACGTGAATTGGACTCTCCGTAATGTGTTCTCGTGTTAAATTATAGTTAGAATCGATCATGCTCATACGTACGTAAGTACTAACGATAATGTCCGTCCTTGATTGCTATATACATAAATAAGTTCTTGAGAGAGGACAACCAACTGCTTTGTCAGAGATCGAAAGTTACCGGAACTGACCGCACCTTTTTTTATTTTTTGTGTCTCATTTTTTTCAATGATCAATAATCCTCTCGATTTTATTCTAACTCTTGTCTGGGGCACACATTAATACTTTCATTTACGGGTTATCATGTGACAAAGCCATTTCAATCGCTTATAATAATAACTCAATAAGCTACTCAATAGAGTATCGGTCGACACATTATTTTATGAAATTCGAAAACTACTCAGTTAAAGTTCTGTACAAAGCTAGTCTCGCCACAGTCACCTTCAAAAATTAACTCTCCGGTGAATATTCGAAAATTTGCATATAACTTGCGGAATAATTTAATAATGGTTATTTATATATCCTACCGGAATCTAAAAACATAAACCTTTGGGAAAAATGTTTAATATAAAATTTAGAGTTTCAGAAATAACCACGTTTCCATATCTATTATACATGACTTATACTTTATATCGCTATATCTCCGAAAGTAGGTCAATATTCTTGTTTTTTTGTTTTTTGACAAACTTCGTCATATTTTTCTTAGTAAATCACCATTAAAAAAAAACTATCTGTAGAAAAGTTTCGGAGTTATTGCGTGACATGTGAAATTTTCAACCGCTCTCCATATGAACACACGTAAAACTGTGCAATCTTTGATTTCCAATATCTTAAATATGGGATAGTGAGTCCTTTTGAAATTTTGCACATTAAATAATAGCATCCGGAATGTGCCTTTAAAATTATTAAAAAATTCTATAGAAAAACGCTTTAGCGAGAATACTACCTTAAGCCATGCAATAATTGACTAAAATAAAACATGAACGTCACTGCTATACCCACCATAACATAAATAAGTGCTTCTAACAATATCTGTGTTAAGGAACAACGCGTTTTTGTAATTTTTTAATACTGTGATCTTGTTTTCAATTCTCACAATATTTTATATATTATTATATAATTATAAATAGTAATATCGTATCATTAATTAATCATATCATTCTAAAATATCGGTATGAGAGTTATCTAATTTTATTCATTGAGACTTGCTCTGTAAATCACATCTTAGGATTTTATTATTTTTACGGAATAATTTTTGTAGCTTTTTTTTAAAATTGTATTGCGATGAATCGAGAATGAAAAAAAATCACTTTACTGTTCTATTTATTTTTTTTACAACAACTTTTCAATGTATAAAATATTCTTTGTGAATAATTTACATGAAAATAATTTTGTCACGTGTCATTGACGAATTAGTCGAAACTATTGAATTGTTTTCTACGTGTAATAAATTTAATTGAGAACAAATCATTTATGTCAGCCCTGGACATGTGATTGACATCATCTTGTCTTACAACGATCAATTAAGCAGAAAGCTTCGAACATGAACTAGCTTATAAATTAGTACATTGGACAAAGTGGACGAAACACGCAAATCCACACGAGTCGCGTGTCTAATAAAACTCGTAAGACAATATCATCGATCTCGAACCCGCCGGTATGCAAAATCTCGATCCCGCCTAGTGCGGTAAGCTTGTTTTAATCACGAAATTATTTTTTCAGCCTGTTTTCAGACCGACATTATGTCACTGTTGTCATTTCATTGTAGTTGTCAATTGAATGATCATTAAAAAATATTTTATTGTCATCCAATATATTAAATTATCATTATTTTTACGAATATTTGGAAGCTAACCCGAAGTAATCACACTCTTATTGAGCCTACATACCAAACACACTGGTACGATTTGGAATTATATATTTGGAAAAATATGTTAAGATAGCCCTACTGGTTGCCGAGATAATCAAATTCGAAGATTCATAACTAGCGTGCAGCGCGCTTGTATTACTATATATGCGCCTTCTCCGCTTCTGCTGCCCTACCCCCACTCCACGACGACTCTCGGGCGCTCGGCCGTTTTTGCTCATGTTTGCGAGCAATTTTTACCTATTCCTCAGCATTTAAATGAAAAACGAAGATTGACGTTTTGTAGTTGAACACTTCTATTTTCCAAATCCGTTTGGTAAATTGGAATCGGACAACCTCCAGAGCATTGAGCCTTGCTGCAAAATATGGTATGTACAACTTGTGATTGCAATTACGCGGAAACTAATTATTCGACAGCGTCTGGGTTTCGCACACAGGAAGTACGTATCGATATCTACTATCTCGCGAAGAGCCTGCACTACAGCTCGAAAAATGGCGACGTTATGAATTTTTGAAAAAACGCTATTTTTTTCGGTTTTTTTGGGTTTTCTCCCTTAATAATGAACCGATCGGATTTTTTCAGCTCTCATTTTCTTCGTATTTCAATTCTCTACAATTCATCCATTGGGACTGATCACATTGATGCATTAGTTTTTCTTTTATAAGCAAAAAACCAAAAGAAATGTGTTGTTTTGCACTAAATTGTTAATAAAAAAAAAAAAGGAAACGCGACTCTCGAGTCGAATTTTGTGCAATTAGCATCGGGGAGCTCGCCCGATTGTAATGGCACCGGTGGTATCCTGTTATTATTTTTGTCAAAATCTGATGATTTTAGAGCTCTGTTGCTTGGCCTATGGGTTAATTCATCATTTATTACGTAAAGTTGAAAATTTAATTTACTCACTCACATAACAGTAACGTCAATCGATCAACATTGGTAATTGAGGCATAACAAAACATCAATGTTTTTAAAGAATCGAGATGAAAATAAAACAATTACATAATTATGTGAATTTTGAAAAAAATTTGAAAGAAAATTGTTACATTTCCAACCAGTTTGGCTCTAATTTAATTGTTGATTTTACAAAAACTATTTTTCCAAGTCCGACTTACGACAATTTGTAAAATCAAAATATTTCACGCTCCTTTGACTCAACCAGATTGCAGGTAGTTCGATCCAACAATATTTTTTATTGTGTGGTCATGGTCATTGTGAGTTACGAACAAACTTTCGCATTTCATTGCTGGTTTTGACGGTATCGCTTCGATCAAATAGCACTCCGCAGGATCGTGAGACACACCCGAAGGTTGAATCTGTCTGTAGTAATATCTTTAATGCCATGAGTTCGATAATCGGGAATAATTCTTAACCTATTCTGGTCTAGGTGAGACAATTTCATAGTTCGCGAAAGAATTATGCTTCATTTTGTAAGTACGATAGAGTACATCGTGCAATTGTGAGATTATGGCAGTGTCGGTGGTACGGAAACTGGAGTGTATCTGACACTTTGTTCATTTTACACGCTCCATTCTTAAATTTCTGTGCGACCATCTACCATAACGCAAATTATTCTTTCTTATAACTCTGTATACGTTTTCTTAAGAACCAACACTTCGTACTCGTGTTACGTCGTCGGCTTCCGAATAATAAAGAGTATCATATAACATAGGACCAGGTAAGATTTCCGTATTAATACATATATTAATGTATCAGATTACGGTTTCAAAAGTCAAACATTCACTCAAATGCTTTTTTAATCGACAAAATAATTTTTACACGGAAAGACTTTTATTCGAAAAATTACTATGTTTTTATTGTAGCGTCGGACTATATCGGCATAATGGGAGTAATCGATGTAAACAATGTGAAAAAGTAGTATAATAAGAATTTGACAATAAACACAATCAATTACCCGGTCATTTTACAATAAACATAGTAAGATTGCCCATTACGTCGATATAGTCCGATGCTACAATAAAAACATAGTAATTTTTTGAATAAAAGTCTCTCCGTATATGCACAAAAAATAAGTATATAATTATCTAAGAATCATTAATCACATCGTGCATAATCGTTTGGATTAAATCCATTTCGTGATATACAGTCGGTTCCAAAACAAGTGAAATAAAATCTTTTTTTCGACTGCTATTTCGAATTAACTAGAAAAGTGGTTTATTGCAAATTTTCTCAGCTTTCGAATGAGACTCGTTGCATTTAAAATGGCTGGTCGTTCAAATTGTCGGAGCAGTCGAAAAAAATCATCATGTTCCACCAGTTTTGTACATGACTGTATGTAATATTAAAGTACATTTTAAACTGATAATTTTCTTCATATTTTTTACGGAAACATCAAATTTTGTTATTGATTCAAACAACCATTTACAAGAATTATTCGATTTTTTTTTTTAGTTTAATATCGTTCCTGAGCATTTTTAATGGGTTCGGCATTCCAGGGAAGGTGAGAGGCGGATAAAGAAAGCCTATATACTTATATATGAGAACCCTTTGGTGAGGCCAACTTTATAATGTCAAATGTTTGCAACATGATAGCACGTAATCAAAGTTTTATATACTGTTTAATTACACATTAACATGGCATTTAATAATGTTTTTTTTCCTTTCACGATTCCTCAAATAAACTTTTTTTGAATTATACGAGTAGTCTTTAGTATCCTATATCAAACGGTTTTCAGTACCACTATAGCTGAGTTCGCAGTGTTGAGTTTATTGCCCCTATGTAACATAGCCGCTGCTCGTATTATTCGCCATGAGAATTTTTCAAGACTCGCTACCTTTATAGGAAATATCGCGAGGATATATATTGTTTTTAATTCACAATAATTATTTTCCGAATAAGCATATTAATCGTACTTTTCAACATTAACTCTTCTTAAGACTACAATTTAGGAACTGGTCGGTCAATGTCCCTCATACTATTTTGGTGTAACGTTAAATATTTCATACATTATTTTCGTGAAACCTGTGCATGAGCTCTATGATTTCTGACTCTGAAAATTAGACAATAAATTCATTTCAGACGAGAGGCGTTGATAACCACGTTTCTTTCGTAAATGATGAATTAACGTGGATATTTAATATTCCATAATTAATTATATAGCTTTAAAGTAACTTGCCAGTAACGAATAATTAGTCATATCAGCACCGTTCGTTAAGGCGAGCAACTACTTTAGATGCTTCAAAAAATCAATTTTTTTTTATTTCATAAATCGTTAGCAAAATATCTTAAGAATACACCCTGAAAATTTCAAAACGATATTCGGATTCCTTCTAACGGTATATATATAAATGATAAAGACTCTCCGATCGACTCCCAAGCGCGCTCAAACTTTAAACGTGTTTTTCTCGAAACGACATTTTTTCAAATTGCGGGAATCATAACTCAAAAACTAATTGATGGATCATCTTCAAATTTGGAATACGTTTACATAATATAATTTATTAAAACATGAACCTAAAGTTGGAAAGATTAGATTGTTTAAAATACATTTATTATTGCAAAATGACGGGGAAAAAAATGCTAAAAATCGATCATTTTTTTCAAACACGTTCCAACATTCATTTCTCGATTTTTTTTTCAAAATTTAGGTTCATGTTCTTAAAAAACATCTCAAGAATGTATAAAAATTTGTTGGACTATTTCAGATGCGAATTGCGAGCTGCACAATTCCCGTAAATCTACAACGACGATGAGGACACGCCAAGAGACACAGCGGATTACACCTTAATTAATGCATGAAATAACTTGAAAAAATTACCAAAGATGTATGAAAATATGAATAAATTAGTGTCAGAGTTGCGGAAATTTCCGTTTTTTTTTCACAATAAAAAAAATCCACAAAATCACCTAATTTTCGGTCTCCTAAAGTGGTTGCTCGCCTTAATTGGAAGATTGGGAAATATCGATAAATACAAGAGGCTTATATTACTTATGGATGAAAGCTTATTATTTCCACCGACACGTCGAGAGAACACAAGATTTTGCTGTAATTGTCATGTAATTAGCGTACCACGTTCGAGGAATAATCCAATATTCAATTGACTTATATACACATGTATATATGTATACATATATGTATTTTTTCTTTACTCCAACTCGAAAGTCGATAGAATGTCGTTGCATCACCGACGTGTGAATTATTGAGTCGATAAACCGACTTGTGAAATATCGATCATTACGAAACTTCTGTTCCATACATGTGATTTCCATTTGTTACTAATTAATCAAAATTAAGAAAAAATAACGAATAAAGCAATGTTGTGATAAAAAAATGAAAGCAACAATTGACTTTCAACTTTTTCGCCGTTGCATAAAAATAATGAATCAATATTTTTCAATGATTTTATATTAATCGGTGGAAATTTTTTTTTTTATTGATCAGTGACTGAAGGGGACCGTATGGTCTAGAAATTTGAAAAAATCGATTTTTTTTTTTTCGATATGTCGAAAGTATAGTATCTCAAGAATATACTGTGAAATTTTCATGCGGAAATTCTCAATATTACAGCTTCTACAGCCCATAACGCAGGTAGAGAGCGGTCCGCGACACGAAAACGTTCAAAGCCTTATTGGACACAAAGCCTTACGGGGATGATTTTTTAGTTTGCAAAAAAGAATGTGTTTTGCATGTTAAAAAACGTTTGTACAAACGTGCTGTTGATGCGAAAAAAAAACATGCACAAATAAAGAAAGCAACAAAGAAATTGACAGAAAAAGAAGAGGGAAAAAAGACACAGCGGAAATCGATAAATAAAACACCGAAGCGTCAACAATTGACGAATAAATTATTGCAAGAGCTGTCAACTTATTACGGTCTAGCAATTAGACGTAATTCAGATTCGACTGAAGGGATGAGAAGTGAAATATGGGCAGCATATTATCACAAAATTTCAACAGATGAAAATCCGCAACACTCGTACTGTCCTCCAGGTTCCGAATCGTGGTGCAAGTGGCGTCAAAGTGAGGCTGCAGGTACTTTAGACACCTACGAGCACCCACCTGCTCTGTGCGATGAAGCACAAGAGATATTAAAACCAATTTATGAAGAATTGACAGCAGAGACTTTATTGGAAAGGTGTATTGGCAGTAATACGCAGAACAATAACGAAAGTTTCAATGCTTGCGTGTGGCACCTTGCGCCGAAACATCTGTTTGCCGGAAAAAAAATCATTGATATTGCCACTCACATTTCCGCTTGCATATTCAATGAAGGATTTGCATCCCTATTGAAAATAATGGAGACCATGGGCATAACAATCGGGCCACAAGCGGAGCAACTAGCGCAAAACCGAGACGAGCTGCGAGTATCGAGCGCCAACCGTAGGAGCACGGACAACTCCAAAGAGGCTCGGACAGCTCGAAGAAATGAAAGGAGTGAGGAAATCTTGAATTATGAACGTTCCGAAGGAATCCTATATGGTGCCGGAATCGCGGATTAACTGTAAGTATTCAAAATTTGCTCAATTTTTGAAAATATCTGTACCTCAAACTTTAAACTCATTTATCTCGAAACGACTTTTTTCGGCACTGCGCAGGTGAAAACAAAAAAACTATTCAACCGAATCACTTGAAATTTGGATATGTTGTTCACAACATGTATGGCTATCGTCGGAACTACAATCATAATTTTATTTAAATAATTTCTTATTGTTTATACTAAAAAACTAGTGAAAAAAAACCCGATTTTACGAATTTTTTTTCAAAAGCGCGCCATTTTGTCAATTTTTAATTTTTTCGATTTGTTCTAGTCCCGACCATAACTGCACTCTTTCTGATTAAGAATCTTCTTGAATTTTGTGTTTCAGATGAGTAGAAGTCTCGGATCGATCTTCACCGTCCGGGTCGGATTTTTCGAGAGGGTCGTCTTCAATGCCAATTATATGATAATAAACACTGTTTTTAAAATTAAAAAAAAATTTTTTTGTATACTTAATAAAGGTAGTAATAAACCCGAAAAGTTAAAACATCGATTTTTAAATTTTTTATGGCAAAAAAAAAATCGTGAAAATAGGTGAAATTTTCGTGCTCTAGACCATACGGTCCCCTGAATGAAATAAACTCGAAGTATTAATGTATGGAAAAATTTTTAAATTTAACCTGAAAAATATATTTCTTATTACGTCACGAATTTAAACTCCTGGACAGCTCATAGATAGGTGAAGCAAAATAGCAAAATAGTGGACGTTTTGGTTGAATTTCAACAAACGCTCATAAATAATAGATACAAAAAATGAAAATGTTAATATTGTTTTTATATGATTCTAAAGCATCGAGAAAAGAAAAACGTGAGAGGTCACAGACCCGTTTATTTGAACTGGCAAGCTCCATATTTATATATATAGAGGATTTTTATACATATATGCAAAACTAAAGGAATATATATAAAAGAGATAGCGGAACTCGATGAGCCGTTTGAAAAGCCACGCAGTGCACAAGAGCAGCGACATATACGAGCATTTGTAACACACACGGTTTATGCTGACAAAGAGTTAGTGGTGCTTGGACCGGCCGGCATAGCCAACATGAAATTTATCGCTCGACCCAGCCTTACTTTCACATGTACATACCCGAATATACACCATACCTTCTCCTCCATATAAAATGCATACATATGACCTGTGTAACCATAAAAAAAAATTTAAACAAAATACAGTCTAAACACTTTGTATATCCGACTGCATCATCTATAAATGCCACATTTCCCTCTGAAATACTACGAGAACTCTAATAATTCTGTCCTGCGAATAATAAAAAATATCATCCTACGAAAAAAATGTTTTTCCCATCAAATATTTTTTTCTCAGTGCTTGTCATTTAGTTTGCTGAAATGAATATTTTTTTTTTCTGGCTCGAATAGTCAGATTTTTTGGTTATCTTGTTCTGCATTCAAAAAATTTAATGATCAGTTTTTACCATTTTTTTATTCAATCGACTTCAACAACCTTTCAAGTAAACTCACTGCACCGAATATTCAGATATCTGGGTGATTCAATAACATTTTGTCAAAACAGACTTTGTACTCCCAAATCTCTTCAACCAAAAACAATTATGATATTTTTAAATTTTGATTCTTTGTGCCTCTGAAAAATAAAAGATGGAATGTGTATATATTATTTTATCACCACTCGCCAATTTTTGGAGCAGTCTCGATAGGAAAAAACCAGCTGATTACCAAAACGCCCGTAGATTTTATGGAGAATTTAATCGTTACGCATACAAAAACATGAAAAATTGGAAAATCGTTACACCTTTTTTTATAGCAAAAACACGCGATGTTGCGAAACCTTCGAGCTGCAATATTTCAGCAGCATAAATCTCTTCGTCCAAATTGGCAAATACGAGGCAAAAAGTAATTTCGTGGAGTGCGAAAATTCATCTTCGCTAAAGTGTTATGGCAATATAAAGTAATTCATTTGCGATTGAAAATCAAGGAATAAATATGTCAGAAGAATTCGGTTTTCTCAATAATTACTAAAATGCGAAAATAAGAATTATTCTTACAATTTTTAATTCGTTTATTAAGCTAATTATTATTGTAGTATAATCGGTAAACCTTATTCACACTTTTTTAGTACATTTCGCGATGTATTTTTCTGTTAACGTGTTTTCACCAGTTTCATTAAATTTTTTATATTTATTTATTAATACATTACGTTTTTATATTCACAGTTTAATACAAGACTTGACAATGTATTTTTGTCCTCACCATTATTTACATAGTTATATAAAAAAACATGCTTCAACATTTACGCATCTATCATAGAGAGTCGTCGAATTATAAAATAAACTCTCCCATCTCTTCATCCATACTTCAGAAAAATGTTAGTCACCAAATCGTACACCATAAAGTTAAAAAAAAATGCACATTGTTCGATAATCGTTAACTAAGCTGCGCCACTGTTCGAGACATAAAAGCAGCGAACAATAGATGATGTAGAAAAAATGATGAGCAAAAGATAACAAAAAATTCTAAATGATAATGAGGGCATGTTCAGTCCCGACACCAACGGTGCCTTGAAAGAAGTCAGGAAAATTTGATTCCATAATCCTTATACGACCTCGTCTGCCGTCAGCTGTCACTTGTGTCGTTAACGAGCAGTCGTGTCCGGAGTAGACTTTTTCAAAGTTTTCAACGTCAAAACTATTGCTCGTGTCCCAACGATAAACCATCGATTCGCCTTCGTAACGGAAAAACATAACGCTGCCGTTGTCAGTACCCAAAAGAACCATTTTCTTGTGTTTTAAACCAAGATCGTTAACCTTGCCCACCGAAGTACCATTTCTAAGCTTATTAGTGAGTAGGCTGAACATTCTTTCTCCACCGAGATAAGTAAAAATGACACAGGCTGCACCGTCCGAACGGCGAAGAAGGACCGAATAAAGTACGTCACGAGTTGCAGCACCGGCCGTTACGATTTTCGGCAAAATCATACGATAACTACGATTGGAAGTCACATCATAAACGAGAATAGCTCGGGACGCTGCATCGGTAACGTATATGAAGACACGACCGTCGCCGCTGTAATCAGCAGTTACGTATTGAAGACGCGATGCTGGAGTCGCCATCTCGTCTAACGCGATCGTCTTTACGATCTGATGAGGCATGAAATAAAAAGAAAAAAAAGTAGTATAACTACTTGAAAACATTGATACATAGTCAACAATGCAAGAATAATATACATTTTGATAACTTATGTCAGGATGCTTTTGCAACTAGTCTTCTGAATTGGGAGAAATTATTGGTACGAAAAATTGGATCTTTCTGGACCACTGTTAGCTAAATTTGTAACTTGTTAACTCATTAATTAATTTAATCGAAGCTTGTTTGGTATTAAGTCTAAATCCTCACATGTAAAAAACTGTACATTTTATAATCAACCTTAGGAGCTTTTATCACACGGTGAGTTAAATCATTACAAGCGTATTTTTTGGTTATTAATAAAAAAAAGAAGAGACAAAAAAGCGGCATTTTGCTCACGACACGTGTAACGGAGGGTTAAAAAAATACACAGAGTGAAGGTATAATTGAAAATATATGTTTGGAGAACGTACAGTTTAAGTTAAGTACAGCAAATGCATAAATCGATTTTTTTTTTTCAATTACTGTGTTATTTGAAAAATATTTTCGTATTTTGCATTAAAAAATTATTAATTTCATATTCAATACTGAGTTCTTTTGTATCGACGATTTTTTTTAAATCCCCTATTCATTTTCCATCATTTGAAAAAAAAATCTAAATGAAAATTAGAAAAAAAATTATCGTTTTTGATAAATCAACGAATATACAGATATTGACAAAAGCTCTGGTTTTCATTATGCACAGAAAACCCTCAATCTACAATACATCTGAATGAATCTTGCATACCTTTCCGGTCTTGAGATTGATTGCAACGACCTTAGGTGGGCAAGTACGAATCGGATCTTCGAGAGAACGTACCACACCAGTATCGAGAACCCATAGAATAGTATGGGGATCAAGAAATACATCAACGGCACTCTGTAAAGCAGCACAATCGTCTTCCTCCTGGAAGGACCAACTTGGGAATGGTTTGAGCAACGGTTGAACACCGAGTCTATTCTTCAATGATAATTTGGCCAGAGTAGCTGGCACTCCGGACTTGAAACTACGAAAAGTATACCAAAAATTAATTTCAACTCAAATTTAACGTATTTCGTTTCCATCGTTGAATTCGTTTCTTTTATCGATCAAATTAGTTAATTTAATCACAGTATTATACAGATATTATAACAGATACTAGTCATATTTTTTGCCACAACATTCCTTAGAATTTTTGTATCAATGAACAAAATAAAATTTTTTAAAATTGTATTTTTACGGATAAAAATTGTAAATTTTGATTAGGGCCTTTTACCACGTTACGTTTTGTTTCTAAGGCATTTCAAGTTCTGAAAATATAATAACTACTCGAATATAAAGATTGAAATATTCGATTAGGGTTTCGCGAAAACACAATAATTACCGTGGTAAAGTAACAATAGCTTCGTCCTTGTATATAACAGCTCTCGTAGCGATGACGTTTTTACTTATGTAGCGTCCACTGCTCTTATACATGTTTTTAGTGGTTTCGCACGGCCAATCGAAACTACCACCAACCCATTCAAATCGTTTTGTATCGTAATATTGTGCATCAGTTATACAAGCAATGCCTATGGCAATAATCAACACGAACTTGTACATTATTTCCACTCGTTATTTAGGTCGATTTTTATGAACGAATACTCTTTACTTTCTTTTTTTCCAACAATTTGCCCAACTCGTAAAGCACAACTCCGATTAAAGAAATCATTCACTCATGAATTGAGTGACTGTGACATATTCTTATGCCACATTTATATACCGTATATGCTCGAATGAAAGAAGAGTACAAATTGTGAAATACCTTTGCTCGAGAAAAGAAAAACAATTACGAAAGAAAGTGGCTAAAGTGAAAAAAGACGACGTTTCAATTTTAACCCTGGCTTGTGAAACGGAACTTCCGCTCCAGAAGCCTTGGATTTCAATCATTTCCTGTTTTCTGTTTCCTGAATTTTTGCAAATATCAACGGCATAACGTTCGTCTTTTTTTAATGTATACATTTTGATAGCATTTAAAAAAGCGAAAAAACAATCTCATGGTTTATATTTTATACATCAATAAAAATCATACGAAATTTTGATCGTTTGCAAAAATCCGGAAGGTTCGAAAGTACCGGAAACTTTATTGTACTCTCGTAAACATTACCTCAAAAATAACACATCGTAAACGAAGTATGTGGATTTAGTTTGCTTATGACTATATATAAAACCGATTTGGTCATTTGCATCTTGCATATTCTTTACAACCTTCATCGACTCACCTTCAACCGCGGACGAAGCATTTGTAAGTTCATTTTTTTCAAATATTTTTTCTACATACTACATTTTTTTTCTACATACAAAAATCCTAGGAATCTTTAAGCTCTCCATCTTAAAAATCATAATTACAATTATCCAAAAATTTAGTGTAATAAAGTAAACAAGACGTAAAAGATTATTAACAAATTTTTTTTTAACCACCCACAATTTTATTATCTTCGAAGAAAGAATAATGTTATTTTTTATAACTAATGGCGTTTTTACAATTCTTGTTTTTACATTTCAAAACAAGTGACAAGAACATGATGTCGAGAATCTTGAAGGTCAGTGTTGGGTTCATGGTCGTGGCGATAAGCTTAGCCGCGGTCGCTGATCGCAGTTTCATTTCCGATCTGACGTTCGTAATTTCGGGAACAAATCTGGAATGGCCCGGAGCTAATGTAAAAAATATTTACAAGACGAGCGGAAGTTATATTCCTCGTAACATAATAGCAACGAGAAATCAAATTCATAAGGATGAGGCTATCGTCGTATTTCCACGTTGGAAGCCTGGAGTCCCGATTACACTCGGTGTTGTTAAATTGACGAAGAAAGGAACTTCGGGTAAACCAATTGTATCACCTTTTCCATCCTGGGCATTGCAGGAAGAGGGCAATTGCAAGGCGCTCCAAAACGCGGTAGACATTGTTCTTGACGTTCAAGATATTATTTGGGTACTCGATATTGGTACGGTAAACACTCTGGAAAAATCAGTTTCTTATTGTTCACCCAAAGTGGTGGCTATCAACGTCAGAACTGGTAAAGTAAGTCTTACTCACTATATCTGTACGTTCCCAGTTAATATTTTTAGAAAAGTCATGATAAGCCGACAGTATTTTTGGTACAAATTTTATATAATTAAAATGCAAAAAATGTTAAAATTAAAAAGCAAACGAAGTGAAATTTGTAATTACATCTTGGCATGTTTCCAAAAAATATCTATAATTTTTCGTAACGTTGTTTCACGTAGGCCTGGACTCCATGATTATTGTCAATTCTTTAAATCGATTATTTTAATTATAAAAAATTCAAAGCCACCCTAGCTTGAATTTTCACCAACCTTAATTGTTCCAACTCCAAAATGATTAATTTTTTTCCAATCAGGTACTCAGGATAATCGATCTCAAAATGTGGATAAGCTCAGCATCGCGTCTTCAGTATCTTGCTGTGGATTATGCAAAAGATGGAAGGATTTTTCTATACATTTCGGACGCATCGACACGTGCGATTATTGTGTACGACGTAACAGAAAGTCGCGGGTTCCGAGTTGTTCTTCCCAAAGCAGTAACACAAGGAAGCGCCAATCGTGATGTTCTGTACATCAGTCTCCTACGAAAAAATTCAGGGGCTTCGGTTTTGTATTTTACTTATTTAAGCTCAAGCCGTATGTACAGTATTAAAGTCGAAAATTTAAGATCCGGCGGGGTAAGCAGTTCGATCACCGATGTTGGTCCGAAGCATACGAAAATTGTTATCCTCGGTACTGACGATGGTGGCGCTATTTTCTTTCGAAAAAAGGGACAATCGGACATTTTTATGTGGAACGTTGATACCAAATTCACGACCGACAATTTTATTCTCGTACAAAAAGGCAACGACAATCGCTTACCAACTCAAGTCGCTCCTGGCTACAAACGACTCATGTGGGTACTCGAGAGCAATTTCCATGATTACTTGCAAAATACTGTTGGCTGTGGAGGCCCTTCTGTTCTCCTACATCCTCTTGTCAAATCGGCCGAGTACTTGTAAATAAAAGAGGTCAACAGCCTTTTGAAGGAAAAAATTTAATAATTACCTGAGTATTAAAAATTTATTCTCGGCTACCTTGAGCAGAATAAAAATAAAAAGCCTTTGGCTGCAAAACGGCGCTTCTAAATAATAGGGTATAAATTATATGTAAAGAAAATTCTATTGTAATTGCAACAGAGTTTTCTCCTGATAATTATGCATTCTACTCTTGTAAAAATATTGATCGTTTCATACGAAATAACTTCATGCTTTGCTGATATATTTAACCTCGTCGTTTAAAGCTAAATTTTGTTATATTTTTTTATTTTTATAAATCACCTTTGTAACGTCAAATCCTTCAAACGATCAAATGATTGTTTTTCACAAAGTATGTAGCGATAAGGAAAAAAATTAATCATATAGAAGAAGAAAGAATGAAACAGATGTTTTAATCGAACTTGTTTTTTCTATCTTGTTGATTTGATTATCTAATAAAATCGCTTGCTCTTGTAAAATTTCGAATACCACTATATTTTAATACTTTAAATATTGAAGTGCAAAAAATGGGCATTTTTCAATTCATAGTTTATCAGGAGATCGAATTAGCCTCAAACGCCTAACATGAAATTTGGGCATAATAAATATTGTTCAAATTGTTCAAGGCAAATGTTTTTATTTTATAAAAAAAAAAAACATTTGCCTTGAACTATTTTTTGCGTTCTTCACAACGTGATCTTTCTAAATTTGTTCAAATACTGTTCCAACTTTGTGTATCACGTCCTTGGATCGCGATTTTTCACCTATTTTTCATACCTCTCTCATTCTCACTTTGGTATACCGTCCATTAATTTCACGTCCATTACGTAATATTGCGAGATTGCATCAAAAATGTTTGCTCCACTATCATTTTATTTGATTCAAAGATGCGAAGGGTAATATAAAATTCATAAAATATGACGAAAAAAAAGATCGAAGTTGGTCGTTTGACCACATTATTCCTCAAAAGTATTAGGCTATAAAATGTATTTCTTTAAAATAATTATTAGAAATGCTAAAAAGTAAAAAAAAAAACTCGACGAGCGATGAAAGGTGGGTGATTCATGTATAGTCATCAAAATCACCATCGTAACTCAGTTTTAATAAGATTTAAAAATGTTGACAACACATTGCGATTGCTGATTTCTATGGGTAAATATTATTTTTTGATGCACTTTCATCCGCTTTATTTCACATTAATCATTGATAAATATGAAAAACTTACTGTCATTTTTCGCATTCTCATTAATTTTACCAATAAAGTATGATGCAATCTTATAAATAAATATTAAAAGAATAACGAGAAGAGTCCATGAAAACAATAAAATATTTCACGAAGAATAGAAACAAGAATAAAAAGATTTTCAAAACTCTTTAAAAGGAAATGTATGGGTCATTCTACATCAATTCGACCACTTTTGAACCCGACCCCCCTCGATTTGGCTGAAACTTCGCAATTTTCTTTTACCCCACTAAAGAAATTTTTGTGAATTTTTTCAAATTTTTTTATCGAAGTCAAAAAAAGTTATGAATGTTAAAATCCGAAATTTTTCGAATTCAAAGGAATACAGAGTATGTAAAATATTTAAGCGCCAAAGAGAGGTAAAATAAATTGATTTGTAAAATTGGTATTACAAGAAAAATAGTAATATTATCCATGAAATGCTTATCATAAATTATTGAATTATATCATGTGTAAGGTATAAAATATCTTAACATTATTTACTATGATTAATCTTGACGTAAAATAAAATTTTTGAATGCAGGGGAGTTGAAAATTGACAACGAATAAATTTTTTTTTTTCAATAGAAAAAAAAATAGAAAGTAAATTCGGCCCACTAAGCAACTAGCGGGGTTAACCCCGGAATAAATCAAAGATTTTTTTGGGAAAATAAAAAAAAAATTAAAAGTGTCGGAATTTGAAAAATTCATGGTTTTTTCCAAAAAACTGAAATTTTCCATAGAACTTGATTTCCAAAATTATTTTTGTATTTTTTTCAAAAAAGTACATTCGAACACAAAACTTTAAAAAAAAACGTCCCGATAGGTCAATTTTTGAAAAAGTTATAACTATTTGAAAAAGAAAGAGCCATTTTTTTTAACATTCATAACTTTTTTTGCCTTCGGTAAAAAAATTTGAAAAAAATTACAAAAATTTCTTTAGTGGGGTAAAAGAAAATTACGAAGTTTCAGCCAAATCAAAGGGGGTCGGGTTCAAAAGTGGTCGAATTGATGTGGAATGATCCGTATACAATATTGCATACACATCAAGCCAGGTAAATGAATGTTACTTGAATTTTCTTCACGTAACGCAAAGTTCCTTTATGCGTCCCTGATATCATTTAATATAATAGTAAAGTATATTTATATTCTAGCTATAAATCTTTGATGTTTCCACGATATAAATTCGCTGCGATTCTGAGATAGTCACGTGGCAACAGATAAGCATAGTAGCAATTATGCAATCAAGAAAAAAGACAAATAAAAAATAACGAGACCGCCTACTTTCACTGGGAAACAAAAGGGGTTTAGCAGTATTGGATTAATTCCTGATGTTTGTGATTTACGCCCTTTTATATGCTATTAAATTCAATATATACATATATAGTATATATATTATATCATGATAAAGCTTGCATAATGAATTTATAGACAGATGGAAAGTAGTTCAGTCGATTTATACCTAACGATATCCGAGGTGTCAGGACACACCCATCAAATTTGCCTATTAGGGAACCTCGGGACCCCGTTTGAAAAAAAGGCTAAGAAAATGAAAAAAAAAGACGGTTTTTTCCGCATTTGGCTTTATGAGAGTCCATTCGCATACGAGTTTTTTTCGTCTGCCCAGAAAAATAATTCACGTAAACTCACTTCGAACTATACGCCCCTTATTCTCGGTGTTTGGTCTTTTTCAGCCTCGTAACGAGCGTGTGAGTGTGTGATTATTCAGATTTTTGCTTGTTTGAATTCGTTTTGTGAAAACAGCCATGTGTTTGTTAACGTTTATTGGCTGTTTCTATTTTGGGATCAAGTTTTTCTTTTTCAGTCTTGTAACGAGTGTGGGAGTGCGTGATTATTTTGATTTTTGTTTGTTTGTTCGGATTTGTTCCGTAAAAATAACTACGTGTTTGTTTACGTTTGCTAGCTTTTTGTTTTTTGGGGTTGGATTTCTTTCCAACCTTGTTTTTATATTTCGTCCCAGGGATAATAATATGTCATTAGGATATTGCGACCCCAGGATAGTTTGTCCCAGGATATTTTACTCGGATATTTGTCCCGGGATCTGTTGTTACGCGACTCTCTATCCCGCTCCCCTTATAGGCTATTTCAACTCATTTTATTATAACCATTTTCGTAAGATCGATCGACACGTGTGATCTAAAACAGTCCATACGCACTTTTTGTTCCAATCTCCTCGTTGCAACTTGCAAAGATAATGAGAGCACATTTTTAAGGGGATCTAATCTAATAGTAATGATTCTATGAAGAATGTTTTTTTTTTGCCATACTTGAAGCTCCAATCGTGCTAAAATTGTAAATTCATGTGCAATTCAATTCTCTATTCAATAATTTATTTGTTTATTATTATTAAAAATATATATTTACAGAAAAATGCTTAACGGTTTTTTCCATTGTCGATTTCCAACATATTTCAACGACTTAATTGTTCAATGCAATATTAAGGCGCGAAAGAATTGTGCTTGAAAATCCGCACGGTGCGAAAATGACCGTGCCATTTGCCTTGATAAATGGTGTTCGAAGTTTTGACGAGGGGATTTTCAAGATTAACGAGACCCCAAACGTTTCTCTGAGGATCGAGTCTATAATCAGTAATACAAGGAACTTCTGCACTCTGGAGAAGAATCGAGTAACTGTTGGCCTGAACAAAAAAAAATGTATAACAATGGAGTATCAAAAGTTTGGAAGTTTTGATCGAACCACAAATTTGTGACTGGTAGACGGGAAATTATTCGATTTATTTTGTTTTGTCGTTATGCTATACTATAGGAGGCTAAAACGTGACTGCGGAATTTTCGTTGCTCACTTTCAAATCGTGTTTCATGTCCCAACGTACGCTCGCATGTTCCGTGACCAGGAAGTAGTGAAGGCCACCCCTTTGATCGATAGCCAGTCCTGACGATTTGCCCATTTTTCTTCCCAGCCATTGGATGCTGGAATTGCGTTCTATTTCCTGTGCGAACGCCATTATCGATTTATATTTTTCTTTAATTTACTCAAAAATCCATTAATATTACCCGGCCTCCAATCAGTTTTTTTTTTCTTTTTTTTTTTTTTTATTCATTCATTTTAATTAATAACAGCTGTGTGAAAATATACTTTTTCGTGACTGAACAAAGGCCCCTCCTCGTTTCTTAATGTTTCAAGATCGACACTGAAGAGATCTTGAGACCGAGAATCCGTCAAATACAGGAATGTATTTCTTCGCGAAATCGCCATTTCGGTTGCACTGAAACTCGGCATTCTATAGACGTTTATCAGCTTCAGCCGCCACCATATTTTTTTGACTAGTAAAATTATTCTCGTATTATTTTGTGTACACAAATAAGCATTCATTCAAAAGTACATTAATTATGTATATTTTTCTTATTTACACAAACTGTAGACGATTATTGACTCATCGCCGGGATCACCGATATAAGCTCGTGGACCCCAGAACCCATAGACAGGATCTATTACGAGGGTTTTTAAATTATTTTTTGGTATACCCCGCAAATCAGTACGAACTACCTATGAATACAGATGCATATATGAATGTTTTAATAAATAATTAAATAAATAAATATGTAAAAAAATGAATATTATTCCATATAATCAAAAGAATAATCATAAACACAATATTTCAACCATTAACGTCAATGTTGAGAAAATGAAAAAAACTTGAAAACATAAATATGACTGTTAAATTATTTTGAAATGATTTAACCTCTGTAGCAACAGTAAAGATCGATTTTTTATGAAGACATTCTTAGGGATATTGAAAACCAACTTGTGAAAAGTTTATTTTTTTATTTATGCAATATTTCCAATACTTTTTAAGACGTAAGTATTCGTCAACGGAGGAGCTTATACAATGCTTTTGGAACGAACTACAAATCATTTCCAACAGCCAGAACGGTTTAATTACAATATAAATATGATCTTAATTGCAGATTATTCAGTAAAAATGCACTAAACAAATATTCAGTTTGATTTCATCACAATAATTAATTTTATCAGCAACATTATTTTTATCTGCATCTACATCAATTGTATGTGTATTAAAGATAAAATATACTAGTTGATTTGTAGAAGAGTCAGAGTAAGAGCTTTGAAGAATTACGATATTTGTGAGCAGTGTTACGTCAATTTCCGATTTAATTCTTCTTACCTCGAGATCGTTACGTCTGAGATCGTAAATAATGATTTTTGCCGAACAATCGATATCTTCGGGAGAATCCAAAATCCAAAGTCTTCCACGAGACTCATGATCCAATCCAACGACTGAAGAGAGCCTCTGACACTTATCGTAACCGATCGACGACTTTGGAAATATTCGTACATCATTATCACCGATCGTGGCAGCAAATCCACTGTGATTGCTTCCCGGTTCGGGCCAATACGCCTCAAGAAGAGTTAATTCGCTATTTACAAGGTTTTCACTTTTAGAGAAACTTGGTATGGCAAAAAAGGCTCGATTTCTCCAAAAGGTGAACCTCCATATAGGTACGTCGTTCGGTAGATTGACAGCCGAGAAATTCCAAGTGGATGAAGAAAATTTCGGAAAAATACCAACAATCATAACCGATAAAGAAATGAATAACAAAAATCGATTAACGATCATTCTCGATTTGCTTTTGCAACGTCCAACAACCAGAAGCTCAATTTCACGACTCTTCTTCGATCAAGTATAAAAACTCACTCGTCGCCGAGTCATCAGCGTAAAAAATTTGATTACGAAACAACGAGGAAGCAAAAAATTGCATTTGTGCAAGAGGACATGTAAATCGTGTGGATACAGCATTTCATCGATCATATATAACACTCGACCACTTCCCTCAACGATTTTGTGCAATTCGATCGGAATAATCGAGGCAATAAATCATAGTGAATTATAACATGCGCTCTGAATCCCTATAATTATGTCAATCAAGAAAAACAGTTTGAAAGGAAAAAAAAACAACAATCTTAACTGATGAAGCATGAATTTATTATGGCGTACACCAATTTAGAAATAGAGTAAAAAGGTTCAATTAACCGTTCACTGTATTCAACACATGCGGACAAACTAGTTCAAATATGACCAGAAGATTATAACGAGATGATTAAATATTTACATGGTAATCGAATTCTGTTTAGCTCATGTCGAATTCTGGCAAAAAATCACTGAATTTATCGCTTTTTTTTTTAAAGAAAATTGGTCAGGACAGTTGTCACCGTTTCGGAGAAAAGTGGTGACAAAGAAATAACCCCCACCAGCTGATCGCAGTGAAACGCATAACTCCCGTCTTTTTGCCCTACGGGCAGTCGGGAGTTAACAATGGACTATTTCGGAATTCGGATTCGGATTATCATATCCACACGTGCCACTACGCCTTAAATATATAGACTTGTTAGCGTGAAGTACAGTGAATAAAGTCGTTTAGATTGTCAGGTTTTGAGCGATCGTTAACATCGCACGCTCGTAATTACATATTTTATTATTATATAACGATGCTTGAAGTATCTAATTGCTCATGATAATTGAATTAACTATGTTCATTAAAAAAGAAAGCCGGAAAAATCTTTTGCGAAATTGATATTCATCGTAAATTTTCCGATTCTTTTTTTTTATTATTATTTAACGACCGAATAAATTTACTAACACGTTGCAATCATACTTCTAATTAATTGTGCAATTAATGATCATGTAACACCCAAAGGAACATGCACGAACGATTATCTTTTGATCGTATTTCACTGTTCAATTTACTGAAATAAATGATCGGTTCGAATATCGTTGACAGTGATAGATTATTTGAAATACTTCATTGATTTTAATAAAAGTTTAAAATGTTTTTCAAACCCAAACAAACCCATCGGAAATAATAGTTAAAAATGCAATTATATTTTACGTTTTGTGTCAAATTTACGATATTATTTTGTATTAACTGACAAATTATAGTCACTGTGACGATATTATTGTTATTAGGTACATTATTTATGAGATCCATAAAAATATCGGTGAACAATTGTATAATTACGTGTTGTAAACTTATTTGATAAATTTCAATGAATTAAATTTTCTTTGTAATTCGTAAAATTATTTATTTATCCATTAACCCAGTATAGTTATTAAATAACCTTTTATAATCCCATTAATTATAATTGAATTTGTTCAACAAGAATGAAAATTGTTCCAACATGGATATTCTCATTATTTTTTATTTATACATCAATCGCTTACGTATCCTCACGCAGCAATCAACTATCAAAGGGACGTGGCATAAATGTTTTCCGGGCTTGTGCACATACAAAGTGCGTCCATTGGACGTTTAATCATGCGAGGATAGTATTCCCAGAAAACCGTGCAAGCGTACAACTTTGCACAGTACCGCGTGCATTGATGGTCCTTGAGCCCTATTTCAATATTCACTACAAATTACTGTGAGTCCTATTTATAGGTATAGCCTATCATGTAATCGCATGTACTGTAGGGTGTGTCATGTCGGGGCAACTTTTTTTTAAGGTCCTCAATCGGCAATCTTTAGTTTATACCTAAAAATGAATCGTCGGGAAAGGGGACCGCTGTCAAATAATATTTAGAGGTTTCTCATCGGATTTGAAGTTTTCCCATTTAATTAACATTGGAAATGCGTTTCTGTTCATTGTTAATGGTATTTCTCAGGCAGATTTCATTTGGCGGCATTCTATAAATAGATTTTTATAGGAAATTGGATTCTCTACAAAAAAAGTCTCTTGAGTAAAGTCTGTAAAATCAACGGTATCCGAGTTATTACCGTTTAAATCAAATTTTAGATGAAAATATTTCTATAAATGTGCGTCCTAGCTAATCTTTTTAAGATGTCGGAAAAATTCAAATGACAATCATATTTCCTATAAAAACCTTTCTATAAAATGCTGCAACATGAAATCTGGCTGAGAAATACAATTAACAATGAAGAGAAATGCATTTCCAATGTTAATTAAATGGGAAAACTTCAAAGCCGAGGAGAAACCTTTAAATATTTTTTGACAGCGGTCCCCTTTTGCGAGGATTCGTTTTTAGATATGAACTGAAGATTTCCGAGTGAGGACCTTAAAAACAAAAAGTTTCCCAGAAATGACACACCCTAATGTACTGGCAGTAACTAGCGGTGAATATCGAAATACGGCCTAGTTAACCCGTCCGACTGTTTGGTTTACCGAGTTATTGTGATACCGATATTTTTCCCGCTTTTTGATTGCTGATAAAGAAAATATGTTTATAATGAGTGCACCATCAATCGATTAACAAATTGTATTTCTGTTCCAACGGAAGATAATTCTTTCTTAAAATTGACTTTACCGACTATTGATAAGCCGAGTATTTATCTGCGCTACTTTTTTTCGCCATTACGCGTCACTTGGGGCCGTATTCATAGTCGAGTCTTAAGACCGTTCTCAAGATCGCCTCACGTAAAATCGTCTTAAACCGCTGAGACGGTCTTGAGACATTATGTATTCACTTATTTCATTTAAGATCACCTTAGCTAAGGCAATGCTTGAGACGATCTTGCATGAGATTCGGGTCTTTCCGGAATTATTCCGTTAGAGCAGCCAATCAATATTAAGCACATTCAGTTGTCACGGAATCTCGTGTCGTGTCGTTTCTGCTCTACTGAAAATCCATGTTCCATGCTCTAAATCCATGCCTTTGCAATTCCCTTTGGTTTCTTTTCCCTCTTTGTTTGCACCGGTAATTTTAAATATTATGCGACAACTTAATGTTGATTATTACGAAAAGAAATGGCCACAAAGTTGAAGAATCGAAATTATAGCATGATGGAGAAGCAATTATTTGCAAAAATTTTACAAAAATATTCTCATGTAGTAGAAAGTAAGAAGAGTTCTACGTCGAGTCTTCAAGACAAAGAAGAAGCCTGGGAAGCAATTGTTGAAGAGTACAACTCGTCATCGATTGTTACAGAGCAGGTAAGCAAACAGCTGTTTATATATTTATTTTTAAAAAGAATCGATCAATAGACGAAAAGCTCTGTAATAACGCTTTCAACTAAAAAAGGTTAAGAAACAATTTTTAAAAAGCATTGTTTGTTCTAGAGCCGGTATTAAGAGCCTAATCTTCAATGATTTTTTTTTTTTAATCAATCTGATTAAAGTTTTTTAATTTTTCAGAGAGCTGTAAAGCAGTTAAAAAAATTGTGAACCAACTTGAAGCAAGCCCAGCAAGACGCTTTGACCAAAGAAAAACAAAGTCATTTTTTGACGGGCGGTGGTCCACCATCCCCCTCAGTCAGTGTCGATCCACAAATTAGCATGATTGTACCAAATTTGATGACGACAGCGCCTGCTATGTTTTCATCAAATCTTGATGAAGAAACTCTGAAATGTAAAAAAGTTTTATTGAAAGATTCATAAATATTTGAAGCGGGAGAGTCATGTAAACGTACATATTTTTCAAGATTTTTTTAGTAAATTAATGGAATACTTGATTGAATAAATACAAAGCCTATTTCCAAATATATAATGTAATTATATATTGACAAATTTTTTAAGAATAAATATTTTGAGGTATGCTTTATATTATTTCAATAAAGTACTCTATTTCTTTACAAATTGACGTACGTTGACATGACCTTCCCCTCTTAAGGTATTTGATCAAATAATTTATGAAATATGAAAATATTGACATTTCAGGGCGAGAAAATCAAGTCATCGGTGACGACACAAACACAATTCTTTTCAAAATTTTGGACGAAAAATACACGGACGAACCATCTGAGGACGCAGAAAGTTCTGCAATACAAGACATTGAATTGCCCATTGAAGAGGTGAATGATGTACCTAAAATGAACCACCCAGCATCGCAAATTAGCCAACCCGACCCCGACATACATGTAGTGAAGAAGAGGCCATCTACATCATCTTCCACTTTCACAGGTAAAAATAATCGTCATTTTGTCATAAAATTGATGTTATTTAATTCAATTACATCCAGATTTTGATTCAGCTTTGAATTACAGTACGAAAATGCAAGAAGACGAGCAGCACAGATGACTTGGACGAAAAAGAAGAAGAGTTAAAAGTCCATCGATTGCAATCTATTATAAAACAAGAATCAGAAATCTACTTTTTGAAAAAACGCCACGAAGAGGAGTTGCACGATATAGCTAAAGCGAAAAGTGCATTTGATTTAAGAGCTGCTAAAGCAAATGCGGAGTTAGCAGAGTTGCTGTTGACCAAAGAAAAAAACCAATAATAAGATTCAATCACTATGTTATTTAAGTTTAAGTTTATAATTATTTAAGTTTAAGTTTAAATTTATAAGCATATAATACATATACAAATATAAATAAAAAAAGTACATATACCAAAATATAAAATACAAGTACAAATATTATAAAAAATGTATAAATATAATTTAAAAAATGCAAATATATATATATATATATTCATAAAGTGTTTTTTTTTCTTAATTTCTGTACTTCAAAGAAAGTAAGCGGGAGGCTTGAGTTCCAAAATAAAAGTAGAGAAACCGTCGAGACACAATCTTAAAAATATTTCATTTTAGTTTACAATTCTTTTTGTCTTGAATAAATAAAAATACTACATGGGACCATTTAGCCATAGTTCAATGAGCTCCGTTAACGTTTGTGTCCGTAAAGTCACTTCACTCGTGAACTTCACTTCATTTCAGTCGCGAAAGCCAACAAATTTTGTGATGTAATATAATTTATATTTAAAGTTATTCGGTCACATAAAAATGAAGTTAATTTCGGTTTAAGTATACATGATGTTTGAGTGGTGAATGTACGCGTCGGGCGATTAAACAATTTTCGGAGATACGGGGATAATA
This sequence comes from Rhimphoctona megacephalus, assembly GCA_963989365.1. Lineage (NCBI taxonomy): Eukaryota > Metazoa > Arthropoda > Insecta > Hymenoptera > Ichneumonidae > Rhimphoctona > Rhimphoctona megacephalus. The sequence continues at coordinate 29,661,856 of OZ022414.1, read as the reverse complement.
AGATCGTTTTTCCATCGCTATTCTCTTGTTTCTCCCATTATTCAGTATATGAGCAAAGAAAAACTGACGAACCAGTACAACACTTTTTTACGCCACACACTTGTGTACACAGAGCCCCAGTTTACAGCCCCGCTCAGCGAAATATTCGTGCGATTAAGGCATTTCTAGCAACATGCCCGTCCATAGGCTACCAGTGAGGTGCGTTCAAAGGAATTTTGTCGACCACTGCGGGCTCATCTTCCTCCGGCAAAATATCGTTGAACCGCAAAGCCAGGTTATGCAGCACGGCACAAGCCACGACAATTGAAGTCGAGCAGACGAGCTTTGTCGTTAACCCTTTCGATAAGCAAGGAAACCGACGTTTCCACACGCCATACGTTCTTTCGACGATTTGCCTCGTTCGTACGTGTATAATGTTGTATCTGAAAGAGAAAAATTAGGAATTAGTCTAAACATTTTCTGCTGCTAATGGAACTACATATTTTTTTCATACGTTTCCAAAATTCCAGATATCCAAAAATTCTGGGATACACCCAGAAAATTAGAATAGTTATTTATAAATTTATCTCAAATGCTATTTCAATTCTTGTTATCATTTAAATTCTCCCCAAACAAAAGACACCCCTGTTATAATGATTTTTTGGCTTTCTTCACGTATTATGTACGAGTTTGAAACTCACCTTTGCTGCTCAAGAGTTTCAGGGTTATTTATCGGTGTCATCAGGAAATGCAAGCACGGGTATCCAGCGTCACCAACAAGTAGCCCATCGAGTGTGCCTTGAAAATACCTTGCATAAATTCTGGAATTTTGGAATATTCGGCTGTCATGAGCACTGCCAGGCCATTCTGGCACAATGTCCAAAAATTCCATTCTAGGTCCAACGACAGTCTGTGTAAAAAATAATCAAGTGTTCTTAATAATGTATTTATACTACTTGCTTATAATCAACTGTTTATTTTATTCAACGTTAACAAATTAAATAACAAATACTTGCCTGTACATTCAAGGAGAAATATCCCTTCCTGTTTCTGAATATTTCATCTATATTGTGAAACCTCGTATGAACCAATCGAATGTGTGTACAACCGATAGCACCATCGACGCCAGGGATTCCAATTGCTCCATTCCCATAACCGAGCCTTCGAAACCGTCGTCGATTCTCCAAACGTGCTTCGTTATTATTTGGCATTTTTATCTGCTCTCGCAATAAACTTGCCAATAGTGTGCTGACTCAAAAAACAATTCTCGAAACTGTCGGCTGAGACACCGACGGTGTACTATCACCAAGAAGAAGCTATTCATTGCAGAATTGTATATGTATTAAATATAATTTGAGTAATAACCATGACTGTGATCATAAATGAGACATTGAAAAAAATTCCAACTCACCTGAAAGCTTGCAGTGGCATAAAATCGGAGTGCTACGAGTAGCTGAAAGACTGGAGGAATACGTAATCCTCGGTTACTTGGTTTGGTTAAACCGACTTCAATCAGGGGCAGTATTCCGAATTTAACAACATCCTTGCTAAATCGGTATCGCCTCCTGAATTCATCTTCATTGTAGCACTCGAATGGGTTGTTCCCATCACGCACATATCGCCTGGGAACGCGCGCGTCGTTGTCTATCACGAAATCGTCTGTACCGTCAATGTTTATAATGTCAATATCGTTGGGAAAATCCATTACGAATAAAAACTCACCAAAACAACACAAACACGTGCAAACACAATAGCATCTTTTCCGCGAAATGATTCAAATAATCTTATAATTAAAATGTACATGTATACTAGTCACTTCGAATACTTCTGCCGTAAAATAATTCACACTATCGCAATAAAGAACTGATGCCGTATTATTTATCTTCTATTATTATTATTATATAGTATTATTTTATATATATATTATTATTATATAGTATTATTTTCTAGACTTTTTATGAAACGTTTTTAAGATCGTCTTAAGGAGGTTATAGCGTTTCTCATGTAAAAATTATTTTCCAACTTTACACAATAAAATTTTGTAAATAGAAAGCTTAATATGGTATTAAACCTCTGGCGGAATATGCCGATGATTCATCGTCTCAAAATTGAGATATTTATTGCTGAATTTCGCAATTTTTTGAAAGCTTCCATAAGAGCTCATATTAAACTTGTCATTTTCAACAATGAATATCTCGATTACTAGACGGTGAAACCTCTCCAAATTTTTCACACATAATTAAATGCTGTTCAAGAAGATTCACGCCAAATTTCAATACATTAACTTGGAATAATCAAATATAATGTATTTTTCGTATGATGTCATATAAATATCGATACAACTTCCTTAAGTCCCGTGAAACGTCGACTCGAATAACCTCGTCTGCTTTGCTCAATTAGTGAGGTTATGTTAGCATTTAAGACATCTCAGAATCGACTGTGAATCGACCCAGTAAGATCGTCTTAAGATGATCTATCAGTTGCATGAGTGGGGGGTCGATAACTGAAAAGTAGATACACGGTTTTCTCGGACACGCTTGATATTTCGAGAAAACGGAGAGTTACACGTTGTTCTCTGATGGAAAGAGAACAACGTGTAACTCTCCGTTTTCTTGAAATATCAAGCATGTCCGAGAAAACCGTGTATCTATTTTTCAGTTATCGACCCCCCACTCATGCAACTGATAGATCACCTTAAGACGAGCTCAAGCATCGTTTGTAAATCAGTTCTACCTTGGGTAAGGTAGAGATTTGAGTTCTGCCTTAAGGCAGCCTCAAGGTGCGTCTGTGAATCGAAATGCGATCTTAGGATCGCCTTAAGGCGGACTTACATTTAAGAATCGACTGTGAATACGGGCCTTGATCGTCGTAAGATTCATTCCACATTTGGATGCGCGTCGAACGATGGCCGCGTGGAGGTTTTTCTTTCTTTTATTTCTCACAACTATTCCCTCTACAGCGGGATTCTGTCTCTCTCATAATCGGAGTGCGAGCCCTTGGCGCTTGGCGCAAAAGGCAAATGGCCGCCGTCTCGTACTAAACACCGTTGTAACACTCCGCTTTTTTTGCAACGATGTAAGTGAACAATCCCGAAATAAACAGTTGCTTTCATATTCACGATGCAAGAAAAACAAAAGAGGGTCTCCCGTGGCAGAGAATATTGAAACAATCGGATAAAACACAGTGAAATAATTATACCGGAGAACCGAAAATAGCCAAAATAAGAAGTGTTTTCTAACGTGCGTGATGTGAGACCCTGTGCAAAATTTAGTGCGCGCGGGTCTTTATTTATTTATTTTTTTTTATTTTGTTTCATCTTTAGGCGTAAAGAAAGTGTTGTCGTCGAGTGTCGATCTCGTGAAGCGCAAAAGGGTCTCAAAATTCTTCAATAAATAGCAAGTTATCCGTGCGAGGAAGCCGGGCTATGAGCATCCTCGTCGAAGAAACAATACCAGTAGCTGTTATGAAATCCGTCTCGGAGGGTGATTTAGGTGTGGATGAGGTTAACAAATCACAAAATCTCATGAAATCAAGCGTATCGACGAGAACTAATGAGCGTGATAATTTAACCCTAAAACGTACGTTTACACTACCGAAAAATCCATTTCAAAGTGCAACAACGAGAATGTCAAAAAGACGGGGTGGTTCTAAACAGTGGAATCGTTCCGATAACAATAATACTACGTCACGAGACAATACACGCTCTAATATGACGAACGATACGAATATTGGGCCTATCGGGGCTTCCCAAAATTTTCACGCTAGTTTGGCCAGTGATAAAACTGGCAAAAAAGTATTTAGACGTCCGCCGTGGAAAAAAATTTTCAATAAAATGGTACAGCATATATCTAATGTCGGTGTACAAACTAAAACGTCAAACAGAGGTGATTTAGGTTCAAGTTTAAACGACGTTAGAGTTCCACCGCCAAGACCTGCTCACATACCACCTGATCGTGTACCCGGTGTTATCGGACTTAGAAATCATGGGAATACCTGCTTCATGAACGCTGTACTTCAATGTCTTTCACATACAGACATACTAGCAGAATATTTCGTACTCGACACTTATAAAATCGATTTATCCAGAAGAAACAAACTCAATTCCAAAAAATATGGTACCAAGGGCGAAATTACTGAACAATTGGCCCTTCTTCTCAAAGCTATATGGAGCTGTCAGTACGATCCCGAAATGAGCACCGCTTTTAAAAGCGTCGTTGACAAATACGGCAGCCAATACAGGGGTAATCTCCAGCACGACGCTCAGGAATTTTTACTTTGGCTACTCGACAAAGTACACGAGGATCTCAATCAGGCTACCAAAAAGAAGTACAAAATCATAAAGGTATTTTATTCTCAGCTGATCTTTTTTCTTATCATGCTTAAGTTTCCAACAGTCAAACACAATGAATCTTGTTTTCAAAGTTCGGGCCGTTGTTCCAAAATCATTGGAATACTATAGAAAATAATGATTTTACTATTTAACATCTTTATATTGGAAATGAAAAAATCCAAGCTTCAAATTTCATTGGTTGGCAATTTATCAAAATATTGTTTCATGTTAATGTTTGGTCGTGAGAATGACACAAAAATTATGATTTTTTAATAGTAGCATTATTTTTTTAAGGATTCAAACTTTCAATATTAGTCAAACGTATTTCGAATTCTATAAAATTAAGAAAACGAGCAAACAGGAATTTTTGTTTAAACGTAACCTGTCTTTGTTGTTTTTTCCAAAGTATTATTTATTATTTGAAATATCTATATAAAAATTAGTTGTCATTCTAATTGTATATATTTTTGAAGTAAAATATTAAATGAATAGTTATGGCAAATTATAGAGGATTACATATTCAGCATATAATTAGTAGAATTGAATGAATCTTAACAATTGATGATTGCACAAAACGAAGTCAATGTTCAAGTGAAAGTTTACTTTTGGACAGCATTACAATTGTTAATTTATTACAGAGTTGTAATTGAAGTTGAATCGTAAATACGAGTTTCCTTGCTTGGAAAAATATTCCAAGAATGCATACCACATGGTTAGAAAGTGCGAAGACCAGAAATACTTGAACAAAAAATAAGTATGGTCAAAAGTGGAACAGGAAAATGATAACTATTAGTGGCTCAAGTAGTGTATTGACAAAACACACTCTTATTGAACAATTATTACAAAACGAAATAATTATTCAATACAAGATATTTTTACTTCATAATAATTTGTACCTTGTAAAATTAAAGAATTTCTTAAATAATTATTCTCGATGCATTCTAGTAAGGTTTCTGTAAATTTTACAGGAATTTTCGTTATTTTGCATGATGTATGCTCTTCAAAAGGGTCAATTTAACTGAACCTAATTTGAAGTTTATTTATGTCACGGTGAAATTTATCAGGTGAAACAAAATATAAGTAGTACACAGATTTGGACGCGAATATGGATCATGTACGGAGTTGTTGACTGAATTCCGTGATCGTAAAACGTATCGAAGTTCTGTTCTATTTTCGATGAATCAACCTGATATTGAGACAGATTGCAATATTATAATCGAACGTTACGATCTGTTACTATTTTATCATCCAGGGTATGACATTGAAATTCTGAAATTTCTCGAGCACATGGTAAATATTTAAAGAATTTTGTCGCACGGTTTTTGTAAATAATTTTAGTCATTTTTTGTGTATTTCATTCAACGGGTATCAAAGAACACAGTGAAATTATCTAAAATTATTTGGATACAATGAATCCTTTTAACGCCTTACATACGTCCAGTAGCGCCTAAAACGCGCTAAAAGAAAAACTGTTTTTAGAAGAGATGGCAATAGAAATTAATAAAAATAATTTGTTGTAACACATTGTTTATTAGTATTTAAACTTTATAAAAAAATTTATTTCATTTTTTTTTCAAAAATTACAACATAAAAAATCACGTTTCCCGAAGCACTATGAAAAAAAAGTTGCTCCACGGTCTGCATCATTTCTTCTTGACATGCTGATGGATCTGCAAAACGTAAAAAAATTCTTGTAAAATAAAGTTGTAGTTATAGTCTGTCGAGCCGAATTTTTGAAATTCGAAAAATTTTGGCAATTTAAGGCAGTTTAAAAAAAAGTGTGCATTTTGTGTCATAAATGTCACACTTTAATTATGTTTATAAAATTTTTTAATCACAACATCAAAAATCCGACTCGACAGACTATAGAGAAAACAATTTCGAATATTTAAAAAAAAAAGCATCAAAAAATATTAAAAACTGTATGAGTTATCATGCAGACCGTGCCAGAAAAAGTAGTTTTGAGAAAAATGCATTTAAAGTTTCAAGTGCGTTTCGCTCGAGACGTCTACCTGCGCGCATCAGACTCTCGTTGGGCAGTCACGTTTTCTATAATAACTTTCGATCTATGGGGAATTTGTACAATCGACTTACACAGAAATACGCCTAAAACTATAGAGAATAATAATCTGTAAAAAAAAATCGATTTTTTGAAAATTCTGGACGTATGTAAGGCAAAATAAAAAGCGGCCCCATCATTAAATCCATGGTTGACGGCTGCCATGATTCAGGAGGTTTTGCTCATGTGAAATAAAAAAATCAAACGGCATTTTAATTTGTAAACCTGAGGCTATCGCCGGAACTAGAGTAAAGTAAAAATATCGAAAATCGAATTTTTGGCACGGTTTTAAAAGTTAAGTTCCAAGTTTCGTCATTTTTTTTTCGACTTTTAAAACCGTGCCAAAACTTCAATTTTCGATATTTTTACTTTATTCTAGTTCCAGCGATAGCCTCAGGTCTACAAATTAAGATGCCGTTTGATTTTTTTATTTCAGATGAGCAAAACCTCCGGAATCATGGCAGCCGTCAACCAACGCATGAGTGTCTTCCGAACGGTGTAAAGCCGATTTAACTCGTTATTTTTGTTTGATAAAATTCTGAGGGAGTGTAAAAATGTGAGGTAAAAATTCAAAGATAGTGTGTTTCAATGGTTCATCAAACAAAATTCCCAAAAAAAGTGAAAAAAATAGCTGTTACACGGGATGACCCCCGTAATAATTAAATATCATAAATTAATCGTATATATTGTTCGATATCCTCAACATTGTATTTCAATCCATATTTCTTTTTTGTATTCATTCAATGGAAGAATAAACAACAATTTCCAATGCTCGTATCGTTATGCGTATATTTTATTCGCTTTGTTTAAAAAAAAAACAATGTCAAAGAAAAGTAAGAATTATAACGACACTGAATATGGATGGAAATCTTTATTTTCAATAACTACTCATAAATTTATTAAATTTATTAAATTAAAACTATGATTTACGAGGCTTTTGTTATATTTCTATCATAAATCGTAATGAAAATCTTTTTTACAGACTCTCATTGTGTACTTATAGCAATTATATTTAGAATAAAAAACCCAATGACGAAAAAACAAATAGAGCCTCGCTCGAATTTACACAGACGCGAAGATGTTTGCATATCCTGTATTCTCAGAGATTATTGCAAACTCATGCGATATTTTTTAAGTGCAAAAGTGTAACCTTCTAGACTAAGCGCCAGAATTGAAATCGTTCGATTCTTTCCGGGTTGTTGATATACAACAACGACTGATTGCGTAGTAAAGAGAAACGACATTACACGTGGACGAAATATAGAAGAGCGTTGTACTACGAAAAACAATGATATTAAGGTTTGCACTCTTGGAACGCAACGTATAATATTTTTTTAGATTCATCATTATTTCGGTTTTCGAAATTGTTCTATTTTTTCATAAATTTAGTTTTTACGTCCGAAATAAAGATTATCGAATTATCGTAACACTGCAAAAGAATTTGGGCTCTTTCAAATGAGTAATTTTGTTGCATTCCAACGATGCAAATTACAACATCATTGAAATCAATTATATTCGCGAGATTAATCGACAACGATGGGTGCTTGGTCGATGCGTGGCTCCGGCGATCTCTCAAGTTAAGCAGCCTCGGACGAGGTCAATACTTGATTGGGTGACTGTCTAGCCACGCACTGACTCGCGCATCAATCGCCAAACGGGAGGCGATTTTTCTGAATTTCTATTGGTGCTAACCAACTGCAACTCAATGAAAATATAGCCGCCTGTATCAACCGGGTTTTTCACAGTTTCCCTTGGTCCTCGTGCAAATACGATACAGTAGAGCATTAAGGAAAAGTGGCTGTGGGCAACAGTCTTGGGGGGTCTCACAGAAACGTGGAAATTAGTGAATTTGAAGAAAAATAAAAATATATATTGGCACGATTGACTAATCGTATATTTTCAATAGAAAAAAGTATTTATAAAAATGTTCAAACAAGAAAAAACAAAAACATTTAATAAATTATATGATTGAAGCTCTTCTACAAATTTACTTGACGATGTCATTTCGGTGCATCGTCGCCCATAGATCGTATATTGAAACATATTTTGGAACAATTGCTGTATAATGCCTGCACAACGTATTATACATTTTTTTATAACCTGCTAAAAGAATTGTAACAGCCCAAGCAAATAATATGATATCTATCAAACTGCATTCTTTTAATGACTCAATCGTTTTGCTCGTCGGTATTCTGAGAGCTGTGAATTTCGGTAGGTCTGCACCCAGAAAAAACATCTAGTCGATTGAACTAGGATGTAGTTAATTCAAATATTTTTTTTCCTTCTCTCACGGCCAAATAGAGGTCTGTTTAACTTTAAGAAATTATTTTTTTTTATCACAATATTTTTATGTTCTTGATTAATGCAAAATTTAATATATGTATTAAAATTGGACATATTTTTATCTTAAAAATTGAACGAATATGAAGTTGAAATAAAAATATTTATAATATCAATTATACCATATTCAATTATGATATTATTTAATAATATTAGGTGTATAACTTAATTTTCCCTTTTTTTTTTCAAAAAATGTTTTATATTATAAAATATATAAATATCAGATCAATCCTCGAAATATTGTCCATTGTTTTTAACGACCTTGTACCATCGATCCGGCAACATACGAATACCATCACGAAAAAAACTTGCAGACTTTGAGGCGATAAAGTCATTGACGAATTTACGTACATCGTCCAGAGTTATCTATTATTATTATCAGAGTTATCTAGAGTTATAAGCGGCTATCCTTCAAGGCGTGCTGCATTGACCGGAACAGGTGATAATCGGATGGGGCCAAGTCTGGTGAGAATATGCTGCATGCGGGACAACTTCCCAGCCCAAGTTTAAAATGATTTGCTGAGTGGCGCAAGCAACATGAGGTCGAACGTTATCATGAAGCAGCATAACTTTTCGGCTTTCTCGTCCAGTAAATGGCCTTTTCTCATGAAGTACCTCGTTCAATTTGTTTAATTGTTGGTTGTAGCGTTCTGCAGTAATTGTTTGACCTATTTCCAAAAGCTGATAATAGAGTATCCTACCAGATGCAGAGGAGAACCTTTTTCATGTAGATTTTTTGTTGGGGAGTAGATGTCGATGGTTGCCCGGGATCCACCCATGATTTTTTGCGTTTGAGATTAGCAAAAAATATATATTTTTCATCTCCCGTCACAATTTTCCACAAAAAGTTTTTCTTTTGGTGCTTGGCGAGCAGCTAAAGGCACGTGTTCATTCGTTGACCAAGGTTATGTTCGGTCACTTCGTGTTCACCCATCTTCCTACCTTTTATATTTTTCCCATTGCGTGTAATCGTTTGGAGATGGCTACTTGTGCGACTCCTAGCTGAGCTGCAAGCTCTTTTTGGGTTTGCGTCGAGTCTTTGTCGGTTAATTCTTGCAATTCATCGTCTTCAAATTTCAGAGGCTGTCCAGAACGCTCCCAATCACTGAGATCGAAATCACTATTTTTAAAGCGTCGATACCAACATTTACACGTATCATAAGACACAACATCATTACCGAGAGTAGAACAAATCGAATTGCACGCTTCAATGGTTTTTTTTCCTTGTTGGAACTCGTAGAGAATGCAGTGCCAAACGTGCTGATTATCGGTCGCCATCGTGTATACTACTGTTTTGTGAGGTTATACAGTTCTCCCCGGCATGACATGTAGTCTATGAAAACTTTAAGGTTAACTCTTCAAAACCGCAAACGGACCTGCAAATATTTCAATTTTAAATAGGACTCCCTACTCAATGAAAAAAAAGGGAAAAATTAAGTTATACACCAATATTTTCATGGGTCTACGAACCCTGAGTAGGTACGAAAATTCACGTTCGTTTTCCTAGACATGGTCAGACAATATAATAATACTGCTTTGGGTTTCCGCAATTTATGCACATCTAGAGCGCCATTCTTATGTGAGGAATGCCTCGACGCTCTGCGCCACGTGGTGGCCGGAGCAAGAAGCTTTAACGTGGGTACTCGAATAAACGGACCCAAATAGCATTATCTATTTGATTTAAATACAGCTTTCTAGCTGAAACAAATAGAAATTTTGTTGATTCAAATTGAAAAAATTCGAATAAACGATCTTAGTAGATCCAAACAAAACTTTTTTCTGAGTGTGACTGATAAAAATAGCGTAATATACGTTCGAATTGACTCGAAACATGCGACGTTGCCAGAATTCCATAGAAACTTTATAGCGCGAGTTACCCGAACTATAACGCGAAAAATTATTCGGATTTCTACCATTTCGATTAAAAATTCTCGAATAATTTATTTGGTAACGTAATTTTTGTATGGTGTAGTCCTACTCAGTTATTATTGATTTACAAATGAAAACCGAGTATGGCTGTCTAGTAATCGAATTCATGTTATACAGGATCGAAGCAAAATGCGAGATCACGCCCCATAAGATGCCCAATTAAATTTACAAACTTCGATATTTAACTTCGGACTTAAATTGTCATTGATATATTTAAAATTTTGGCTGATGTAAATCAGCAGCGTGTTCAATGCGTTGATCGCTCAGCAATCAAAATTTAAACTCTATGTCACCCATTCATGGATGACGTGGCGTGTGTTAATCAACAACATGCTTTAAATGTACAATTTTGTCTAATAATGGACCGTCCGCTACGACCTTTTTAATTCGAATTAACCGCAGATCTCGATCAATAATTTCGGCATCTTCGCCACATGCAATTAATTTATATCTCTCATCCAATAATCTTGCATTGTGAAAAATACTTTTTAGATTCATAACAGTATCGTAAAAACATAACCGTTGGAAATTGAAAAAAAAAAAACTTTATTATTTGAACCCATTTTGAAACTGTGATTAGTTTCTCGCGTGAATTAAGTACTGATTTGTTGCACAATTTTTTATTTATTTAGAACAAACCTGGAGGGTGGGGATTAACCCAAACATTTTTTTGCAGATTAAAAATATGCGTCTTTGGGGGGGGGGGGGGGATAAGAAAATAGACCAATTTTTGTAGCTTAAATATGCAAATAAATTTTGAGAGAAATTTTGAGAGAAATTAAATATTTAGAGAAAAAGAAATTACGTTGATTGCAAATACAGGCTCATGTACGCAGACTAAAAAGTCTACCGTATCAAAATTGTAGGTAGTTAAAAAATCGGAAGCACGTTTAGCGTTTATTACGTTGACACAATTTTGAGCTCGGTGAGTGTACAAATTGTGGGGGCCAATACAAACGAGAGGTGTGGGTGGCGGTCATGTATTGAAGGAGCTCGGCGATAACCTATTGATGCGTCGTAGACTCGTTGCACAATATGAATTAACATGTTGTGCACGTGGTCAGTCACATTGAGACGATGTTCATTTGATCATAATGCATTTGATGCCTCACCAGCTGAAATTAAAAAAAAAAAGCAATCCCCCGAATTCTCGAACGGCGACTAAAATAAAAATCCATAAAACGTGTTAAATTAGAAAAATTTGTTTGACAATCAGTATTAAGTTGATTACGTTTACAAAAGATACATTTTATGCCAAACTATGTTCCGTTTCAAACAGCTTTTTTTGTATTATTTTGTATTTTTTGTATGAATTTTTGATTATCGACAAATTTCCATATTAATTTTCCATGAGTATTTATAAAAATAATATAATAAACCTTAAACATTATAATGAGGTTTCGATGTATGTTCTTGAAAACAACTTTTAATATTTTAAACTCGCCAAGACCTTAACCGAATTTGTCATTAACGTTGATAGGAATAAAAATGAGAAATAAAAAAAACGGCAAGCTCCACAAGAATACGAGAAAACAATGTTGATACGAGTTGAATACGAACGCATGGAATCGCAGAACAAAACGTTTTAATCGCGGCGACAACGATAAGTTCAAGATATAATTTTAAAACACTTGCACGTAGGAACGTATGGACGTAGAGAAAAAAAGAAATCAATATCACGTCGAAAGATGGAACGAGACTTCTCAGGTGATGGTCTGGAAGCTTTCCGTTCAACTCGACACAAATCTTGTAGATAACGGCGAAACTCGACGTTCCGTTAGACGACGTCGACGACGACGACGGCGACGCCGACTATCGTCAAAGAATAAGAAGATACGCATGCGGTTGTAACAGGGTAGGATTTGTGCCATACGCCATGAAAATATAGGTCATTCGGTGCGTGAGAAAGCAGCTCAAAAGCTTTCCATTTATCTAGCGCTTGATTATACTAAATTAAAACCGTGGCCATTTTTTTGGACATCCATTGCATTACTGAGAAAATAAATAAAGGTTCCTTTGTTACTTTGAATCGAGTATTTATAAGGTGAATATAAAAATCTTAGGAAGACATCAATATTTCTAATGTCTTTTATACGATCGAAAATTTGTAATAGCTGCTCACATCAATGAATCAAAACCTGTTGATACATAGAATTTTAAAACCATTTGTACATTTTGACATTTTCTGACCAATATTTTTGACCATTTCTGATCATTTTCTGATACAATTCTTATTTTTTGTTAAACCAGACAATTTTTAATTCTCATCTTCTTAACCATTTGTCACCACGTCTGTACGTTAAGTACATATTTAAATGTATTTATTTATATTGAAAACAATTCAGAATGTCTTCAATCGAATAATGCAGTTTTAAGCTTATTTCAGACGTATTAATGGGCCTTTTTCGTTGTAGGTTTTTTCAATACAGAAGTTTCTAAACCTCGTTCGTAATCGTCATTTTATTAGGCTCTGGGTATATCGAGTTCTTAATACCGATTACGATAACAAATGACGCAACGACAAACAACACGAGAAGTATAATAACTATGTGGTATTAGCGATATATGTAATGTAGGTGGGCATATATATATATGTTTGTGCGTATGTATGTGTGTGTATATATATACATATTTCTGCCAAGTATACTGCAAACTGCGATGGAGAGATGAATCATCGCTCGTGAAACGATGGTTGAATCCGCTTATATATGTATGTCGTGCAGAAAACACTCATGTATACACGTAATTATTATTATACAAAGTGCCCCAAAAGTCGCATTAAAGCTATATGATGTACAGGCTAATGAACATTTAGATCTTTTTTCCTTGTCGACGCCAATTCAGTGCCGATTAGAAAAACTGAAAGTTGGTAGTGTCCACGCTCGAGCCTATCCGCTGTCGTTAATACTGAAAAAATTCAACGCCGATTAGAAAAACTGGAAGTTGGTAGTGTCCACGCTCGAGCCTATCCGCTGTCGTTAAAACGATACCGCACGCTTACCGATCCCTCTGATTGGCTATTACTAATTAATTTATATCTCGCATACTTCGCGTCTGAGAAAAAAATGTGACAAAAGACTTAATATCTTCAGAATTTGACAATTTAATTATGGTGCATTCTTGAACAGAACTTTTGTGACACATTGTAATGAATGACCGTGTTAAACGTTGGACGACGTCTAACTCGGTGGGCGACCTCGAAACTCTCACACTTCTCGCACGAATATCATCTCTGTCTTATTCTCGTCTGGATTCAATTTGTAAAAGTATTTAGAGCTAAAGACAAAACGCCACCAGTTCATTCTCTCTATGAAAAAAAAAAAAAATGTCAAATCTATTTTGGTCTGCATGTTTTCTTGTACCAGCGTTGTTCTTGGTGCTCAAAAATACTTGCGAGATACACGTAATTTTTTAATTTAAAATCACGCAACTTTTGACACATTTTTGCATGTTACTCTAAACTTGTTTTCGTACAATTATTTTATTGCTATTAGAAAAAGCAAGGTCAGATGATGGGTTATTTTTTTTTTGGAATTCAGTCGTCCCTGAATTTCATTTCAGTACACAATTTAACACCAAATTCATATACATAAAATATTTAGAGTACAGTTGCTAGCAAATATTTATTAATATTAACGTAAATTTTGTTTCCTGTGACGGAGGAGTCCGGCGAAAGTTCGTGACACTATACGTTAGTTTGCTTTAAATAAATATTCGTAATATGAAAACGCAGGTGTGGCGAAGCTTTCAAAAGTGATTAAAAACTTTATGAGCTTCAATTTTTTACGAGTGTTACAATGTAAATCTGATGAAATAACTATGGATTTATTCCCTTGTAAATATACACAATTGAAAACTTATTTCCAAATGTTATGTTACTATTAAAAATTATAATTCATTCTAACAAAATAGTTACAATACATGACAATTTTTATTATATATGAAATTGATGCTTAATGAATAAATGAATTAAAAAGTTTAATGCATTTAAACTTTTCTCAAAAATTATAGAAAAATATATTACTTTGTATATTTCACTTGCTATTTTTTAATTATGCCTTAACACGTTAGGGTACCGTTGCAGTATTATTTGTATTCGAAACTTGAATATAGTGAAACAGAATATTTTCATTTGGAGCGTTGGAAAATTATTGTCAACCGGTTTTACTGCCCTACGATGACGATAGTATTTACGTGAACGTTCATGGTCGTGTAGTCGTGTTGATCTTCAACAAAATTCCGTTCATCGATTACGATACTTCGTTAAACGTGTGCCACTTTACAATGGACCTGCTGCCTTGGAATGTGGAGCGGTTAAATGATCGTTTTTTTTTGCTCTTAACTTTATAAAACATTATTTTCAAGAAATTCAAGGGACGCGAATGAGGCGAAAATACAAAATTTATATTTTTATGTGATATTTTTATTATAATTGTGCTATTTGTATTTAGATTTCGTTTGAATCGATCGAGTACACAATTCTCGCGATGTCCGTGTCTCTTCAAGGGTGGAAAATCTTCACCGGAACGGGAAGTCATAAAACGTTATTCCAGCTAGTCGTTCCGTAATTAGATCTTCATCTCTTTCTCGTTTTTGTCCTCGGGTTTGTCGTTTATTGTACTTGTGAGTTTCATATTTTTACATTTTTTTAAACTCCATTCTACCAAGGCTCGAATGCCTCGGGAATATATATATATCTGTCTTTCTCACTTTGCTTCGTCATTGCAACCAAACACAGGATGCTGAGCTCGCTTTTTTCGCATCTAAAGATACGCGAGTATTTCATTGCAAGAGATTTTTCATGCTCGAATACATATACGTGTAATTTAGACGATAATACTTCATAAACAATCATACCTGCAAATAAGACAGTTTCACGGACGTGCGTTATAAGATAACCACGAAAGTTACATACTTGAATATCCCAGTATAGTGAACTCCACCCCAAATATCTCCACCAATAATGTCCCCATAATTTAATATTGAAACGAAAATAACCCATGTATTTGGTTAATATTCCTAAAATAATCCATCAAACTATACATCATCATCACACAATGTATCACCATAGATAATCATGCACCATACATCATCACATCAAACTATACTGCATTACACACCATACATCATCATATCACACCATACAGTATCATACGCCATACGTCATCACGTCACACTATACAGCATCACACACCCTTCATGATCATATTACACCATACAGTAGCATACACCATAAATCATCACATCACACTATACAGCATCACACATCATACATCATCACACACATTATTTGTAATGTTCGCACTATTATTTTAATTTCAATAAATACATTAATGTGTGGCATACACTATTCACAATGTTCGCACAATTATTTGATTTTGTAAATTAAATAATAATGATCTCAAAATAGTTCAACTACCAATAATCAACTTCGTTCGAATACAATTTTGCGAGATAATTCAGAACGAAATGTTATGCGCTATTCCCCGTAAATATTGTAGTACGTCGCGTTTATTATATATTGCATAACAACATTCTTGAGACGTGTATTTTTATGACGCATCCTCGACGTTGCTTAGCAATTGGTTCGCCATTTTTTTTTATTATTATTCTTAGGAATATTTTAATTTTTAATGGAAGATTATTGACTCTGGGATATTATTTCATTGGGATATTATCGCAAGGGAATATTTTGGTTTGGAACATTTAAGCAGGAATATTACTGACGAGATATTTTGGCATAAGTTATTGTGATCGACACCAAACCACGAATATGTATGGCTCATTCTTCGTTGAATGTACATACGTATATCATACAGTTAAAATATACCTATAGACGATTTGTTTGCAAATGGTTTAGGTTAGGTTAGGTTAGGAAAAATAATTAATTTCCCACTAAATTAAAACCAAAATGTTCATGTTTATTTATTAGATGAAATATTTTCTCTGGAATTTTATTATTATTCATTTTCGAACGTGACTGCAAGTTTCACACGGTCATTAATATTATATTTCAGTGGTGCTCTGCTCAAAATAAAATAGTTCTCGGCTAGGTACGTGCGGAGTCCTGAATATTCTATCGCTTCGAGAACAGAAGACGAGATTTATGTTGCTAGTTTTTGTCACCAAGAATTCATGCCCATACGGGTAAGTTAGTCTACCTGAAAAGACTACGCGTTCGCTGCAACTCTACAAATTTCTGTTCTAAAACTCGAAAACTATCCGAATGCGCCAAAAATCCTTTTAGGGGACGTCTTACAATATTAAAATAAAGGTGTATGCAAATTTTCAGATCAATATTCAGTTTCCGTTTTTTGGAAGTTTATCCCAATCTTTCTTAATTAACAAAAGTTATTCCAAATTTTTTGTTGTTCATGAGAAAACGATACGCCCATTAATTTTCACGGATAAAAACTGCCGTTTGTAGTGTTTTCGATTTTTTAACAAACGAAAAAACTAATATACTTTCCGTCAAACAGTTTCCAAGTTTTTCAAAATTTCTTTCCACGTCCTCTGTATTTTTATACATTTATTGTAATCATTTCTAGCTCAAGTTCCGCACACATGAATTTGCTTCGCATATACATAACAAATTTTTTTATTTGAACCTTCATTGGATAATATTTATTAGAATGTTATTTTATGTCGAGTAAACAGAAAATTTGAGAAATTTTCAAGAAATTTTAATTAATGACGAAATTACTATGCTCATTCTTTCAAATTTATTTGCACACGAATAAATAGAATCTTTTGGACGTGGAGGACGTTAACGTTCAATGAAATTCAAACAATAGAGTTCGGTTCACAAATAAAAACAAGCGACATGTAAAAAAAAAATATCAAACACATTAAAAGAGAGGAAGAGCGTCGCGACGATACGCGTGAGCGCCAAAAATATCCGGAGTTGCAGTTGGTGTGATCCACCAAGCGACCGGAAGAATCACGTACCCAGAATAGAACATGTAACATGGCGTTGACTAAGTATCCCGTTTGATATACAGTATACATATATTAATTTTTAAACGAAAAATGGGCATAATTTCAATCAGTACACCGTAAAAATTCTCTTTTTCCCCATAAATCGATGGATGCAAAATGTTTAGAACGTATCAAAAAATCATGATTTTGAAATTGACTTTCCTAAATGCAACGAACGAAATGCAACATTTCTGTAAGAATATTCAATGTACGATAAAAATGGACTCAATTCTTTTCGATTTCCTAAAAAAAAAAAACAGTTATTAAAATAATTAAAAAAACATAGAATAGACTATTAAAAAATAAAAATGTCAAAATATGGAATAAAGTTTTTCTTTGCTTACGAACAATCTGAAGAGTGCAATGCCATCGAGAATGAATAAATTCAAAAAGTGTTCGTTTGTTCAAACTTTTTCATTTGTCTGCATATGCTAAATATAGTTAATAGAAAAGTCTGGTTACGCACGGCTATAATACAATAATTGGACTTACGAGAGTGCGGAAGAGAAAGAGATAGGTAGGGTAGTCCAGTCGGTTTGGTCTCGCGAAAACACGAATATTTCGGTCGAGTCTCTGTTGGTCGCTCGGTGAAATCGGTCACGGTCATGCTTCCGAGCCTTCGTCAGTCTCTTTATCATTATTTGGCTTTGCCTCCACTCTCTATCACATTTTCACAACTATATTCTGGTTCATTTACGTCCTCGAGATCCCAGAAACAAGAGCAAATTTAATTTAAACATTTTGTCGATATATTGATTGTGTTAATATCGTGATTCCATCAATATTCATTAACCACAGCTGTAATGAATATTTGAAAATTTGAAATAGTATCCCCTGTTCGAACAATAGAGAATTCTCATTCTCGTATTTAATTTAATGCAAAATTGCAGCACAAAATTTGAAAAAAACTTTACATTTCGCACAATTTTCAAAATCGTCCTGACGTTTGTAATTTTTAATTATGCTGAAATTTTTATCGTTGATATGCAACAAATATTCTTTTTTTTATTTAAAGCCCACCATCTGCTTACAACTTTAAGACACGAAAATTAGCCAGTTTTTTTAAGGCCCGAATCAGTTAATTATTTTATTGATCTATACATCCAAATCTTCGTTTCTCTTTGAATCTGGAAATTCTTAACCCAAAATTCGAATATCTTGAAACTCAATTTATAAATGTAATGCTCAAGCTTGTTTACAACTATGTTAGTGAGCAATTTTTTTTTCGTGTTTACAGAATCTCGAGAATGTTATTACATTCATTTTTCACAGAGTACATTCAAGGATGTAAAGCATTCAAAAATTTCTTTTCCAGAACGCAAACGTACAGAAACATTCGAAACGAAATACATTCGTAACTTTCTGAGCAATTCTTTTGATCAACAAAGACTGGGCATTGAAAAAAAAATACAAAAAACTGAACTTTAAAATTAAAATAAAAAAATTAAACTATTATCGACAATATGCAAATAAAAATTTTCTGAAGCATTGCATAAACCATTTTAAAACAATAATGTTGTCAGAAAAAACCTTGAAACTAAAAAAAACATTCTCGAACATTACAAAATTCTAATAACATTCTTACCATCTCTTTTGGACATAACGATTGGGAAAAAACTCCTCAAACACTTAAAATTCCACACACGTTATGAATTTGACAGAAATCAAATAAAACAGGTATCTTTAAACGTAGATGTTCAAGATATGAAAATATCAAACATGTTCTGGGTACATTTGGGGACTTTAAGGAATCTCCGTCACGTAGGGCCGGTTTGCGTGGGCGCATAATCAGGGTCCTTTTTTTTTTTTAAATAATTCGCATGTTTCTCATGATACAGTTGGTTATAAACGTATTATCGATAATTTTATACAAAAATTATTAGTTGTACATCGATAAATAAATACCGTAAAATTAGTACAATTTTATGTTACGGTACTGCGTAGAGAAGTACGGCAACGTCGCAATTCTCCATCTCATTCTCTCCCCGATTTCTTTGTCGTACTCATGACATCCATCTGACCGCGGCTCATCGCGTGTTATTGTGTACAAAATTTTCGATTTTTAAAAGAGCTTATGGTATATTATTTATTGAAAAAATGCATTGATCAAACAGTTCAACAGCTCAGAGAGACTTGATTAGATACATATATTTTGCTTTGGTAATTTATTAAGATATTTATAATTTTTAATAAACGCTATGTGATATGAAATTTCTAAGCTGTCTGTGTACTTTGTAATAAAAATTAATTTTTCATTATTTTTGAGAAATAGATGACTGCTTTCATTAATCGATTAAATTATTTATTTTATTACGATGAAACCAACTTTTCTACCTAGCGGCAATTACAAACCAATGTAAGGTTAGGTAGCTGATGATTTAAATCTCGCGCATGCGTTTCTGCTACATACAGAACACCTGATTTTTGCGACGCTGTCGAATCTTCATGCGGTTGCGAAACCTGTTAGAACTTCAAGTATTTCGACATTATAACATTAAATATCTTTTTACATAAGTTGTTGACCCAAAAGTTTTTTATTGTATTTGGAATCCTTATAACCTAATCAACGTTACTGTAGTTTTTGTTCAATATCTGTTACGTGAATGCGAAGATGTCACTTGATACAAGTCTTTTGAGGGTGACTTTTCCATAAGCTCTGTATTAAAAATCCCAACTTTAATAATTATTATCTCTCTTATTTAGTCGTTGACCTTACCGAAACTTTGCATACGTGAATATGGGTACTTTATCCACGATATACTTAAAAATTATTTTTTTCTGTTGGTGAGACGTTCGTGACGGAGCCTCCTTAAGATTTTTTTTATATAGCATAAAACGCAATATATTTGTATGGTAGAAACTTTATTAGTCTTAAACATTTTGACATATGTATGCGCATAAAATATATCGACATCCAAATACACGAATATATGTACGCACGAATATGTGAATATGTAGATACGTATCATATTCATATACGAATATGTGAATATGTAGATATGTATCCATATATCTGGAACGCGTTATTTTTTCGTCTCGTAGAAATTTTTAACGATCATTTTAATTAGCTCTCATTGTATGGGCTGCCGTGTGGCGGAATAACCGCGTTTACAAACATTCTATTTGCGGACGAATCGTAAAGGCAGACTGTTTTATTCGGGGCTTTCGCTTGCTCGATCTTTTTTTCTTTTTCGAGATCCGTGTGTATGTACACTCAAAGACTCATCGTACATTCATTATAACGACAAAACAGGAAAAAAGTTTAATACCGTACATTATTTTTATTATTATCATTACTATTTAATGCTTTGTACCAGACGTAATGACGAAAATATTTATTGTCTTTAGTTCATAATTTTATACGAACATTAGAACCAATTTTATCTCTGAAATATTTACATTGTTTATTTACTATTCGGTTCATAGCAACTGCAATTCTCTGTGAAGAAAAAGAGTTTTCTAGAAGTGACGGAGCTGTAAATTTATTCATTCAGAAATTTATTTTTATGAATTTACCATTTCCGCTTTACCATTACCAATTCCATTGTTGTCACGTTTATTATTGTCGACAAAATATGTGTTAGAAATTTTTGCCATGTCGTTATACAATAAAACGATAAAAAATAAGAACTTCAAAAAAATCCACATTTTTTCGATCATAGAATATCTTCTAGTGAAAATTGGATTCATATATGAATTATAATTTCGCAGCTCCCGCGATCTCTTAATTATTTTCGTCTCTGCATCTCAGTCCCTCTTTCTTTCACACTGTATCAAGCTCGACCTCGCTCCACGAGGGAATTCATTGAAATTAGTCGGGGTGAAAAAAAGATATTCCGCTTATAAAGATATAAGTTCGTATATAATGCACGAACGTTGCATCAACGTAAGATGCACTCAGACTCAGACATATGAGGGTGTGTGTTTCTATATATGCACCGAAACTACGTAAGTGTTTTTTCGTAGGTGTATGCATGCGTGTCCATATTAAAACGTGCAGACCCATATACACACATAGTCACCTATACAGGGTGACAATTTTTTTCTAATATTACATATTTCTGTATTACGATTTTCCAATTTATTAATAAACAAACAGAGATAGGTTATCAAATCCATTGCATATAATTGCATCAAAATAAAACAAAAAAACGTGGAATCGTTATTGAAAATAGTCACAGAACTGAAAATAATAACAATAAAAACCTTACCAACCCTAAAAGTGTTGTTTAAAAATTTGCACATTTGACTCAGGCGATTTTGGTTAGATTTATGTTCGATACTAGTAATAATTAGGTTCAAATTGAAAAATATGTTTCGCAGTTCAACGAAATTATTCATATTAATCAATTTTATACCATTAGTGGTGATGTTATCTGCATAAAAAGAAACTAAAGATATATTTTCTTTAATAAAAGAAAACGATTTGGACGACCAATATATACAATAAAATGAGTATCGACCATGCAAGCAAATATTTGATGTCCTGAAGTGAACGAAATATAACATTGGACGTATTTGATTTGACGTTGCCATTAGTAAGGTCATCAAATTTATATTGAATCAACAAAATTCTCTTCTTAGTATAATCAGGGCCACCCTCTACATATATTTGTAGTTCTTTATGTATGCATACATGTATATATTGGTTTTTATTTCGTCTCCTTCAAGTTAGCGTTTCATGGTCGTCATCGTCTCGTTGTACCACGACGTAGAAGTGCAAGACGTCCTTCATGGTAACGTGAACATGGGAATAACACAGCCCATCAGGGGGGGGGGGGGGGAACACCCTTGTTAAATTCTCGTCAGTTCAATTTTTTGTTCACAAGCACATGATGCCGATGATCCGCTGATCAATTTATATGCCCTATAAACTCATGGGGTATTCCACATAAAATCAACCAGTGATAGCTCAGAATCTCCGTTACTGTTTCGTCTATAATATTTTTAATACAGAAGATAACAGAGCTTCAATAACCATAATAAATTTAATTTGAATAAAAGGTTTTTCGACGATGTAAAATTTTTATACAAATTTCGGAATCGTATATTTTTAAAAAAGGAATACTTTTTCCAAATATTTCTCAATTCACATGTAACATATGTCATTTTTTATTTTCAGGTTTCGGAATTTTTTTTCTCGTTGATTTGTTAATCGATGTCGTGAATACACATAATTTAAGTGTCCAAAAATTGAATATTTTCGTAGTTGTAACGTTTTATTATTAACACCATAGTTCGATACTAGTGAAGGTTCTAAAAATAATACAAATCACCAATTAGAAGTCTCATGTAGAAAATACGTAGGAAAAATATTCGAATAAAAAACTAAAAAGTCGACCATCAAATTTTATGACGATGCCTTAATTATATTTATTATTATCATCGTTATTAATTTTATTAGTGTTTATATTCTGACACTTTTATTGCATAGCTATTTTTCGATACTAACAATTAGACACGTGTTTATATTTACAAACTTTCAATGATACCATTGGAAGAAAAAACAGAGCCAAGGTGAATGGGCAAGATTCCAAGACAAGGAAGTCGAGGGACGGTCTAGTGAACTTTACAAACTCTGTTATAATATCATTATTCAAATAATAATGAGTAACAAACATAATAACAATATTAAAAGGATATTTTGTTTTTCTTGATTTTTTACAAATTCTTGAAAAATAATTTCCGGGATGCAGCGATAAATTAATTTAATATCCCTCAGGCGGTTGACTATATTTGTTACTATTTTATACGCAACATTCAAGCCGTCCATTCAATACCTTTATTAAAAAAAAAAAAAAATCATTAGGACAATGACATAGTTTTTCCTTCTCAAAGGTCGTTAATTATTATAAAAAAAGTATATGTGATTTTTGGACAATGACAAAACACATGCGTTGAAAAAAATGCAGCTGTGCTCGTTTTCACGAGAATAACAATTTTTTTTGTACATATATCATGTGTGAATTAATCACCCGGCTAGCCACCGAAGTATCACTGAAATGCATTTCTGATACAATTCGTGTGACGCAACCCTCTGGCATCACACGAGACTTTGATCTCGTGACGATGACTCATCCGACTATTTTCATATCGTACATTGTTTTTTTGTCTCTTATTTACTCTTTTCATTGATAGTATTTTATTGATTTAAAACAAAATTGTTTTCCCGATTTTACAACGAGAATTAATACTTTCGAAATCATTTTTTTTTTCTACAATACATTTAATGTGTGAATGTGAAAAAATTAAAAGAGATAAAGGGGAATGGTGATGATGATAAATCAAGAAGATGAATTACTGAATAGGAAGGAAATTATCTCGCGTTTAAAATAGCCTAAATACCTTCCACGAATTTTGGTTGAAAAATGTGAAACATTTTTATTTTTTTTTTCTTATAAAGTTATTACACTCACGAGTCTAGTGAAAATATTCAGGTTCATTTATATAAAAGAGTTGACCTAACATTGAAATCTACAATTTTTATTATTTTTAGTAGTAAATGGCCGATGAAAATAAATTTTTGAAAAAATTCTATCGACAAAATAATTTTTATAACGTTAATAGTTATCTGCATGCAGTGCCTTAATATTGACCGGATATCGAGAAAAAATAAAATCGCTTAATCATCCTTACCGCTACATTCTCTATATATATTTTTTAATTTTTTGCAACAGTCATAAAACTAAAGGAAAAGAGCGCTGACCTCGGTTCGCTCTGCTTTCGTTCTTTTCATCATAAAATCGTGCTAATCGCGACGAAGTCTGTTTGCTCTCGGCTTTCTCCAACTTGACGCGAGAGCCTTGCTCCCGTCCAGAAAACATCGAGAATTATGTACGATCGAAGTGCGTGTGTACCCGAGCTGCATCAATTATCGCTGCAAACTAACCGTATATATGTATACATTCACTCCACACTCGATCTCGATGCGTCTATCATGCGACAATCCAGAGAGTGAAAAAATACAAGAATAATGCGCAAAATTCAATCTGTAAGGCAGCGATTCTTTTCTAAATTTGCCGTAACCATCCCATTAAAAAAAAAAAAAAAGTTTTTCAGAACGTCTACCATTTTATTTCATTTTCCTTTTATTTATTAAATGCCTGTAAATTTATTTATCTCTTGAAAAAATTTTATTTCTTGAGGTTCGCAAAATGATCTCGAATGTTCTTCAATTTTTCACCGCCCTTTGCCTTTGTTATTGAATTTCTGAAACTTTATCATTTTTGAACAAATACATATCAAGTTAGTTTTTATATTATCGTCTATTTCCTATTCAGAACACATTTTTTTACTAATTAACAACGTCAATTGACTCATTCCCGTATATTATCAAAATATTATATTTCAAAAGTTCCATTCGAAAAACTTCGTCTAAGTTTCATTCGAAAAATTGATCAGATAATATTTTATTGATAAAATTAAGTTTTGAAATCGTTCTGTATCATTTTACAAACAATAAACATTTTTCCGGTCGAAAAATGTCTACTGTTCTGATACAATCCTTCTTTCCTTATATCGCATGGTGGAGTGTATTAAAAAAATTTAATTGTCGTGACTTACAGTTAAAATTCTTATTAATTATGTACGATTGAGAGAAAGAGAAAGTTGCGAAAAGGCGATATCTTGAGACTCGAGAAACTTCAAATTCCATCCACCAGAGAGCGTTTGTGACGATAACGTGACGACTCAGTAAACTGCTACAAATTATTATTATCATCATTATTATTATAACTGTTGTTATTATCAGGATCATCACTATTACTACTAAAGCTTTGCACATGCATACTTAACAGTGACTCTTCGATGAGGACGGCCTAATTATGAGAGACTTGAATCAAGCCCATTCCGACGAGCATCATTATATGATGAATGTTTATCGTTCTAGCACATCCCGCCCCATTAAAAATCTCCCAGGGAAACAATTTTGCGAAATTCCAAGTTTTTCGTTCAAAATTTTTCAATGTTACACAGGAGGAATTTGAATGTAAATAATATTCCGGAATGCAGAGTAATAATACATACATATATATGTCGGTTTTTAGTTAGTCGTGTAACGTGATTAACGATGTGTAACTAGTATTTCTTCTGTCTATTTATTTCCGCGTTCATCCGACAAATAATTACTTCTCGCTTTTTTGCAGATCAACGGCTTGAAAATGTTTAAAAATGCAAAAATTGCACGTTTGTTGTTTCTTGATTAACGAATGTACGTCAATGATTTTTCTGAATTAATTACTGCAGTATTGAATTTTTTGATCCAGGCGTATTTTTAATCCACTTTCATAGTTAAGACAAAGTATTTACAAGAGAGGATTATTTGTTGTTAACTATATATATATATATATATATATATATATATATATATATATATATAGTTCGAAATTACTCATTGCGTTGGTACAAAATGCGTCAAGGCCAGATGTTATATTCAATCTTCAAAATGAGACTAATGAATTTTGCAACAGTTGTATATTTTAATCCACATACTTATGTATTACGTAGATAAAATCTCGCATAGAATTACACATTTCCTTGCAGTGAAATATAAGACTTAAAAAAATCTTTTAGTGCAACAAATATTTACATTTTTTCCGATCGCGTTCTCATCCGATGTGTTTTTTTTTTTTTAATTATAAATCTACAAGCTCAATTTTCTTAATGCAGAAAAAAAGTAAATTATCGTGAGCTAATGTAATTCTTTCCATTTTCAACTTTCAGCGTTAGTATTTAAAATGAAAAAATGACAGAAAATTGCGAATAAATCAGAATACAACAATATTGAGAAATTTATAAATCAAAAAATATTCGACATAAAAATCTGACAAAAATACCGATCATTCAATGTATCCTGAGGATTGCTCAATAAACTTAACAAGGAAGTTGATATACCCAGACATTAAAGTTTGCATTCCAACGATGCAAATTTCAATGACAGAGACATTGTCCGATTCAATTCGGAATGCCCCATATATATACACGTTTGTATATGATATGGGGTATTAGATGAAACGACGTGCATAACTTAAGTATATATATATATGTGTACTAGGATGACCGTTCCATTGATCCGATTAGAGGAAGCCTCATTCTGGTGTATATGTAACTCTTTTTTTCTCTATCTTTCTCTCTTTCGCTGTCTCTCTTCCTCTTTCTCGCTTTCACGCACCACAGCTTTGTAAATATACCAGGAAGCATCAGAAGCTAGGCTCGAAGCCAATAACGAAATGCCACGCTCTTTCGACAAAAATATTTCACTTTTTTCACCGAGGATTTTTGAATGAGTCATTTTAAAACATGAAATATTTTTTTCTTGTGGATATTAATTTTGAGCTTTTTAGGAAATTCTCAAATTCGTTAATGTTTTTTTTTTCCAATTAATCGAAACAATTCTAAAAAAAAATTTAACCCCAAAAGATGAATGCGATCTAAATTTACATGTATTTTTTGAATGTCTGTCAATATTTATATTGATAAAATTTTAATCTTCAATAAATATTTGGTTTTAAACTTAAATCCCGCTGTTTTATATAAGATGGCGTAACTCGTATTATTTTCATAGAAGTAATACTAAAACTATACTCTGTTGAAGCATTGGACATAACCTACAATATTCAGTATTTGAAAGTGAATCCACTTGTACACACTACTTTTTTTATAATATTGAAAATGTCAGGTTTTGAACCAACGAAACAGCATATACGGGAAGCTTTGCTTTTTTGCTTTAATTTAAGAAAAAGTGCTGCTGAAAGTCATCGTTTGCTTCAAGAAGCTTACGATGAACATGCTCTATCTGAGACAACGTGCAGAGATTGGTTTGGACGATTCAAAAGTGGCGATTTGACCTTAAAGACAAAAACGTCCAGGATAGCCGAAAAAATTTGAAGATGAAGAATTGGAGGCCTTACTCAATAAAGATCGATGTCAGACCCTTAAAAAATTGTCTGATACATTAAACGTTACTGAAATGGCTATTAGCAAACGTTTATATAATCTTGGACTGATTCAAAAACCGGGAAATTTGTTACCACATCAATTAAACGAGAGACAACTCGAAAAGCGAAAAACGATTTGTGAATTGCTGCTTGAACGATGCGAAACGAAGTCATTTTTACATCGAATCGTGACTGGTGATGAGAAATGGGTTTATTATGAAAATCCCAAACGAAAAAAAGCATGGGTATTGCCAGGTAAACCAGATCCATCAACGCCGAAACGCAATATTCATGCTCAAAAGGTGATGCTGTGTGTTTGGTGGGATCAATAAGGTATGGGTACCACGAGTTGCTGAAATCGGGTGAAACGATCACAGCTGTTCGCTATAAACAACAATTAATGAAACTAAACCAGGAGTTGAAAAAAAGCGGCCTGAGTACGCCAAACGTCATAACAAAATAATTTTGCTCCATGAAAATGCTCGGCCACATGTAGCAGAAACCGTAAAAATGTATATAAAGGACATGAACTGGGAAGTCTTAGCTCACCCGTCGTATTCACCGGACATAGCACCGTCTGATTATCATTTGTTTCGAGCGATTCTGCATGATTTGCCATCACAGCATTTCAAGTCTTTTGAAGATATCAAAAAATGGATCGTTGAATGGATCGCCTCAAAAAGCAACGATTTCTATTGGCGAATCCATTTCTTGCGTGAAAGATAGGAATAGGTCATAGCTTCCGCAGGACAATACTTGGAATAAAATAGAATGTCCTGTAAACTATAAATATTTTTTTTTATTCAAAAACAGCCTGAATTAAGTTTAAAACCCAATAAACAACAGCAGACAGTAGTAATATCGTCAAAGAATATCCTTGATTCTGGTAGCTGAAAAATGAAATTTCAATCGCCGGAGTATAATCAAAATTGACTACAATTTCGTAAACCAATGAATACTGTACAGTACACTGTATTTTGAAGATAAAAACATTGATAAATCTACAACTTTTAATAATGATTCCCTCGAGGACATAAACAAAAACAGATTTTCATAGCTTGATAAAAAGAAGAATGAAAAATTGATCGTATTCTTTTAACCACCGTAGGTTTGTATCCGTTGCACTTGTTGAGTGTCACGAATTGTCGAGCTAATCGTTATGGTCGTGTGGAACTCGAGTGCGAGTGTACCCATCGACGATTTTCTATATATGTATATGTAGGTTCGAGAATGATCAAGCGTGTCAGGAACAATAGTGACGTCCAGGTAACTCGTTAAATTTATAAGTCTCTAATATGTGCCCGGATCTCGATCGTTACGCCGAAGTAATCGCGATTTCCGTTGGACTCCCATTGTTGTTATGTCACCATTTGTACACTTGTTTTTTTACTCTTCCGGTGGGTAGACTTTTTTCTCGCATGACCTGGGTCTAATCCGGAAACCCTGAAAACATTTTCAAGGCTAGAGAATCGATCGAGCATTTGATTAATCCTAGTAATAATAATAACAGTATCAAGGAGGAATTGCACTAGTTTACGGATTTATACTTTTTCTTTAGTACAAAAACGAAGTAACATTTTTCGACGTATTTTGAGCCACTGAATTCGAATCCGGTGGCAAAAAATTATTTCAGGTAAAGTCCTTCAAATTCATTCATTTGGCAGTATTAATGTTTGGGGTAATTTGTTATCCCTGGAATTATCAATCAAGTGGTGATAATCAAGTTTCCGCTGGTTGTCATCAGCAGAAACTCAGTAAAAATATAGCCGCCTGTATTGACCGGATTTTCCACAGTTTCCTTTGGCCCGCGAGCAAATTGCAGTAGTGCATTAGTAGAAAAAGATTATCTTTGCATGGAGACCATTCTTAGGGGGTTTTACACGAACATGCCAGTTAGCGAAATAGGGGAATAATGAGGTTAAAGTGATATGATGGCCTCGTAAAAACTCGCACGGGTATACGCAGAAACATCAAAGATTACAAAAAAACAAAATATAACGCAATAGATGCACATATGGCACTAAAATTCATTTTTTGTGCTTCCACTTCGATTTCTACTCAGCTGATTTAGATGCATCGAGTGATGAATAAGGCGAGCGTTTTCATCAAGATTTAAATAAAATCGATAAACCTTATCAAGGTTATTAGTATGAAAACATGCTAGGAAACTACTGCTGGACTTTAATACGTGAAACCAGTCCAAAATCGTACAAAAACCAGAAATTCAGTGCTCAACAGTTTTAACTTATAATATTTTACATAGAACTATATAAAATTTAACTTTATACTTCAAAATTTACTTATTGATGTTTCTTAACAAAACAGACCTGATAAAACGTTTTCGATTACGGATTCGTTTTCAACATCAACAACCAAATAAGAAAATCATGTTCGGATTATTTAATACAAAACCTTGTAATCATTATTATAATAATAGAAAAGTAATGATAATTATCCGATTAATAATAATAATTAAAATAATAATATAATCGTAATAATAGTCCACCGATGCCTTTCACGTTATTAACAGATTTTTCTTTTCCAATGCAATCTTCAGAAGATTTATCTTCATTCAACATTTTAATTAAATAAATTTTTGCAATACCATTTTATAGAAACATATCGGTTCTAAAAAATTCCATGATTTTTACAATTTCATCAGAATAATTTAAAAATTCAAAAAAATCAATCATTTCTAATCCTCAAGATCCTAAGTTTCGAAAAAATCACTTTTGGTTTACCTCACTGACACGAATAATTTTGAAATTCTAGAATTCCGAAGATTCATAAATTATTCATGTGGAATATCTGAAAATTCGGAGTCTGGCAAAAAGCCGAAAACCTCGTAAACATAAAAACATTCAATTTCAATACCATGTCTGTCGATCCGTGCTCTGTAATTGTTCTGTCTCATTCTCATGTCTCTGAACTTTAATGATTTTCACTACATATGTAGGTCTGGTAACTTTGTACGTACATACGTCAAAGACTGCTTATCGGTCTCATAAATATACACGATATGTAACGTCAAATATAGATATCCAAGAATAGATAGGCTGTCTCGTTTATATTTAGAAAATAGAATCACGATGGCAGTGTTCGTGAGTCTCCGTCGGCAACTTTTGCATATATCTGTAATCGGACATTGTATATACGTGCAAGGTTTACAGTACCGGTAACTTTACTTGTGAGCAATAAAAATAAAAATATTTATCAAACTATTTGACTTTCTTTTCGATGTTATTCAATTATTATTTAAATTCAATATGATACATTTTGTATTATTTCTTACTTGAGAGGTAAAAATAAGTACGATCAGGCCTTGCAATTTGCTCAAATTTGTCTTAAGGCGAGCTACCACTTTAGATGCTTCAAAAAATCAATTTTTTCTCATTTCATAAATCGTAAGCAAAATATCTTAAGAATACACCCTGAAAAATTTCAAAACGATATTCGGATTCCTTCTAACGATATATATATAAATGATAAAGACTCTCCGCCCGCTCGACTCCCAAGCGCGCTCAAACTTTAAACGTGTTTTTCTCGAAACAACATTTTTTCAATTTGCGGGAATCATAACTCGAAAACTAATTGATGGATCATCTTCAAATTTGGAATACGTTTACATAATATAATTTATTAAAACATGAACCTAAAGTCGGAAAGATTAGATTGTTTAAAATATATTTATTATTGCAAAATGACGGAGAAAAAAATGCTAAAAATCGATCATTTTTTTCAAACACGTTCCAACATTGAATTCTCGATTTTTTTTTTTCAAAATTTAGGTTCATGTTCTTAAAAAACATCTCAAGAATGTATAAAAATTTGTTGGACTATTTCAGATGCGAATTACGAGCTGCACAATTCCCGCAGATCGACAACTACGATGCGAACACGCCAAGGGACACAGCGGATTACAGCTTAATTAATGCATGAAATAACTTGAAAAAATTACCAGAGATATATGAAAATATGAATAAATTATTATCAGAGTTACGGAAATTTCCGTTTTTTTTTTTCACAATGAAAAAAATCCAAAAATCATCTAATTTTCGGTCTCCTAAAATGGTTGCTCGCCTTAATTGTTTTCATCTTAATTAATTATAATCAATTTTCTCCTTTTAATACAATATTTTTTTCTAAAATGATCGATATTTGGCTATTTATTGCGTATCGAGTTTGTAACAAAGTCTCGCAAAACTGGAACAGACTTTTTATGCAAACAGTATTGCAAGACTTTCTTACCATCCCAATGTTTCACATATATTTCAGAAATTCTTTCTATTGATTTGTTTCGGCTAAATTTTACTAGCTGAATATTTATAGTATTAAAAAATTTCATTTATTTCATTCATGGTTATAATAATGTTGATTACAATTTTTTTTACAGAATTCATTTGGAAGACCGGACTCTATAGTGGCAGCGGAAACTCTAGCAAATCACGTGCGATGCAACAATTCTTTTGTTCATGCAGTTTTTCAAGCTCAATTTCGTTCGAGTCTGACGTGTCCAAGATGTCATAGGCAATCAAATACATTTGATCCTTTCCTCTGCGTATCGGTGCCCGTACCACAGCATCATCGCCAGATAAATCTATACGTTAATGTTTTATACACGTCGCAGCAACCGCGACAAGTGAGAATTGGTGTCAGCGTTAATCAGGCATCGAACGTCAAAGAACTGAGGGATATCCTCGCGAGTGATACTGGCATTGATGAGAATCATATGCTACTCACGGAAATTCACGATGAAGGTTTTCACAGGTACAATCTTATTTTTCCATCTCGGTTTTAAGTGTTTACAATCAACAAACTCATTAATTACTCATTTTAACCGTGAATTAATGATAATTTAAACAATTCAATAGAGAAGCCAATAAGAATAACTTTTTTCAAAAACAAGTAACTAATAAAATTTCAAAAGTTGTAAATAAATAAATTAGTCTTCGTTATAAAAACACTTGAAATTTTTTCGTTTTTTCAAACATCTTTATTTATGACAATGCCAAACTTTTTTTTTTTAATATTCCTGGCATAATTTACAAATAAATTTAATTAATAGCAATTCATTAGCTTCAGTAAACAGATAAGCAATCAAGCTAAATAAAACAATAAAAGGTAATATAATAAATAGTATTAATCAAAAATATATTTGAATCCACAGAACTTTCTCCGACTGCCAGCCATTGTCGGTAATAACGGAAAATGATCCGCTCTACTGCATCGAATTACCGCAGTTGAAGGAACCAACGGAGCAAGCGTATATTCTTTTGGTGTGGGTGAACGTTTTGGTCAAGGGTGAGCTACGTGAGCGTTTCGGAAGCCCTTATACGATGCAAGTATCGCGGGAAACGTCTTACGAAGATTTGCAAAAATTATTATTAAAAGAAATGCATTCGACGTTGAGCGACGACGTTTTAACATCGAGCCAAAATCCTGGTTTGTTCAATATTCGAGTTGCCGATCCTGCGGCGACGCCGATCCAGGACGAGCATCCTTGTATAGATCCTGGTGTTGAGCATCCTCTTTACGTCGAACAAATAGAACAAGCGTTGTCGCTGTGTGCCGATGATTCTGGACCGCAACACGTCAAACTTATCCTCGAATGGGACGACGCGACGAAAAGTAAAATAATTCAAGACGACACCGATTCGATCGAAGAACACGCTTCGGTAAAACAATTAAAAACTAATTCCGAACTGGGAGGAGCTGTAACACTGGAGGAATGTTTCGATCTTTATACACGAGCTGAAATTCTTGGCGCTGAGGATGCTTGGCACTGTCCTTACTGCAACAAAAAACAGGAAGTCGTGAAGAAACTTGGTTTATGGTCGTTGCCCGATATTTTGGTCATACATTTGAAACGCTTTCGCCAACAAACCCGACAACGATCGACTTCGAAACTCACAATACTCGTGGATTTTCCACTTTACGGTTTCGATATGACGCCACATTTGGCCCATACCGTTACGAGTCATACCAACAGCGTAAACAGCCTGGTTGGCCACGGTTGGTCACCTTGGAAAAAACCAAGACCACGCAATCAACCAAATTTGCCAAAATACGACGAAAATGTTTATGATCTTTACGCCATTTGCAATCATCACGGACAGGATCTTCAGGGTGGACATTACACCGCTTATTGTCGTAATCCTTACGATACACAATGGTACTGTTTCGACGATACAAGAGTCGAAACCGTCACCGACACGAATCTTATCACGAATTCAGCTTACATGCTCTTTTATCAGAGACGAGGATTGTCCAATAATTCAATCGGCAATTCCTCCGCTGCATCCACAAGCTCCGCTGGATCGGGACTCGATCATTGGGTCTCCCGTATGCCACCCTTTCAATTTAACAATAAAAATTCTTCCAACACGGGCAACAACAAACAGAGCAAATCACAGGAAATGCTTTGTCAGGAGAAAATTGTCGAAGAAAAGAATTTAAATAATTTCAGTCGTGGCTGTCGGAATTATGCGACCCTACAACCTAACAAGAGGAATGTCGGGACGGAAACTGAGACTGGAGAAACCGATCATTATTCGGACGACGAGACACCGTCGAGACGAGAATGGGTTGGTCTACATGCTTTTTTTTTTAATGCATCGTAAATAGAAACAATAAATGTTTGCATGAATGAGCTTAAAGGGCTCATTTCTTCACATATCTTCGAAGATAATTATTGGTATTGCTACTAAATCCATTTAAAATCTAGTAATACTTATTTCTGACACTTCTCATACACCATACATTCTCACTCTTGAGAAATACTTTTGTATAACTCATCCGAAACATTGAATATTAAACTTTTATTTCACATAAAATAATTGAAAAGTTTTCGCAAAAAAAAATATTCGAAATAAAATATAAATCTGAAGAAAATTATGGTTTCTAGCAAGCTGCAAAATACTTAAAATGAATTCCCTTTTCAGACATAAGCAGCAAATAAATTTAATCCATACATATTCGTAAAAAAAAATCAATCATTTTGCAAGTACACATTATTTCTCACTGTCGTCCGTTAAGGTAGTAGTCTCGCTACGGTCACATTCAAAAGTTAACTTTCCGATCAATGTTCGAAAACTCAGATACAACTTACAGAATAATCTAATAATGGTAGTTATATCTTACAGGAATCCAAAAATATGTGGACTTTCGAGTGAAATGTCTAATATAAAATTTAGAGTTTCAGAAATAACCACGTTTCCCTATCTAATACACATAACTTAAACTTTATAGTGCTATATCTCCGAAACTAAGTGGTCAAAATCTTGGTATTTTTTTGAGAAACTTTGTCATATGTTCCTCTGTAAATAACAATGAAAAAAAAAATCTGTAGTAAATTTTCGGAGTTATTGCGTGAAATGTGAAATTTTCTACCGCTCCCCATCAGAACACCTGTAAAATCTTTGATTTCCCATATCTCGAATATGGGATGGTGAATCCTTTTGAAATTTTGCACGTAATTAGATAACAGTGTCCTGAATGTGTCCTCAAAAATTAAAAAAATTCGAAGTGAAGAAAATTAATTTAAAAAAACGAAGATGAGATTAGTGAAATAAATATAAAAAAGAAAAGAAAATAATTGGAGCTTTTCGTTTACAGGCGTCACCGAAACCAGTGAGGAAGACATCGTCAATAACGCTCTCACCTCTGATGCCACCCCCTGTAATAGGTGACGAAATCAACGATCCGGAGACAGCTGTGATACACGAGTCGACCTTGTAACACACGATTTAAGCCAGGCTCGTGAAACAGTACTGGCTTCTACAAATTCGAAAACCGAATTAACAAAATGGAAGGAATAGAAAACAAGCAAAAAACAAGAATGAAAATTTCCTTCGGGCTGTGGTATTCGCGTGCCAATGGAAAACCCCGCCGAGCAGAGACAAAAGTAGAAGAACAAACTTTAGAAGAACGAGCGACAAAAATACATCTATATATAGAAGAAGTAAAAAAAAAATATACATAGAGGAAAAGCAAAAAAAAATACAAACCAATAATAATTTCATCAGTTGCCAAGGTCCGTAAAACTCGTGATAAAGTAAAGCGGCGCTTAAAATTTCCCAGACCTTAGTTTCGGAATAATTCCCAATTAGATCGCAACATTTCTACGTCTTTTCATATATATTAAAAAGTAAAAACAAAAAAGCGTGCAACGTGAGATCTCAAAAGAAAAAAAAAGAAATATCTACACGCGAATCGTCTACGTGAAAAAAAATCGGTATTCATTTTCGCGGATTCACGTCTGCGACACAAATAATAATCAATGAGATTTTTCTTTTCTTCGTTATCTGTGAATTAAGGAACGTTTCCTCTATGCGATAATGTGTGTATAATCGTGTGCATGATTTATCCTTTTTTTCATAACGACAATGACAATTTTTCGTTCTCTAATTAATCCGCAAATGTTCATGAACGATGTCAATTTCAGACACGTTTTTACAGGTTATAAAAAAAAGTTACGATTTAGAAATAACGTTCGGAGATCATCTTTACGATTTTCTACTAAATTGAAACGATAAAAAAAATTGTCGTAGACGTTCAATGACAGATTTGAAAAATTTATACGTGGCCATTTTATGTAGCTCGAAGTGCTCAAAAAAACGATTGTATGCGACAATATTTCGAAAAAAATACGTTACTTGCGCAAAAAATGCGGACGAGTTCCTATCCTGCCGAATATTCTTTGATCGTTGACTGAAAACTTTGGAAAAAAATCTCTCAATGTTCTTTATAAAAAAAATGTGCCTGAAGAAAAAGAAGAGAAAATATTTCATGGATTTTTTTCTCGTCTGTGAACAATGACAAAATTAGGTTGTGCTTAATAATTCATCCAAAAATACTTTGAGAATTCAACTCAAGACAATTCAAAGACTTAACCACATTTTTTTATTTCATTATTTGTGACCTTGATGTGAGTGGCAGCTTCGTGAAATAAATGTGGACAAAATTTGACGTTGAAATAGAACCAAAATTATTAAAACCGCAAACAGAATTTGAAAATGTCCAGTTGTAACTTTGGTTCAAATTTGTTAATGAATGTTAATTTTTATATAATTTCGGTCGGATATTTGAAAGAAGAAAACATTCCATAATCTGTCTTTTTCGTGCAAGACACAAAAAAAAATTTCCTAAAAACCCAAAATGCGGCTCGGGTGGTTTTTAAAACAATTCGTCTGAAATTTGCGACCTGCTTTGCAGCCTGACTATTTTTTTCGAAATTTGTTTATGAGCTACCATCACTTTGAGTGACTGAGTTGGCCCGAGACGTATAAATATTTATATGGTTGAAAGTTTCCAGAGTGTTAAATTCGAAATTTGTATTAAAACTGCTTTGAGACATTAGAATAATTTTTTTATCTCGTAATTTACTAATTTTGGTAATTAATTAAACCAATTAATTACCAAAACTAGTGGATTATGACGGTTGAATAAAAACAATTGCCAAATTCAATTTAAAACAGTATAAAAAAAATCATATACAATCAATTATCTAGCAAATTTTCATACAGTTTTGTATCCATAATTGGATCAACTATTTTTCTCATACCCATGAAACATCAAATCTATAAATAATCAGCATTTAACACCAGAAGATTCAAAATCGAACTATAACCAAATTGAGACCTCGAAAACTAAAAATATCTCAAATTAAAAACCCAGAGTGTAACATACTCATTTTTGGAAAATATGTATATTTCCTCTCGATTGATCGTTGATGAAGCATCAAATGAAATTAAAAAACATGTTGAGTTACTAAAAAAAAAAAAATGTCTCAATTCAAGTCAATTTCAATTTTTCATTCTACCATTTGGGAAACTTTCGTTTTTACGATTAGACACGTTTATCTGTATAAGTAGAATCGAATTTCCCTATGGTGAGTTCAAAAAAAAAATTAAAAACAAAAACAAACAAAAGAACGAGACTAATCAAGTGTACCGCATTTATTAGAAAAGAAAAAGAAAGAAGAAACTTTTGAAGGAAAGAAATTCACCACGAGGTCTTCTGTCCCGTAGCTTAGCACAATTTTGTGACAATAAGCGCGTTTATCCTCGGACGTGGCGATCGTTGCATGTGTGTACTCGGAAAAAATGCTGAACAAGTCTCTGCTGCGAATGTTTTTTTTTGTTATTGTTTTTTCTGGACACTGTAATTAGATGGTTTCGCGGTTGCCAAATCCCGAAGGCGCCGATTCATTAGTCTTAATATTTATATATACATATTGTATTTGTATCATCCACTAGTGGCCTTAAATCTCGATATAATTGATATAACCGATACAAGCTAAATACCAGAATTATTAAAAGAAAACACACACCCACACAATTCGATAGGCGTAAATGTGCGGATAAACAAAGAGACACAGGCAGACATCGATATTTAACATTTGTAACAATATCGTTCGCCAATTGTTTGAAAAACTAGCATTTTTATAAGAGAAATTACAGGCAACATTTGTTTATTCGGTAAAAACGAATGAGTCGTATGTGTAAACACTCTGCAACTGCGTTACTTCTTAATTTGTACGATTTTACGATGACCGATTGAGACAAAAAAACAATGAGAAAAAATAAAATACGATAATTGCAAAAAAGAAAAACTGGTAAAGACTGTACGAAAGCTTCCGGTACTAATTAAATCGTCATTTCCGGCCTTAAAAATACG
This sequence comes from Rhimphoctona megacephalus, assembly GCA_963989365.1. NCBI lineage: Eukaryota > Metazoa > Arthropoda > Insecta > Hymenoptera > Ichneumonidae > Rhimphoctona > Rhimphoctona megacephalus. Next base: position 29,623,629 of record OZ022414.1, on the reverse strand, counting down.
TTTTCATCTTACGAAAAGACGTGCCGATTAAAATGAAACCGCGTTTAGGGAGCCATTAACGAAAATTTGATAATAAATACAAAAAAAACGAGGAAACAATATTTGTTCGTGATTTTTACTCTAGGGATATTAATTCTCGCTTGTTAAAAGGGCTTTCTCGGCGCCGTTGCAGGGACAAAAAGACTATACCGTTATCCATGCGAATTATTTCCTCATTTTTTCGTATTTTAAATACTCCTGTATCATCCCCCTCACCCTTCACCCCGCTCTCCAAGGGTCCTTAATAATCATTCCACAGATAGTTTGAAATTTCTTAACCGAAAAAGAAAGAGAGAGAGCAAGGTGTAAAATCGCTAAAAACTATCGAACGAGACGTATACCAGAGTTTTGATTTATATATTATATATGTACAGAACATATAGATATATAAATTTGTAGCGATCGAGAGAAAGAGAACGAGAGTGAGAGAGAGAGAGAAAATTTAAGTTATATATAGTACATATATAAATATATAGATAAATATATATATTTCGAGAGCAACATTTATTACTAGTCACACACATTGTGGACAGGAGTAGAAAAGCGCACGCGAATAAATTAAAAGAGAAAAAAGTGAGGACAAATTTTATTGCGACGAATGCCGACATTGTGAGATAAAAAATGAAACGAATGGTTTTACAGTGTGAATATGTGCGGCTATTACTGAAAAAAAGAAAAGCCTATTATTATTATGATTTAATTGTGTTAATCGACTGAGGAATATTATTATTATTATTATTATTCATCGCTGTCATTTTTCTTGGTTTTTTTGTTCTCTTTGTTCAAAATAAATAGAGAATGTATATATAAGGAAAGAAAAAATAGGCGATCGACGTATATCCACCGATATTTCATTGATAATCATCATTATTCTTCCTCCGCAATTATAAATTGTACAATGCCCTTCATCTTAATAATAAACGATTTTATTCGTATTTTATTTATGTATACATTTTTCCCCTACATTTCGATTATATACAGTGGCGCCTCCAAGTGGCAGAACTTTCGACGAGTGCGGATATGGAAATATAAATATGATTGCAAATTCAAAGATTAACAAGACTCTTCTTTAACAATTGTACGAAAATTTGTATTTACAAATACCCTCTTTATTCAATTATGACTGATTATTCCGGAATCTTGTGTTTCTAGCTGTATGTTACAGTTTGAGATAAAACGTTTCTTTGCTAATTACCAAATTTCGCCAAAATGTCGCTTTAATTACCTCAGTTTTTAAGAAATATTAATCGCTTCGTGGAAAGTGCTAATCTTCCTTTGACATGATCTTTTTGTCGTTAAATTCTACCATAAATATCTAACATTTTTCGAATTTTTATATGAACACTAAGATACAAACTAAAATAATGAGCAAACGAGACATAATCAACAAATTACCATTACACGTTTGACAAAAATAAAGATCAATCGAAACAACGTCAAATAAAGGACAATCACTTTCATATTTGATACGTGAACCTTTTTTATGGTAAAATTTGTTATGGTTACTGAAATAAATTTATGTTCAGGAAAAATATTCGAAAAGCAACATAACGAAAAATGGTTATTTAATGTACAAAGCACACAACCGTCACTTTCGTTATCTAAATATGGCGGCCGGCGTCGCGCGCTTCTTTCTACCCTCTTGTCATCCCCGCCCCTTGATCTCTCGAGTTTTTCTCAGTCGAGCTCGAGGCTCCGTAGTGCGTGGTTCGTGTGTCGTGCTTCTCGTGTGTGTTTATCGCTCGGATTTCTCATTCAACAAACAAACAACAAAAAAAACAGAATCGAGGTAAGCAAAATTGACACGTGGCAAAAGATAACGTAACCTCGAGAATACAAAACTTATTTACGGTCGTTCGATTGGAAAATGCAAAATTAAGATCGAGCAAAACGAGAGTGAATGAAAGAAGCGTCCGTCTGACAGTGCGCGTTCTTCGGTACTGTTACTCTTGTACGTGACGAGAAGATCTACGATACTGTCTTCTCACGTAAAAACATCGAGAATATCGTGTTTTTTCTCGGTACAGACCAGTTCGGTATGTTTTTTCTGTTCCTATTTTTTTATTTTACGAGAAATCTGTTCTTTCGATAATGATACCATAGTATTTGGTAAAATTCAGACTTTCAGACATAAACACGTTTGTCGTCTCAACCCAGTTATTTACGACAGTTTCCAAATCGTTGTTATTGTGATTATTATAAATATGATCTATGACACTCGAGAATAAAGAAAAAATTTCACTGCTCCAATCCAATCCCCATACTGAAAATTATCTTTATATCTTATAATTCTCAATAAACGTAGGCAGTACTTTTTTGAATGAAGTTTTTTGCGTACAAATTATGGTGAGGTTAAACAATATTCAACGTTTTTGTACAATGATAGTGAAATTGAGTAAACCTTTTTTTCATTTCGGAGAGAGGTTTATGCATGTATATATGTACATAAACCGAGAGATTTTTCGGTCGCGCCGCTCCCACGAAACCGTGTGTGAAAGAGTGAGTGAGAGAGAGAGATAACGTGGTGGTGGCGCTCGCGAACGCTTTTCGGCGTGTGCTCTGCGATCGATACACACGGTTGAAACACACATAGGCTTAACACATACACATTTATTCTCATCAGTCGGTTTATAATATCTTTCTCTCTCCTTCTCGCTGCATTTCTCCCGGTCCCGGTCTTTCCCTCTTTCATGTATACAGAGAACGCGCGCACCACTCAATTTTGTATATAAGGCTTTTCACCTTAAATCGTCAAGTTGCAACACTAACGTTTTTCATTTTCAATCGTTTCTGTATTAAAAATTTTAATATCTAAAAGCGTGTAAAAATAGTACTGAAATTATCGAGCAAGTCTTATTTAGATTGAGCAGAAATTTTTCAAGACAGTAATTTTCTAGTAAAATATTAATTCGATTCACTTTGCGACACTTCAATGAAATAAAAACAGCTGTACGGCCGATATCATTTTCAAAGTTTTTTTGAAATGTCAGGCTGAATACTGAGAAAACTCTACACAAGAGCAAAAAAATACTTACGGTCTCAAAAATTCGGGAAATACTGTAAGAAATTATCTCTTTTCATTGAATATACGAAGGATTTTGAAAACAGAACTTAGAAATATTACTTGGAATCGTGTCTGCTTTTGCCATTATGGCTGCATTCGGGGAGTCACTATTTGCGCTAAAAATGCAAACTGTAGAATAGCGTTAGCATTTGTAGCGCAAATAGCGACAAAACGAAATAGCGACAAAACCTATAACTATAACGATTCAAATTTTGCGATATCGAACTAGAATTTTTGGTGCAAATAAAATATAAAAAGATGATTGATATTCAATTTAACAACAGTCTATTGAAGATTCAAGCTACGACAATTGGACAATTTTTTAAATAAATTAATAAAAAGAAAGAATTTTTGTTGTATTCCAACTCCGATGTTACGAATGTCCCTTTAATCCACAATCGAATAAGAGCGAGAAAGAGAAAATAAAATTTTAGTTCCCCCAGTTTCTCTAAGAATTCTTTGTATAAATCTTTTTTTTTATGTAAAGCTTATAATTTACGCGCAGCGAGTACTTGGCCGGAACAATCCACTCGAGTGAATACTCGTCTTGTAGAAACGTATATAGGCAAGTATAGTACTCAGCCGAGTAATACGTCACATGTAGATGTACAGAGTACCCATACTCTCATCATTAAATTGGTGTAAATTAGATGGAAATGCAGCGAACTATTTCACTGCGTACTCACTCTCCATGTAAACTATCTTTAATTAATTAAATCTTATTCCAATCTCGACCTAATAGACTTCAATCAGATTTCAATCAAATCATTACTCCAATCAAATCGTCTTATATATTTAAAAGGGGGTTGGAGAAATTGGTTTTATTTAACGGGACAGACCTAGTTGGAACGTCAAAAAAAAGGCCTTTTTTCCGATTTTTTTTTGGTCAAACGATAAAATAATTCACAACAAAAGTTCTTCCGTTTAAAAGATACATATGTAATGTATATGTTGCAATTTTTTCAACGCAATACATATCGAAATAAGCTGGTGACCGTCAATTGCCGAGGACGCTGCAAAAAAAAACACGGTTTGCGGTGATCAAGCTCACGCTGCAACGGCTCATCTCAAACAAAAAAAACGGAGGGGATTTTTAGTTAATGATATAATGCTCCGGTTGAACGAAGGGTTTTGAAAAATTTCCATTTTTCACAAAATGGCGGCCGTTAAAAGTCAAAAGTGTTTTTTTGACCAAAATATCAGTTCCATTTTTTGCTATTAAAAATAAAAATAATTATCCAAAAAAAAAATCCTTCGTTCATATGGAGGACTACCATGTATAGAAGAAGTGATATAAATTTCAACCCGATCGGTAAAGCCGTTCTCGAGCTACAGTGATCACCGACTTCAAAAACATGGTTTCGAGAAAAACGCATTTAAAGTTTTGAGTACGGTTTGCATGGCTCAGACACGACGTGCTACAAAGTCTTGTATTTCGGCGAATAATGGTCCGATTTACATTTACCTGGGCGGAAAATGTTCGTAAGAGATTCTACTTTTTGAAAATGAAATAAAAAAAAAATCGATTTTTCGAAAATTCTAACTAGGTCTGTCCCGTTAACCTATCAATTCTTTTTGGTAAAATTCAGTAAACACGAAAGCTTCGAAATTTTTTTTCTGGAATCCGGAATTCAATACGTCGTCGTATACGACAGTACGAGAATTTGGATAATTCGGAATTTGATTACGAGCTCAAGTTCATATACAATAATAATATTACGATTATTTTGCAGTCTATTTATTATTTAAAAATTCCAATATAAAGAAAACTTCAATACCATTTTCAGGGCTCTATCTGCTATTTGTAAAAGGTGAATCGTTTATTATAAACTTAGCTTAGTTGTTTTTTGTCGAATATCTGATGACACAGAATCTTACATCGGTGGACAGCAACAAAATTTCAGGGTCATTTTCAAATTCCTCACTTTAACCCTAGACCCCTACAATCTAGTTTTCCGAACGTAAGCTCTACAACGGGGTCGAAAACGACCCCAATCTTCTCTTCAGCATAAAATCTTCCTTGTATGCGATAATAAAATTTAATTATACACTATTCTCTTCGTTTTTTATACCGAAAAGAATGGTGTATGATAAAGTTGTATTTGGTGAACATTCGATAATGAGAACTTTATAAAATGAAAAGAAGTTTCGAAAAAAGGCAAAAAAGAAGTTTTTTACTAAAAAAATTGGGATCGTTTTCGATCTCATTGTAGGGGTCTAGGGTTAAAAATATAATTAACATTTTATTTATGACTTTAAAATATAACCCGAACAAGGAGTCTATAAATAGCGTCCAATTTTCGCAATCTGGATAATTGAAATAATACTAAGAAAACAGAAAAAAAATAAAAAATTCATCGCATTTCAACAACGCAAAAGTAAACACAACGTTTCATCGAGAGGCAATTCTCGATTGTGACCTTTTTTTTCTTTTTTTCCCCTCTAGAATTTGAACTCGGTATTTTAGATAAGCCAAGAGAAATGTATGCCAGTTTAGTCTACGATTGTATGCGATATGCGAATAGTACATCAAAATAATCACATTGTATCCTACGAGTATAGAGTTCGTTCGCCATGTTGTAGAACCGGAAGTTCATATATACAATTAAGTATGGAGATACGAATGTATTGCATAGCAATCATTTCGTGTGAACTTGTGTGCGTAAGTGTCGTTGCGTGAGTTCACGAGCTACCGGAACAGAAAGGAAAAACTGCGAAGGGAAAAGAGCGAGAAGTGAAGAAGAAGAAAAAAAACCGAAGCGATGAGGAAGGAAAGGGTGAAAAACGTGAGAGGCTAGGGTGGGTGTGCAGAAATACTGTATGGGACGCAAGGGAACCTTAGACAGGGCGAAAATTGTCACTCGAACGCGCAGAGGTATTTTATTTTCGTCGAGCATTGAACGAACAGCTTTTTTTATATTATTATTATTTTTGTTATATTCTTACGACGTATATACAACTTTTATATAGGGATTTCTATTCAAAATAGAATTTTTTCCGTCAGTGTTTAACGTACGAACATTGTTGCAACAAGAGAAATTAAAATGAAGAAATGAATAACAGAAAAAAACGTTGTAAGTAATTATATTCAAAATATAGGTAGAAAATTCTTTTTTTTCATTATTTTACAGTTTAAATTAACTCATCACAATTTGAAGATGGAATTTACATTAGAAATAATGCTTTGGAAATGTTTATTTGTCAAATTTTGGAGTTGATTCGAACAGTAAAAAGAATTATTTATTCCAAATGACTACCTAATAACATAACATATAGAAAAATAAGCGATAATTATCCATGGAAAAATATTATGAAGGAAATAAAAATATTTGTTTTTTTAATATGAATGTCTTTATGTAATAGACTTCGGTGTAAAGCAACTCAATAGAGGGTTTGTAGCGTAGAAACGGTGTAATGAGGAGGAAAATAAGAAAAGAGAAAAAAACAATGGTAACGCTTATTCACAGGGTGGTACAAGGTTGACGACGTCGCGACGTCGACTGCCATAAAATTCGAGTGTATATGCAGAGGGATCAAAATGAACGTTCAGCGATAAAAAAAAATCTTTGCATGTGCACGAGAACAATGTTGTGCAAAAATAATTTGATAAATTTTCCCTTAATGTTTCCATCATAAAATAATGCAAAATATTATTGTTACAAATATTAAGTAACAAAGTGTCTCATTTTTATTAACGAATTCAAATAGCTTTTATTGACAGTACAAAAACTGAAATATTTATTTGCGAAATGTTTCCAAAATTGCAAAGTAAGCTGAAGAACATTTTTTTTTTTTTTTTCGTAGAAGCTTCGAATGAAACAAACTGACATACTTTGCAAACCCAATAAATTATATATTTGTCCACTAACATATTAGAATCCATCGAAATGCTCGAGTAATTCATGAATTTCATTCATTTCGTGCATCACACAATTTCAACATTTTTTTCTTCTTGTCCAATGAAATTTTCAACATTCCTTCATCCCTCATGTGGATTTTTTACGTCTCTCGTTTCCATCGTGTCTCTACGCACACGATGCCTTCTCGTCGAACCCTCATTACAAAGAAAAAAAAAATACCCACATGCTGGTAGCTCTTGATTTTCCGTTGGTTAAAAAAGGAAAAAAATACGTGGGTGGTATAACCGTTGTCAGATCAAACATTGTACGTGGCTTGCACTTTTTATCCCTTACGCAATGCGTTCTTTATTCTTTTATGCGTTACAGTTTCTTTTGCCAAGAGTTTAGACGTAAAACCATGTACATATACATTTTGTGTGCGTGCGTGCGTGCGCGCGCGCGCGCGTGTGTGTGTGCGTGCGTGTGCGTGTGTGTGTGCGTGCGTGTGTGTGTGTGCGCGCGCGTGTGCGTGCGTGCGTGCGTGCGTGTGTGTGTGTGTGCGCGCGCGCGCGTGTGTGTGCGTGCGTGCGCGTGTGTGCGCGCGCGCGCGCGCGCGCGCGCGCGCGCGTGTGTGTGTGTGTGTGTGTGTGTGTGTGCGCGCGCGCGCGCGTGTGTGCGTGTGCGTGTGTGTGTTTCATGTTTAAAAGAAAGAAAAAATACTGCGCGGTAACGCAAGTGTTATTACGAAAGTTTTTTCATGCATATGTTTTTATCTTCTCAGTACTTTTAAGCCAAACAACGTGAATTGTATATACTTATAAAAGAAATAAATTCTTTATATGTTGACATTAAAGTTATTATTCATGGACGTTGGTATTAAAAGTGTTCAAACTTGTTAATAAAAATTTTGTTCACTCGTAAATTGTCGAAGAACGTGTTTAAACTTGGTACTAAACAGGTTTATTTATTTATTTATATAAATTATTCTATATACAAATTATAAATGTACATATTTGAGTTAAATAAATCAAGTTTTTTATTTTGGTTAGAAATACAGCATTTAAAATTCGTTGCTTCTTCCTGTCTGACAGTCTACACGAGTCGAGGATTAAGCTTGGATAATACCACTCATAATACGGAATTGCTCTTGTAATGTTTGTCATACATTCATGGAATTACTTCGCGTCTAAAATATACAACGCCCTTACTCGTCTTCCATCGTCTTTTTATTTGCGACGTTGACGAGTTCACAATTTTGTGTCTATAATTGCTCGAATATTAAACAGTAGAACGAAGAAAATGAAACATTTTTTGTGAATAATTTTTTACTTCGACGAGTTTGAAGAATAAACATAAAAGACAAGTAAAAAAGTCACCCTGCCAATGTTTTCTCTTAAACTTGCATTTTTCGTACGTACTTATGTCCTTTCAAGCTAATCATTAAATGAACTCATTGTGAATAAAGTTGTTGAATTTAAAAAAAGAGTTGAAGTATTGTCCAAAGCTTATTTGCAACTATGAATTTCAAAAATTGATCCCACTTTTATGTGGTCCTGACAACTTAAACAGAATAAAAAAATTTAGAACATTGTAAAATCTGAAATTTACGCATGATTCAAAGATTTTTTGGTACATTTCAAAGATGGAAAATTCAGTATCATAAAAAAAATCTCTTTACATAAAGGGCTACTGCTTTATTTGTGAAATCCACATATATTCCTTCAAAAAATCTTTGTCTTTTCAAGGCAAGTTGAAAAATTATGCGATTTTAATTACGAAGTCAAATCATGTAAATAAACATTAATTTTGATTTTTTAAAATGTATATCTCGAGTCTTCTGATCAAGCAAATTAATTTTAATTTTCCGACAAAATGAAATGTATGATCGAAAATTCTCTGAGGGTGTAATAAAGAACATATTTCAGTCCATTGCGCCAATATTTTCACGGAAAACTCATCTAGGCTGTTGGTACTCGAAGGAAATAAGAGGAACTAGAGTGGTTCAAAGTGCATAAGGATTAGCGAATATATCGCTTATTTTCCATGCAGTCACCCGGCTTAACGTGCGAAACTCACTCATGAATATTCAGGGTTCGTTGGCACACGCATACCCATATTATTTTGAGTTATTTTTTTCCCCCTTTCACGAATTCTTTATTTTCCATTTCCCTATATTTCTCTCTGTCTCCCTATTTAACGAGCTGTATCTGCTACACATGATAATAATAACACTCGTCGTCCACGAGAGTTCGTCTGGCTAGTCTCGTGATCTTATGTCATATATTTATCCGTCGAGCCTCTCGAAAACTCGTCTAAACATAGCCCGAAATAACAACATTGATACTGCAATAAATGATCTATGTTTAGCACCAAATTTACCCACAGTTTAAATGTTACGAGCCAAAATCCATTCCAGAACTCATTGGTTTTTCCTAGGCTCAACTAGGTGTTACCTATAAAAATCGCGTTTGACCTGTGAGATATATACGCAAGTTTCTCAAAAAGCGACTGTAAATAACGTATTGAAGTTTGCATCGTTGGAATGTAATAAAAAAATTTTTTTAAGGCCACACGTACATTGTTTTTTTTTACAGATTTAAACTATATGAAAAAAGATCGCACTTTCTATTGGCCTTTTCTGGCAAAGACTAAATCTTAATTTAAAAGGCGAGCAACCACTTTAGGAGACCGAAAATTAGATGATTTTTTTTTATTGTGAAAAAAAACGGAAATTTTCGCAACTCTGACAATAATTTATTCATATTTTCATACATCTCTGATAATTTTTGCAAATTATTTCATGCATTAATGAAGGTGTAATCCGCTGTGTCCCTTGGCGTGTCCTCATCGTCGTTGTCGATTTGCGGGAATTGTGCAGCTCGCAATTCGCATCTGAAATAGTCCAACAAATTTTTATACAATCTTGAGATGTTTTTTAAGAACATGAACCTAAATTTTGAAAAAAAAATCGAGAATTGAATGTTGGAACGAGGTTGAAAAAAATGATGGATTTTTAGCATTTTTTTCCCCGTCATTTTGCAATAATAAATATGTTCTAAACAATCTAATCTTTCCAACTTTAGGTTCATGTTTTAACAAATTATATTGTGTAAACGTGTTCCAAATTTGAAGATAATCCATCAATTAGTTTTTGAGTTATGATTCCCGCAAATAGAAAAAATGTCATTTCGAGAAAAACACATTTAACGGGAGAAACCAGTTTAGGAGGCCGAAATTTTGGTGTTTTTCGTGAAGTTTTTTAACAGGGAAGGAATAATCAGAATTTGTTTAAACTTGGAGGATATTTTATTCATGTTTTGAAGTACACTTTGTAATTTTTTTAAGTCATTTCCTCTGGAAATAGTGGAGTTAGAAGTTGCTGTCCATAGACGATCGCCATCCGAGTTTTTTGCTGATGGGCATTCCTGAAGTCACAATTTTTATCTGTAATCATTACAATTTTCTTTTTCCGTTAACAACATATTTCCTAAGAATATGAACCTAATGGTGATCAAAAAAGTTGAAAATTGCATGTTTTTGAGGTGTTTGAACACAATGTCATGTTTTTATACCATGTTTTTTCACCTTTTTTGCATTAAAAAAAATATTTTTAATAATAATATCATCCCAGAGTTAGGTTCATATAGATTGCAATTGAATAAAGAATATTCACACAAATTTTCAGAACGATTGGTCAATAACTTTTTGAGCTAGAATGCTCACCAGTTGAAAAAAAGCCGTCCATGGACAGCAGCTTCTAACTCCACTATTTCTGGCGTAAATGACTTGAAAAAATTACAAAGTGTACTTCAAAACATGCATAAAATATCCTCCAAGTTTAAACAAATTCTGATTATTCCTTCCTTGTTAAAAAAAATTCACGAAAAACACCAAAATTTCGGCCCCCTAAAATGGTTTCTCCTGTTAAAGTTTGAGCGTGTTTGGGAGTCGAGCGGAGAGTATTTATCATTTATATACAAACCGTTAGAAGGAATCCGAATATCGTTTTGAAATTTTCAGGGTGTATTCTTAAGATATTTTGCTAACGGTTTATGATATTGAAAAAAAAATTGATTTTTTGAAGCATCTAAGATGGTTGCTCACCTTAACCCTGCGCAAATCATATAATTTTTGCTGGATTTATGGGTCGAAAATGACCCATATGATCCGCGCAGGGTTAAGAGTATGGATCAGTCACGCCGCCTGCTTCGAATTTTCGAAAGTGAACATTTTTTATGCCGTTTGACCGATCGGAATACAAAAAAGTCTTGGCCCACTTCATATTAAAACAAAAAGAATAATTAATTTATGATAACTCGTCATTTCGATGCCACTGCTAATTGGCAACCAGTCAAACATCAGATATTCCCAAAAATGTATTTTATAACTGCCTCGAAATTCAATAGAGTGTTAATGTTTAAATAACAATTAAAATTTTCTCGATAATGAACATTTTCGTAATATCTATCAACGAGATTCAGGGAGCCCAAAACTCCGTAATTTCGTAGGAAAGGGGATAACATTTTTTGGACATCTGGCAAACACGTTTATTTATTCGAGAGTGTGTTTAGGATGTGCCCTGACTCGCTCTCCTTGCTCTCTTCTTTGTCTCTACGTGTACACGTCAGATTTTCCATTTTCTTTTGCTTTCCTCACGTTGGCCTTGGTCCTTTTTTTCTCACTTCTGTAACTTCCTACTCCGGGTCGAAGGTTCCACATGTGTATATATACGAAACTTCTCGTGTTTACCGTAGGGATCCGAGAAAGATCCTTGTAAATCGTCTGTCGAGCTCACGTAAAAGAAAACTGCCATCTGTCCACATACACGAGTAGTTACGCGTTGTTTCCCTCGTTCCCAGAGGCAAAATCCCTGGCCCTTCTAGTTACAGGATGACACGAAACAGACCCACGAAAAAAAGTGTCTCAAGAGTGTGAACGAAGAAATCAACGAAAGATCTAAAAATGCAATACGAGGGAAAAAATTTAAGTGAAGAAAAAAGTGGGTAAAATAGAATTCATCAATCATTTTATTTTTTTATCAACTGTAAAATCTTGAAATTCAACTTTTTTTTCCTCGTGCAACGTTTAGTTATTCATACATTCATATGACATGGAATTTTGCGTCGTTGGAATGCAATGAAAACTCCTTTTTAGTATTTCCTTCGAATTCTTAATTTCAGAATCTATCGAGATTTCTTGTCTGGATTTACTTTTTTAACAGACACGAAAGAAATTATCAATTATTGAGGCATAAATCAGCCAAAAAACTTTTGGTAAAAGGAAAAATATATTTTAGCATTTCAATGGAGCAACATCGCAAACTTGAGACAAAACATTTCCACATACGACACAACTTTAACATCATAAACATGATGCAGCTGAAAAAAAATTCCGTCATGGCTGAAATGGCGCATCAATCGAAAAGAAAATGAATTTATCATACACATTACACAAAAAAAGGAATATCTTATATCAAACCTAATCGTTTGTTTCTTTCCGGAAGCTTTTGAGCAATTAGCTTAAAAATAAAAAGAAAAACAGAGAAAGAGAGAAAAGCGGAATTTACGGCGTCATCTTCTATGACTCACAATCAGTCTAAACTCGAGTCTCCCTTCTGTTCGATGCACTTAAAGGGATTCTCATTGTCGAGGAAACTTTCCGAGCGAACATTGTCCAGCCTCGACTTTTTAAACAGTATGAATATACAGGGCTGCCTACAATCGTATATAACCGTATATATATCAACCATAAAAATAAAAAAGAGGCGAGCGTAAAGAGAAGCATTAAAGTTTGGTTGAGTTGGAGAGACGAAAAAAAAAGAATAAAACAACAGGAGAAAAACGCGAACAAGAAAGGCGAACATTTTTTTCCTACTTTTTTCCTTTTGAATTTCGTGAGAGTTTTGATGCAAAAAAACTTCAACTGAATCATCAGTGACACGTGGTATCCTCGTGTCGACCTCGTTGTGTAAACAGAGAAGCTCTTTTTCCTCTTCCACCAGTTTGCGTTGTAAATTGTCTTTGTACCTCGAAGGATTACCACTACATATATATATAAATATATTATATATAAATGCATGCATACATAGCCACGAAGCGTATACATACACAGCTACTGGGTGTCCCAAAAACTGAACTCTACATTCACAACTTAAGTAAACCATAAAATTGTGAAATAGGAGAAGCCCTACTCCGCACTTTTCACACCAACTTTTGCTTGTATCGGTAATAGAATCGGCCATCACTATTTCATTCATATCTCATACATAGTCGATCGTATAGAAAAAAACAAATAAGACTTTTCAGTGTTTCACGACTAACCATTTTCTTCAATTTGCCTGCAATTTTTTTGACACCATATATCAACGTAATATATATTTACCATTTAGTTATCAACCGGGCAGATTGCACAGTTGCGCACAGTATATGCACACCTAAAGGAACTATTTATATAACTTTCTAGAATGAAATATTGACTCTACTTTATTAACTGCTAGATGTTTACTCGAAAATATATCTACATATGTGTATGTGTATATATCCTAGAGAGATTTAATTCTTTTTAATGGAACTATGATAGTGCAGATATTATTGTATATAATACTGAAAAGTTGAATGAAAGAGCCCACTTGTATGACGTATCACAAAGATACTCTTTTTCCTCTGTCCACGTGCTATGCATTTTTTTTTTATATACTATAATAATAATAATATTCTGCACATACTAAAATCACGTATTGCATTACATTCACACAGACGTATGAGTCAGCCTCCCTTGTCTATATAGAATTCATTGCGATGCAGATGAAACACGATGCCGATCTATACGTGCTATATATACACATATTATATGTATTCGCAGCACGTTACCTATATACTTTCATGTATAAATAATCCATGATATATAAGCCACATGACGGTGTGTATAGGCAACACAACCGAGTAAACCACAATGCGTGTAGCACTGTGCTATTCTGTCCATTCGCTTTCTTACAATTTCGATCAAATGTATCAGACGATCTAAAGTGTTAATCGCATTGAGCTATTTATCGAACAAGCTCAAAAAGAAAAAATTACATTTCGGATTTTTAAACTGACAGTTATATGTCAATTTAATCCTTTCGTTCTTTCGGTTTTTCTGTTAATCTTTTGTTAATTTTCACAAAAAAAAAAACATGATTGTCGAAGTATACTACGGCACGCGTTACTGCGCAATTCGATTATCAATTGAGTTTTTGCATGAATTAAGAACACAGATGTATCAGAGCTGAATTGTTGTTGTAAGAGAAGAGTTGTATCAGAATAGAGACTTTTTCACATGAATTAAGGTATTACTTTCGCAGAGGGCCGTATTTTTTGAACGCATAAGCAGAGCCCTCAACGTTTCTTCATAAATAAGGCTGGATTTTGTTTAAAAAAAGTTATAACCAATTATTAGTCCCAATTGTAAACAAAAATCGAAAGTTTCAGCTTAAATGTGTAAATTATAAAACTTTTTGATATTTTTTGGGGAGCTACAAATGTCAACAACCGCACTGTCAAAGGGACAAGCTGGAGTTATTGTATTTGGTTGAAAAAAATAGTGAAATATGAGTGAAAATACATATAAACTATGCAGTGACATTGGTCAAAATGTGAGCCAATTTGTAACGGACAAAAACAAAAATAGCGTTAGAAATGCTGTAAAAACTGCCGAAGATAATATAACCTCTTGAACGTCATGGCCACGAAATATCGTCTGCTGATTACATTCTTTCATGTTCTATCGTGAATATTTTTTTCAAACGTCCGGTGACTCTCTGTTTTTATCGCTACTACGGAATCTTTAAAATTTGATTTAACCATAGGACAGTTTATATCAAACATCTATCATTATTTTACGGAAAAAAATGAATTATAGTTTTAAATGAGATTTTCATGAAACTTTCAACAAAATCTGCAAGTCCCTGTGGTGGAAAATAGTAATACCATAAATGACATATTGCATGACCATCGAATGAATTTTTACTGTGTCGAAGAGTAAAAAGTACATGACGCTACGTTCGCCCCATTTTGACAGTGTGAAATTGTAAAAAGTACACGACGGATCTACCTACCTATCTACGATCTAACGCCCACGGACGCTATCTATTACACCACTTGATAATTATTAATAAAAAAAAATGATACTACATACATTGTCAATCCGGAATATAATCAGTAACGTCAATGAATAATCTCAGACAAGTTTTTTCAAACAAAGAAAAATTTGGAATATAAAAAATATCGAAATTTTGATATATTGCAACGTATCATGTTCGTAACGCTTCCGTGTAATTCAAAATTCGTCCTCCATTGTTTGAGCTATAATAAGCATATAGTTTCTACGCTGAAATTTTCTGGCTTACGTGTTTGGAAAAATTGCAGTGTACACTGTAAAGATTGAAAGTGACACAGCAAATTTTGCAGTACGTTTCGAATTTTTACTGGGGGCACTGCAACTAATTTATATCGACGGTAACATTTTTCAAAGGAAGTACACAATTTTTATATTTTCTAATTACAATTTTTCATATATGCCGTTTATCGGCACTAACATCAATCAAACCTATCCAAAAAAACGTCATCAGGACTGAGTAATTTTTATTCAGCTTTATAGGCAATCACATATCTTTTTATACATTATATTTACTTTTTTTCCCTTTATCGATGTCTTGATGAGATTTTTTTTTTCAGATTTAAGAAAAAAAAATCTCATTTAAATTATATTTTTTCTTCACTTCTCCGAACACCATTTTTTTAATTGGACCAAAGATGATCAGCTCACTATTTTCTATTGTCGAAGTAATCGTACTCTGAGTACATTCGGCGGTTATCGAGCGTCCATTATTTGCTCGGAATAATTTGATTTGTAACGTCAAATTCTAATTGAATTGATCGGATACGGCACCTGTCGTTTGTTTTGCATTTTTTTTATTTTTATCGATTACACCGTTGTGTTAATTCGTACTTTAAACGACATTTTTTCAGACAAAATTTTTTACAAGGAAATACTTTTTTTTCATCATCACTGTGTTTAAATTATTTACTTTCTCATACAAAACCTGACAATTATTAACAATTTTCTGTACTTTGTAATAAATATATAAACTTTCAATGTAGGGCGAACCTTTCTAGAGGTACAAGAAAATTAAAACTCTTCATCTTCTCAATCGCCCTATAAATTTTATTGTCGGATTTCACGGGAACTTGAATTGATTTCTGTTTAAACCAGAATTAATTCTTTTTTTCAAAGCATTATTTATTTATTTTATTACCAATTGTTGTCACGAAATATGAAACTTTATTTTTTTTTTCTTTCGTTGCGTGTTTTTCTGTTAGCCTCCGAGACAACGACGTCGACGCCGAGGGTGAACCACCCCGTCGATGGTTTAACGGTGACGAAGAGTGTGTGTATGAGAGAAGAGAGAGAGAGAGAGAGAGAGAGAGAGAGAGAGAGAGAGAAGAGAGACGAAGCAACAACTTCCGCCGATCGATTCCTGGGGCTCGCGGTTAAACTCCCTGGGGTTCCTTTCTGCCACGCCTTGTACCGTGTTTGTCTCTTTCCCGCGAGACTCTCGGCGTTAATACACACATCCAAACACCCAGACGAACTCAATTTTACATAACAATTGCGGTGGAGAAAAATGTATTTAAATCAACAAAATAGATCGAGGTATATTTGAAAATTAGAGCAAAGCTGAAGCTCTCGATTCTAATTCATCAGAGACACGCATTTCATGAATAAATCGTTAAATGAAAAAGAATATGTCCATCCGAAAAAATGTTGCTGCAAAAAAATGTTTCAATTTTTATATAATCATCTTTTACTTCGAACTTATATTCAATATCTCAACTATTACCATCCTTAATTGATTATAAGAGTGATGTGGACCTCTGATTATAAAAACCTCACATTTTTTCAAAACGTCTTGAGAGTAACTGCATCATTTAGAATGGTGGTAGTCTCGCTGCAGTCAAATTGAAAAATTACTTCTCCGGTCAATGTATGAAAGCTTGGATAATTTGAGGAACATCCTAGTAATATTAGCTGCTAAATATATTTTACAGGAATGTAACAACTTGTAAAGTAACGGAAAAAATGCTTAATATTAAGTTCACAGTTTCAAAACGAACAAAATTGCTGTATTTCGGAATGCACATTGCATACTTTCAATCGCTATTTCGCCGAAACTAAGCTGTCAAAATTCTAGTTTTCTTTTACAAACTTCGTCATATGTGTAAATAACTGTAGTACATTTTATGAGGAAAATTTAATCCGCAAGGTGGACGTAATTTGAGCTCAAAAAAGCGTAAACCATTGCAATGTCATTTAGAAAAGAAAAATTTCACAATTTTCTATAATCGAGAATTTTGTAAAAAAAAACAAAATCTGTGGAAAAGTTTCAGAGTTATCGAAACAATGTGCAATTTTCACATTTCTCGGGAATCTTTGATAGAATATATCTCAAATCCGGATGATTAATCCTTTTGAAAAGTACCGATTAATTGCCTGAATTTGTCCTCTGAATTGCAAAACAAATTTATAAAGCAATCTTATGAGCAGGCAACTACCTTAATATTTTCGAATAATTTTTATGGGATCATCGCCTAAATTTTTGCGAACATTCGTGGTTGTCCATTAAAAAATGTTAAGCGAGGAAAAGGCTGCAGTATATAGTTAACAAAGTATAGAACAAACTGGTATAAAAAGTCTTGAAATTGTTTCATTTCCAACCCGAAATTATAGTTTTTTTGTAATTTCTGAAAAACTTAGAACGTACGAAAAAAGCTACTTAAAATTTAAACAACAGGAGAAATAACTTCATAATAAATGATGATATATAGTTTCGGCTGCGGTTGCATCAATAATAACAATAATATATTTTTCTGATTACAGTGAAAAGTTGAGAAAACATATGAATTTTGCGGGCACTTTTTCTAGACCCAAAACGCGAATATCGCGAAGAAAAATGCTTAAGTAAAAGATTGTTGGAGTGAATTGCATCTGAAGGCAATTCAACACAACTAAATATATATAAATATATACATGCATATACACATAAACGTATTTCGACCAAGATTGCTTTGTACAATTCTCGTTTCTCTCCTTTGGTAATATCTTTCTCCTGTCTCGTTTGCTTCGTTTCCGCCTCAACTATACAAGCTCATTGTTCCCTTGATTCGCTTGAATTTCCGGTCGAGAAGGGGCGCGTCTTGTAGAATTAATGTTGCTCGAAAAAAAATCTCATCCTAGCCTTAATTGACAATCAGCCTAGTCATATAAAAATAATTATATAACAACAATAGGAACGACGGGGAGCGAAAAGATCAAGAATATCGACACGACCTTAATAACTGTTATTTTTACAATTATCGTAGTGATTTTCGTTAACATTATTATTGCTATTTCTATGCCTGGCCCACTTAAAATCGACCGTTTAGATCCTTTTAGTGAAATTAAATAAACCATAAAACAGGCACAATGATATTTTGTTAATCAAAGTTAAAGTTTGTTAATCAAAACCCTATTCCTGATAATTATTTATATTTATGGTTATTTTATATCAAGTAATTGAGACCAAAAATTAGGTCCACACTTTACAAAAATAAATTAAAACTATAAAAGCATTAATAGTAAAATACATTAAGGCCTATTAACCTCTAATAAAGAATCTTCCAATTAATTGAAAATACAGATGTACTACAGTACAGTTGTTCTACACAAAAAGAACATGAATAAAAAATAAGAATGAAAAAAAATTCGACACAAAAAAATTTCAAACGAAAAAAATTAGATTGAAAAACAAAATTTCAGCCGAAGTACTTGGCGAGTTTGTAACCATGAGTGAATTAAGTAAATTGAATTAAATGAAGTACATTGTATGAATTAATCAAAAAAATTCGCCAAGTACTTCGGCCGAAATTTTTTTTCCATCTAATTTTTTTCGTTTGAAATTTTTTTTTATATCCGAGTTTTTTTCATTCTTATTTTTTATTCTTGTTCTTTTTGTGTAGAACAACCGTACTGCAGTACATCTGTATTTTCAATTAATTGGAAGATTTTTTATTAGAGGTTAATAGGCCTTAATGCATTTAACTATTAATGCTTTTATAATTTTAATTTATTTTTGTAAAGCATAGACTTAATTTTTGGTCGGATTTGAATTGGCATCTTTTGTGAGATATGATTTGACTGGTAAATTTTAGTGAGGCTCTCTTAAAACTATGAGTTTTTAATTTATTCAAAAAAATTTTGTGGGGTTCTCCTATAATCGTTTGAGAGATTTGGTGTGAATTAGAAAATTTTCGCTAGGTTAGTTTTTTTGGGAGGAAATCTCTTTTATAACTTTTTGTTAGGGTTTCGTGTTCAGAAGAGGATTTTTTACCGGAATAACTATTTGGGGAGAGTAATGTACTTGTCTCAACATTTTTTACAGCATTTATGCTGTCTTTTTGCGGGGATTTGTTGACTTTTTGTATAAAATTTATAGCTTGCCAAATAAACATATCTATATTGTGTACGCGTACTTGAGTGATGCAAAAGAATCAACATTTTTTTCGGTATTGCAGCAAAATATGGTAAAATTTGATCAAAAAGTAATTCTCTCAAGAATTGGATCCTGAATAAAAATTTTAAGGTAAAATAGCTGATGCAGACAAGTCAAATGAGTGCTAAGTTTTTAAAATACAGTTATGCTAAGCTTAATGCACTAATTAAACGGTTGATTTGTATTACAGCATATCTTATTAACCTAAAAAAATATTAATAACAATAGATTTGCAAAACCTTCAACTGATAAATGCAAAATTCCACGATGTCATATTTTCATGGAGATTTTTCAAAGAATAATCCGTATTTTTCAATCGATTTTAATGCACCATGGATTATTTTGTTCATCAAGAGATCCTCTACGAATTCACCGTGTGGATTTTTTTCTGAGTTTCATCGTTTTACGGTTGCAGCCAATTGTTTAATTGACTAAAAAAATATTCATAAACCAATTGCTGTAATTTTCATATAAACAAATTTAGAAAAAAAAAACCTACACGGCGAATTCGTAGAGGATCTCTTGAGGAACAAAATAAGACGTCGTGCATTAAAATCGGATGAAAAATACGGATTATTCTTTGAAAAATCTCAATAAAAATATGACATCATGGAATTTTGTAGTTATCAGTTGATGATTTCGCAAATACAACGTTAAAAATTTTTTTTTTAGGTTAACAAGGCATGCCGTAATACACATCAACCTTAAATTAATTGAATTAGTACATTGAACTTTGCATATATGTATTTTAAAAATTTAGCACTCATTTGACTAGTGTGAAGCAGCCATATTACCTTAAAGGTCACTCAAGCGATTTTTTTTTGATTTCGGTTAAAAGTGGATACATGATCGAAATTCGAGCTACTGTATCGCGACTATATCGAGACCAAAAATGTATTGTGAAATATTGATCTAAGAAGCATTCAAATAAATTCAATCTTCCTAATTAACCGTCAATACTTATAAATTATTAGATTACTTATAACGCACAGTAGTTCTGAGAAGATACGATGCATAAAAGAAACACGAACAAATAAGAACTTGAATTTTTTTTCATTTTGTAAAAAAAAATCAAAAAATATTACACCGAAATATCCGTGCCAACAGATCAACGGATCGAAAAATATTTCATAAAAAATGATACCGAAAAAATACTCCGATAGCATCAAAATGCACCAAAAGTTTTTAAGTAAAAGAAATCATAACGAAACGATATTTTGAAACAAAAAAAGTATGCGCACAAAATTTCGAGAGCAAGAGTTTAATTGGAAAAACGAATTTCAGCCGAAGTACTACGCGAGTTTTTCATTTATAACGTTTATTGATCACGAATTATATCTCATGAGAAATAGGTAAAAAAAAATTGGTGAAGTACTTATGAAATGTTTTTTTCTCAAATCAAATATCTTTTCCCTCAAAATTATTTCGCATTACTTGATTCCATTTTGGGTTTGTTTCATTCTAATTATTTTTGCATTTCAAAACTTCTTGTGCATTTTATTTCTGATAGAATATTTTTTCATGTATTCATTCTCAAAGTGTATTCATTTCAAAGAATTTGAACGGAAAAAAACTTTCGACGGTACTGCTTAGCGAGGTTATAATAACGTTTATTAATCATGCATAGTACATTCTGTAAATTTATGCAACAAAAAATAAGCGATCTACTTTCAGCCAATTTTGTTTCCAATGAAAATGCTTCTTGCTTGAAGCCGTGTGAAATACCGACTAAGCCGCCATGAGTACAAGAGATATATAATAATTGACGGGATTCTTACCGTCTGAGAATGCCGTGAACCGTGCAGTCGGTAAAAAAATATATTCAAATGAAATGACACTTCATTCCCGCACTATCATTTTAACTAAACACAAAACTGGTGAGGCCAATCACCATCAATATAAATGACACTGGATTTTCGCACTATCATTATATCTACTAACCAAAACTCACAACTGTCACTTTAACTAAAAGTCGAAACTAATTCTAAGATTTGGGCCAGCTGTCACGTCCACAATCTTTATAACCTCACGACTATTATTCTAACAAAAAGTCGAAACTGATACCAAAATATTGATCAGCTGTCACATCCACGACAGATCTCTAATATCACCAGAACTTTATACCAATATTACTAGTGTCACTATACAGCGACTGCAAAAAAAAAACAGTTGAGCATCGAAAATATGTGCGAAAAAATGCTGAATTTTTCGGTGCAACGATTTAATTTAAAAAAAATTAATATTATAAATACGGCACAGCGACCACTCCATCGAAAATTAACTCTATCAAGCAAGTCTCTACCTGACCAAACTCTACCAAGGAAATTTCAACCAAGAGAGAGACTCTATCATTCCTCAACTCTCCCAAAAATTTTCTCTACCATAGGCATTCTCTACAAATAAACAATCTCTACCATAGACATCTCTATCTAATCAACCCATCTCTACGGCACCTTTACAACCCTACCAAAAAAAAGCCTACTTGTAAGAATCTCTACCGCGCGAACTCTACCAAAGAAATGTCCACCAACAAAAAAACACTATCCAAGCCTAAAACTACCAAGATTTGTTTACTACCATGGTCATACTCTACCAACGAAGAATTACTAGCGTATATATCTATATACAGTGTAATATATAGTTATATTACACTAGTAATTCTTCGTTGGTAGAGTATGACCATGGTAGTGAACAAATCTTGGTAGTTTTAGGCTTTGATAGTGTTTTTTTGTTGGTTGACATTTCTTTGGTAGAGATCGAGCGGTAGAGATTCTTACGAGTAGACTTTTTTTTTGGTAGGCTTGTAAAGGTGCCATCTCTACCACATCCTACCCTACTGACAAAAACTCTCCCAGAGAAATCTCCACCATAGTAAATCTCTACCAAGGGCAATCTCTACCATTGATGAAGATTCATCTTTACTGCAGTAATGTAGATTATTACTTACTTATTACTGCAGTATTACTTGTTTACTGCTTTTTTTACTTACTTAAAATTACTGCAGTAATGTAGGGAGAGCGGTTGGTCTAGTGGAGAAGGGCTCGAGCTCGCACGCCGCAGGTGGTCCCGGGTTCGAATCCCGACCAAAACACCAATGAAAAATTGAGATTTTTTTCACGTGTTTCCACTGGAATCCCGGATGGTTTGGACTCCACCTTTATAAAAATCATGTCCAGATCTCGCTGTGATGCCTGAGCGGTCGGTGTACGGCTCCGGGTGCCTCCCGTGGACGGTTCTCAGCGTGCGGATGGTGGCCGCCTAGCCGTATACTGGCTAGCTCATTGCATTACAGCTGAGGAGGTACCTTTCTTGAGCGCCTCTGGTAGCTGTGCTTGAGCATGCTCGCATTGCTACCCGGGGAAATTAGATAGGTACCAGCTGTATCGGCAAGGTTTTCTGCAGTTTCCCTTCACCCTCGGCAAATGCGATACAGTTGGGGATAAGTCGGCTGCAGCCGCACAGGGGGGTGTCTTTGGAAAAGGGAGGAGCAAGCTAAAAAGGGGAGAACCCCAGATGTAGACAATGGTAGAGATTGCCCTTGGTAGAGATGGGTGGGGGTTAATATGTAGAATAACCAAATTGTAGAATGGTTAATATTTCGAAATTTTAGTATTCATAACATTCGATTAACGAATAATAAGAAATTCGAAGTTTATATTTTCGATAGTATATTAAGTTGAATGCGTATTTGATGTAATATTTTTTCTTTGATCGCGCATTTATTCGAAAATATATATTCAGACTGTCTATACTTCAAATGCAGATAATATGGATTGTCCTAATGTAAGAAGTTTATATTTTCTAAATTCGAAATGGAGAGCAATTTTTTTATTGAGAGACCAAAATATATAGTATGAATAATTCGAAAGAAAATTTTTCGAATGACTAAAAATTAGAAGTACAGAATAGTGAACATTGTGAAACACGAAGAATGACAAGCAACACTTTACAGCCCAGAGGCTCTCGCTATTTCGACCGTTCGACTTTCTGGTGTTTCGCTATTTTGACCACATTAATATTTTGTCTTTCGTTAAAATATTTTTGAAATTGTGAATATTCATAATATTGTCGATTTCAGTATTTGACGACCCGAATGCGTAATAGTCGAACTTTTGTAAAATCGCTATTCCAGCCTTCGTCATTTGGGCTACTGTTATATTTTGTTTTTGACGTAAATGTACTTCGAACTCTTTAATTTCTCATTTTTTTATTTCCAGCATAAAAGCTATAGTAGAATTAATCTTTCTACATACTACTATTCTTCAATTTAAAAATTCGCAGTTTTAATCGTTTGAAGTTTTAATCATTCGAAAATCTTACTCCCACTCGTAGAGATGTTTTTCCGGTAGAGATTGACCATGATGGAGAATTCCCTGGGAAAGTTTTTGTCGGTAGAGTAGAATGTGGTACAGATGAGTTTGGTAGAGATGTCTACGGTAGAGATTGCTTATTGGTAGAGAATGCCTATGGTAGAGAAAAATTTTGGGAGAGTTGAGGAATGATAGAGTTTCTCTCTTGGTTGAAATTTCCTTGGTAGAGTTTGGTCAGGTAGACATTTGCCTGATAGAGTTAATTTTCGACAGAGTTGTCGCTGTGCTTATAAATACGCTATGAGCTACGAGGTTCTAATTAGTCGCGATCGAAAGGAAAAAAAAAATACGTGAACCCGAATAACCTTCCAAAATCCCGTAATTTAATAAATATTAAAGAAACAATTTTCGCAAACAGGTTAAATCGCGGTACTTCCTGTAAAAGTGTCTTGTAGAGACTCGCTTGTAAATGTACTTGTCTCGAGTCGCTACCGCGAGTCTTAATATTTTCGTTCTTTGTATCAATCAAATAAAATAGTATTTAAAATAGTAATCATCATCATGTATATAGAATTACAGATAAATAATGCATAAAGTAATTTTTACTTTTATAGATAATTGAAGTTGACGAGTTACCAATAATAGTCACAGGTCGATTAACTTCACGGTTTTCTCTATTCATATAATCGTTTCTGTGGACCAGAAAACCTCTTGATTTTACATCTATATACTACATCGTGTCGCTTTTAGGTCCAATAAAGAGTCCTCGTTGCTCCACTCGTGACGGGTCATCCAGAAGCTTTTAGAACACGAAGCACATCTATACGTATGCGTATGTGTGCAATATATATATATGTGTGTATGTGTGTGTGTGTGTATATTATACGAAGCCTGTTATGTTCTCGAGAGAATACGTTGCCTCTTTGAAGGGACATAAGTGTAATACATAAGTTATCCGTACATTCTTTTCTGCCGTAAACCTCTTGAAAGATGCATAAAACGCGGAAATTTATTATAAGAGTTTCGAGCCCATAATTTTTATCGATCATTAGCGACAATCATTTTCTAACTTTATTTTTTTTTTGTGTACAGGAAGAATGAATTTTGCAATGATCGATTATTGTTGTTTCGAAGGAAATCGACGAATCAGCGTGTATTTAATTGCGACTTAATTTTGCAGTCTTCCACTCATTTTGTTACTTCTTTTTCTTAACACTTATTTTTCCAGAACCGAATGAATTAACATAACATTAAAATCCACATCGGTCCACGGTCGATTTATTATTCCAACAAGTGCATCTCAACGATTGGCTTTTGAATCTTGATCTTCGTGTATGTCATGAACATAAATAAAATATCGTATATATACTATGTATGGAAATTTATGGTAAATTGATGTATGACGAGTTTCCGTATTGTTTTCCGTGCCGACTCGACTTTAGATCGTGACTGACGTGCTCATAGGGTAGCAAATAATTAATTTATAACGTTTCAAGTCTTGCAGAAATAAAAAAATATCGAGGTACCACTTTTTTTCGTGGATTCGAGAAAAATAATTTTTTTTTTCATAATACTCGTTACGTCTAGAGTTTTTTTTATCAGTTTTAAAAATATCACTGCTCCAAAGTGCCATTTACAAATACTTAATTTCTTTAATTAATTAGCGTTATACACGATGTTCGCGTCAAAAATGAGATTATAAGAATAAAATTTAATAATGGAATATGAGTGGAGAAAGGAAAAATACTCTGCGAGATTAAAAATTCCAATGGAGCATTTTTATTTGAAATTCAAATGCATACTAATAATAATATTAAAAATAATATTACTACTAACACTACATAGTATATATTAACATAATATTACCACCAGTGAATTATCCAAATATCAAAAACGTCAATCAAATTGTTACTCCGCTCAATTAATGCAAAAAAGTCTTTATTTTTAGTTTTTTTTATTAGCTAGTAGAGGTCACAATTAAGGAAAAAAATAACTGATAAATTTCCTCAAACAGCCACATAATTAAACTGTATACGATCCAAGTCACTGTACCACTTGACCTACTAATTACCCAGCTGAACTTTATCGCAGATTAGCAAAGACCAACGATACAAAAGTACTTATTACTATTCTTATTTTTCGTTGGTAATTGTATAGTTCGAAAACGTCAGAGTTTATATTATACTGTGACTAATGGTGAATCGTGTATAAAAAATACGATTGCATTAAAAACTCAATTTAACAATGTTTGTAAATTACTTTGATAAAATAAAAATATGGAAAAATTGATTACATTCAATATTTGAGGAACATTCAGGTTTTACACGTAGCGTTATAAAAGTTTTAATGAAACGGTATAAAAAATATGACCATACTTCAAAAATCTTTTTTCGATAAATAAATTCTAAGAATAATTTGTTTCGAAATATGGCTAAAACTATTTTAACTGACCCATATTTATATACGTTACTTTTATTACATAATAAATCATTAACTGAGAAATACTGAATTTTAGGTAGTTCGAATGAACAATTTGATCATTTTTAATCATTCGATTCTCATTTTTATGAAAAAAAAAAATACGATAAACGCCTAACGTTAGACTGATACCCGATATAAAATAGATTAACATATTTTTAGTCGGTTTTCCAGATTTATCATGACGTACATATATTTATTTTTTTCATTCGGGTTTTTTCCTTTCTGGTTGAAGCGGGAAATGGCAACTTAAATCGAGCTCCGACATAGCTCCGTAATCTTTTCTTCCAGTCTCACCCTCATACGCTCGTACAGTTCACCCTCGAGGGGACCATGGGATTACTCCTCATAAATATCAAGGGGAGCGAGACAGATATTTAGGGAAAAGCCCCTATAACACATACACGAGGCATTTCTTACTAGACCGTCCATCGCCAAGAATCCAATGGAAAAAACTTAACGGGAGAAACCAGTTTAGGAGGCCGAAATTTTGGTGTTTTTCGTGAATTTTTTTAACAGGGAAGTAATAATCAGAATTTGTTTAAACTCGGAGGATATTTTATTCATGTTTTGAAGTACACTTTGTAATTTTTTCAAGTCGGAAATAGTGGAGTTAGAAGCTGCTGTCCATGGACGATCGCCATCCGAGTTTTTTGCTGGTGGGCATTCCTGAAGTCACAATTTTTATCTGTAATCATTATAATTTTCTTTTTTCGTTAACAACATATTTCCTAAGAATATGAACCTAATTGTGATCAAAAAAGTTGAAAATTGCATGTTTTTTAGGTGCTTGAACACAATGTCATGTTTTTATACCATGTTTTTTCACCTTATTTGCTTAAAAAAAATATTTTTAATAATAATATCATCCCAGAGTTAGGTTCATATAGATTGTAATTGAATAAAGAATATTCACACAAATTTTCAGAACGATTGGTCAATAACTTTTTGAGCTAGAATGCCCACCAGTTGAAAAAAAGTCGTCCATAGACAGTAGCTTCTAACTCCACTATTTCCGGCGGAAATGACTTGAAAAAAATACAAAGTATACTTTGAAACATGAATAAAATATCCTCCAAGTTTAAACAAATTCTGATTATTCCTTCGCTGTTAAAAAAAATTCACGAAAAACACCAAAATTTCGGCCTCCTAAACTGGTTTCTCCCGTTAATTTACTATTTCTCCTAAAATAATAACTACTCTGAAATTGCAGGAAAAAAACACGCCATCAAATTAAATACCGAAAAATTTCAAGTCAAAGTCGAAGTAATGAAAACCACATCGTCTAAAAGTTCACGTAATTCATCCTATGAATCGCGAATCGAAAGTGATAGCTCTCAAAGTAAGGAACAGCTGACAACGAGTAAGTCCATTTAGAGGCTAAAAATGTGATATATTTATTACAAATTATTTCACTTCTTAGGACTACCTCAATTCATTTTTTCGAACACCTAACAAATTTTTCTTTATTCCCGCAACTTCGTGATTTTTTCAGTCCCAGAAATTTACTCACGAATCCCAGAATTCGCAACGATAGTTCTCGAAAAACCGCGCAATACGATCCTACTATATTTTACGATAGTGTATAAATTTTAATGCAGTTTTTTTTGGATCCTTCTTTTATTATACCCAAAAAAAGCGAATCATCTCATAAGTACTTGTCCATATATCCTAGAATGTCCCATGTATTGATTCATTCTCACACGCACACAAATATCTATAGATAACTACATGTTTTGCTATCAAATAAAAGGGCATAACTCGTACAATTCATCGGTTGATGCACTATAAGTTTCCTCCTTTTTCTTTCTTGGCCAAGAGTACATGCGTAATATTCTTTCGACGAAGTTGGTGGGATTAACCAGGCAATCAGCACAGTGGTCGTGTTCAGTACCACGACCTCAAACGATGACGTGTTACTCTCTTTCCACTTTTTGCTCCCAGTGGCAAAAGTGTCATAACTAATAACTATGCATCGTAACAGAGGGGTGTACGTATATGCACAATGTTGTAAGCTTACCTCGTGAATGCTGATTACTCGGTTGAATCCCTTTCGCATTGTGTAATCCTTTGTGTTACACTGCCCCTGTGCCGCAACCTTACGATTCCACAATACTAATAACTGTTACAATATAACAAAAAGATTAAATACAATTAAATTTATGTCTATGTAAATAAGTGTGATATATTTTATGAGCAAATTTGAATACCCCAATTTCTTAGCATAAATTTAGCTTGTAATTTAGTCCACAAGATGGACGTCATTTAAGCTGAAAAAAGCATAAACAATTACAATGCCATTTAGAAAAGAAAAATTTCACAATTTTTTTACAAAGAGAATAGCAGCAATAACAATAATAATAATAGCAATAATGAAGAATAATAAATTTGAGACCAAATGCAACTCCGAAAACAATTTGCTCCAAATTCCCTTCCCTTTCCTTTTTCTGGTCATTGCGGTTCAAAAAGAAACAATTACAAAATAAAGTTTTTATCAGAAGATAAGTAAAGATAGAAATGGAATTTCACCGAGGTATACCATCAATTTTCTTTCTTATATATATTTTTAGACATTTCCGCATAGTTTAAGTGACTTTGAATATTCCATCGAAGTATTTGCGGTACGAAATAATATGTGAAGGGTGTGAAGGGATCTGTGGGTAGGTTGCCTCGCGATAAATTGTGAATTTATTCTCTATTCTGACGTATTGTTTCCGGATTATTGGCCTCGACTCGATTATAATCGAAATTGAGTGACCTCAGAAGCTTCCGGAAATTATATTTTTGTGACTCACAGCAGAGAATTATTTGATTTATTAGAAAGGAAATTTCTCGGGGATCCCAAAATCGTGTCTCTTCTTTATCTTATCAAATAAACTATTATGACATCATTCATCGTCATCAATAAAATTACGTGCGAAATCATTTATTTCCTCTTCGAACAAATATAATTATGGCAACAAATACTATAATATTGGTAAATAAACCAATACGTAAACGGTGCAATATTGAAAATTATAATTATAATGAAAATATTTTTATCACTCACCAAATTGAACTACGATAAATTAATTCAAAACAATTGATGTCCTTAATTAATTTTTCTGTGGCCCTACAAATTATAATTACGTAGTAAATTTTAACAAATTTTCAAATCTGATTTTGTCATTTGTAAGGGAAAGAATTATGATGTCTGTTTTTCCTACTGTCGCGGTGATATTTTTGCACTGTCGCACACAGACGATTCGTTTCGGTGGATACAAAAAATAATAAAAATGATAAAGCTATTTAACTGTCAAGTCACGTCGGTCGCTCGCTTTGGCTCTCTAAAAAAGAGTGCGAATCTCGTTCAGGCAAGGGAAACTCCGGTAGCATATCGATTTTATTTCTCCATTGCTAAATTATCCGACCTTCCTGTTCGATCATTTCGGGCCGAATGGAAATCGATAGCGAGTGGGAACAACCCTTTTATTGATGTATGTCTACGGTGTCCTAGTTGAATCGAAAGAGCTCGGTGAGACCCAATTCCCATATTGGCGTAAAAAAATAGCGAACGTGTTTTTTTTACGATCTTACATTTTTTCAATTTGGCTTGAATTTTGTATAAATTAACGAAACAAATACTTCAAATATAAATCTAAAATATTTCGGGTGAATTTAGCGCGATATAAATTGCACTCAGAATATCTCAACAAAAATAAAATCAAATATCTGCCTCAAGGAATATTTCACATTTCTTAAATGAATTTCCTCCAAATCGAGTAAATTAAAAAATTCCTTAAAATATTTATCATCATACTATAGTTCGAATGTTTGGTATGCATCGTTCACATTTTTGTGATGTAACGAAAATGCTTTTTACCGTTTCTCGACTTGTTAATTAGCAAAATTACTAACATTTTATCGCTGATTTAATTTGTGGATTCCTAAAAGCAAGCCGAACGAAAATTTCACGAATATCCGTGCTCCAATTATTCATGATAATTTTAGGGCTATAACAATAATAGAAAACAGAAATTTCATTGCATTCGAACGATGCAGACTTCAACATAATCATAAAATATTTCATTTGCTCGTAAAGTGTACACAGCTATGAATTTTTTTTGTTTTCGGCTATTGAAATATCGTACGTATATAAACTTGAGCGGAATTTTCTCATGCTTACTGAGGCTTAGATCATTGTAGGATTTCGGTTCAAAGGCTTCCCCCTCGATTTTTTCTTCTTTTTTCTCACAGCTTCCCTTTTCATTACGCCTTACTCTTTTCGTGCCCACGTACTCGAAATTTTCGTGTTCTTATTTCATATCCCTTAAAGTAGACCGCGTGTCCCGCTTCTACATAGCGCAGTAACGATAAATTTCTTGGAAGACCGCTTAAAAGAACGCGTAAATGCTCTCATATATGACGCAGCCAAGGGAGAAAGAAGAAGAGAGAGAGAGAAAATGCGACAAATACGTATCTCACACCCACAGTAGCGGGTTTGAAAACCAATTCGGTACTCCCGACGAGCACTCGAGCCCTCATAGTAATCGTCGATAAAAAAAAAAAAAGAAAAAAATCGTCCGTGCAAGAACCGCCCCTCGAATATTTGCCTCCGAAAAAAATATTATCTTTGGTAAATATTATGACTTATTATTTACAAAACACGTCGCAAATAATGGTAGATTAAAATCTTTCTAAATGTTTGCAACTAAATCAGAATATAAATCATTTAAGGGGAGCAACCACTTTAGGAGACCGAAAAATAGATGATTTTTTGGTTTTTTTTTTATTGTGAAAAAGAAGGAAATTTTCGTAACTCTGACAATAATTTATTCATATTTTTATACATCTCTGGTAATTTTTTCAAGTTATTTCATTCATTAATTAAGGTGTAATCCACTGTGTCCCTTGGCGTGTTCTCATCGTCGTTGTCGATTTGTGGGAATTGTGCAACTCGCAATTCGCATCTGAAATAGTCCAACAAATTTTTATACATTCTTGAGATGTTTTTTAAGAACATACACCTAAATTTTGAAAAAAAAATCGAGAATTGAGTGTTGGAACATGTTTGAAAAAAAATGATCGGTTTTTAGCATTTTTTCCCCGGCATTTTGCAATAATAAATATGTTTTAAACAATCTAATCTTTCCAACTTTAGGTTCATTTTTTAATAAATTATATTATGTAAACGTGTTCCAAATTTGAAGATGATCCATCAATTAGTTTTTGAGTTATGGTTCCCGCAAATTGAAAAAATGTCGTTTCGAGAAAAACACGTTTAAAGTTTGAGCGTGCTTGGGAGTCGAGCGGGGAGTCTTTATCATTTATATACATACCGTTAGAAGGAATCCGAATATCATTTTGAAATTTTCAGTGTGTATTCTTAAGATATTTTGCTAACGATTTATGAAATAAAAAAAAAATTGATTTTTGAAGCATCTAAAGTGGTTGCTCCCCTTAAAAAACATTATTTTCATTTTTACATAATCATCGGTTCCTCCTCATTTATAATCAAATAAAATATTTCGTAATTTGTGTTTTTTCCTGCACAGTTACTAGCTACAACAAAAACATTAATTTTTTTTAAATTCCGGCCGCTCGAATATCTGAGTTTTCAAATTAATATAGTAAGATCGCATATATTTCTCACGCTTAGATACAGAGAACGTTAATAAGTTGACCGAGTGCTCAGCGATTTATGGTCTTCCCATTTATCATTTGTCATCGCCCTTGCGAAAGATCCACATGGGAAGGTCGTTGTGGCTCGTTTGGCTACCGAGTTCACCTTTTTTGTTCAACCGTATCCGCCCACTCATTTTTCAGACCCCATTGAAATCGATTCCAGTAAATTCTGGTGAACAATTGTGTCATTTCACGAAAAAAGGTTAATGCTTATTTACCATATGGCAAATAAATACCGTTTATAACGCTTGAGATTATACGGAAATTATGGTGTATGAAAATAGAGCCTGGTTTTCGTGTGAAAAAGATCTAATTCGTTAGTAAACTTCACTTAATTTCAGAATAAAACATCGCTTTGCCGCATCCACTTTGTGTATCAAAGTTAATTCTTTTCTTCAATTGACCCTAATTGAACCTCGCATATTTCAAAATTAATTTATACATAGCTATATCAGAAATAATTTCGATTTATAAAACATTTAACGAATCATGTCGCAAATGTAAAACCGCCATCTGGGAATTTACTTCGTAGCCTCGGTATTATTTTTATTATTATTTTACATAACTATATACGTGGTTTAAAAACCTTTTTTCTATAATTTAACCAGCTTTTTGACATTCGTTACCCTCATTGACGCATATATGTACTGACACGTAAACAACTCATCGTTCGTACCATGAGTTACGTAGGCTATTTTCTAACTCATAATCATCCGCGAGAACATAGCAGCCGGCGCACGGATTTCGTTAATTAAGCTCTCGTTCATACCAGAACAGCACGCCTTTCGAGATAATTGAATCAAACGCGAAAGAGTAGAGAGTCGAGAGAGGAAACGCTAGATCTCTCGTTGATTTGCCGTCAGAACGACCGACAGCAAAATGCTTCGATAAAAATTGAATCACATCAAACCACGTTTATTCAATTGTGTTACGCTTAAAAAAAAAAAAAAAAAAACATTATAGTTTCAGTCCAATTTAAAATCATTCGTAATTTGCTTCAAGCGCCTTTTTTTACAGAATCTCTTTCTTGTTGATTTTGCTTTTCGAATTTCAGGTTTATCGAGAATTTTTTATTTAAGGAAGTTGTATCGTTTCTCATGTAAAAATTATTTTCCAACTTTACACAATAAAATTTTGTAAATAGAAAGCTTAAGACAGTATAAAACTTCTGGCAGAATATGCCGATGATTCATCGTCTCAAAATTGAGATATTTATTGTTGAAGTTCGCAATTTTTTGAAAGCTTCCATAAGAGCCCATGTTAAACTTTTCATTTTCAACAATGAATATCTCGATTACCAGGCGGTGAAACCGCTCCAAATTTTTCACACATAATTAAATGCTGTTTAAGAAGATTCACGCCAAATTTCAATACATTAATTTGGAATAATCAAATATAATGTATTTTTCGTATGATGTCATATAAATATCGATATAACTTCCTTAAATTTATGACGATTTTTGTAAGCCCGATGAAAAATTATTCTTCATCGTTTTTTCTTACATTATTGTTACAGAATTCCTGTTTGTAGCATGTCTTGACAAGTGAGGAATAATTTATCAACGCGGGGGTCTCGGCAGGTCAAGAATTCAACAATATGGCGAATGGTCATCAACAACTTCCGGAACAATACACCGTGCCCCAATTGGCAAGGGTCTTCCACAGTCTGCCACACCTCAACGTATCACTTCACTGGGTCAACAATACCTTCAATCCACATTCCGAAATTTACCTCGAGGTACGACAGATTATGCAATTAAGCTATTTTTTTCTCTCTGAAAAAGTTTATTTTTGTTACTTCACAATTTGACCCACTTCATAAAACACGAAGATTCTTTTTTTTTTCCTCGATATTTTTAACATGCCGCTCTTACAATTTCGTCACTACTAAATTTTGCAAATTGCATTTTATTTTTTTTTATTTTTACCGTTTATATAATGTTACTGAATTTGCCATTTGTTGGCTGAATTCTTAACATCGAAGGAAGGTTCGAAAAAAATTGAGTTCCATATTTCCTCATTGAATCCTCATTTTATTTTTCTTAATTCCACCAAAAATTTCAAATTCTTTATTTACCCGCGTGCAAACAAAATCCTATCACATTCAGCGAAAAACTTCAAAAAATGCTATAATCGTCGCCTGCCAATTTTTGCACGGATCAAATGCAAAATTTCGTGTTAATAAACATAGTTATTAAACGAAAATCAATGAAGAATTATTTTTAAAAATTACCCAGTACTGCTTTTCTGTCGTCCGGAAAGAGAATAAACATGTTGAAAACAGAACGACAGTAACAGTGAAAAAGGGACCACCACCAGCTGGATAACACACCCGTCACATTTTCTTGTATCAAGAACTTTGAATTTGTGTTTATGTTTTAGTATACGTGAGAGAGAAAAAGAGAAAACAAGAGAGACAAACAGAGGGGAAGAGAGAGAGGGGGGAGGGAGGGAGGGAGCGAGAGAGAGAGAGAGAGGCTCAACGAAATTGCAAAGCACAAAGGCCCGGACAAGCAAAGCGTACAAACAATGCACAAACAAAGGGGTAGGTGGATTCGGAGCCGACGTGCAGGAATATCCCTACATCGTCATAATGTTCCTTGGGGCAATCTAAAGGCACCACAATTCTTTTCTCTCGCTCTTCTATTTCTTTCTCACACACTATTCGTTCACCTTGTTCGTGCTCTCCACCATGCGAAACGAGGGTGAAAGGGACCAAAAAGAATAGGAAAAGTCACCATAATTGCCATTCCCAACCCCTGTATATTAAAAAATCGTTAATTTCACTAAAAATATATCGAATTCGTCTATTTTTATGCGGGCAAAGTACCTTGAAACAACATACGAGTAACGCGG
Source organism: Rhimphoctona megacephalus (assembly GCA_963989365.1). Taxonomy (NCBI): domain Eukaryota; kingdom Metazoa; phylum Arthropoda; class Insecta; order Hymenoptera; family Ichneumonidae; genus Rhimphoctona; species Rhimphoctona megacephalus. The sequence goes on along the minus strand of OZ022414.1, from coordinate 29,588,811 downwards.
GTAAAAAACATACAGGGTGTCTCAGGTTGACTGGATAATATTGTAAAATTCGATTGATTTTCGTATCGAAATATTATATATATAATACTTTTTTTTATTTGAGCCCCTCCTGACGAGTTATTAATTATTAAATAAGACGAGTAAGAAGGTAGAGCAAAAATGTATAAGATCAATTGTGTGGAGTATAAAATTTTCTATAAAAAGTCTTTCATCGCACTATTTTATCTTCAATAGCTCAGTCCTCAGAGCGGTTCGAAAAACAACCTGGTTTTCAGGGGTTACGCGTAACCGAGCATATTTAAAGTTTTTATTTTCAATTCGCTCTCAAGAGTCAACCATTGAAAATATAAAAGCGCTTTCAATGGCTTTTCTGTAGAAAATTGTGTGCCCGAAAAAATTGATTCTATCAAATTCTGTTCTAACTTTCACCGTTTTGACAGTGCGTGCATAACCGTCAACTTTAATAATCAAAAGCGTATCAGAAGAGTATCTGATGAAAAAAACGGTATTAGGCTTTTCAACTCGAAATTCAGTCTAGTTACATTATTGACCATTCAATCACGGAAAACTTTTTGTATCTACTGGCTAAATAAAGTACAGTGAAAACGCCCGCACGAAACTCTCTCGGATGAGATAGAGAACGAGGTACTCCACGATTTCTAGAGTCTAGAGACGCGGCTTGAGTCTATATTTCTCCTCCTCACGCAGAATGAGGGAAAAAACATCTCCGCCAGACTGAAGGACGAGGAAAAAATATTCTTCGTGACTAAGTGCGCTCGTATAAAAATCGCAATCGGTATTGCAGTGAGAAAGAGAGACATAGAGTGAGAGAGAGGAAGAAAAAAGATGAACCGGTTAAAATCGATCGATCGTCTGTAGATCCGGAGTTATTCGTCACGCAACCTTTTTTTATTTTATTTATTTATTTATTTTTCTTACCTTGCCACCTCTTGGCTATCGCGAAACTTTTATGAAAATAGATATGTGATTATATTGTATGAACGGAGGAAAAACTGCATGAGAGATGCTGTGTTACGAACTCTTGTTGAGATAAAAAGTAAATAAGAAAAAAGCCGTTCAATCGCGACGAAGCGGCCCGTAAAATCGAAAAAGATACAAGTCTGAATATACGAGCCGTTCTACACCAATTTGATCTATATTCGATATTGCATCTCCTCGATTTTGAACCAACTTTTTGGATTATTATTTTAGAATTTCATGCTTGACGAAAATTTTTCCCTGAGGCGCTCACTTTATTCTAAATATATTTTTGTCAACCACTAAATATAACATTTGCATTGAATTGTTTATTTCGCCATTGCTTTCGGTCGAAAAGACGTCGCGGACTGGAAGAATTTCATTGACATACATCTAAATAACATTTTTGAACGAACAATTTTTTCCGTATAAAGTTTAGGGCCATTTGATAGAGAATGCCCGAAATATATATTTACATTTGTATATATGTAACGAATAGAAAGAGGCACGCGAATATGTAAGACTGCAAATGGATTCTTTAGAAACAGTTCTCCACTGACTCTCGAGGACCATCCCTCGGCAAGCCTGGAAGCCACTGGGCCGGTTAGAGATGCAGAAGAGAGCAAAAATATAAAAGAAACACGAGAGAGTGCACTCGACTATCACCGGGTTCTCTCTTCTCCTCCTCCTCCTCCTCCTCTTTCTTTCTCTCTCGCCCTACAGAGAAAAAGTTTTGTTGAAATAAAGGAAAAACCTTGGAAAAAATCTCAGTTTTCTTCCACCGAGCTAGCTTGAAGATTTTTGCTCGAGCCCATCCCGATTTTTCAGATATATGGAACTATCACTATCTATATTTTAACCCCGTCCCCTCACCCTTCTCGAGCAATGCATCCCAAGTTGAAAAAAATAAATAAATTTTCCTCAGTCTTTATGACTTTGCGACTGTTCAAGTATTCGAGTGGAAAAAACTCGATCAGACACCCCGTTCTCAGATCTTTCATGACTCGGAATAATAAAATACTTTCGAGTGACAATCCATCGAATTACAAAAAGTATCGTAATAACGTAGATACAATTTGCTGTTCTCTATTTGAAATAAATTATTTCAGTGTTTGATAATTCGGTTAACTTATTTATTTGGCAAACTTATTTTCTTAGAGCCTCATATCTGGATTTGTATTTCCATTTGTTCGTTATTCAAATTTTATGAATTACGTTTTTCTGTTCGAACTTTTTATATTTCTACTTCATGAAATGTATTTTGACTTATTCTACCAATATTAATTCAATTAAATTAATTATAAATGAAAAATGTATTTATTATAGAAATATTATTCCATTGTATGTATGAAATGAAGTAAATAGAGAAAACAAGATGTAGGAAATAATTGTTTTTGCTTTCTTCAATTTCAAATAAATTATTTATTCAACACGATCGACAAAAATTATCTCAATAGCGATCCTCGGCCGAGTAGGACATTGATCGAGTCTTCTGTCACGTGTATACTCGAGCAGTGACCGTCAAGTATGTTGTCAACTCTTCACCCGTATATGTCAATTAATTTCCCCTCTCTGGCTCACTCCGACGACCAGCCTTCAACGACTTTGACGATCCAAGAGAGCCTCATACGCTGATTATAGCACAATTCACCCGGGAAGATTTAATCGATTTACAAGCATCGAGCGTGATCGTTTTAACAATTGAAATCTCGCCTACTTTTCGCGATCAGTGTCTCATACTCTTGAGAACCCGTACCTCTTTAAATAATAGGGACCGTGCACGCCGCTTACAACGCCACGAAGTGGGCAATCTCTACATTAAATCGGTGCAAGTATCAAACGCGAATACAAGAGTTACAATGTTTTTTAATTAATAAGGTATTCCTTTCACGAACTCGAATATTTTACAATTAACAGATTTTTTTGTACATAAAAGTAAAAACACATCCCAATATTATAAATATAAATTATAATATTGGGATTATAAATATTATAGATATAAACTGTCCTATGGTTAAATTAAATTCTAAAGATTCCGTAGCAACGATAAAAACAGAGTCACCGGACGTTTGAAAAAAATATTCACGATAGAACTTGAAAGAATGTGATCGGCAGACGATTTTTCGTAGCCATGACGTTCAAGAGGTTATGTTATCTTCGGCAGTTTTACAACATTTTTAACGCTATTCTTGTTTTTGCCCGTTACAAATTGGCTCACATTTTTACCAATGTCACTGCGCACTTTATACGTATTTTCACTCATATTTCACTATTTTTTTTAACCAAATACAATAAGTCCAGCTTCTCCCTTTGACAGTGCGTTGTTGACATTTGTAGCTCTCCAAAAAATATCAAAAAGTTTCATAATTTACACAATTAAGCTGAAATTTTCGATTTATGTTTACAGTTGGGACTAATAATTGGTTATAATTTTTTTAAACAAAATGCAGCCTAATTTGTGAACAAATGTGGAGGGCCCTGCTTATGCGCTCAAAAAATACGGCCCTCCGTGAAAGGAATACCTTTAAAAAATAAAATTATTTTGTTTGTATTTCCTTCATCAAAAAGACATTGGCACATGTGAGACGACTCTTATACACCATTTTGGTTTCGGAAAGATAAACCAATTTTGAAATATTATTCTTTCCCGAAGAGTGCTGTCCATATTGGCACCGCAACAACTCTATCAAAAATTAACTCTATCAGGCAAATCTCTACCTGACCAAACTCTACCAAGGAAATTTCAACCAAGAGAGAGACTAATTCCTCAACTTTCCCAAAATTTTTCTCTACCATAGACATTTTCTACCAATAAACAATCTCTACCGTAGACATCTCTATAGAGATGGGTTTGGTAGAGATGTTACGGTAGAGAATGCCTATGGTTGAGAAAAATTTTGAGAGTTGAGGAATGATAGTCTCTCTCTTGATTGAAATTTCCTTGGTAGAATTTTGTTAGATAGAGATCTCTATAGAGATGGGTTTGGTAGAGATGTCTACGGTAGAGATTGTTTATTAGTGGAGAATGCCTATGGTAGAGAAAACTTTTTGGAGAGTTGAGGAATAATAGTCTCTCTCTTGGTTGAAATTTCCTTGGTAGAGTTTTGTCAGGTAGAGATTTGCCTGATCGAGTTGTCGCGGTGCTGTCCATATCCCACTGAAGAGCGAAAAACAAACGAAATGAATTAAATGGCCAGTTCGTCAACGTTATTTTCTGTTTCTACGACATTTGAAGCGTGCGCTGAATCACATAATTTTTTTCTAAAACCTTAATTGATAATTTTTAACATTGTTATTTGCAATATTTTTTTTGTTTTTCATACAATTTACAGCCAAAATAGCATCGGAAAAATTGTACATTTAGACGCGAGAGACCGCGCACATCGGCAGTGGTACTGCTCTCTATAGCCCACGCACGGTCCCTACGGAGTCCTTGAAATCCAATTCATTGTGTATAATGAATTTGACAAATCGATCTTTTTTTTTTCTTTATCGAAAATTAATAATTCATTTTTCCTTTTATTTTTAATTTATAATGGAAAAATTTATACTTTCATCCACACTAAATTCATAATTGCTATTTCATTAAAATCAAATTTCAATAATGATGAACTAAATTTTTCGCATTTCAAAATTTCAGTATGAAATAGTCCAAATGTAGTTACTTTTCTGATTTTTTTTTCAAGACTATGTTTTCTTTATTAAAAAAAATTATTCTGTACAAAATTTTTGGCTCTAGCGTATGATTTTGATAAAAAATAACTAAACGAAATCTTTTATATTATATCGTTGAAAACACAATTATTTTTTCATTGATTGAATCTCTGATCAAATACTTGAATCTATAAAAATATTACCTTGTATTTTTTTTTTGTATCCTCTTTTTGAATTGGTATGAGGGAAAATGAATATTATCGAGTATTAATCTTGGAGATATGGATTGTTCGTAACGATTTAATATAAAGAAGGAGAATTTAAAAATAGATTATTTGTACGGTTTTCAGAGTCTTGGTATACTCGGGAGTATTCCAGCTGCTTGGCTTATCCTGACGCTTCTCGTTCTATTAGTATATCTCGTAACGAGATGCTGCGACCGGAAGCCACGTCCTCGAAGGTCGATAACCCTGCTGAAGTGGACACTAGCTATTCTCGCTGTACTTTGTTGCGGTGCCATTGCCGTTGGTCTGTACGGCAATGATGACGTTCACAACGGCCTCGTACAACTTCTCATTGCCGCCAAGAACGTTGATGGTATCATAACAGCAGTGAGAAATCAGGTACGACGTTTATTGCAAGCGATTCCAAATAATCAAGTCCTAAAAGGTACGGAATGCCATTTTATTGCCCAAGCAGCACCACGCGTGATTACTCTACAAACTTTTGTAGAGCAATTCCAATATTTCAACAATAAATGTATCAGCAATAAAAACGAATGGAAAATGAGAGAATGGAAAGAAATATTCGTAGTATTCTCCTTACGAGTTTTTCTCAACTATTATTTTTAAAATGATTTATATTGAAACATTTTACGAGTACTCCTGGAAAATTTGACATACAATCTTTTTTTTCCAATTATTTTATCTTAAACTGTATTATGTCTCGAGTTTCATTTGTAACAGAAATTTGGAGCTTTTTAAATTTTTATGGCAACAAATGGAGGAACTTAGTATTGCAACAATCTTTTGGCTTTCTACAAGATTTTTCACGTATTCGATGAAATAAAAAATTTCCACCGAATTAATTTCTTGGATGAAATAATACAATTAATTAATTTTACAACTAAATATAATGACAAATTTGATAAATTCAGACGATTTCGTATCTTGGACATTTTCAGACTGACACCATCGAGAGCACGTTAAAAAGGAAGATGGAACCCCAACTGACGTCACTGGGGGATGCATTCGATGCACCGGTTAATAACAAAACAACACTGGACTATTTGCTCAAGGCGTTAGCGTACATGAAGCAAAATACTAGCATCGCAGTTAATCGTAGCTTCGAGATAAGAAAACCACTGAGTGGTATAAGTTTAGCGGGTGCTATTGCACTTGGTGAGAGAATTGAAGAATTCAGATGGCCGATTACAATGGCAGTTCTCAGCGCCCTTGTCGCTTTATGCGCGGTTCTGCTGGTCGGAGTCGCGCGACATTCCCGATGCGCTCTCATCACGTGAGTTATTGATATTCATTTATTTTTTCTTCTTTATTACATTCATCCGAAAATGCGGTCATCGTGCAAAAAACTTTAGAATTTATAAAAATATACACAGATTCCTTGCAATTCAAATGCTGAAGCTTCTGTTATGAGAAATTAAACTTGAATATATTTTTAAAAATTACAAATTATTTCATTGAGTTAAAATGTAATAACTATTAAGAGCATAAATTCTAATCCCGCGATTCAAATATAAGCAAATCCACAAAAGTTTGTATCTCGAGAATCTTTTTCACGGGTTCAGTATGATTCTGTATATAAATTTAGAAACAAGAGGAAAATGCTTCTTTTTTATTTTACTAATCTACTGTATATTTTTTTTTTTTAGGTTCTCGGTTTTTGGGCTCTTCGCGGTCATAGTCACATGGTTAATGGCTTCATTGTATCTAGCGACTTCGGTTGCGCTTGGTGATTTGTGCTTTTCACCCGAAGATTATCTCGCAAGAAATGTACCGACGACCCTAGCGTCTGAAGTTTTATCGTATTACACACATTGCGAAGCCACACGGAGCAATCCGTTCACTCAACGTTTGCGGGAAGGTCAACGTGCCGCTGAACACATGAGAACAAGCCTAAACTCCATCGATCGTCTCGCAGTCGAATTGTTTCACGATCAACAATTAAAGCCTAAATTCAGTAGTCTTATGACCGACGTTAATTCCGTTGATCGTCTTATATCCGGCCTCGCTACTCTTCTTGATTGCAAACCACTTCACAAGCAATACGTTCACGCTGCTAAAAGCCTCTGTCATTTGGGACTGTGAGTCTTTGTTCAATACTTCATTTACGACAATTTTCATATTGTCTTACTGCGAAAAACAGCCACTTAACATTCATTATCAACAAAATCTTTTTAAAGTTGTATAATTTTGAACGCTATACAGTTCTTGCAAATTAAATAATTTTCGAAAATGGAGTACTAGAAAGGAGTACAGTTATCGGGGTCATCCCATGTGACCGCTATTTTTTTTTCGCTTTTTTGGGAATTTTTTTTGATGAACCATTAAAACACAATGTCTTTGAATTTTTACCACACATTTATTAACATTTTTACAGTCCCTCAGAATTTTATCAAACAAAAATAACGAGTTGAATCGACTTTACACCGTTCGGAAGACACTCATGTGTTGGTTGACGGCTGCCATGATTCCGGAGGTTTTGCTCATCTGAAATCAAAAAATCAAACGGCATTTTAATTTGTAGACCTGAGACTATCGCTGGAACTAGAGTGAAGTAAAAATATCGAAAATTGAATTTTTGGCACGGTTTTAAAAGTCGAAAAAAACGATGAAACTTGGAACTTAACATTTAAAATCGTGCCAAAAATTCATTTTTCGACATTTTTACTTTATTCTAGTTCCAGCGATAGCCTCAGATCTACAAATTAAAATGCCGTTTGATTTTTTGATTTTAGATGAGCAAAACCTCCGGAATCATGGCAGCCGTCAACAAACACATGAGTGTCTTCCAAACGGTGTAAAGTTGATTCAGCTCTTTATTTTTGTTTGATAAAATTCTGAGGGACCGTAAAAATGTTAATAAATGTGTGGAAAAAATTCAGAGATAGCGTGTTTTAATAGTTCATCAAAAAAAAAAATCCAAAAAAAGCGAAAAAAAAATAGCTGTTACATGGGATAACCCCGTTAATATGACGAAATTTTAAATATTGAAAAATGGGGCTAATAAAATATCTTGGATAAGAGAAATTGATTTCCAATGCTCAATTTCATACAAAAAGAATTCTGACAGTAAAATCGACTTTCCACATAAGGAATGTTAAAGTTTTTATTATTTAAAATTCCCTCCAATTAAAAGAAAAAACTGTTTTCATCTCACCCATATAAAAAAAAAATGACAATCAATAATTGTACACATGCCATTTTTGTTAATCATTTTTTTTCTCGCCTCAGGTACGGTCTGACTTTTATGCTATTATCCAGTCTTTGTGCCGGTCTTATCTTCACCGTTCTCGTTTGGGTCGATTCTCACACATGGATTTACATTAGAAAACGGTATATGAACAGAAATTCTTAGTATGTTTATAAACTGATTGAAAAAAAACTGAATTTATCAATAATATTCGTATATATTTTGAGTATATTTTTGGCTAAGCAATTTTTCCATCAGAGTTACAAATAAAATTGTAATTACATAGAAAAAAAATAGAAAACATAATTGGAATCACATAAAATTAATCACGTTAATTCTTCGTCCCCGACTAAATGACATTTTTATTCTTGCTTTATTCGTGGTCTGCGACTCATAAAAAAATTGATTTTAGTTGAATAGTTTATCTACTATGTAAAATATGTTCCAGAAGGGATTACCACCAGGTCGACGAGCAGGATCCTTACTTACCACCGTCGGCGGCGTCTCAAGCCATTGCAGCTCGTACTCTTCGTGGCCAAGGGTCGTACCCGCCTACAGCCCCTCCTCTTAATGCGAATGCTCATGGCACGAACAATATAATTAAGCAGCCTCTCCTGCTAACGCCGCCCCCGCCGTCCTACGCTACTGCGACAGCTCGAGCACGTCAGCTGCACGAGAGCATGTTAAAGTTTGTGCATGTTTCTTTTTTCTTTCATTCACCCTTTTTTTAAACAAAAAGTCATCGATCATCGTTAAGAATCGATTGGTTCTAAATTATCAAGATAATAGATCAATCTATAAAATTTATCGATTGATCTATTGATGAATATTATCGAAACTTATCGACCGATTATAACAATACATTAATCAATGTATTGAAAGGTCCTTTATCGATCATTAACGATTAATCTACTTACCCAATTTTTTGAAAGATTTTCACAATGTTGTTTTTTTTTTCGTTTTTATGTCGTCTCGTTTTCAGGATGATAGCAAATAACGCCGTGCTTTTTCATATTAATCGTTGTAGAAACTGAAAAATTTACGCTATCTATGTTCAGCTTATGTCGTTCTTTTTTCAATTCCAATTATTTATTTAATTAAATACATAGCCATTAGGGGTACGTCATAATTCTTCATTCTTTGTTTCGAGGCGTCATTTATATTATTTTTTTTTTTATATTTTTTTTCAGGAGTGACTGTTGTTCTTTGAAGTTTGTCCAATTAAAAAGATTTATATGTAATTCCGCTTTCGGTGTAACACTCATATTATGTTTCGTCATTCCTTGGCAAGAGGCGTTTAGCGATAGCACTTACTCATTAATAATACAAACTATAGCATTTTAGTCATCAAGATTTCATTAAATATGTGTGTAGAGATATGTGTATGTATATTAGAGTTGTCTTTTAAATAACCGATAATGAGCTGTGACGAATTACGAGTTCAAACTACTTTAAAATCAAATTAAAACAAAATTTACAACCTGTTACACTTGAAAATAATTTATTGCAATAAAAACTTGGATCGAATAATAATTTAATGAAAAAAACATATGGTTGATGCGGACTGGTTTAGTGCGAATTGAAATCTGGCTTTTTCAACGATTTGTTACTTTAGTCGAAATTAATCAAAAAGTTCAATCTCTTAAGAGTCACTCTAATGCATATACATACATATAGAGGGTTTCTCAGTTGGAATGGTTAATAATATAAACTTAAGTTCAGGACTGAATATCGAGTCGGATGGTCCTATGTCGTCTTTTAATAAGATCCACTTAAAGTTGACCACTCTACCCACTTTATCTCATATACCGCTGAAATGTTCAAAGATAGAGCATACTTGCATTGGACCAATTTTGTAGAGCATGAAATTTTCTACAAAAAAGTTATCGACGAGATTTTTTTATCTTTAGCAGTTCAGTCATGAGAGCAAATCAAATAAAGAGTCAAAAAATTTCCAACTTAAGCGTAAATTTGGAAAACCAAATCGTTTTTCGAGTCGCTTTCAAGACTAAGCTACTCGAAGCAGATCAACGTTATCAATAACTTTTTTGTAGGAAATTTTATTTTTTACAAAATTGATCCTATGCATTTTTATTCTATCTCCAAATGTTTTGATATTGTGCACGCAAAACTGAACATACTCGTCAACTTTAACCCCTTGACTGTCCGTCAGGAAAAAGGCGTTTTGTTATGACGGATATATCTATATCCGTCATGGACAGACAAAGGGTTAATAAATAAAAACTCTCCAAAAGGATGAAAAATCTTATCAGACTTTTCGACTCGAAATTCAGTCATGAACGTGAGCACACATTATTGTTCGTTGGACCTGAGATACCCCGTCTATACATCAGATTAAAAAAACATACATACATGTATTTTTTCACTGCGACTTTATTATTCATTTTTCGACATTGCCGATTACAGAGGTGGGGGCATTAACGGTAGCGGAGGAGCCAGCGATCACAAATCTGCTCAGCATAATCAGCAGTCAGCGAGTGGACGAGCTGAGCACCGTTCTGGACTCGGAGATCAACCTGGCCAGTACGCGACTTTGAGCAAACAGTGTAAAACGTTGGAGTCGAGTGACTTCTACTGAGGGCACGCCCCCTCGGGACCTGGTGAGCAAAAAAAAAATATTTTTAAACTTTTAATAATTTAATTTTTTCATTAAAAAAGCGTCACGATCTAGTTAATTTCTTGCAAATGAAGAAAAAATGGATTTTTTTGTATTATATTTGATATTGCATGCATTCCAAATTTTGTTCCAAATCTTTTTCGCTGTACTACTACTTTGATTCTTTCATTTTGTCACTTATTATAAAAATTTTTGCTGGCGATACAAAAATGGAGTACTAATCATTGAGGAGTTTCGAAACTGAATTAAAAATAATCAGTATTCTATTGAAATTAACAGTATCAAGTCATAAATCTTCGAGGCTTAAACTGCAGTTCAAAGATTTCCACAATTACTTCGAAAATTCGATGCTGTAAATTTCAATAATATCTTAATGATACAACTTAGTTCGATTTCAATCTCAAAGCTCCTTGAATAGACTCAGGACAAAAAAGTGCACTACTCTTGACCACGATGTAAAAAAATATCTGAATCGTAAATTTTCGATAATTATGTATTGCGTTGTAAACACTGCACGAAAACTTTTTTCTTTCTCTGATCTCAATGAAAATAGGTCGAGAACCGCCGTGGACACCAAGTGTGGCGTCATTCACCGGCACCCTGTCTCACAATTCACACGGACCCGCGCACCTCGCTACATTCCAAGATTCACGAAAGACTCAAACGCTCGATCCAAAAAATTTGGCTAGCCTTAAGCGTGGACCGACACCGGCATGGAATCAAAATCGTCCATTACCACCGAATCCATCGGCTCAACCAACGTGGGAATTTGAATCTCGTTCACAAACGAACATGAATCAATTTCGTTCGTTAGTACGTAACAAAGCGCCGAATATACGTATACAAGATCAAATGCAGGATCAAGTTAGAACGTTGGATCGTAATTTCACGCGGGGTCAGTTCAATGGTACGGCACAAAACAACGCGGTTCCAAATATGTATGGTACTTATAACAGATCGCAAGCTAGGCAAGAAAAAACAGCAGCAGTACCGACGCTTAGTCAGGTACAAGGCAGCGACCCTAATCTTTACGCCGTAACTGAACTGTGAAAAAATGGTAACACATAGAAAAAAAGTTAACGAAATTAGTGTGATCTGAGGTAAGAGCGAACGCTAAGAGAGCCGTGCCGACGTACAGGCCCGTGACATCACACGTTGAAAAAGCAAAACCAAAGGGAGAAATCGAACAACGCGAAGTGAGTAAAAGCCCACTGCTAAGATTTCGAATTTCGAAACATTTCACTTATTTTCTCTATTTTTGAAAATAAAGAAGGCCCTGGAGTAATTTGCGAGGCCGTGCACGGTTTTATGAACAGGACGACACCCGTGAGACTAGAAAGAGGGGGCGAAGTAATCTCGGACAGAGACGAAGATGTTTAGTTCATTTTTCTCTTGTTGAATGGAGGATCCTTCAATGATCGGAAAAATTGGGAATCTCTGGAACTCGGTTAGTCAACGAGTTTCAAATTAATACGTTAATGGAAAATGTCAATTCCATGAATGTTTTTGATTCGGAAGTAAAGATTCCAAAACAGAGGAAAAAAGGAAAAAGGAAACACATCGCAAAGATGTGGAATAGATAAGATCGATGTTATGATTTTACAGAAACGTTTCCATGAGGCTCGATTTTTTATTATTTAATCTGTCGTTTAATCTTTTTTGTTTATCTTTGTTAAACACCCCAGGGAAAATATTCCTCCGTGAATTTTCGATATATTATCTATACACGAAAAACTTCGCCCGAGACGACGAATTTTCGCAAAAAAACGAAGAAAATGAAACAGCGCAAATCGTTCGATGTACAACTCTTCGATCGTCGAACGAGTTTCCAGTTCGATGATTTTTTCTAAAATTTTTTTATACGTATACGCCGTTCTTTCATTGACCATTCGATCGTTCGTAAAACGATTATAGAAAAAAAAAACAAATAACGATTGAATATTCAGCCTAAGCACAAATCGAGCAATCTCATATTTATCTTTTTCATCATAAAAAAAAGGCTGAAGAAAAATAAAAAATCATTCACACTAATCTCACCAGTGCAAAAGTGCACTTAATCACGAGAATAAAATTCATCGAGCATATTAACAATGAACGTGAGAGGGATACCAAAAGACACTTTTATATATACATATACACACACACATTTATATATATACACACATATATATCTTTTACATTAAAAAATGAAAATTGTGCTCAATTTTCAAAGTGTTGAGCTCGATACTCGATTTTCTTTCTATTCCTTCGTTCTGAAAATTCTGAAAATTGTGAATTTATCGCTCATACATTATTACATATATAAAAGTGAGATTTTTTTATACTTCGCGTCAAAAATGAAAATTTGGTAAAGAATTAACTAAACTCAGCTATGCTGAGTATTTCGATTTCGATATTATTAATATGAAAGAGTTTTTAATTAATTGGTTAAAAAAATTGCTTCAATATAATAAATTGTTAATTTTTCTTCGCACATGCGAATTTCAAGATTTTTCTCTCACTTTAATATATCTCATTTTGATAATTTTGGTATTAGAGAGTTGCCACGTTTGAAAAAGTTGTTACCGGTAAACGAATCAAGAGCCGCGATAGCGGCGCAACGCCAAGTATTAAAAAAAAAAAGTCAGCGCGAGCCCTGCCGCCTCTTATATACTCAAATATGACGGTTTTCGGGCTTTCCTTTTTTTTCAAACCGTTCTCACGGATTGAGTAAAAAATCTGAAAGTAGAGGACCATTTTTACTCATATACAATTAATTATCTTCGCAGTTTCAATATGATTGATTTCTTACGAATTTTTTACGAATTGTGAAATAGTAGAATCCCATTGGAACATTTGGTGAACAATGTATCGAGCATAAAATCTCAAATCGGCAAACTTTGGCCTGCTGAACAGCCAATGAATAAACGACTTGAAATTATTACTAGAATTAACCATTTTTTTGTTCATAAAGCGTTAAGAAGTTACCGAGCGATCGTCAGCCGAGTGATAAGAAGGTGTAAACAAAACAAAACGGAAAAAACATATTTATTAAAGCTTATCCGTATCACAAGGCCTTTAAAAGCGGCCTCGATGAATCTTAATCGATAATAATCGAATTTACATAAAAAAAGAAGAAAATACTGCCAATGCTCAGGCATATACAAGTTTTTAAGTACAAACCCCATATTGCGACGAACTTTTTCTTTATGTCTAATCGCACTTTATCGCGATTGGAGATGTTCGAATGAGAAGAACAATGCTTTTTTTTTGTACTTTGTTTCGTTCAAAAAAAAAACTTTTCTCAAAGTTTAAGAAAAAAACAAGAGAGGGAAACGATTTTCCTCACGCAACGGGGGTGGAGAGTGATTTTTTTGTCAAGAGACAGTGTCTCTCGTGCTTTTACAACGAAACGAGAGAACCTCCGTGGTAAAGTGTTTCGTGCAGATTATTCGATCTCCGATCCTGTAAATAATTAGTAACAAAGAAAAATCGAAAAAAAGGAAAAAAAACTGTAAGACTAAAACAATTAGACGTATATGAAGTGTGATAATTTTAAACTCGATGTATGTTCGAGCGCATTTCGTGGATGAGAGTTTAGTTTCTTCTCTCGTTAATGAAAATACTGAGCGAATATTAATTTCAAGGATCTTTGTGTCTCGTGAAAAATTTAAATAATTTTTTTTGTTTTCTACTTATTACAAAAGTTTGTTTGTACAATGTGTAGGAGCGAACAGTGCCATTCCACGAGCATTTTTCGTACACTGGATTCTCGTGAGATTTATTCAATTTTCTTCGACCGTTCGAAGACTGGAAAAAAAATTTTAAACACAAGAAAAATTGTAATTTTGTAAAATGTCTCATCTCGTACGCTGTTTCTTTTTTTCCCGCGAAACTTGTAGGACAAACTTATATCTAGCGTGGAATCACATACGAAACCCGATGTAAATACTTGTAATATTTATTGTGAAGCAAGAGAGAAAGAACGGACGACGCGAAGAGGGAAAAAATGAAGAAGAGACGTAGAAACTCAGTTATATAAACTTAACCTTAGTACATTAATTAAGCTTAAGTATTTCTGATAGCCAGAGCGTCGAATCGCTACACACGCAGGCACGCAAAGAAGAGAAACTGAAGAAAGTCTTGTGTTTTTTCCTTCTTCTTTTTTTTTATCGAAGTTTCGTCGCGAAGGAAAGGCGAAGCGAGAGAATAAAGCGAGAAGGGAATGTACGAAAGAATTTAGTGTCCTAGTCAGTAAATAACGTGGTGTATTTATCGTCGTTGTGACGAGGAGCGAGAAAGAATAATCGTAACATGGATCTCTTGCCAAATTCGTTGTGAAATGGCTCAATATATATATATTTTTGTTCGTTCTTTTTATTTTGAAAAAGTAGCGAAATTTACGAAATAAACACACAAAAAAAAGATTTAAAACAAACAAAAAACAACTACTCTCTTTCTCAAGTAATCTTATCTACTACGCTACTAAAAAAACATTTACTACTTCTCACTATAAGCAAACGGAAGAAAAAAAAACATAATTTAACAATAAAATGATCAAATAAAAAGTTATCTTAATGTAGCGTCCAACGCGGATTGCGTTAGACTTTTGTTTAGCCGATAAGATACGAAAAGAAAAAAAACAAATAAATCGGGTTGGCCTCTAAAAAAAAGTCCCGTACAGTGATTTGGAGCCCCGGGAGTGATTTGGTGAACTGGTGCACACATTGCGGAATTTTCATCCTTCGTTGTAAGTAGGATAATTATTGAGATAACTATTCAGCTATATATACTGGTCGAACGAGTGTACAAATGTACATTTTTTCTTTTATTTCTAATATTTTGTTAATGAAATAAAAATAACTATGGCTCGTACGCAACCATACTTTATATATTTCAATAAAAAAAAGAAAATCAAGTACGTGGTAAAATCAATGTAAATTCGAATAATCGAAGACCTCGAAGTGGATTGCATGCACATAAATTGTTACATTTTTTCATTTGCTCGAATTCAAAGTCCACGAATAACCCTACCATTCTGTTGGCTGATGCGTGAAAACTTTTGAGAAAAATTTTGT
This sequence comes from Rhimphoctona megacephalus, assembly GCA_963989365.1. Lineage (NCBI taxonomy): Eukaryota > Metazoa > Arthropoda > Insecta > Hymenoptera > Ichneumonidae > Rhimphoctona > Rhimphoctona megacephalus. Next base: position 29,573,052 of record OZ022414.1, on the reverse strand, counting down.
TTATTTTGCACTCGTTTGGCCTGTAAGAAGACATAATTCGAATCAAAAACCTTTCAAGGTCCTCTTTTATCGAAGTAATTACTATTTATTTACGAAGAAAATATAAATTATGAAAAATGAAATTATTTAGAATAATTTGTATTTTTTAATATTTGATAAAAGGTTTCTTGGGCAATTTTTAATTCGAAGCTTGTCCAAAACGTATGGCTATAGATATCGTTACATAGTCAAATGTAAAGTTTCCCATCACTCGTCTATCGACTACCAAAATGTTCGAAAATAGGGAGATATTAAGTATATATTGTTATAACGAATAATATAAACCGCACACGAAAAGAAACCAAAATAAAAAAGTAAAAACGACCGTTTATTGTCGAAGACTGCCACAAGATACGCAAACGGGATCAATACAGTATTCTGTACGAGGAGTCTCGAATTTCGGGGAAATCGATGCATTTTTTTTTTTTTTTTTTAATACTTTCACACGAATCGAATACATCCCGAGACTATGGGATTTGCCAACAATACCCGGAAGAAGTAAGATTTGAAAGCATCAGATTAAATAAGTTTCCAAAAGTAGCGAACCAAATGTTTTGTGAAATAATATTCCAATAGTTCGTCAATTTATCTTGAGATAAACGTAAACCAGTGTTTTTACTCGTGTGAATGACATTCGAGACACTTTTTCTAATATTGTTCATTTTTTCACATGATTTTTATACGATAATAACCGCAAAAGAGAGATAGTGTGTATGTAAGTGTGTGAGAAAAGCAATCGATTATCGAGAAAACATTAATGGTAGCGAATACATTGAGACCTCGATTTAAGAAACAGCAGCGGGACCGGCTCCGCATCGCACTTGCAACAAATCGGGGTTGCGCACGATTCGTTTTTCCATCTTTGCGCACCTAACGCAAGGCCGGATTGGATCGGGTGCTTCCCCCACCGAGCGCAAACCGATCGGTATTCAGCGTATTGTGGGAGAAATTTCATCAATCGGGGTCCTTTGAATCGAGGTCGCAGTGTAACTGTTTCGCTAACGATTCAAACAATTCCAGGCATTTGTGTATAGTCTCACGAAAATGAAGAAAAAACAAAAAAGTTAGACAAGTATATTTGAATCAGTGTTGAGATCTTTGATGTTGGCTTGAGAGTCACGTTTTGCAAGTTGAGATGTAAACGAACGAATAAATAAAACTCAATATGTAAATCAAAATAGTCGATGATCCTTCGTAAAAATGAGAAAATAAATAAAAACGAAACAAATAAACCTTTACAAAAAATAATTAACAAGTGAAGGATTAAGCGTTTACTCAAAAATCTTTTTTTCTTTTTTTTTCATTTTCGTTAATTGTGTTATCCTTGTTTAATACTAAAAAATAAAATAAAAAACATTTTTATTTAAAAAGTGCGTAGAGGCTACCGAGAGAAACGAGAGAGAAAGAGAGAAGGAAAAACCGTAATAGTTATAAACTACATGGAAAAAATACAGATCGAAGTGAAAAACTCGAATAAGGTATATAAGATTTGTAATATCGTTTCATATGCGTGGCGTGCATAGGCTTTAAGAATAGAAAAAATGAATAATTATTATTTCCAGAGATATAAAAGAAATAATAATACTGAATGCAAACTTGTTAATTATTATTATCGATATCAACATTGATTTCTGTGAATTAAAATTGTGTCTAATTGCCATGCTACAAAATTTATTCCTCCTATTGTAAGCGGTAAACAAAAAATTATTACTATGAGAAAAGAAATTAAAAAAAAATACGAGTACGATACTGATTTTTTTTTCTCCAGCTCCAAATCCAAAATGAAAACATTACCGAACGTTATAAATGTTATAAACAAACAAGTTGCAAATCAATTCCGTATATTCTGTTATTTTTTTTTATGCTGCAATGCTTTTCAGGTTTATGATCGTAACAGAAATTATAATAAAACATTTTCCATGTTTTCACTTTTTGAAAAAGGGGTCACTTTCAACATTCCCTGAAACAAGACAAATGTTCTTTGGACTTTGTTTTTATAGTTTTCATAATCATGAATGCGGTAGCAATACTTTATTACAACAGTTTGGTACATAAATATACATACGAGCTTAAATTAATGTTTATCTTTAGGTAAGTTTCAACAATGTGTGTGTTTAAATGTTCAATTTTTTTTTTTTCGTGTACGAAGGTGTTTTTTGTTTTCGTGTATTTTGTTTTTATTTTTTTAAGTCCTAGTCGTACTCGCGATGTACGAATTCATTGTATAATTACTAAACGTAGTATTTTTCGTTTCTTTTAATACCCTTCGAACCTTCTTTCAACTGTCGCGTACCACACGAGGATTTACCTAGGATAAAATTGTAAATTGTATCGGAAGCAAGAGGCCCGGATCTTTGGTGGAACCGTTATTTTAATATTGCATCTGGTAGTGTTCAATTATTCACGAATTATCGTCAGTTTCTGAAATTTCGAGATCTTCATGTCAAATTCTCGCTCTGACAAATTCGCGCGATGGAAATTACTCTAGGTAAAAAAAGGTCTCATATGCTCACAAAGAGAAGGAACAAGAGGCAAAAAAATTGAGAAAGGCCTAAATGTGAAAACTTTAATACTCGAAGTCGATCACAAATGGTCTCGTGGTTATTTCTTTCTTGTTATATCACATATTCATAATAAGCATAGACATTTGTGCTCGAGGAATAATTCGTAATTACAGAATTGAAGTAAAAAAAAATTGAAAAAAGGAGTGAGAAAGAATATTCATTTTTTATCGTAATTATATTCTGGGTGGATTAAAAACATTTTCGATTGTGCTATTTTGTTAGAAGAAAATATTCGATACTTAGTTGACAAAATCGATAGGGTAATTGAGAAAAACAATAAATCGACATGAAACGCCATAAAAGTAATGAAAACGTAAAAGTGAATGAAAATGATTTTCACGTGATGAATACTGTTCGAATAATATATTTTTCAATGCAGGCAATTTTCTTTTATTTCCTCCATAACGAAAGCTCGCACGAGAGAAAGAGAGAGAGAGAGAGAGAGAGACTAAAGAAGGAAGCCGAAGGTAACTATGGGTCATTCCATATCAATTCAACCACTTTTGAACCAGACCCCCTTCGATTTGGCTGAAACTTCGTAATTTTCTTTGACGCCACTAAAGAAATTTTTGTGAATTTTTTCAATTTTTTTTACCGAAGGCAAAAAAAGTTATGAATGTTTAAAAAAAAAAGGTTTTTCTTTTTCAAATAGCTATAACTTTTTCAAAAATTGACCTATAGGGACGTTTTTTTTTTTAAGTTTTGTTTTCGAATGTACTTTTCTGAAAAAATACAAAAATAATTGTGGAAATCAAGTTCTATGGAAAATATCAGTTATTTTGAAAAGACCATGAATTTTTCAAATTCCGAGACTTTTAATTTTTTTTTTATTTTCCCAAAAAAATCTTTGATTTATTCCGGAGTTAACCCCGCTAGTTGCTTAGTGGGCCGAATTTTTTTTCTATTTTTTTCCGATTCAAAAAAAAATGTATTCGTTGTCAATTTTCAACTCCTCTGCATTCAAAAATTTTATTTCACATCGAAATCAATCTTAGTAAATAATTTTGAGATAATCTATACCTTACACATAATCTAATTCAATGATATATGATAAGCATTTCACAGGTAAAGCGATTATCAATTATTTTTCTTATAATACGATTATAATAAGGCTGTAAATGACCTAAAGGACCGATTTGCCAAAACAAAATCAATCGCTGGAACTCATTAATTACATTGTGTCATTCCAGACAAAGATGGTTGCTTCTGTGTCCGAAATTTTTCGAATTCAAAGGAATACAGAGTATGTAAAATATTTAAGCGCCAAAGAGAGGTAAAATAAATTAATTTGTAAAATTGGTATTACAATAAAAATAGTTATATTACCCATGAAATACTTATCATAAATTATTGAATTATATCATGTGTAAGGTATAAATTATCTTAAAATTATTTACTATGATTGATCTTGACATAAAATAAAATTTTTGAATGCAGAGGAGTTGAAAATTGACAACGAATAAAATATTTTTTTTTTTGAATCGAAAAAAAATAGAAAAAAAATTCGGCCCACTAAGCAACTAGCGGGGTTAACTCCGGAATAAATCAAAGATTTTTTTGGGAAAATAAAAAAAAAAATTAAAAGTGTCGGAATTTGAAAAATTCATGATTTTTCCAAAAAACTGAAATTTTCCATAGAACTTGATTTCCAAAATTATTTTTGTATTTTTTTCAGAAAAGTACATTTGAAAACAAAACTTAAAAAAAAAAACGTCCCGATAGGTCAATTTTTGAAAAAGTTATAGCTATTTGAAAAAGAAAAAGCCATTTTTTTTAACATTCATAACTTTTTTTGCCTTCGGTAAAAAGATTTTAAAAAATTCACAAAAATTTCTTTAGTGGCGTAAAAGAAAATTTCGAAGTTTCAGCCAAATCGAAGGGGGTCGGGTTCAAAAGTGGTCGAATTGATGTGGAATGCCCCCTATGTACTTGGAAATTTGTTTTTTTTTTAACATACTATAACGGTGAGAAAATAAGACGTTTTTTTTACTGCTCCGGTTATCAGCAAGCGCCTCATTGTCGTACGACCTAAGGTGTATCTCTAATTTCTCACGACTCGAATATATATATACATATATATATTTATCCGAATCTTCGTCTCCGTTGCAAGCAGGAATGAGCATCATTTGAATGGAAAATTTTTAAGGCCAAATTCTTTCACCGAAACATTTTTTCCCAGCAATAGTTATCGAAAAAACGAAAAATTCTATATATTCAAACAAATATTAATTAAAAATTATTATTATGTTATAACAGAGATTAATTTTTTTTCAGACAATTATTTATAATTATTTTGTCAAGAAAATGCGATGTACCTCCAACTGCAATTAACGTTAATTTGAGAAATGATTTTTGCCCGTTTTTACAAACTCACGAAACCATCAACATATTCATTGATTCAAGTTAAATTAACATTTTTCATTGAATTTTAACGAACAGACGGAACCATTTATAGAAGAGAGACTATAATCGAGTCCATAATAACGATTAGCGAATTGGAAATTATTAATGTAAAAAATTGTAAAAACGTTTTTTAACGAACTCAAAATAACTCAACAAACGTGAAACCCAAACAAACATTACAACATGAATATAGAAATAAGGGCATCTAAATGCATTCTTATTTATTCCTATCATTAGCTACTAGTAATCATGATTTTCAACAGTTGATAATTTTGTTTAGGCATTAAATTAGAGCCCAAATTCTGTAGACGCCGGACCAATGAAAATTTTCCCATCAATATTGATAATTTTTTTCTTAATTATAATTTATGGAAAATGAAAAATCAACGACTTTCAAAGATATTTACATGTCAGCCAAAATATCGAAAATTGTTACATTTATTTAATATTTGAACGTATTTAAAATATTAGGAAACGGAAATCGAACAGCCTTAAGAAATTTTCATTGTTGAAATCTTAAATTTGTGTACGAATTGTATGCCCAAATGAAATTTAACCGTTTCCTGAAATTACCAGCAGCTATCTATTTTCATTATAGCCTCTTAGGAAAAATTTATTTGAATGTAATTACGGCTTGAAGAATCTTGGCAGAACTTCAAAAATTGTGGAAAAATTATTAGTTTTTTTCTTTCTACTGCGAAACGGGATTGATTAGGAAGCTGACTACTTTGCTCGAATAATTTTTCATTCGAATTATGCTCTTCTCCGATTACAAGATGAGAGACTAAAATGAAAATTTACTACGAGCGTACTTCGCCAAGGGCCTCCTTCGTCTGTGGCTGTGGTGATGCGTTCGCTATCGCCGCTGCGTTGCTTTTGCCACTCTGAAGACTGGAATGACTGGACGAACGACTGTGACTCTGACTTCCCGCACCGACTGGAGTTTGTACGAGTGGCTGCGGGGGTGTTCTTGCCCCTGAACCATTGCTGTTTGTCGAATTTGGTTGTAGTTGCATGTGGTACTTGTATATATTCTCCGTACTCTCGACGACACCTGAGATTAATATATATTTCGAGAGATTCATACCAAAGTCTATGAGCAACAAAGACCAACGAGTACAAACGATCAAAACGAAATAGACGCGTCATTCCGGTCAAAAAGTATTCGGAAAATCGTTTTTTGTTACAATAATTTCAATCGTATATACTTTTAAAAGTGGACTGTGATAATAAGTCACACTATTTTTCTAAGTTATGCAGGCAACAAAACAAAATACGAATAATAAAAAACCGAAAAAAAAATAGACAACGTGGAAATTCGTCTTTTAAGGTAGTTCCCCCACAGGATCGTTGAATTAAGAAATGGTTGAAATTTGGTATACGTGTTATTTAATACGTTATTCAAAAATCTGTACAATTTTAACAAGTTTTACCATCCCGAACCCGAGATATTTATACTTGAAGTTGGCTCGATTAACACGTAACATATGGGCCATGCATGGGCAAATAGTACATTATTCATTCTTCCGTCAGAACTAAAATCAAGAAATTGATGAAAAACGAGGAGGAGCAAGAGCAGGATATCACGAATATTGTAAAAAAACATGAAGATGATTTACCGTCTAGTTTAAAAGATATAACCTCGAGAAGTACTACGATTTTGGTCTTATACGACATATTTTACAAACAAACGAGCGCGAGCGCGAGAGATGTAACCTTTTTTGTATATTGGGGCATAGCCCGCACAGTTCCGGTAAAAAGTTTACTCGCAATGTCAGATCAAAAACACTTATAGAATAAATTTTACGACAGTAGATGATATCTGTCGTTTTATCTATTGGTACCGAGTCAATATTGTGTGCTTTTTAAATTTATTTACTACGAATTATCAACCCTTCACACACATATGTAACGCACATACGGTATGTAACTTTTGGTCGAGTTTGTCGCAGGGGAACTACCTTAAGTGTTTATTTGTACAAGCTTACCAGCTTGTAAATTCAAACTGCGTCCTCGTACTCCAGCCTCTTTCGAGGGCGGACTCCACCAATTGACGAACGTTCCGACAACCGGCACATGACGTAAAATTCCCTCTTGCCAAAGTTTCTCGGCGTTCTCGCGTTCTAGATCCGTTTGTGCCGCTTCGATACCCCGCTTCACGACTTCCGACATCGTGTCAAGAAGTTTCGAGCTCGCTTCGACCTCTTGACCAACTTGCAATACTAACGACAGTAATTCGGCGACATCTGTAATCGAAACGTTCACTATTTGAATTATTATGCTTTTCAAACCGGTCAATAAATGTCGTAGATGAATACGATATTTACGATACGCCACCGAATTCACAGAAAATCACTCTCCATTTTATATTTCGTTGAAAAACGTGAGTGGAACTATCTAGATCTCTTAGAAATTCAACAAACCAATGAAAATGAAATGGTACCATTTTTATTGATATTGTTTATTGCAAAGTTTTGATAATAAAGGAATTATAAATTTTACAGCACTGTTTCCGAGTTGAAGAAATGATGTAAAAATTGGCAATTGCAGATTTGAAGGAAAAAAATGTCTAGTTTTACTCCAAATACGTTAGAATTCTAAGACTTGCCTGTATCCTGTGTAACCATTCCAAAACGAACACAAGCGAGTCCATCAGCACCTTCACCGAGTGAAAAAGCTGCGTCTGTGCTTCGAAGCGCCTCGACGAGTTGTATGTTCAGTCTGTTCAATTCTTCTTTTGCTTGATCGGTCATGACGTGAATCCAAGTTGGCGGAGCATAACGCACACCACCCAGACCCGCCCAACCAGGCATATCGACGAGATGAAGGCAATCATTATCCGTTACGAGACGAACGAAAGTATCTTTGTGCTCAACTGTTGCCAGTAAAATTTCCTAGTGTCAAATAAACACAAAAGTAATGAATCCCTTTTAAAAAGAAATCCTAGTTGGAATTAGAGTAATCACTATGCCTAAAGACTCCACCCTGTCGCAACTGAAATAAGTGACTTTAAGATAATAATCTTTTTTGTAAACTTGCAAAGAATTTACATGCTCGAAGACTTTACAAAATTCCCCACAATCATGATAAATGGAAAATATTTTGAAATCCAGATCTTTAACTATATATTTACACACGGTCGAGAAAAAATGGAATACTTGGCCGAGAGACAATTATTCATGATATAGTTTTAGCTAATAAAATAACTAAAAATGATTCATCTATACAGTAAATTTCTTCAAATAAACACTCATGAACGTAAATTGAAAAATCGTATCAAAAATAATTCTTACGACTTGCTGCTCCAAGCAAGCAATGACATTTTCAATGTCTTCGTCGCAGGGTGGTCTCTCTGGATTTTCAAGTGGACACATCCTTATAGCCACACCATGTTGTTCGATCTCGCAAAGTTCGATCTGCACGTTACTGATATCACGTTGTAAAATTTGTCCAAGCCAAGAATTGAGTTTATCGTAATAAGGCGGTATACGCTCGGTGGATTGTGAATCACGATCGGCCGGTGCAAATTGGAACACGATGGCGCTTGCCACGATCTCGAAAAGTTGTGGACTATTTATAACAGACGTGGAGAGATCATTTATCGTGTATGTTCCATTCTCGCCACCAGGTGCTTGGCTCTGCAAAAAAATAACCATTTTTTCTTCTCTATATGTAACACTCATCGACACAAATTTTCTGACATGGAAAATAGTTTATGATTTTTACATATAAAGGTACTCTCGGGTTAGGAAAATTACAAAATACTATTGTATTACAAAAAAAACCTTTGTGTTACGAAAATAACTCTATTTTTCAGACCAGTAGTGTAATGAAATTTGAAAAATAACAACAAAAGAAAACATGAACTTACCAGCACACTTATGCAAGGCAATTTTTTAATTTTATGATAAAATTGCTCAACGACAACGAAACACCTTTTGAACCTATTTTGTATACCCTCTCGACCTAGAACCTGCAAGGCCGCCCACAGAGGTAAAGTCGGCAGTCTTCTCGATAACGAATCTGCCATTAATCCAGATATGAGTGATAACGTTGTGTCTCTTTGTGTTGGTCTTCCACCCTTCGTATCAGTCAGTCTGTACAATGTCTAAGAACGAAATCGTTAAAGAAATAAGCACAAAAATTTCTTCATGCTCCAATTTATGTTAGTGGATGGTATTTAGCAGCCAATGAATATATTTTTCTTTTTGTTTTGCGGTCTTTCGATGAAGAAATTTCAATTCTATATCCCCGATATAAATATAGTTAATCACCGCAAAAAATATTCAGTAAAATATTACAAATTTTACTTCTTTACGATCATTTTCTGGAATTATTTCATTTGAGATAAAAAAATTTCGTGCAACTACAAATTCGATTTTCCCATCGTTTTTTTTCTCGATGATTTTCATTTTGGTTTTTTATTACGAATTTTTCAATAAAATGGATTTGTTTTTTCAAATATCATGAAAGGATACAACCACTGGTAATGAGGGAATACCCAACCAGACTCCCAGAGGCAGTGTGATGCTGTCGGCAATCTTAGAAGGCTAGAACAGTAATCGACAACAAAATCGAATTGAAATAGAGGAAAAAGTATGACAGTTGAAAAGAAGAACAATTTCTACAAATATTACCAAATCTTTAGTAAAGTTGTTCAACGCTAAAGCGGCTAAAGAATGTCCTCGTAGATGAAGCCAGACGTTATATTTATCGCAAATTTCACGTAAACGAGGTATATTGTCGCAGTGACCGGTAAGTACTGAGCCGGCTTCGGCGAGAACCAAAAGTGGCGTTACGACGTTTGATTGACTGTCCTCAGCTAGTCTACGCTCCAGTGCTGAAACGTCCATACTTTGTGGCGATCCGAACATCGTATTGTGTGGAATAGGCCGAACACAATGCAGCGGCAATGATAACTGAATATTACGATAAAAACCATTTGATTGTTTTAATTGATTAATTACCAGTTTAATGTAATCGAAGCAGCCTTTAAGCTCTACCTTGAGAAGCCGTTACAAAATTACAACATTTTTTCTAAGTTTGTTTCAATAGTCGATAAATGCCAATTTGTGTTGAAAATTCATAATTCAAAATCAGATATTTAGTTTTGGGTTTTCCAAATTTATTCTATATCGAGATTTAATGAGCTATTTGATCAGTCGAAGCAAAGATTGAGAAAAAAAATTAGGTATATTTTCTTAAGCAGAAGAAAAAATTGATCAGACAATTCTATCTATAAAATATATTTTCATAAATGTATACCTGGCGACATAAGTGTTGCACGACACCCAGAGGAGCAGCAATAGAGCTATAAATCAAAGGTGGGGATGAGGCTAAAGCAGTGAATCCTTCCTCCATGTAGCGTGGATATTTTCTATGAAGCGCGAGTCTGGTGACTCGAACCAATCCTTCGAGATGATCCTCGTGAAAGGATGATGCACAATCGACAAAATGGAATATGTGACTTAGCCATCTCGTTGTGTCAGCAGCAAGACGTCCTGCTAAACGTTGAGCATGAGGCCTGGGTAAAGCAACTGCATAAGCAGAAATAGAATGTACTACAAGTGCCAATTTAGCAGCCTCCGTCAGAGGTGGTAAACTCGTTATTTGGCTCACTCCTCCCTCCGAGGTTCCATCCTCGTTTGTTTGCGGTGAATCTTCATATATAACAAGGTCCTGCATACAAAAAATAAATAAAAGAATTTTAACTCGTGTGGGAGGTCGTTAACTACAATGCAGTAACGCAATCAACATTGCATACAATAATCTTATCTGACCGAAAGGAAATATTTATCTGAAAGACCTTCTCTATTGTTCACACTTTCAGCAACCTCTTTTTTCAATCATAGTTAATAAATTGCATATGAAAATATTCTTCTGTAGCACTGTCATATTTTTCTCATTCGTACATTTTGTGGATAATGTTACTCAGCATTTTTTTTACAATATAATAATATTTTAGTATTGTCATGCTGAGGATTTACAATTTTTCTGCTTGAAAACCACTATATTTTTTCTATTAGCAAATTTTTCTCTGTAGTCATTTAGTATATGATTGTTAGTAACGCGAAAACGTTCAAGCATTTTTTAGTACAAGAATGAAAAAAAACTTGTTTTAACCCTTTGCCTCATATTGGAATGCTGAACGTCCTACCTTTTTTGCACTCTTTTATTTATTAACCACTATTTTCACAAATGTCGAGTTTTTTTGTATCTGAATGGTCCCTAGAACTTTAGGAATCGCAAAAAAATAGGAACAGCAATTATTTGTTAATTGCAAGAATACCCTGTATAAACAAAGAATCAAAATTCGTACTTTTCCATGAAAAAACGGTTTTTCTAATAATCTATTAGGAAAATTGTAATAGGAATATCTGTACAAGCTTAACACACGCCAAACTATTTTACAGAATTTTTTCAAAATTTTTTGTCTCGTTGATTTTGTTAGAAAAAAAAGATAGAGTAATTTGTCTACTATATCCCATTGGTGGTCGCACTGTGTACACTTTAAACATTGGACGCACGATGAGAGATTTTCTCACATGTATAGCTTCAAGTGCTTAATTTGATAAATAGGAACTTGAAAACAATTTCGCTACAGTGATTGTGACTATTAAACATTTTAATTTAAAAAAAACCATAAATACAACCATAATTGACACTAAAAATTAAAAAATAATAATTTAAAAAATTCAAACATTTTTTTTAACTCTTCTCTCATACAGAAGAATAAATTTGGTGAAAATAGAAAAAATTTCAAATGCTTATGTCATTTGAAATTTTCGAGTAATCATCGTTTTTGATATAAGTATGAGAAAAAGTCTCATAGCACGACCATTGACAGGATATCCAAATTGAGAGTTATTTTTTTGGATCGTCCATTCTGAATTTCAGAATTTTGCGTTCAGATTTGTAATCAGCAATCCCAAAAACCTATGTATGCAAAATTTCAAGTTAATCGTATGTAAAGAGAAATGCATGCATGAAAGGGGTGATAAAGATTTTGAAAAACCCTAAATATTGAAAAAAATATATAGCCGTAGTAGTAATAGTAACCGTGCGGTGACAATTTTTTTTCTTTTTTCTAGATATTTGAATGTCACGTAGACAATGGGCCATTGACTGTGGTCCTTCAGCCCGTGTTTGGCTTTCGTTGTTATATTCTTATTTTACAGAAAAAACAGTAATTTTCCATATTAAATTGAAATCAATTAAATAAATACCCAGTAATTAGTAATTCATTAGTTAAATGTCTGGTCGTGTGTATTATTGATTACTTGTTAATGGTGCTAAAATTTCATAAATAGTGTAGATGGTATATTTGTGTTTTTTGATGAAGTAGGGAGTCTAAACATAAAGATAGTAGATGATCAAAAGATTTATTGCACAATTTCTCATTAGGTCTCTCAGCCTATCCGTGATTGATATTATGTTGGTTTTTTCATAGAGAAAATCATTTCTTGATTGCAATAAAAGGCAACAAATACTTTTCAATATTTGGATAACATGCTTTGGTCTTATCTCTTCATTACTGAAAGATATGTGCCAATATAATAAGATTTTTTGAACAAATAATGATAATATTTTTTTAAATACAAGAACAATTTATCCATTAATTTGTAGCACAAATTATTCATGTTTTGTAAATAAAAACATACGCGAATGAGTAAATTATTAACTAGTTTTCTAAATTATTGGAAAATTGACCAATATACAGTTACAAACACGAAAATGAATAAGATCAATTTTATTCAATATTATTATCCACATAAATCATTGATTTTTGTACAAATAAAGCCTGAAACGAACCACGTGACCTAAATAAATATGGGAGATCGAAATGAACGGAAATGAACGAATGGCAGAAGAGATAAGCGACAATACAGCCAATGAAAAGGGAAACAGTATGTAATGTTTTCGCAAGTAAATTAATGTGATACGACTTGCCTGTATAAGTGATAAAATTTCTTGGGCTGTTTTTGGTTGTGATAAAAATCCTGATGGATTGTTCCATGTTGTGCCGCCACCCTCGGTGGCCCTTTCAACGGCTTCTTCGAGCCTTGAAATAACCTGGGACGCTTGAAACTCGAGCATACCAACTTCGTTCTCATCGTTGTTAACTGTCGGTCCTCCGGCACTGACCTGTCAAATCCACAAACACACACGAGAGAGACCTTTGAGTAACTTGTCACTCTTTTTCACATCCACCCCCGATAATTGTGTTTAAAACACATTATACCAATAACTAACTGTCACTCCGTTAATTTTCGATTAAATGATTGCACGATTTTCTGATACCTTGATCTCGTTTTGCGTCACATTTTCCATCATCGCTCGTTCGTTTGGGTCGGGCTCCTCGGCCATCGTGGCAGTAGTCGTGGCGCAGGGCCGTACTAACAAATGTTACTACCAAATATTCACACGTCATGCGAAAAATGTCATAAATTTACGAGAATTTGCATTGTTTATAGTGACACATTTGTTTGTTTGAGGCAACGGCCTTGGATTTATTGAAAATAACTCCTCAAGAAGTTGATCGTGACTGCGAATCGAAATCATGGGGACACTCCAATTTTCTTGGCTTAGCTGGGTTTGCGCAGTATCAAATACGACCCTTATTTTATCGATAAGATGATCTCCGACAATCGACGAATGACAAACAATTTGGCGCCATGGTTTTATAGTATACATATTATTATCAATTATTCTCTAATATTACGTTAACTCTTGTCAAACGACTTAGGATTATTGAAAAACGATGATGATTTTGCTACAAAGAATATTTCGGAGGGTTTAACATTCATTATTTTTACGTTTCATTTTACGTACAATTTGGTATTATACGATCTACATATTTCAAATATTCACGAACTACAGCGTGTGTTTAAATATATTTCATTATACGTATAACAAGTCAACGAAATTATTCAGAATAAATATATCGACTAATTCAGACTTTTCAAAAATGGCTATGACGTTAACCTGAAATTCATGATCATGACCACATCAATTTTTTTACCACGTAGCATTAGATTCATGCGACACAAAAATATTATTATTTTATTCAAAAATTAAGTTGGACCACTCCATCGGTATGCGCGATGACGTGATCGTCTCCCTCAAGGAGACTATCTCCTTGGTCTCCCTCACAAAATTTACCAGCTGAATGAATTATCAGCTGTTGGAAAACAGATGTAAGCAAGAAGCGCCGCCGTAGTTAAATTTCGTAAGGTACAATTGCGGTACATGATCTGAACACTTATTTTTTTCTCCGTTTCAAGTTTCAATTGTAAACGCGATATGAAATTGATAGAAATGTGCGTGTCATGAACGAGGAAATGTGAGGGAGAAAACAATCAGGTAACCGTGTAATATACAATTAACAATAAAGAAACGGTTTATTGCCCTATGTGTTGACAATCATAAGAAATATAAATAGTATCTTCGTTGACCATCGTTATCATTGATGAATAATATTATTGCTTATCGTTACAATATTACGTTTCAAATATATAATGCGATCCAACCTATAACCAGAACAACTAACCTGAATCCAAACTCTAAAATCAGCTGGAATCATTCGAGTATCATTGTTATCGTGATCGATTATAGTGCTACGTGTTTTGAAATATTGATGAAAAAAAAAGAAAAATATAGACAGCTGTCTAATTCTAACGAATTCAAAGTGTCATATTTTCAAATTGTCAATGTTGATAGGTCAATTTGTAAAGTTATTTATACAAAACTACAAATATTGCCGAAATTTTTGAAGCAACGAGAGATTTTTGTGTTAATGATCGATGGATTGAAAAATATACAAAATTCACATTAATCCATTGTCCAATCTTTAAAACCCACCAGTTCAGAATATTTTTTTTTGGCCACTCAATTATTCTCTGGCAGGATAGAATTTTCGAGAACATTCCATTTATTCAGCTATTCAGGTATTCGATACCTGGATTTCACGAAAAACCATTTTGAATAAAAAATTCACATGTAAATAATGAAAAGTTGAAGTTAAAGACAGACTACTTCTGTGAATTGACAGTAGACACATTTTCTTTATTACATTTCAAAGGATACCAGGATTTAATTGAGAAAATACCACTTTGCAGTATGATTGAAGATATTGTGAGCGGAAATGAGACAGTATCAAATAACTAAAAACTATGAAAAATGCTAAACAATATCATGGTTAGTTAGTTTAACATAGTTGATGACTTCAAATATTTTTCAACTTCCAAGCATTTTTTTGTTTACTTATTTTTGCAATGTTTTACAAGTAAAAAAAAATTGATTAAAAATTTATGTGCTTGGTGTATATAGGCAACCCCATCAAAAAGACGCTGTTTGGACATACATATTAATACGGTGACGAAATACGTTGCATCGACACAAGACAAAGATATGTTCTGCTGGGGTAGCACGGTACACGGTGAACTTGGCTTAGGAGGTATCGAAGATGAATTTATTCTTGTGCCTCGTGAAGTCAATTTCGAAAAGGCCACACAAATCAATCAAAGTAAGAACATTGCGCTAATAGAAAATATTTTTATTTTTATTGTTTCTGCGTATATCCTTGTAGGTTTTTACGAGCCCACCCCATCACTTTAACTCCATTTCACTAATTTCCAATTTCTTAATTTCCATGTTCTTGAGAGACCCTCCAAGAGTGTTGCCCACAGCCACTCTTTCCTAGTGCACTACTGTATCGCATTTGCACGAGGGTCAAGGGAAACTGTGGAAAACCCAGCCGATACAGGCGGCTATATTTTTACTGAGTTTCAATTGATTAGCAGCATCAGAAACTCAGAAAAACTGTCTCCTGTTGAGTGATTGATGCACGAGCCGGTGCATGGCTAAACAGTCACCCAATCAAGTATTGACCTCGATCGAGGCTGCTTAACTTTGGAGATCGCCAAAGCCTCACACCGACCGTGCACCTATCGCTGTCGGAGCTAATAGAAAATATTATAACCATGTATTCTTAATTACAATATGAATATTTTCCAAATAACTTATACTCTGTGATAAGTTGAATTAAAACAGTTAAATGAGGAAGAATTATTCTTAACCTTACAATTATAAGCTTACAATTAATTTTTTTACCATCAAACTCTATATTAGGATAAATAAGTAACCCCAATTATGGTAATTATGGTAAAACAATGGGTTAATAACCCCAATTGTTTTTTTAGCATAAAATGTTCCTCATACGTGATAATAGGCTTTAATTATACCCCATTCTTTTCGTTTTTTAATATCAAACAGAATGATGTATAGCAAAGTCCCATTTGGAGAACGTTTGTTAATGCAAACTTATGTAAATGGAAAAAAAGTTTCAAAAAGATGGAAAAATGACTAAATGACGAATGTTTTTGTGGGGTAACTTTTTACTCCAATGTAGTATTTTAGAGTTGACGTACGACAACAGTTATATTTTAGTCACAAAAGTAACAAACATTATCAACAAAAGAATTGAAATAATATTTTCTAACTGAAAGCTCAACAATTATTAGAAAATTACACTAATTCAAAATTCTATTCCCAATAGAATTATTATTAAATTTTTTAAGCAGCTATTAAATTTAGTCAAAATTATCCCAGGTTTTTTATCATGAATTATTCCAGTATTGTTTATGTTTCTAATAATTGAAACAATGTGCTATGTCATAAATGTTTAGATAGAAAAAAATTTATACAATTATATTACAACAAATATATAAATTGTTCCATTACAGTTGCATGTGGCGATAATTATACCATAGTCATAACCAGAGATGGCAAGATATATTCATGCGGAAATAACGATTACGGTCAACTGGGCCACGAAAAGCCGAGAAAAAGGTTACGTAAGTGTAAACCTTAGAGAAATTATGCCAATTGAAACACTACAGGATATCAAGAAAAAATATCCAGCAACAAAAATTAATATGTGTTTTGTATACGCAGAACTGATTCCTCACTTGGAAGCATTTGTATTTAAAAAAGCCGCATGTGGATCTAGTCACACAATGGCCATCAACGAATGGGGCCAATTATTCAGCTGGGGTTGCAATACCGACGGTCAATTAGGTGGTCAAAATTTGAGACAATAAATATAAAAAATTATGAAACAGATGCAACAAGATTGGCGATATTAACAGTTGAAATGATTTTTCTTTGCAAGGTATCATTTCACCAAATGCATCGGAGCCGGCACCTCGAATGGTAAAAGCTTTAGGCACGAGCGTTATTATTCAAATTGCGTGTGGATTAAAGCACGTGGTTGCGCTTACGAATAATGGTGAGCTTTATGCGTGGGGCGCAAATAACGAAGGACAATTAGGATTTGGACAGGAACTATTGTCGTCGAATAAGCCATTACTCGTGAAAAGTTTGGTCTCTGTACCAATAGCATTTATAGCCTGTGGAGGATATCACACCATAGTCGTTTCAAAATCAGGTACATGTAACAATTTTTTAAACTCGATTTCGAAAAAAAAAAAACTATTTCTTCAAATTAATGGAATTAAAATGAACAATGAGTTCGGTTTATAGTAGGAGAAAAAAAAACAATTTTTTGAATACAACAGAAAAGGAAAAATAGATAATAGAAAAAGAGTTACACTTAATTGATAGATTTCGTTTGAGAATCCACTGAGTTTCATACTGGGGAACAAAGTCCTAGATTTCTTCCAAAGATTCATCAAATAATTTGTACCAAAAAAGCGATAACAATTGGACAATGATCAACCGATTGCAACACATGTAAATTCATTGGATTTAAAAATATCACAAAAGTTCTACAACTAAATTGATCCTATATCTAATCGTCCATAGTTAATTAACAATGTTATAGAATAAATAATTATAATTCGATGCTATTAAGTAATAATAAATAAACGGAAAACGAAAACTGTTCTAATTAGGGGCTGTTTACGGTTGGGGAAGAAACATTTTCAGTCAATTGGGTATCAGCGGCACGGATAGTATTTACTTGCCGTGCCAACTGAGAACTCTTAGAAGTGTCAAAGTTCGTTACGTTTCGTGTGGCGAAAATTTTTCGGCATTTCTCACGATGGTACGAAAAGAAACACGTAAATCTCGATTAATTCATTTGTTCAATGAATTACTTAACGCGATAATTGTTTTAGGATGGTGGAGTGTTTACCTGTGGTGCGGGAATGTACGGGCAGTTGGGACACGGGAGCACCGCAAACGAGATGTTGCCTCGTCAAATTGTTGAACTCATGGGAAGCATTGTTTATCAAGTAAGATTTATCCTTTTAATCTCTATTCTCAATCAGTTTCTCAATCCCACGTATCAAACAAAATGAAATGAAAATACTCGTAAACGAATGCGAAAAGTTCCATATACATTTAAGGCGTCATTCCGGTCAAAAATTTGAAAAATCAGATTCGTTGAGGACTCGTTCGCGCAGAGTCTCCGACTGATTTGGGTTCCGACGACGACTGCCACTTTGCGATTTGGGCTCCTGGTTTTATACTCCTTGGCCCTGTAGAAATTCGAGGGTTCAGATCACCGAGTGAGAATGCTTCCCAAAACCTCTGGCCTTGAGGCACATAGCCTTCTGTTGACGAGGTAGCTGGTGCTCCCTCAGCTGTGTATAGCTAAAATAGATAGTCTTCGTATTGACGAGGTAGTTGGTGCTCCCTCGGCTGCGTATAGCTAAGATACATAGTCTTTGTGTTGACGAGGTAGTTGGTGCTCCCTCGGCTGCGTATGGCTAAGATACATAATCTTTGTGTTGACGAGGTAGTTGGTGATCCCTCGGCTGCGTATGGCTAAGGTACATAGTCTTTGTGTTGACGAGGTAGTTGGTGCTAACTCAGCTGCGTATTACTTCAGTTTGGTGCGAGATGCGCATTTGCTGTGTATTGCTCAACCTTGTAGGACCTACGTGTTTGCGGCGACCATGAATTCGCGGTGTATGCTTTAGATAAAATTGTTATCTTGGACGAAGGTTGCCTTTTAATTTTTTACCTCTGGTTAGCCTGTACACAATGAGATTGGGAGTGGGTTATAATAGATCAGCCTTGAAGCTTATCCATGGCTGGATTTCCCGTTCAGTTTACGTATCTGCAATGGTCTGTTGGTTGCTTAAATTTTGCATTGTGCATACGGTGTTATAGGCGATTATTTGATTGACATTCTATGCTGTATATTCTATGGTGAATTGAAGGTGGAACGTAACATTTCAGCTACAAACGGGTCGATAGGAAATAAAAGGTCTTATCACGTCATATGAACTAGAACATCCTAGTCGAACTTTCAGTCTTGCAAATAAAATTGACCAGAACATATGATTTGATATTTAAAAAATGAACATCATCGAGATATGTTGTATACTCTAATATTTTGGGTCTCCCGGAAATTCCGTTTACTTTACGGACCGGATGGACGATTCGACGAGACATATTTCCGAAGATTCGAAAATTCGTCGAGTGAAGGTATTGACGCGATAGGCTGACAACGAAACTCTGCGTAACCCATTGATCGAAAAATTATTCATCAAGCTGATGCAGAATTGGTCTACCATGACGATTAATTTTGGAGAAGATTTCGAACCTCCTCTGTGAATTCAGTGTCCGACGAAACGGTCAAAACGACGACTCCGATCGACACTTCAACGACTCTTTTCCTTCTCGTGAACGAGTCCTGCGACGAATTACCGATTCAAATAATGAAGAGTTTTATCAACGTAGTAGCCGACTTATCGTCTTATCACTATGCGTCGAAATACTTCGTCGTATCTTCGGTTGGAAAGCTGAGTGAAAGTCTCGAAAAGTTATTGCAGTACGAATGGACCAAAAAAATGCTCGATTTGACTATCATCGAGTTAAATCAACCGGAAGTGGCAAGATCTTCAATTCTCATAGAATATCCAATCGCAGTGTGTATCATACATCAACTCAATCCATTTAAGAATGAATACACGAGAGAGAATTGGACGATGAAGATGAATAAGTTGTTACCCAACAAACGCTTATCGCTCTTATCCTCTGAGGATAAGAGCGATAAAAAAACTGCCATTCTCAATGGCCAAATTCAACGATCGGGACGAGCCTACGTTAATCGAAGGTGCCAACTTTGACTTGCTGCACACACTCGTACAAAAAGTCAATACTTCTACGAAATATGTATGTGCAGCTTCGAAAACCAATCAGGTAGTTCCCTTGAGTTTTATTTATGATGCCGCACAATTGGATAATATAGATATATTCTTTATAGCATATCCGCGTTATTTCCCAGATTGGAATGATACACAACGAACAGTACCAATAATATTCGATCAATTGTGTGCTACTGTGCCGATACTTCCGAAATCGATAAATCCGCAGACTCAAAATTTTATTCTGGCTTATCTTCTGAGTTTTTGTATAATCCTAGTGTTCCGAATTATCATATGATTACTGCGAGTAAAATTCAGTTTCTCGCAAATGTTTTACGTTAGACACGTACTTTTTGGCATTTCGGTGAGCTCACAATTTCGTCAAAACATCGAATGTGGTATTTTCGCTTGCCTTCTCGCTTTATGCGCCATTTATTCGTCGGCTATCTATTCCTTGATCACAGATATTACGTTGCAAAAAACTGATGTAATCGAATTCAAGACATTCGAGGATCTCTACAATTCGGGATTTCAACGGTCTTTTCAACGGTGACTGGAAATATTTGAGGAATAGAATGATCATAGATCCAGGAGTCCTGCCGTGTTTCGATATGGCATCAACACACCAAAATATTTCTTACCTGTCGTTGAAAATAAGAATCGAAATTGAAGTCAATAAAGCCTCATAAAATGGACAAGCCAGCCTAAAATTTGTGGAACTTTGCTTATGAAGTGAAACTTGTGCTTTTGTAATAGGCAAAAGATTACCGTATCGTTCGAGGCTCGATAAATTAATCATGCGATTACGAAGTGCCGGCATTATTTAAAAAATCTATAACGATATAATATCACCAAAGGAAAAAAAATACATGCACGAGTACAAACGCCGGGAAATTGAAAATCCAAATAATCCGAGTGCTCTACGTTAACAGTTAATAGCGATTGCGATTATTGGCTATTCGCTATCGTTTGCTATTTTTTGTGCTGAAATAATTTTTCGTATGCGTATAATTAAACGTATTAAAAAATCTCAAAACGCAGATCTGACCAAATGAAATTCTTAAAAAATTAACATTATGTAGCAATTACAGTTAGAAAACAATTAAATAACATTTTATGGAAAATAATGACACAAAATTTATATTTTCTTCGTGTGTTTTTCCATAATGGCAACGCTAAAGCGATGATTCCCAAAATTTCCGTATGATAAGATTTGCTGATGAAAAAAAAAAAATTGCATGAAAAATAATCTTAAACTATTCGTCAAAGTTTTTATCTCAAACTTTCACTCAAGAATACAATTAATTTCTGTAAACTGTGTTTAGTCTCTGGCATAGACGTGACTAATGATGTAAAAGCAAACGCTTTTCAAATAATACATGCTATAACAACTTCATTTCATTTTGCACAGTTATTTCATCCTTCCTTTTTTCTCCTTCTTGCGCCTGATCCGACCTTAATTATATTCCGCACACATTTTGCAAGGGGTTCTTTGAATTTATTGTGGTAATTACTATTGTTAACATAGTATTTTAATAATAATAGTAGTAGTAAAAAAAATAATAATAGTAAAATTATTGAATTCCAATTTTTAAAAATGCAAAGTTTTCAACAGAATATTCTATTAGTACTGTTCTGCTGAGAGTGGAAAAAAATCTATTGCATATTAATGAAATTACATCTAGGTAAAAATTCAGCAAAATGTAATCTAGCTGAATTTAAATCCTTAAATTCTTAATTTTAAATCTTCTAAAAGCTGAATAAAAATTAAATTTTAAATTAAAATTGAGCTGAAATTTAGCTAAAGGTAATCTAGCTGAATTTAGGATCAGAAGAACGTTAAATTATTTACAAAATAATTAGTATTTATGAACTTTGCAAAAATCACCTTTGATTGTGATCATGGTAGTGACCAAAAGTAGCAACATCTTTTGAACATTTTTAACCGAAACGATGCATTAATTAAATTTGGTATCTTTCAATATTGCGATCAATCGCTTATTTTTCAATCGGCTTATACTTTACTTCGGTCCATCAATCTTTGCGTATTAATAATCGAAATATATAGATATCGTGCGGAAAAAGACACATGTTAGCGGTCGTCTCGTCGCATGGTAGAGTTTACGCTTGGGGCTTAGGAGGAGCCGGACAATTGGGTACCCGAGTAACACGAAGTGTAACCACACCACAAGTCGTACTGGGACCATGGGTGTCACCAAATGGATCGGCGTTATGCAAAACAGAAAATCCAATAAGCGAGTACAGTGCCGACTGCGTTATAAAGCGGGTATCTACCGGAAGTGATCACTGTTTCGCCACTGTAACCAAAAGAAAGGCAAGCAATGAATAACCATTTTTTATTCAATTTTAGAAACCAATGGTTATTATTGATTAATTGCAGTAATCAAATGTTATTGTTATTTATCAATTTTTTACATCCAAAGGTGTCTCCAACCCAAACCCAATTATTTATTGAAATCTGGAAATACATAAATTTCCAATAGTTACGAAATCATTGTGGAAAGAATATTCTAACTTGAGTTGCTTATTTGTTCGCAGGACAATATTCCACCAGACGATTTCAGAGTATTTGACTCTGATTCCCAAATACTAACGGTGACGAAAAATCGAATTTCTGCTTGCCTAGGGATACCAATGGGAGCACCCGTCGATCATGATCTCATGACGTCAGTTTATATTTCTAATTGATCCATTTGTTGCATCTAGCTTTGAAGTTAAAATTGAATGAATTACTGTATTGCAGATACCTTGAGACTGTTTTTAGAAGTCAGGCATGCATAAATGCATCGTTCTTGATCGAAAATGACAAACACTACACCTGTTCGAGCAAGCATCATGGAGTTGATGTAAATCAAGTCATTGAAATTTACGGAACGATTTCGGAACTTGTTAACACGACGATAAAGGAATTGGTAAGATTTTTTTGCATTCTTTGTATCTAGAGATCTAGAGACGCGACAGCGTCTTGATGCCAAGTATTAAAAAGATAATATTGAACGTCCAAGGAAAGATGGTCCGAGTCTAGAAACGCGACAGCGTCTTGACGCCAAGTATTAAAAAGATAGTGTTGAACGTTCAAGGCAACACGGGCCGAGTATCAAGAGACGCGGTAGCGGCTCGACGCCAAGTCTTAAAAGAAAAGCTTGCGCGAGCCCTGCCACAGTCTTATATACTCAAATATGACGATTTTCGAGGTTTTTTTTTATCTAATAGGTGTGCAAGTAGAAACTCGGCTCTGAAGTTGGTTGCATTAAAAAATATACTTGAACGCATCCAATTCGCCCACCATTTTGGATGTATATAGCTTAGTCATTGCTGTTTTTATGACAAGTTTCAGTCATTTACAAGCTGTTATTCCGTGTGTATCAATTTTATAAGAGATGGATGTCGATAAGCAACATTTACGCCACTGCATTCTATTCTGTTTTCAAATGAAAAAAAATGCTGCTCAAGCTATGGAATTGATTAATTCGGCTTTCGGTGAACATTTTGTGAGTCATTCAACAATAAAAAAGTGGTTTGCAAGATTTCGTAATGGTAATTTTAGTTTTGAGGACGATCCATGTCCAGGTGCAGTAAAAAAATTTGAAGACGAAGAACTTCAAGTTTTACTGGATGAAAACCCGATAAATGGCAAAAGACCATAGATTGTAATGGCGAATATTTTGATTATTAATCTTTGTAACAAGTATCTTTTCGATAACATTGAATTTGACCAAAAAAAGCCGAGTTTCTACTTGCACACCTATTATATACTCGAGATTGGGCGATTTTCCGTTACTTTCAAACTTCAAGTCAACGCCACGCGAAGACTGTTCGTTTTTTTCGAAAAAATGAAACTTTCCCAAACTAATGTGTTCAATGGGCCTCCAATGGTATAGGGAAGGTGCAAGTAGACTGCCGCTCCGCTAGTGGTCAAAATTAAAAGTTTTTGGAGAAACGTCCAATGTTTAAAGTATATATATAAATCGCAAAAAACTTTAAAAAAGTAAAAAAAGAACGCCAAGTATTAAAAGACGCGACCTTAGTTATAAAATAACCATTCAATATTTTTTCTGTTATTATATTACAATTTTTACACCTTGAAAAAACCAAACAAAAAATGTTTATACTTAATTTCCAAAAAAATAAGTAAATATCAACATCCATTTCTCTTCCGTAATACTGAAAAGGGTACTTCACCCCAAAAACAATGAACAAACATACTAGAAAAATTTTGGCATTCATTATCGAATAAAAACCTATTTACATGTTTTATTTTGTTTTTGTCTTGATATGTGATGAGTACATAGAAAAAAGATCTAGTTGTAAATTGTTGCCGATGATTGAAAAAAAAAATGAAATCATTTCAACGTAGCCAAGAATGGTGAATGAATTACGAGTTTCGGAATGGAATCATGTACATCTTGAAGATTGACCTGCTAGAGGTTTTTGTCACCTTAAGGGCTTCAAAAAAAATTCTGCGGATATAAAGAAAATGTTATTCTGCTTTTATGCTCGCTAAGCACTAAGAATGTACAACACAATTCCACAGAGAATAATACAAAAAACAATTACATATAAATGCGCAAATACGTGTACAAATGCACGCGTTGTATTTACACGTATGTACCGCACTAATTCACTGCAAATACTACACACAAACTTGGCGTGCATGGTTTGAATAAAAAAATGATAATTCAGGGTACAGAAAGGGAGGGCAAAACAATAAGGATGTGTCAAAAACTAAAAGCGACAGCTGATGGAAAATCTGAAGACAGGACACAATTTTTTCGGAATCACTATACTTGCACTGAAACTTCGCTCATATTCAAATTAATATAACTTAAACAGAGTTAATAATAAAATTTAAATTCAAGACGAAAATTTAAAAAATTATGTTTCCCTCACATTTTATCGCATATTACTACAAAATACGCGCGCTGACGGTCTCGCAGGGGAGCGGCCATCTCAAGTATCTACGAAGATGATTGACTGGCATTCAGCGAGATTACACAGCGGTGACAAAACGTGTCCAAAATTATACTGATCGACATATAAATGTCGTCCTTATATTTGTAGAAAAATTTATACAAAAACTTCATTTTTTTTTTAGTAAAAAATAATGAATAACACAGTGTTAGAGCACGCGATACAGAAAACATACGATATTTTCATTCATTATTTATTGAAAACAAATGAGAAAGAGATAAAACGCGCGCGGCTTTGTGCTCTATTTGTTTTTTTTTTACTCTTACTCATTGTCAATGACACGCGATATCATATATTATATATTAATATTTTAATTATTACATGTGGTTATATTATTACATGTGGTTTATTTCTCATGTGTATACATATCAAGAGACGCGGTAGCGACTCGATAGTTAGTGCATACAGGAAGTACAGGAAGAAATGCTACGCGTATTATTTAATTCATGTAATTTAAACCAATTTTAAACAACTGAAAAAAAAGTGAAAAACGACCATGTTCAAAAATGTATACAAGGTCCGAAAAAAATCGTAAAAGTATTTAAATAACCCAGAATAAAGCTGTATATGCCCTCTTCAAAATCTTGTTTGCAAAATTGGAATATCTACTTTTTTGGCAGAACAATCGAACTTTTAGTGCAGCTCCAAATTTTACGATTTCGGCCGGCATATATATATATATATAGAGCGCGAAACAGCGGGAAAGAGAAAGCACGTTATACAAGGGCGAGAGAGGGGACGAGGTTTAAGCGCGCTGTCTCTCTCACTCAGCGGCGCGCAAGGAGAGAGGGTAGCCTCATTCAGTGG
Organism: Rhimphoctona megacephalus; assembly: GCA_963989365.1. Taxonomy (NCBI): domain Eukaryota; kingdom Metazoa; phylum Arthropoda; class Insecta; order Hymenoptera; family Ichneumonidae; genus Rhimphoctona; species Rhimphoctona megacephalus. Next base: position 29,547,128 of record OZ022414.1, on the reverse strand, counting down.
GCAGCGTGACGGACAGTAGAGAAATGTAGATTATCGTTAAAAGGGCGTATGTCCCGCCCATTCGAGCGCGACTTATACCTGTCTGATCCTAAGAATCCTAAGAAAAGCACAGTATCCCGAAATGTTCGATTTTATGTCGCTAAATCATCATATCCCAAGATTGGCTCGATGGATTTACTTGCAACAAAGAGCAATAGAAAGAGAAAAATCGAAAAAAAATCGTCACCAATATCCAGATTTTTTGATCAAACGGTTCGTATGTCAGAACGGTTTGAAAACGCCGTGACGTCATAAAACCGGCATATTCGCGTATATAAGAGTGCGGTAGGCCTCGCGCTGGCTTTTTCTTTTAATACTTGGCGTCGAGCCGCTACCGCGTCTCTTGATATTTAAATATACATATATTTCATCACTAAATATATGAACACTTCAAACATGGGAAATCGTCCCCAAAAACATACGATTTATAACGCTAGAAGCGCCACATGTACTTTTGACCTGTCCTCTATCGAATCTACACTATCCCTATAATTATTTTTTTCTGCGATCTCCGGAAATACTCGAACTTGTAACACGAGCCCAATTCTTTCGCGAATATATTTCAGAATATTTTCTTCCTAACTATATATATGTCTGCTTTCCGAGCTCACCGGCCCCCTCCATATGCGCGTTTTCTCGCTCTACCCGTAATATATTCAAATAAGTTATACTATGAAAGAAATATACTATTCAAACCCGAGCTAGACCGGTCGCAGGAGCTGAAACACCCCGCGGGGATCCGGGGGCTCCGCCCCCCGAGAGCTATCTATTCTCATGGGTATTCCTCTACTTTTTTTTATTTTTATTTTTTTTAAATATCTGTTCAGATATATACAAGTGTAACCGAAGGTCTGATACCGTCTCTCCGCTCATCACCTCCGGATGTAGAATGCCTCAGGATTTATTTGACCTTACCTATGTACTCCGCTTTTACGGAGCCCGAAAATCACAAAAACCTCCAAACGCCATTTGCCAAAGCTGTTTTACAACTGAAATCCGAAGCTCAAAAAATCGTTGGTTCCTGGTGGTCAAAAGCTCCCGTACAAATATTTGAGCGTCTCATACGCGTATACAAATTACTAGTTCTCTATTTCATCAAAGAATCGAAAAACAAAGAACATCAGGCAAGTATTGCGGAATATTTATCAATTCGTGTGTCGAACATAACTTTTGAACTCAATGCTTTTTTTTACGATTTTTATTTAATATTCACACATGCAGCAGCCAGTAACGAAAAACGTGGAATTAAAATTCGCTCTCGATCTTCTACTTCTCATAAATAAACTGAATCAATCTGCCGATGATGGTTTACGTGTTCCTTACGGAACATTCCATTTGCCAGAATTGAGAGAACTCATAGACGTCAATACGGATTACGTTGAATGGTTGATGGATAAAGATTCACACACGGTTAGTTCCAATTTCGTCACGTACCATAATCAATTTTCAATCATTCTCATTTCTTGTATTTCGATATCGTTTTCTTATTTTTTCTATCTCTCATTCCAGCACCAAAAAATATACTTTTGCAACTATCCATTCTTGTTCGACGCCCAGGCGAAAACAATTCTTTTGGAAACCGATCAAGCCATGCAGGTACGTTAATTACAAAGTATCTTTTCCATTTTTTTACATTTTTACATTTTACATTAATTATAAAGTATTTAATTACAAAGTATAGATATTTTTTGTATGATATAATTAGAGATTTAAACTCTTATCAAATAATTAAGGAAAAACTTACAGCTGAGAACACACGAGGCTTACGAGGGAAAATATTTATTTGATCAGTAATTAAGTGCAAGCAGTTTTGAACATTAATTTTCAATGATAATTGTGCTAAAACTATATTAAAATACTTGCTAATTGTTTAAACGAAGCATTGCTCAACAAATAATCAGACATGGATCTTTTCATCGTTTAAAATGAATGTTTTCGCTTTAACGAAAATGCCTAAACTTTTTTTTAATTTCAGAACATTTCCCATCGACATAATTTTTTAAAAAATTTTGTCGATCCACTAAGTGTTGAAATTCTAATCGTATAAATTTTTTGGCAAGGACCGTATATCTAGAACATCCTGAGTACAAATTTTATTTTCCAGATGCACTCGGCGATGAGTGAAGCTGCATCGAGAGCTTTGACGCATATGTTATTCGCACCTTATCCAGCTGGTCCAGTTGACGCTCGACACGGTCAATTTATCACTTTTAACGTTTCACGTGAAAATCTGGTTGCGGACACATTAGCACAATTGTCACTGTACGAATCGAGCGACTTAAAAAAACCACTTCGAGTGAGTTCCTAAAAATTCTTAAACTTTTGGCAACGATATTCAAAAGAAAACAAAAACAATCGGGCACTAGATGAAAACATGTTTTTTGCGTAGGTCAAATTCCACGGTGAAGAAGCCGAAGATGCGGGTGGAGTAAAAAAAGAATTTTTCCTGTTGTTGCTCAAAGAAATTCTCGATCCTAAATATGGAATGTTTAAACAATATGAAGAAACTCGTACTATATGGTTCAGCGAGGAATCCTTGGAAGAAAAAGTCATGTACTTTCTTATTGGAGTTTTGTGCGGATTGGCTATTTATAATTTTATTATAATCGACCTTCCATTTCCACTGGTATTGTACAAAAAATTATTGAACGAGCCGGTTGGGCTGTCTGACGTGAAAGATATATCGCCAACCATCGCGAGGTATGCAAAATTTTTTCATCATGTTCCTAATGAATAGTAAAATGCTTATCACTAGTTTTTTGGTAAAAGGTTATAATTACAATCATTCTCGAAGTAAGATTGATATTTGGAAATTGATTTTCCAGAAGCTTACAAAGCCTTTTCGATTACAAGGGGTCGGATTTGGAAGAGGTGTTTTGTTTGAACTTTGAAGTTTCAAGAGAAGTTTTTGGCGAACACGTTGTTCACGAATTGGTTCCAGGCGGTAGTAAAATGCCAGTTACACAAAATAACAAGTAAAATAATCCACTGATGTTCGATAGTCGAAAAAAACTGCCTGGATTCAATACTATGCTTTCTTCTTTTATATCTGTATTTTCAGAATGGAATTTATCAATTTGTACGTTGATTACATGCTCAATAAATCTGTAGAGCCGCATTTCCAAGCTTTTTCCGAGGGCTTCCACAAAGTATGCGGTGGCCGTGTCCTAGAGCTATTTCACAGTCACGAATTGATGGCGGTAGTGGTTGGCAACGAGAATTACGATTGGAGAGAATTGGAAGAAAACACTACGTACAAGGATGGTTACTCGAGGGACGATCCAACAATCGTTCTTTTCTGGCAGATCTTTCACGAGCTTTCACTCGAAGAGAAGAAAAAGTTTCTACTATTCTTAACCGGTAGCGACAGAATTCCCATACAAGGAATGAAAGCGATTAAGGTGAGAGTGTCCAAATAGATTTTTGTCATTGAAAATTTATGGAACCGAAAAATAACGAAATTATTATGAAATTTCGAGCAAATGATACTAACATTAAAAATTGCGTAAACTTGATTTCTTCAATTATTCTCACACAAATTTTGATCATAATTTTAGCTATAAATTATCGAAAATTTCAAACCTTATCGCGCATTCTCATTGATATTCGTTCACTTTTTATTTCCAACAGGTCTGAATTTACACATTCTTTGATAAGAAATAGTTGAAATTTTCAAAAATTACTCTTCTATTCCAGATAACGATTCAGCCGATGACGGACGAGCGTTTCTTGCCGGTTGCTCATACATGTTTCAATCTATTGGATTTGCCACGCTACAAAACTCGCGAAAAGCTTCGTTACAAATTGCTCCAGGCGATACAGCAGACTCAAGGATTTTCACTGGTTTAGTATTCAAAATTTGAAAAAAATGTCAAAAAAAAAGTAACAAGGATATGAAAATTGGACGAGAATAAGTAATCGGGAAGTCTAAGAGCGTATTCACATAAACCATACGAAGGAGACTCGAAAAAAACAACGACGATCAATTCGTCGAACTCGGGGAAATTTTTTTTCACTTCATTTTTTCCATCCTTAAGTCTCCCCCGTACGAAAAAACGGTACGCCTAGTCAAGCGATCGGACATTTCACGGTTGTTGTTTTCGAGGTTTTGCTTGTAATTAATAAAAAAATCAAAGTCGTGTCGTATCCGATCGCAGTCTGTAAAGATACGAATATATTTATTTTTTTAACAGATTTTGATGAAACTCATAAAGCCCAACCGTAGGATTATGATTTGTCAATAGCATTGACAAACACATCATCCTGGCTTATTTTTCGAACATATTGCTATTTTTGTGTTCTTTTTTGTTCAGATTGGATTTTTAAACTGGAACTTAAGTTGTAAGTCAACTAAAATAATATACCCGTTCGATGTGTACAACGAAATTTTTGCATTTTACAAAGCATGTGTGCCTTGACTTAATTTTGGTTATCGAAATAGAGAAAAATGGATCAATCAAATTCCATAACGTGCATTCTGTCAGCATTTACTAAAACTCATTGCCGTTATTTAATATATATATATATATATATATATATATATATATATGTATAAATACGAATATATATATTTATTTTGCTACAACCAAGAAGTTGTTGCAGAGGTGGTATTTTAGATACATTGTCGAAACGATAAACCTCGCGTTATATAGGAGATAACGGGATAAATAATTAAATGACAGATCATCGTGATATTGTATACTTTGTGCACGTTTGTTGTTGCAGTGAATCGTGATATAATTCATTGTCGATATCCTGTCTGAGAACGGTTTTATATCCTTGCCAAAATTTTGAGCAATTATATCTCAAATCATAATTGTTCACAATTTATCTCATACAAAAGTTCCGAAGAATAACAATAAATATCAAATAACACAAATTAATTGAAGGAAGAATTTTAGAAACCCTATTCGAAATTCAGATTCACGTTTTGAATAATTTATGGTATTTTCAGGGACGGCATAAAATTAATAATAGAAATAAAAGAAAACCATGACAAATGTAAAAAAATTCGATATGACTCATTGTTAGACGCGGAATTAAGCTACAATTAAATTTTTGCAACACTAATAACTCACGATTTTTATTTAATTTACTTGTTGGATTTGTCAGAAACGGTTTATTTAAATCAATAAAAAGGATCATGTTTGTCTATACTCATTTAAGTAAACCATGAAAAAAAGGAACTACAAAACGCCCCTCGGCCGGGCAGGACAAATACTCGACCTGTAAATATTAATTATAACAAAATTGATTGATTGTTGTTTATTCCTTCAAATAACATTTTTAAATACGATACAACATCGTTAAAAATATATCGTTAGTTGACTAACTGACAGTTGGTCGATTTGCGGTGAATCACATGGCATTAATAAAAAATAATAAATAAATAAATAAATACGCCCGTTTCATTTTTATCTCGAAATTATAACGTTTGTACATTACGGCGTGTTATATGAATCGACACGTCGTTCGATTCTTGTCGTTCGTCGTCAAGCCGGTTTTCGCTTCGTAAAATTGACACAAAAATACTTCAATCCGGGCTTGATTCTTCGGTATCGTTCTCCATTCTCGAAACTCTATTTTTTCCTCCCACCTATTTTTATCCTTCCTACTTTTCATTGAGCCCATTCGTTAATCAATAATCTCGATTCCATAATCTGCCGATTTACGATTCAATCAGTTAGTTTTGGTGAGTGTGATGCATTAACAAAAGGAAAGTCACAATAGTTGCGCGGGGTTGTAAAAGAACTAAAAAAAGCAAGGCAGACAAATATTTGTTTCTCTGTGAGGTAATCGGAGTGATTTGCAACTGGCTTTTATGAACTATAAATTATTATCGTAATTTGTATTTCAAACGTACCAGTTATGTTACAATTTTGGATCGCAATTGAAATGTTTAATTCGTATTCGACAACTGCTATTTTTGACTCAACCGTAATAAAAACATTAAATGTCATATACGATGGAATCCGTACACTCACATTTCATTGCTATACTGACACTTAAAAAATGTAATTCATAGTTGATCCAAAAAAATGGCAGAAACCTCATATAACATGTGTAAAAAGCATAATTTGTTACAGATCGACATATTTCACTGCCGAATTGTGGTATCCAAGCGTATTTTTGGTTCAGTATTTAGTATTTACATCGTAAAGTAAATTATGACGAGCATTATTAATTATCGAGAACTGGAAACACAAGCGTAAAGGAAACAAAGTTCCCTTCAGCTCTCGATAAAACAAATGTTGAATTTCTTTTTTTTTATCGATCTCGCACGGGTCTGTTTATGCTGTCATTGGCCCTAAAGCTAATTACTTTGCGTGTTGGGCCAATATTGTGTTCCATTTAAAACTGGATTTCGGTTGAAAAAGACCAAAAAAATGAAATAAAAGTACAAGACTCTGAAGCAAGTTGTATAATAGTCTAATATCTTAATGTTGATAGCTGGGCGAAAAATATTGAGTGCCAGGTGGTGCTCGGTAACCGGGGTAAGTGCTGTTAAGAGCATGTTGAGCGAAAAATCCACTGTAATCCTTGTGGACTCTTCGTGGTCTTACAGCAGGTCCCTTTGCCAATTCCAATCTTGCTCTGTTCTCCGCCTCTGTTTGAGCTTTCACCGATTCTGGTGGCCATTTCGTGTCCCCTCTCATGTTACCGCTTATCGGTGCCATTGTTGCTGCAGGTTGAGCCTGATAAACCGGTGCCGGTGTCTGCAAATACAAAATAACATTCTTTCCAAACTACGTCTCATAGAATGCAATAAATCCTATAAGCAATTTTTATTTAATGGACTTAAAAACTACAAGAATTTCCACTTTTTCATTTACTTGAAATTACTTTAACGTTGTATAATTGCAATAAATTTGTAACAGGGGTTAAACTGGATTTTACTAGATTTTTATAATAAATTACAAATTATGCTTGTTGGACATAATTATTTTTACAACAAAACTACTTTGAAAAAGAATAAAATAATAGAAAAATGTTGTCCACCATTCTCATATCATTGAATAACGGTGTATAATTTAATTGGAAGGTAGCAAATGGAAGAAAAAAGAAATGATTAAATTCAAGTAAATTTGGCGACGAATGAACGAGGCGATTAATCCGCGACTTGTGAACCTCGTTTTAAAACAAACGAGTAACGTCGTTAATCACGCTCTTTCGCCACGAATCGTGTTCCTTGTTCCAAAATATACACACGATTTATGTATATACAATTTGATGATATTGAGCCAGAACGAATTCGCCACATCGAGACGAAGTCGCACTTTTAGCATTTTGAAGAGAAGCCAACAAGAAAAAATGAACCGTCCACTTATTCAGGTTGTCATAATCTGTAACTTTTGATACGAATAGGCTGGTAGAGTTTAGCAATGGTCCAGCGATATACTTCGAATCTAACCCAAATATTCTCAGCTAATAGAAAAAAAAAGTATGAAAAATATACAATGATATAACAATATAAACATATAAATGTGTGAATAAATAATTGAATATATATTGCTGAATACATTAATGTATACATTTTTATGTTGACAATCATAATTTCACGATCTTGGATGCAACAATTTACAGATAAAATATTTGAGGCTCGAATCCTTTCAGTAATTCTATGAGAACGGAAATATAAAATAAAGCATACCTGTGATATTGGTGGCTGGGGCCTGAGAGTTATGAGAGACGGTGGCGGTTCAAAGGTCGGTTGGTGATAAACTGGAATCGATTGGGGTTGTTTTTGCTTCGGCGTTGAATGATCGAAGGAATCAACAGAATTTTGCTACAAAGGTAGAAAGTAAAATATTTGCAGTTGTTATATTGTTGATTACAATTTTTAGTTTCGAAAAGCTTTTTTTTATTTCTTGGATTTAGTGACATATCGACATTCAAGGGGCTGTTGAAATAATTCAACGTGCTTAAAATTCTCATAAATTTGCTCATGCTTCGTGCATATTAAAAAAAGTTCTTTAGTTGACTACATCGTGAGGAAAATATCTTTTTCCTCATTTATATTTTGTTTGTGTTTATTTGTTTCTTTTTAAACCTTTTATGACAAGTTTATGTTGTAGTTCGATTTTTTTACCTTCCAAGGTTGTTGTTGAGATTGTTGAGATTGCTGAGGACGAGTATTGTATTGCTGCAGAGGAGATTGTCGATGAGGAAGAGGCGATGTTGCAGGTGGTGTAACGGGGGCCCAAGTTTTAACCGGTTGTTGTTGGTGAAAATGGGAAGGTTGTCGAAGAGTACCCGAAGGACTTAGAGGCGAAGGTGAAGGCGCCTGTGGTGAGCCACGTGGTAAAGTTCCTATCGGAACCGGCGAGTGTGGTGATCCACCAGACGAGGGACTGCTCTGGTACGTTATGTACTCACCTCGAGTCTTTCATAAAATTCATTTTAACAAAATAAATAAAATAAAAATGAAAATACGATGGCAATCGTGAACGTGAGATTTTCTTTTGTTTGATGTATCCGGTAATTTTTTTTTCGCCAAAAAATACATTCAGCGACGATGTAGTCAACCGCAAACTTAAAATACTAATGTGCGTTTCTCATGCAGTCATAATTTTGACAGGTGTATTACATGTTACATCGGTTAAAAAAATTTTTATTCGGTTGTAAAAAAAATCGTACACGTACCTTGGCTTGCACCGGACTTTTTTCGACGAAGTCGACACAATCCTGATCCTCAGGCGGAGGAGGCCAAGCTACTCGTTTTAGACCTTTAATTTAAAAAATTAGAACATTTTTATTTCGCCTAAGAAAAATATTCGAATGGCATAAAAAAAGATACGTCAATAAATAAATCAGGTGACATTTGGTCGAGATTTCCTTTCAACTCTGAGCAATATTTTCTAAGGTCAAAATCATGGATAAAACTTTGTCGACACTAGAGATAAACATTTTTTTCGATTTGGAAAAATTAAAAGCATTCTCAAGTGGAATGAAAAGTTTTATAATCGATTTTCGATAGGATTAGCAGTGGGGACAATGTTCCGCTTGAACATCAACATCAAGAATTTTTAAACATAAGTATATAAACATCGGTAAATTTATCTGAACTGCATAAATAAAATTTCCGGATTATTTTAATTCACAATTAAGCCGTATTTGTTTGTGCAGATAAGGTTTCGGTATTATTCTTACATATAAGAACTTATTTCGATATTGCATTTATAATATTAAATAGTGGGATAAAGCAAAGCTATTAATAAACTGCAGGGTGAAGGACACGGTAAAAAATCATCGCGATAAAAAAGGTCACTGTCACATGCGATACCCGACGAATGGATATTTACTTTCATTTTATGAGACCTTGGAGAAAAAAAAATTGAAGCGAAAAAAAAATGATTATTTCTTGACCTCATGGGCCGTGTGCATTGAGTGGCCTGCTGTGCGTTACCAAATATTCTCTGACTCACGGTGTTGTCTCCTCTAACGCTCAGGTTTATTTATATAAATATCGTTTCAGGGATCGTTGAATCGCCCTGGCATTGTTCGATTTTAAAAAATCGCCTCGTCACGAGAAGGTCGGGAGATTTTTGTTTTTTTAATCGTACCATTTCAATTCTCTTCCAAGACTGTGGGAAGAGAAAATTGGAGAGGTGAGTGGATTTTCTCGATTTGGCAACGATACATACTGTCAACATACGATACGTATTTAACTCCCGAGGCTACGATTTCGCAAATACACATACATTAGAACGCGGAAACAAATTTGATGTTAAATAAAACGATTCTTTTCAGGCAGAGGAATTATGAAAATTGATTCAATGATATCGTGAGTATTTCAGCTGAAACAAACATAAGTTTGCGGATTGACAAAATAAAACCGCGAAATTTTTGTTTTTGCCATTCACGGTAGAAGAAATTTTAAACGGCTATAATATTGCGACAGCTCACCCTGAATATCAACATCATTTCACGGACATTCGTACAAACGAATTATTATGTTTAAATCCCCAAAGCATCCTAGCCAAGTTTATATCTGACGATTATTATTGCTCGCGAATTTATAACGGTTTCTCGAAAATTCTCGATTCACTTTGCTTTATTGCACGTTTCATCTACATTTCAAATATTCAAATAAATTACAGTCGACTGCAAATTAAGTAGGCACTTAATTAGGGACAAATAGGAGAGGTGCAACTGACGTGGATGAATTCACATTAATTTTTTAACTAATACTAAGTATGCAGGAGTTGGCGGATGATCGAACGAAATGGAAAATTATTAATGTAAAAAGTTGTTCTAGATAAATTGATTATTATTTTTTTTTTTTTTTACAAAAAGGTAAGAATTCTTGAAAAATTCTATATAATCAAAAAACAATCAACGTAGAGAATTAGATTAAAAAAAAATGGTTTACTCTTCGTTGACAACTTTTTCAAAATCGAAGTACATGACCAATTTGTTGACATTCTTATTATTAACAATGGACTTTCAGGGTTTCTCTCACTAATATCAATTTTTTTGTGCAATTTTAGCTACGAAAAATCTTCAAGCAGTAACTGTAGGTAGTTTGTGAAAAAAGGACTTATCAGTATGAAATTAACCCAAAAGTTCCATTTACAAACGGTATCCTATTTATAGTCATAGCTTGAAGAACTTTCGAGACTATTCGTCGAGATTTATTCCCGGTTTAAATGCCCGTCTCTGCGACACCGATTTCAATTATATTCACCGAGTTATATCTACGACGACTTTACGCGAAAACTGCAAGGAATTTAGAAGCCAGCAGCGAAATGGAATTTTCTCATATGCAGAAAAGATAAACGAGGTTGATGATTAAGATCGTTGATTTAATGAGAATAGCACAAATCACCAAGATCGTAAAATATCTCATAGAGATAATTATTCGACGATGTATACAAGCCGCGAGATGGCACGTATCATTTTTTCCCCTTTTTACGTTTAAATTTCTTTTCTTGGCAAGGTCAGTATCAAGAAATGTATATCACATGGGGAAGTGATTATTAATATGGATGAAAACGTACCAACACCAATTTTCAGGGGTGAAAAGATGCGTGTGTGGGCGTGTGGAAACAAAAAATGATCCAGTTGAATTGCTCCGTTGCGACTGAATGTCGACTTTGCCAAAACGAAACCTCGCCAACAACTAAACCCTCGTGAAAATCTTCCGCCGGCATCCACCTGTGTTAAAACACGATGATAATCGCGGTAAGAAACCCGGCGAACGATTTTAGAGTCTCCACACACTAAACGTGAATTTGAAAGAGGTGGGGCGACGAAAAATTTCGAATCTACGACCAATGGAGGGAGATAGTGAGAGCTTTCAATTCTCCCGGGGGTTGGGTATGTCTTATACTAAAAATGATCCAAGAAAATGGCTTCGAGGAATGTCATTCGCAACCCTGATTTTTTTTAGTATCGTTGTAATTTTACAATTGCCCGAAAACAACTGTTTTTTTTCTTTTAAAACTAACAGGTTATGTCCTTCACCTTATTTTTTTCTCATTGTCAAAAACGTTGTTTAAAATTTTATCGAATGTTCACTTCTCTTGTAGAATGAAGATAAAAAAAAACTTCCAGTTTTTTTTTTCAAAAATTAGATAAAATCGTATAAATTAAGCATTCAAACTAATATATTAATATTATGAGGCAATAAAAATATCCATAATAGATCACTAATAAATAATATATTAAGAAAAATATAACAATTATGATAAGGATAATAATAAATCGGGATCCAAATTCAAATGAGAGAATACCTGATTTTGGTTCAAATAATAAACGGCAGTGACGACCATCCTGAGGGCAAAATGGTGGCCAATATTCGCGAAAATGACTTCTGGGCCTTATAAGACGTCGTACTTCAGCGGTGGACATTGGACATGGCCGAGGAAGCCGTGCAATTGGATCTACGGCTTCTCGTGCAGCATTTGCAGGGAGAAAGCATTAGCAAAAGCAAAGCATTTTTTCTTTTAGCATTGTCAGTTGCAAAATTTCTTTTTTTTCACAAAAATGTCGCTTCCTCAGTTGTTGCGATGTTAATTCCATGTTACTGATAACGTCCTGGTTCGTCTCGGAGATTTTGGGCCGGATCCCTTCATAATGACGTATTATTGTTTATTAGAACAAGTAGAGAAGAGTCGGATAGTCCCCGACGTCGGATAATGCCGGATAGCTGCATTTTTGGAGACTTACGCACATTTCCGTTAAAAAAAAAAAAAATTGAAAATTTAGGCCACGATGTTGGTCACTTTCATTTTTTGAATAACTGTGCTCATGTTTTAAAAAAATTGGGCTGTTCGGCATTACGCACCGTCCGGGACGACCGGACTCTCCCGTAATTAACATTTGTAAAAGACAAAGAATATTTTATCCAATTTATACGTTTTAGCAGAATATAAAAACTCGAGAATTATGTTGATGAAGAATTTTCAGATCGCTATGTTTTACAGTGATCTATTAAGAAATTTATTTTGATTGCAATAGGCACAAAAAGATTGAAATATAAATTGAACATTCACACGATTTTTGTATGTTACTTCTATTCTTGAATTTGCAAAAAAAAAGTGTTTCCTTTTTTTGGTAAAAAAGAGACCACTACTTTGGACAATAACAATTAAAAAATTTCGTAATTGTTAGTTTTTTCGATATGTCATCGTATATTGGTTAAAAGCATTGAAATCTTTGTTTCGAATTTCCTGAGTTACATTACAAATGATTAGCAATAATATTAATTTAAAATGAGCTCTTCAAAGTTAGCATAATGCAAAACTTTGCAAACAAGTTTTCGTGGCGAAAAATGTACAGTTAAACGAGAAAATGTAAATTTGTTTGTTTAATTACTCACTCGGATGTCCAGCCCGTTGCCGCGCTTCTTCCTCTTCGAGCATTCGTAATACAGCGCTGTTCTGAAGATTGGCAGGTTTGGCCAACTGATTGAAGTCAATTCTGAAATTTTCAAGCACAAATAGAAACGTAAAATCGCTAAATTTCCAAAGTTGCAAAAGAGCTCGACAAATATTATAAGTCCAAGAAATCTATGATTAGGACAGCAAAAAAAAAGTTGTGACAGCTATGAGGGCATCACTAAGACTGAACGGTCATTTGGACAGGTTCTTTTTCGCGGATGCCTCGAAAGGAATTTTCATGCTATATGTAACGTCTATCATCGTGATAAAGTTGTCAGATCGTATTTTGCTATTCTTGAACCCGTTGGGGGGTCAAAAAGGGTAAGAATACACGTGGCAGAAGCTAAAGTGGAGGTGAGTTTTTCGAACGCTACAGTTTAAATTCCGTTAGTGCTACTTTCATTCTTCTAAAGAACTATGATTGTTTTTTTCACATACAAAAAAAATATAATTATTCTCATTGGACTCGCAGAAAATTTTCAATCGATTGATAATACATATTTATAAAATTCCAATAGTTTTAAACATCTTATACGGGATTTGGTGAAATTTAATTATTTCTTCATTCTTTAATAATAAAAAAATGAACATAGAATGAAACCTGAACTTATTCATATTCTTCTAGAAAATAACAAATGGACAATTAAAGAAACGTTTAGCCACAGTTTTGAAAGTATTATTTTTATTTTTATTGTTCCTGTGTACACCCTTGCAGGTTTTTACGATCCCATCCCATCACTTTTAATCCACTTCCCCCCTTCCCCCACTTCACTAATTTCCTTGTTCCTGTGAGACCCCCCCAAAAATGCTGCCCATAGTCACTCTTTTTTAGTGCCCTACTCTATCGCATTTGCACGAGGGCCAAGGGAAACTGTGGAAAACCCGGCTGATACAAGTGGCCATATTTTTACTGAGTTTCAATTGATTAACACCATCAGAAACTCAGAAAAACTGCCTCCCGCGATCACCCAACCAAGTATTGGCCTCGTCCGAGGTTGCTTAACGGGTAAAACCACTGTAGAATTTTCGAAAAATCGATTTTTTTTATTGACTTAAAATATACTTTGAAACCTCTTGAATATGAGGCAAAAAAGTTTATACCTGAAAAAAAAAACATTTCATTGAAATTTCGGGCTCTTCTCCGAGCGCGTCGGTCATTTCGGTATAACGTTTCAAAACTTTAAACGCGTTTCTCTCGAAACACGATTTTTCAAAACGGCACGCAGCATAACTCCAACAATTTTCATTATTTTCATTTGAATTTTTGACAATATCTTAACAATAACATTTCGAAGTGAAATACGTACGAAATTTTCGATAAGTTCATTTAAACATTTTTTATCAACAAATAATTACCCCTTTTTTCTGTCGAAAATTGAATCTCTTCGTTCAAACACTCGCCAATAATACAAAAATGAATATTTTCAAAATCCCCTACGTATTTATTCACTAGCTATGAGTGTCTAGATTAAGGGTTTTTTTAATTCCAGATCAACAATTGCACCAGTTACACTGCGTGCCGCAGAGCGCCTCGAATTCAACAACCCTCGCGGGAATGGCTCTGGTGTCGCCATTTTTAAATATTTTTTAGACATAATTTTTTTTTTGTACAGTTAAATATATGCTTAATGACTCCCCCGAATATTATTATTCTATTACCTTTCCTTCCACCCGAAAAAAATTGTCGAAAAAAAGCATTTTTTGAGGCCGTTACAGTGGTTTTAGCCCTTAACTTGTGAGATCGCCGAAGCCACACACCGACCACGCACTCATCGCTGTCAGTCACAGCTTTGAAAGTATTTACTACGATTATTATTAGAGCAGAGTTTTGTAGAATTCTAGTTTTTATCTTCACGTCACCTCATGACTTATTTGAACCGTTTAATTTGAGATTGTGACAAAAAATGACAAATCTGAACTTTTTTCCCCGTCCCCAAGTTCCTAAATCCGCATCTTGAATCGCTTCCAATAAAATAAGGCCCCATTGACTCCCACTCCGAATTTATAGAGCGATACACGCAGCTCTCACTTCGAAATTTTCAACGTGATGTTTTTTTTCAGACTGTTCGACAAATCGGCATAAAATTTGGTCGAGCCATGTGAAATGGTAGAAAAAATGGACTAAACATTCCGTTTAAAAAAATACGTTGATCGTATATCGAAGAAAATAGAAACCGCGTTTTATGGTAAGTAATACCGAGTAGATTTTGAGCACAGAAATTTTTAATTACGATTAAAATTCTTGTTTGTGACGCATAGAAATTAGCCTGGGAAATTAGCCAATTTCCTTGTATCAGAAAAATTCCTCAAACAAAAAAATGACGGTAAATAGCACGTAAATTCTAGAAACTTCCAGTTCTAGCGCGAACTTGAAACAAGAGCTTGGGCTTGGAATTTTTAATTTGTGGATTCAAATCCTAAGTACTCATAAAATACATATGGAATCATTAATGGAAACTCTACTGTAAATATACCACCAGCCGATAAAGGTCGTTGGTACATGCCCTTGGATAAAAGTGTTGGCACGAGATGCAAGCACTAACCGAGTTTCTACAACAGAGATTCCAACAGTTGGTAAAGTCCTCATAGCTCTGGATCGAAGTGTCGGTACAATAAATCAACACTAATAGAGTCTCAACTGTAGACTTTAGATCTTTGCCAGCAGCCGATAAACAAAGTTGAGGAAAGTGTTTTACGGGCGAAAGAAGAGGGACGGAGACGGAAGAATGAGAAGAAAAAGATCGGCCGTCAAAAGTCCGAAACTAAGTCAAGTACGATCGGCGACTTTTGCGCAATAAATACACGGAGAGCTAGGTATCAGAGTTTATTTCTAACCGTTGTGATTCGTTCATCTGAAAATAACGCAATCGCAACGGTGACGAGACACCGCGTTCCTTTAGCGCTCTCTCTCTCTCTCTCTCCCCCTCCCCCTCCCCCCCTCTCTCTCTCTCTCTCCCTCTCTCTCTCTCTCTTTCTCTCTAACCCTGTTGCTTTTTCGGCTTTTCCCGCAACTTCTACTTGGGAGATCCGCGAATCGATGGGCAAAGAGCCTTCTGAATCATCCTATCCGAAGTTATCTATATATATTGTACTCTCTTAAGTCCCTCGTTATAGCATTTCTTCATGTGTCAATCGGTGACGTGCAGACACACCAGATAGTCTATCTACCTCCGTCGGTAGAAAACATCCAACAAACGAAGAGTGATGTTTTTGTCTCTCGGGTGCGTGTGCTCTTCAACACTTCGGACACTCATGCCTGCACTTCCTTGCCAAACTGCACAAATTGACGAGCTTCTTCGTTATTTCATTTAACTCATGACAGTTCATTGACTCTTGATACATCGATGAAATACTGTAACCAGTTTTCACGTTGTTTTCCTCGGGCAAATAATCTTTATTACGCTTTGTTAACAATGAATAGTACATTAACACGTTTCTGCACAAAAATAGAGAGCTCAGTTTTATGCCATATTTAATAGAAGATGAGTTCAACAAAAAAATCACTATAAGTTGAGAAAGTTGAAGAGTTTTTAAATGAACACAAACAAGACTGGATTGTATCGAAAATTAGCAAATTGGCTTCATATACCAAAAGAAACCTTGACAATAGTGGTGATTTAACAAGAATTAATGTGACTTATAAATTATATCTAAAATCAATCGGTCACGTTTGAGATTTTTACAAAGACGAATTTGCTAATTAAAATATGTAATGTCAAAATCGATTGGAGATTGAATGATGATGTGATATTGATCTTACCCGACTGCTCCGTTGGACAAGACCTTCGTCTGCCGTTCTAGAGTCTCTTGAACCGCTTGGGGCGAGTAGAGGTTTATCGGAGAGTTAAATTGTTTGTTTACGAGCTTTGGCCCCGGGACCGACATTTTGAAATTCAAGTTTATTCGTTAGTCTCTTGATGATATCTGAAAAAAATATAATTCGATGATAAATCGATGAGCTTGATGAATCATGAACTCTAAAAACGGATCCTACTGCTGAAATATTACTAACAATTATTATACTAATGTGAAAACATATGGCATTTGGAGGGTATGATTTAACCCTATAGCTACACACTACGGGATCCAATGGACCGACAGCAACACTACATTTTCATCTTTTTTTCACTACGCGCCTTTTCATAAACGTTATAACTTTTATCAATTGACTTTTTGGCTTTGCTGATTGATTCGCCGGATTGGTCGGAGTCTGGCGTTTTGATTTCACTACAATTAAGGTACTGTACTGGATACTAGTCAAATGAGTGCTAAATTTTCACAATTGTTTTATGCCAAACTTAATGCACTAATTGAACGTAGTGTTAGTGGATTTATATCACAGCATGTCTTATTAACGTGGAAAAATATTAAAAACGATAGATTTGCGAAACCATCAACTGATAAATGCAAATTTCCATGAGGGCACATTTTCATCGGAATTCGTCAAAGAATAATTCGTAATTTTTAACCGATTGCCATGCACCACGTCTTATTTTGTTCCTCAAGAGATCCTTTACGAGTTCACGACATAGATTTCTTCTAAGCTTGATCGTTCCACTGTTGCGGCCAATTGTTTATTTAGCGAAAAAAATCTTTCATAAAAAAATTGCTATAATTTCCAACAAATAAACTTCAAAAAAATCTACATGGTAAATTCGTAAAGAATCTCTTGAGGAACAAAATAAGACGTGATGCATTAAAATCGGCTAAAAAATACAGATTATTCTTTGAAAAATCCCAATGAAAATGTGTCAAATGGAAATTTGCCACTATCAGTTAATGATTTCGCAAATGTATCGTTATCAATATTTTTCTAAGTTAATTAAACATGTAATCTTACAAATTCACCTTCACTGTGTATAATTAGTGCATTAAACTTGGTATAAAAACATTGTGACGTTCTAGCACTCATTTGACTAGCACGCAGTACAGTATTTACCTTACACCTCAATAGACGCGTTTGTTACAATGGTATAGAGCAATAAAAGTCGTCGGTCCAATAGACTGATAGTGTGTACGTAAGGTACTAAAAGTTATAGTCTGTAGCTAGGGTTAAAGATTAGATTATACATTTTTAACCCTTTGAGGCATACATTTTTCCTTAGGTGCGATTTACTTGAAATTTTGCTTACGTAAGTTTTTAGAATCCCTGATTATGAATCTGAACTAAAAACTCGAAAATAAATGAACGTTTTCAATCAATACTATTGTTAGTTTGGATCTCGTACAGAAACGATTGGATCTTTATTTTTTTAAACAAAAACCATAGAATAGAAAATTTTGAAAAAATTCTGAACAATTCTTTAGAGTGCATTAAGGTTGTGAAAAAATTGCCATCGCGATTTTCATAGTATATTAGTAAAAAATGCATTTTTTCGTGATAAGGTATGAATTTCGACTGTTTGTTTATACATGATATTTATGCAATTAACAAATAATGAATGTACATATTTTTTGTACATTCACGAATGTCTCACGGACCATGTACAAATGGAACATCCGGTATTTGTTGCGGCAAAATTAGTCAAATAATCAAAAAACAAAAAAAAAAGGTGGGACAACGTATGTCCCACCATGACTCAAAGGGTTAACGATAAGACTAATTTATAACGACAACATTTTCAACGAAATCTTGATTCAGATATTAATTATAAATAAATGTAGGTTTTTTTAGGTTCACTAATTCATATCTTGATACGCTACGATGGAATAGTCGTAAAGATTCAGTAGTTGACTTAAAATAAAAAAATTAAACTACAAAATTGAATAACGCCTAGAAATTATGTGATTTTCTTTTATTTTTAAAAGTTTCCATTATAAAGGTCATGGAAACATCAAAATCGAACTTAACATTGACCTAAAGACAAGATTTCCGGCATGAAAGCCCATACCAAGTTACCAAGGTGGCGTTTTCGTAAGAACATTAAATTTTAATAAACGACAGTCTCGTCTGAAATTTAATTAATAATGTCCTTTATCGCCTAAATATAACGGTACTAAAAAAACAATCACCAGAATTAAAGAACCTTCAGAACCAATACTATTTTAATGCGAACAGAAAGAGTCACTGTTACAATCTTAAAATTTTGAACCACTAACGATTTCGTTCAGGCGTCTCGAATTTTCGTTATTCACCGAGATTCGTGCCAAGAAAACAAGTATAGCTTTATAGTGTAAGCTCTACGAGATGAAAATGAGAATGCTGTGAATCATCGTTCGAGCTCAGCTATGTATATCAATTTTACCTCTTATACAAAAATAATCCCAATTTTCGAAACCTTATACAAAATTCTTATATGAATGCTTACAGTCGTCTTTCGAAATAATTCTCCTCAATTTTCTGTCCAATTATCGTAAGAGTCATTTTCAAACAAACAGTTTCTTACAAGGTTTAATATTTTTTAAACAGAAATTTGCAAGAAAATTCTCTAAAAATCTGTACACGAAAAATATCAATGCATTTTTCTGTGAGAAACAAATAAAAAGTTTGGAATTTATCTTCAATAAATCTTTTTTTTGTCCGTTCACAATTGATCTCCTATTATTATTATTATTCAAATTCAATGTTTTTTTCTCTCGTCTCTCACATGGTTAATTATTCCAAGACTTTAATCTGACTTCAGAATAATCAGAACTAAGAGCCGCGTTAGCGGCTCGACGCCAAGTATTAAAAAAAAAAGCCAGCGCGAGCCCTGCCGCACTTATATACTCGAATATGACGATTTTCGAGCTTTCCTTTTTTTTCAAACCGCTCTCACGGAGAAACGGATTGAGTAAAAATGTTATATACAATGTTGCAATGTGAATAGTTGGGATGCAACGAAATTTTATTTTCTTCATATTTAGTAGAATCTAAAATTTGATTTCAGTGTAGAATACAAAAATTGGAGAATATTTTTTGAGGTCTAAAAACTAAATCTGCAAGAGAAATTTGTCTGAAAAATGGTGAAATTGATGAATAAACAAAATATTTTTCGTTGCTGTCCAAAGATGCAAACTTCAGTACTTTTCTTCGAAAATTTACAACGAATCGCTTTTAGAAAAAATCTTGTATTACGTGAAATCATTAAAAATGTGAATTCATGCTGTGATTGCAATGTCCTGTCAAA
This sequence comes from Rhimphoctona megacephalus, assembly GCA_963989365.1. NCBI lineage: Eukaryota > Metazoa > Arthropoda > Insecta > Hymenoptera > Ichneumonidae > Rhimphoctona > Rhimphoctona megacephalus. The sequence continues at coordinate 29,527,096 of OZ022414.1, read as the reverse complement.
AAATGTGGGAAGAACGCACCTGGTGGACAGCGCGTGTTCTCGTTTCCCGTTCGAAAATCCGAGAAACAAGATTTTCATAGTGAAATTTTAGGTGGGGAAAAAAAGAAAAAAATAATAAAGATGCTCTTAGATCACGAATTCTTGTAGAATACGTGGATCCTATCCGTGTAGAGTGCCGTGGCCTACCTCCGGTTATTTTTGTTACGAAATTCCTCCGAATATATAAACATAGGATTTATACAGATACAGATAGTGTAGCGGAGCGCAAAATCTTTCGGCCTCCTTCTTCATTCTCGCAGACGTTGTGCGTATATATACGTTTCGAATAGGACACGGTCGCACAAGAAATATTCAGTTTCGGGTGTGTTTGAGTTCTTATGTATGTACAACGAAGTGTTGGGTTACGTGAAAATAGATTCGAGAGCGTGAACCATATTTTTCGCTACCGGAAACGGAGGCGGAAAATTCTCTTCATTGCAAGAATGGATACGATCTTTTTTTCTTCTCCAAAAAACATTATCTTATTGCCGATTTGCAAAAACTTACATAAAGTTCCTTCAAATTAGTTTACTTTTACTAAAGGCAATTCTTTTCCTTATGTTCATCTATGCGAGGCTCCAAAATTCTTATTTCAACGTTAAATAACATAACAGTCAATAATTATTACAACAAGCTAATAAACTAGGGAACAAAGATATTTAGTGAATTTACAAATATTATCGATAAAAAAGTTTGAAATTTATCGAAATATTTGATTTATAGACTAAAGAGTAAAAAAAATACATCGAAAATAGAAATCGAATTTTCGATATCATTATAAAACTATCGAATAAAATATAGAGACTAATTTACGACTCACAAAACAACGAAAAATAGATTGTCTCCAAATAGCTTCATTGTATTTTGCCAAATTTCGATGAGTCACCTTTCAGTTTTACTCACATTGATGAGCCAATTCTTATTACCAATAAATCGTTTTGCCAAATGACTTCGGCGATAAATGTTAACATGATTTATTTTGTTAAACAAAGGTATCGTTTATCATGGTTTTTATTTTTTTTTCTTTCAAAAGTCTTTCGTTTTAAGGCCTCGTTTGAAGTGTCGGAAGTAACATTTAATTGTTTTCAATTAAAAAGGCTCGGTACGATTTATTATCCAAATTTCCAATTCAATTTGATGACGAAATTATACAACCGTTTTTCAAAGTTAAAAATTTTCACCCAAACAAATTTTATTCCGTATTATTGTAATAAAAAACAAACTTTTGTTAAAACGATAAAAACAAATATTAGTATTTTTGAATGCATAATAATCGTTTTTAAAAACAAATTGTTGTTTTGCATATAACGGATATTCCAAAAACAAGATTACTATTCGATAATTGGCATTCGTTAAAAAATTACTGTAATCAAATTTAAAGAAAAAGGTTAAAAAAAAATTATTAAATTATTTTAATTGGAACATTAATGCTCTTCATTATTTTTTAATGTCAACCCAACAACTTTTGTTGATAGTAATTATCATATATATTTTCCCTGGAAAGTAAAATATGAGAAAATTTTTTTTTTTTACTAGCCCTTATTTTATAAATAATTGTAATACTTTTAACCAGATCGTGTTGTAAACATCTTAAACGAGTTGAAAAAACACCTTTTTTGTTGCTTTAATTAACATACACTACGATCGTAATTGGTGAAGATAAAAAAAAGCTTTGCTAAGGTTAGCACTTATTTGAAAAGTAATTATGATTTATTACGAAAATCGTATGATTTGTGAATTAATAAATGATTTTCATTGTCGCATCGGTACTAAAATCACACTCTGGTGTAGATCACCATGTACTAATTGTAGTAATCCGTTCAGAAGCGATTTCTGGAAAGTAACACTCATTGGAAAAACAATAAACACAATTTAATATTTTTGTAGCGCATTCTATACGGAAATTATAATTAGTTTTTGTGAAAAAATATCACGCGGTAATGGTAAAAGTGTATCACTCTATCACTCATTTGACTACGGAATGATTTATAAATTTACATCGAAAACATCGATCAATAATACTGAAAGGACTGACGGTAATAACGTTTACAGGTAGTATAAAAGTTGGCGATACATCGATTGCGCAATTTCGCGTAAACACACTTTCTCTGTTACAGAAAGACGTGTAGAGAGGGAAATAAGGGATATGTTGATATGTATCTTACGAATATGGGATATTATGTATCGGTGTATTTGTGGTTAACACGCATTTGTCGTAATAGAGAGAAACCGGGCGGTAGACATTTTTATAGAAAGACCTACCTTGTCGAACGGACAAAAATTATTGTGTAGTAGTGTATATGTGAAATAATAGGAGGAAAGAATGAAAGATTTTAGCTCTCGCGCTTTGAAGGTAAAACGAGACTAACGGAAACTCAAAAGATGAAAAGCTCGAAGGTCTAGCCACCCCGATTTCTTGTATCCGCCTCCACCACGCCAGTCCGTCCATCTCTCATCTTCCTCTCCTTCTTCTCCTTCTCCTCTTTTTCACACTACTCACGGATTACACTCTCTTCGCTAAGTTATTTTCGAAATCTCTCTCACGCAAGCTCTTTCTCTCGTTCAACAGCCTCTTACGCAGCGATAACGACGAAAAATATTCCAATCGAAAAAAAAAAATTAGAAAAAGGCTTTCGTACGTATACGTTACCGATGTTTTCGATCTTGAAGAAAGTGCGAGAACAAGAATATGTACGATTTTGCACTTAAAGTTGTTTGCGACTTTATGTTTAAACTCTTTTTCGTGAATATGTAAACCGGCAAACTTCACTCGATAAACACACGAGATTCCTGAGCTTTCATGTGCCCCAATAATCGTTAATGTTTCGTCGCAACGAGCAACGTGTCTTCGAGGTTATGCGAATTGAAAAATTGTTGCGTAGTAGAATGTTCTATGAAATGAATGCTACATATTTTTACAACAAATCGACCTACCTGTCGTCTTTTTCATATGTTTTTGTCATTCGATCAAACATTACACTATATTATTTCAGAATAATGATTATATTTTTTTAAATTTCATTAAAAATAACAATGATAAAAACCAAATTGACGTTTCAGAAAAAATCAAACAATGGATGATTGGGGAAATAAAATAAAAATCCTGAGAAATAAATGAAAATATCATCTTGCATAAATTTGTTGAAGTATAATGAAGCTTGGATTAAGAAATAACAAAAAACAAAGTAAACTTTTTAATGAGTTAAGCTCGAATTAAATAAACGGATAACGCCGACCACTGAATGATCCATTAAGGAGGTTGTATCGATATTTATATGACATGATACGAAAAATACATTATATTTGTTCATTCCAAGTTAATGTTTTGAAATTTGGCGTGAACCTTCTTGAACAGCATTTAATTATGCGTGAAAAATTTGGAGAGGTTTCACCGCCTGGTAATCGAGATATTCATTGTTGAAAATGACAAGTTTAACATGGGCTCTTATGGAAGCTTTCAAAAAATTGCGAACTTCAACAATAAATATCTCAATTTTGAGACGATGAATCATCGGCATATTCCGCCAGAAGTTTAATACTGTCTTAAGCTTTCTATTTACAAAATTTTATTGTGTAAAGTTGGAAAATAATTTTTACATGAAAAACGATATAACCTCCTGAAAAACACCACGATGATTAGTTAGTAATACAAATGAGTCAAATACTGCATAAAAAATAGTTTAAAGAAAGTATAAAACTAGCTGAGGGTATGATTGCAAATGATGGAAACTGCACGCGGGGTAAACGTTTCCATTTGATATCGAACAATCGAACGTCGACATGCCTATTCTCTCCCGTTCTAGGTGATACATCTTTCGTAAAATATCGAAGCCGATGGGCGTTGTTGCAACGACAATTTTCCCGCGGTTGGGAAAAGTCGGTGCGAGGGAGAGACAAATCGATAATAGTATACTCTCTTACCGACGACGCTTAAGGAGGGCGCCAGAGTCGTGTATCCTTCGACGGAAGAAGCACACACACTTCACACTTGTAGCGCCCTCTCTAATTCCCACTCTATGCTCCGCGTTTCGACGCCGCTCTTGTTGCTTACCAATGGAAGAAGAAGAGCGGGCGCGCGCGCGCTCGTTTATAGCGTCCTTTCCTTGTCGCACACAGAGGCCCCTGTATATCGGCGGCGACGCTCGAATCGCGCCCCACCTCTGTACCCGAAAGGAACACACGTATACATAGATATTGAGTGGGAGAGAGAAAGAGAGAAAGGGTGATAGACGAAACGGAAGAGACGCCTGCCATTTTTAACGACATGACCCAAAAGCCAGAGCTCCTAGCTATCAACGCGTCGCAACAGCCGCCATTATAGATTCCGTTGTGAGTGACCGAGGAGAGTCCCTCGCAGTCATCCGAACTATACTACTCCGTTGTTCCCGTGTGGCGTCAGAGACCGCGTATTTTTTTTTTTATCATCGGCATTTAATCGTGATCGAACATTGTTATTCGTTTATTAAATACTTTCTTTTAATTCAACAAAACGCTCAATCATCGAGAAAACAAAAAAATTCCGATTGTTTTTCGAACTGAGTCGTAAATACAAAAAAACAAAGCTGGACGCGATGAAAACGTACAGTCGTAAGAAGGGCGACAGCCCGAGCAACGTTATTATTCACGTGAACGAGCTGTGCCGACTGTGCCTCGCCAAGGAAGAAGAAATGGTGCCGATTTATGACGATGAAGCTATTCCTCTACCACTACGTATTATGGCGTGCGTCAATCTCGAGGTATTGTTAATACTGCATTTACTTGTCCACGTTTTTGTTCCCTCCGCTCGCTAGTTTTTTTTTCTTTTATTCTCACTCGAAAACCGACAATTTACATGCCGAATATCTTACAGAAATTTTCTTGAGTCGCTGATAAGGTGTATCCCTCTCTCTCTCGCACTCACGAAAAATAGGAATCTAGTTTATCGCGTTTTGATTTTATCGTTAAATCCATCGGTACGCTGCAATCTTTTCTCCTGCCCCTTTCCGCTCCCTCTGTTTTCGTACATTTTCTCATTTCAAATGCTTTCCATATTTTTTCATTACGCAAAGACCTTTTTGTGAAATATAAACGATCTGGATAACGTATATACGAGAAGTATATGTATATGTGCGAAAATGTATCCGCGCGTATCGACGTCCCTCGTCCCAATAAACAAAACGTACGATTGCGTACCAGATCCTATGCTATTAGCATAGGCAAAATACGGCGTACGCGGATCGTACTAGTACCGTACGCCGTTTGGTTATCTGGGGTGTTGGGTTTCGTGCGCAATATAGTCACCCCCTACCGTACCGCTTACTTTACCGCCTCCTGCTCGTCCCCGACCCGCCATTATCGCTCCATTTCGCTTCCCTTCCCCGAAATACGAAAATTTTGCCGAGCATTATCCTCCTTACCGAGTTATCGACTTTACGAATATTTTCATGCCCGATACTTCTTCGAAAAGCGGGTTACCACCGTTTTCGACCATTATGCTGCAGGAATCTTTGCAAATATTTTACGGAGCGATTCGGAATCGGAATGAATTTATAGAGATCTACAATGTTCGATATAATGATTATTTCTTTTTCTTTATTCATCTTTTCGTTATTCTATGTTAGCATATATATATATACACCACATATTTTGTATATTAATTTTCGTTTTTTTCAATAAATTGCTTTATTCCTTTTAATTATGTCGATGCGTAAAGCACTTGAAAAAAAATCAAAAACCAAAATCTTCATCAATATATATATGGTTTTTATTATGGTCAAACCAATTTTACTACTGAATTTCAACATCCCAATTTTTCACAAGTTTATGACTTCCGGATGGAACTAACTGCAACCAACTAAAACCATCAGGATTCTAGTTTTTCTAGATCGAACTTAGAATCCCAATTTCCCTTTTGAAACAGGAATAATTGTGATTTCAATATCTGTCTACATCCTTTTTCGATTTCTACATTTTCATTGTATTCTACATAAACTTATTGTTAAAAAAATTTCATATTACAAGAGAATTTATAGTTTAGATATTGACATTGTCCAATAGGTTTTTTTTCCTCACCTTGTACAAAAAAAACCTATGCCCACTACAGATACAGAAATTTGAAAGATTACTAATAAAGCGATAGGTATGGATCCAAATTTATTCAGGCATTAAATTTTGTGTATAGAAGAATTTTGGAGATATTGGTAATGTAATTGTGAGTCCGAAAGAAGAACAATTGTCATTAATTTTTTCAGGGATCTTAACCTTATGTGATGCGATAATTTTAGAAATATCTGTAATTTGACTATATGCTCAGGAGCAGGATGGACTAGTCATTTAAAGATTCTCAATAAAGCGATAGATTCAATCCGATTTTGTAAGGACCTTAATTATTTTTGATTGCAATAATTAATAAAAAATATTAATAATTTAATTACAGGTCTGGGAAGAGGATGGCTTGCCAAACATGATTTGTCATCCTTGCAAATATCAGTTGGAGAAATCTTATCAGTTTAAAAAGAAATGCGAAGCAGCTGACACAAAACTGAGGAAGCACATGAAATTGATACAGCGTTTGACGGGCCAGGACGAGGAGGGCGAACGTATGGAGGGTAATGAAGATTCAGAAGAGCCGTCGAGCAGTGGTGGAAAGTCTCGCCAAGTTAAACAATTGCTTGCTGATCTTGTAGCCACAAAGGGCGATGCCAATCAAGAAGATGGAGATCCTATACAAGTTACAGAGGAAGAACTCGTCGGGGGCTACATATTGGGTAAGTCTAACCACATTGTGGACCCGTAAATCTCAACCATTCAATAATTTCACTAATAGTTTCGTAGTGCAAAATTTTATTTACATTTCCCATTTGTTTTCATCATAGGAGTTTTATCTCGATAGAAAAATCCGTGTCTTCTGTTCTTTCCTTTTATACAGCTTGTGTTGTTTCATAATCAAAAAACGATGACGTAAAAAAAATATTTTTTTTATGATGCTAATCAATTAAATATGGAATTAAATGCTCAACATTCTCAATCTGTGTGAAAATCCTAGATATTAATCACCTTTATAATGATGTTGAAGTTTGCATCGTTGGAATACAAGGAAATTCTTCATTTTTATAGAGCCCAAAGTTTATTTGCAGTGCAACGATAATTCGTTAATATTTACTTGGAAGCTGAGAACTAAATCTGCGAGAAAAATTAGAACAATTTGAAAAATTAAAAAAAATAATGAATGGAAAAAGTATATTTTGTTGCGTTCCAACGATGCAAACTTCAATACCATCATTATAAGGATGCCTAATTAAAAACAAAATAAATTGCATTTGAAAAATGTTCCACAAGACGCTTGAGTTTGCAAACAAAGAAAAAACTCAGGCAAGAGCATACCCCTTGGAAATTATGCCCTGACTCAAAGAAGTCGGGACATCCTAGAACTTGAAACAACATCCAAGAATCAATAAAGCCTTTTAACTTCGATTGAATTCAGATTTCTCAAAAAAAAAAAATATTAACAGCAAGGAATTAATGATTATTATTTACCAGGTATGGCTTCAGAAAATATAGAAATGGAAGAGTCAATTCCAGAAGGTCCGGCAAATATAACTCTGGTTCCAGCTGAAGAAAAAACGGCAAAGGCGCGATGTACAATGCGTGGTGCACGTATAAAGCAAGAACCGACTGGCGAGTCGGAAGACGAGGCGGAAGAAATTCAAAGAGCAATCGCAAATGCCGACCGCAAGAACGTTTTTATGATGGAAGTAACGAGCAACAATTCTGGACACGGAGAACTTCAATTGCAACCAGTAACCGATTCCATTGGTAAAACAAATATTGCAAATACTACATCCAAAATAATACGATAACAAATCGTAAAAGAAAATAAAGTGTCATTTTTATAAAGAACTTTTGCATAACTAATATTTATTTTGCAGTCGGCGATAACGAAGAACTGAAAGTATTCCAATGTGACAAGTGTCCAAAAGCATTCACACGAAGGATCATGCTGAAGAGCCATCAATCAGTTCACTCGACTCAACGAGGCTTCACATGTCAGGCTTGCGAGAAATGGTTCCCAACGAGATCAGCTCTTATACGTCACGAACGTACCCATACAGGTAAATTAAAAATCCAATATACACAGAAATTTTCATGATTCACATTTAGATCTGTGGTCACGAGTGAAATAGTGACAACTGCCTTTGCATTTCTGCTTTCATGTAACAGTGTACTCATTTTCACGTATATTTCGGCTCGGTAAAAAAATAAAGGGAATCATTTCAGTGGATCGTCGTCAATCAGATGTATATCGAAAAAAATTCCGTAACAATAGATTTTTTACGCTTTGACGAAGAATATTTCATTTTTATTTTTTTTTAACAAGCTACTAATAATATTACAGGAATCTTAACCAATAAAATAATATGTAGTGAATTACATAACTGCAATTACTCTCACTTTGTCAATCGGAGGACAAAGATGAAAAAAACACGGAAACACAAAAAGACAAAAAGGGAAAAAATGTTATTTGTTTTCTAATAAGCGAAAAATACTTTATAATAACGAACTACAATACGATAATAATAATGAATTGCAATTACTCCTACTGTCAATTCACAGACAAGGATAAAAAAACAAGGAAACACAAAAATATTAAAATGACGTTATTTGTTTTCTAATAAGCGAAAAAAAGAACTTTTTATAATAATGAACTATACGTTATCATTGCAGGTGAAAAACCATTTGGCTGCAACATTTGTCATCGAGCATTCGCCCAAAAAGAAATTTTACTACGTCATTTGATGACGCACTCCGGTCAAAAGCCATTCCAGTGTCAGGATTGCGAGAAGAGCTTTACTCAGCGTGAGGCTTTGAGAGTTCACATGAGACGTCATCAGAAACTCGATCCAAATGCTATCCAGTTGCATCACTGTCAACTCTGTCCGAAAGCTTTTTGTCACGCTTCCGGTCTCAGCAGACATCTCGTAACCCACACAGGAAGAACGTACAAGTGTGTCGAGTGCGAAAAATCCTTTACCGACAAAAGTTCATTGCTCAGGCACAGTCGTATACATGCACCGAAAAAAATGTAAAGACCGATTGGCTAAACGACGTTTATGATCACAATCTTTTTTTATTGTGAAAAATAAAAATTCGAATATTCACACGAATGTAGAGGAAACAAACGCCAGAACGACGATTCGAGCATGGAGTTCTGTGGAGAAGTACCGCTGTTGTAATTTTCATCAAATTAGTGTCAAAAAGAAAGTTATTTTTTCACAGTTCAAAGCCCATTAAACGGTGATACTGTTTTGTGGTTTTATTTCAATAATGTAAATATCAAGTACTGAAAGATTTTGCATGAAGAATAATTTGTTTGGATTTGAATCGTGTTCAAAAGAAAAAAATAATTTCATTACTAGATATGAGCTAAATATTTGGGATCCTTTGCGGCGAGATACAAATTTAGAAAGAAATAAAAAGAAATCCATTGAAAAATTAAGAATCCATTGATTTTAAATAATAATGCCACAAGTTAATCATCTAAAAAAATAATACAAAATGAACACATGAACAAATATACATGCAATAACTTCATCGAGTTTTAAGAGTGAATAACTAATTTTTGGTTTGACACTGATTTTGTAACAAGAAGAAAAAGATATAGCTATACCTGAATCCTCAATTCCACATATATAAACACAGGCACTTTATGATATTCTTTATTATCATTGTACTACCCACGAGTGACTCGTGAATAATTATTTTTTATTTTTGAAACAAGTTGAGCAATGGAACCCTGGATTTGAGGAAAGTTGCGTTACATCTAACAACTTGAGAGCAAAAAATATTAATTATTCGAAGAAAAAAGCTAATCGATATTTTTTTTTCTTAATATTCACAATCTTTTACATGTCTATTCACTTGGAAAGTAATGAAGACTTCTTTGTGTGGTTATATGAAGAAATTTACAATGGAATCTATTGTATATATATAATTAAGGATAAACTACATTTTATATTGTTACGAGCCACCATCGTATATTCCGAACAAACGAAAAATTTCATTACTGAAAAATAAAAAAATTTTACTGATTCGTTCTGAGGGACTTATAAAAGGGTCGTTTTTAGCCACCAAAATTATCACACTGTATAGCCTACCTGTATCGTGAAAAACAGTACCGAGATTTTTATGTAATGAAAAAAAATTAAACTCGAATATGCGCGTAGTCACGCAGACATTTGTAAAAAACAAAAAGTGTCACAATAAAAATGAATATGCGTAAACTATAAGGCTTTGTGTTATATTTTTTTTTGTTTTTTCAACTTGTTAACCCGTCAGCGGTCGCGCTATGAAAATTTTTCTCACACTTCTATTAAAACGATAATTACTCGAAAATCTCAAATGGCATAAGTATTTGAAATTTTTTCTAACTACTTTATATTGATTCTTTTGTGTGATGAAAAAGTTAAAAATTGCTTTTAGTATCAATTATTGTTATTGTTCCGAATAATTTGTTCCGAAATAATTTGTAATGTCATATTTATTAAATAAAATAGTTGAAACTATACACGCGACCAACGACGGGTTAAGGGACTAGGAGTAAAAAAATAAACAAAAAATTTGCTTTCGTTTGCAATCACACTACAACGACAATAACTGACGTACAGTTGATAGATAATGTTTATTTTTTGTATTTTCACATATCTGATTTCGCGAATTCTAACTATAGTATCGAAAAAAATTACATTTATACATATGTACGTGTACACAGATTTTTTTTAAGTATCTTGTTTCCATCCAATAATTACGATATCCCGAATTAATGAATATTTCGTTCCATTTTCTCTGTAATTACAAATCGTGGTTGTCGAATCTAAAGATTGTACTAGAACCGTGTTTGACTTAGTTACGATTTTTATCTCACGCTCTCTCTCTCTCTCTCTCTCTCTCTCTCTCTCTCTCTCTCTCTCTCTCTCTCTCTCTCCCTCCCTCCCTCCCTCCCGCCCTCATCACTGGTATAAAGCTACGTAAATGTAGTGGTCTATTTTGCTATGGAACTAGATCCAAAAATTTCATCGAATCTCAGGCGAGTAATGTTTAAGTATTAATTTTGTCATTTTCCACTTTTTGAAAAAAGCTGCAATTTCTTTTTTTCTTGCCCCTTTTTCATTGATCCTTTCCATTCATTATTCCTTTGTGAAAGAAAATGACATAATTGGGGTTTCTTTTATTAAAAAATATTTCCTTTCTATTACGCCTTTTGTATTATGTCAATGACTACGTTTACAGGACACGCTTATTCCGGTTTAGCAACACCCGATATAGCAAAAATCGGTGTTAAAGTCCGTGTAAACGGTACCGGATTAATTATTCCGGGTGTAAAATACCATTTTCACGTACTTTAACACCGGTTTCCACTACATCGCGTGTTACAAAATAGGAATAAGCGTGGCGTGTAAACGTAGTCTATATTTTTCTGTTCTTATAGAACGGTGTTGTGCATCTTTACAGTGTTAATGTCAACGTAGATATATATATATATTTCGTATGCATTTTTGTATTTCGTGATCCACGTGACTGATTTTTTCACTAAGGTGATTGAGTACGACTCGTGTGAATAATGCATTGTGAAAAACAAAGGCTTAAAGAAAAATACTTATAAACTCCATGATATTTTGACCGATATCATATTCTTCAATGCAACGAAAATTCGAGACCTAAAAGATAGTCGACAAATTATAAGACTCTCTCGATCGAGGAAATATATTGTCAAAATACGGAAGCTGAAAGGAAAGCTGGGATTTGAGCATGAATCATACGATTCCGTTAGCTTTTATTTCCCATACATTCCCAACTCAAAGTTTTATCAAATTTAAATAAAAATGGTTAGACAGTTTGTAACCATTTTTATTTACAATAATGGGAAAAGAAACGCATATTAATGATATCCAGTTCAAGAATCATTCAAAAGATAGACTTTTTCGAAACAAATTTCTCAAGAATACGATCCATCAGGCTTTTATTTTTTTCATTTTTATTAGCCATTGTCATTAATTCCTAGTTCTAAAAAAAAAACGCCATATATAGGATATATGCAGTTGCTACAAATTCACAAGCACAAGGATTTTAAAAGAGCGACTATTTGGAAAATGTTTACGTAATACAGGGCAGTGTCAGGACTAGAAGAAAACGTGAATGCAAGAAACAATTACAAAACGTGTTTTGTATTTTCACTGAAACGATCAACATTTTCAGAAACTTTGCCACCTTTTACTAAAATTTCAATTGATTTTCAAACGGTCGGAGGATATTTCGAGAATCAACGAATATATCAGATGCAACATAGAAATGCTACGAAAGGTGAACAATTTTATTTATAAATTAACAAATAACACGGTATTATCACCGTTTACGATTAATGCGTCTATTTTGAAAATGAAATTTTTTTATAATACGCATTTATTTTCAAACTAAATCTCGACATGACTTATGGTTGGGAATGTAAAGGCAATCGTCTGTAAACATCAAATTAGCTTGGGATATGGAAAACATTGACAAAAAGTAATATTTATTTCGTTTTCTTCTTCTTTTCATTAATGAGGCTCGCTTTCCAGGCGGAACAACTGTTTAAACGCTTTTTCGAAGCATCTCCTTTGCCGGCCCAACAGTTAATACTCCCTTTGCGTGCCTTAAACTCGTTATTATCACACGTACAGCACTTATCAATGATTCATCGTGATCCGGACTTTTGAAGCAAAAAAAGAAAAAAAAAGAGGGAGAAAATTAAAAGTTTTACTCTTCTCTTGCACAAATAGTAAATATCTACATAAAAATACTTAAAACTGTTTAGCACTCATGTCGGGCTTTTCCTTCGCGTACGTTTCTTTTTGTCTTTCAAACCACTAATATATTGCTAGAAAAGGAAACAACAATATTTGACTTTTGTCATCGTAGTGTAACGTAAAACATGGTCAGATCTCAATCGATTCGCGGTTCTCGTACACTTTAGTCGTCACCCGTGATCCATAGTAACGCGAGAAAATATTCTCTACCGGTATGTACACAGACGCGGCTTCATTTTTTTTCTCCTTATAAGTAGAACATTTCGAAATGGCGAAAATCCTCATGGAGCATTTTGTTTCTTTTACTATTCCCAAACTGTCCAACTCTTGTTCAAACTTTTTTTCCGTCGCTTGTACGACTAAGTCATAAGGGAGTGAAACCGCTCTCACGATTTTTTTTGTCACGTTAATTTGTACTAAATTCTTTGTCGTCCTTTGTTCGAGAATAAAAATAACAGAAAAAATGGCGACATTGCTCTTTTGTTTTTCCCGACTGATAAAGAATCAGAAAGAAAATTGTGGTTAATTATAGGTCGATCACGGGAACTTTTTTTTGTTTTTCCTTTCGTCCGGTTCATCATTCGCGCCCGATTCGTATTTCAATGATTCGGCACAAAAAATCCGTACGAGTTTTTATGCGTGTCTTTTTGTTTGTTTGTGTATATGTTTATGTATGTCTGTGTGTGTGTGCAGATAAATACAACGCCAAGTACTTTGGGCAATATATCTCTTGCTCAGTCACTTTCTCATTCTCTCTTTCGCTTTCTCTTTGTGTCTCTCGATTGGTTTGTTTATGAACTTGGTGAGATATACTAGGTTTGTCGGAAAATTTTAGGAGTTGTGTGTTGTTGTTGTTGTTGTTGTTGCTTTTAAATTAAGAAATAAACAAATCGCTTATACATAATCCTCTCATCAATCGAGGACCAGTGGCTTTGGTTGCTCCCAGGTGAATCCCTCTCGGCCGAAATGGCCGTATGTGCTCGTTTGTTGATATATTGGATTGCGCAATTTCAAGTCTCTGGAAATGGAAGAAAAACATTCGTTAAGAAATTAATCAATGAAAATATGTTTCAACCGGAGCATTTTCTTTTTTCGATTGATCAAAGTCGCATACTGTCAAAAATATTCTGAGCTTTATCAAAATATTCGTCCAAATAAAAATATTGGTTGTTTTGATTAAAGAACAATTAAATCTCAACTCACTTGACAATTTTACCAGGACGAAGATCGAAGTTCTTATTGACGATACCAAGGAGATCCTTCTGGGAGAGTTTCGATGAACCATAATCGAAGACCGTGATCGATAGCGGTTCTGCAACGCCAATAGCGTACGACACCTGGAACAAATGAATAAAATATTAAGTTTTGCAGCATAATAAAATTTAATGAAAAATCCAATTTTTCTTAACTTTTTAACAAATCTATCGATATGATAGAGTTTTACCTGAACTAGGCAACGCCTGCAAAGGCCAGCCTTGACAAGAGATTTAGCGACCCATCTCGCCGCGTACGCTGCCGATCTGTCGACTTTTGTAAAATCTTTGCCGGAAAATGCTCCACCACCATGGGCTCCCCAGCCTCCATAAGTATCGACGATTATTTTGCGTCCCGTGAGACCAGCATCGCTCTATCAACAAATCAAATGAAAGAATATAAAATCAATAAATATTTTAACTAAATGTAATGAGTTAAGTTAATTAGTTTACCGGTGTTAAACCGGAGTAGAAAATGATCAGAGTCGTGAAAGCTCTTCCTCATTCTCTCTTCCTCGGCATCCATTAATGGCAAACTGCGTACTATAAATAGACGAGCGAGAATAAACATTGAGAGAACTGACCTGAGGTCCGCCTATGATGAAGAGTCCGCAGGGATTAACATGGAAAACCGTCTTCTCGTCGAGATACCTTGCTGGAATGACTTCTTTTATAACTTTATCCATAACAGCTCTGCGAAGCTCCTCGAGTGATATTTTTTCGCTATGCTGAAGCGATACGACGACTGTGTGAACGCGGACTGGTACGCAAGCACCCTGATCCATTATGTATTCGCAGGTCACCTGTAGAAACCAAAAATTGGATCTTCTTAAGTATCAATCTTTCAAAAATAATGTATTTATCATTATTCCATTTGCTCGAGACTCAGAATTCTTATTTTAGATCATGGCTTTCAGAAGTAGCAAATAATAAGATTAAACATCATTGAATTAACGGATCAAATTTGAATATTTAATGAAGCGCTTTAGTCAACAAAGATTAGTCTTACCTGTGTTTTGGAATCGGGACGCGCCCACCATAGTTCTCCGCTTCGCCTAAGTTCAGCTATCTTTTGGTTCAATCTGTGCGCTAGTACGACAGTCAACGGCATACACTCGTCAGTTTCATCGGTAGCGTAACCAAACATCAAGCCCTATTTTTTTTCCGATTATCAAATATAAAAAATTATGTTTTTGTAAATTGATAAATTAATAAACACGAAATATGCACATTGACTACTTGAAATGTTCGACCATTATGTACAAGTCGGACGAAGCTGAGCCATAAAAATGATAAAAATTGAAAAATGACGATTTTTTTCATATAAAAAAAATGAAGAATTCATTTACGCCCGTGCGAGTTGCAAATAATTCTTTTCCTCTACTAATCTTCTCGTATGTCAAAAACGGTACAAATTTTCCTCATTATTATCGACTAACCGATAAAAGTTTATGAAAAATGACACCTCGCACAATGCCTTCGTATGACCGATATATATAAGTGGTCGAACCTAATTAGGTTAAGATTACAAGCAAACAATTAGAGTTAATTTTCCCAATTGCTTTGCCTGAAATCAATAAATCATACGACGTCAATGTGTCCAAGTGATATTTACGATTTAAGCTGATACTGAGTTCGGGCAAAGAAAAGAAGAAAAAATTACTATTCGTGCTTCAAAAAAAAGTGGCACACACAGCTGAAAAATTCAGATTGTTAGTTTAAATAATTGATTTTAATAGTTAGTCGAGCAAGCATACAAAAATCATACATATTAATCCAAACAGTCTCATGATGATGAAAAACTAAATAAATAATAATAGAAAAAAATTGCGAGTGCAATATCTACAGGAAGTGTAAACCTTAGAACTAAAAAATGTATTTTTTCTACACTAATAATCCGCCAACTACGTATAGTTACGGTAAACTTCCACCCCTAGAGAGTATTACGACGGATGAATAAAAATGGAAATGGATTTTGTACTTTGAAGGAAAATTGACGATAAATCGAATAAATCAGAGAAATAGCAATTCAATATAACATAGAGAGAAAGAGAGAGAAAAAATTAATTTAGGTGATAGAAAACAAGGAAATTATAAGATAGAATTATTTTCCAATAATAAGGGAGTTCAAAGTAAAGAGTACAAAATAAACATTGACAAAGGGACTTGCTATGAACTGTTTGGTTAGTCACAGAATACACAATTTTTTTATCTACTTAAGAAAAAGGGGAGTGCTAGTAACATTCGCAGATAAAAGGAAAAAAATGACAAAAAATGCTACTGAATTGCAAAATGGAAAATGACCTGATCGCCAGCGCCAACTTCTTCGTCACTTCGGTTCTCGTGAACCCCTGCCGCGATATTTGGCGATTGTGCATCAATTGCCATCAGTACGCTGCATAACTTGTAGTCAAAACCTGTTGAAATGACGATTGTTTTTCTATCGTAAGATCAAAACACACATTTCCCTACTTTGTTCGTCGATTAGCGTGGAGAACGATTATTTATTTGACTATTATTATTTTCATTTTATTTATTCAATGTTATTACTTTCTAGTCAATTGAGCATCGGTCTGTAAAATAATTTTCGAAATTTACGTAATTTGATAAATTCAAATCTTATGCAAAAAAAATAATGTTTCAATTAGAAACCACAAATATCATTTAATTTAAATGCTATTTTAATTATATAATTTAATTATATAAAAATTTATTTTAAATAAGGCAATTTAAAAATAAGTATTTATGAAACTTCACTAATGTATTTCATCTGGGAATGAAAATAAGTTGTGGATAAAGAATCATATATAATAAATAAAAAATTCTCAGAAGTGGGTTATTGATACTAAAAAAAAATACCGAAACACCAGAAAGTTATCGAAATTTGACAAGATCAAATTTGTAATTGCTCGAAATTGATTCAACCAGAACGCAATAACATTTTGTTTCTCATTATAATTCATAAACAAAGAAATATATATATATATATACACACAAGGCTATAAAAAGACAATGGTATGTCAATAAAAAGACAATTGGTAAATCTTCATTTGATGATCAGTGTAACAGCAGCACTTGTCGATGCCTAGTAACCGTTTTCTCGTCTGGTAAATTGATATAATTCGCATTAGTTAAATAAATACTGCCAAAAAATGAAACACGTGGTATTTTCGTTCAAGTATTAAATCTGATGGTGGTCGATGATCGAAAATGGGGGATGTAACGTCATAAAACGATGCACCGTCCTGATGTAGTGAGCGAACAATCATTCATAGATTCTTTGCATGATTAAAAAAAATTATAGCTTTTAGCGTTTGTGAATATAAATTCCGTTAACAATGATGTATTTTCTGCCCTGGAGAATGCCATGAAATTGTAAATTTAATCAGCCCCGCGAGATGTTTTCATTCAGCCCTATAATTCGAACCTAAAATATGATTTTTATCGTTTCAATTTCATCGATCTCTAATGTTTCTCCCTTTTCACATGCACACACTCGATCTCGCCCTTTGTCGTATACCAAAGATTGAACAGTGTAATGAACAATTATGTCTATATATTGAATATAACAATATATATATACATATTTATCCACTACACTCAGGTATCAATAATTCAAAATTTTATGAAATCGTCGAATTTCGAAAGATTATTGTTTTGATTTGTTTTTTTTTGCCGCTCTGTGGCACGGGCTGAGAATGGGTTATGTACCTGATCACCAGCACCCACGTCCTTCTCTTCCCTATCCATATGGACTCCGTCCGCGATATTCGGTGATTGTTGCTCGATCGCCACCAAAAGGTTCAACGTGCGCCAATCAAATCCTGCCACCACCATTACACTCTTACGTTATTATATTTACAGCATTTCTCTTATCTTTTCTTTCTTATAATACATTATAGATTTTTGTGTCTCTGTTCTCAACGGATGACGGAGCGAACATTTTTTCAGCGAACCTCAGAAAATTTCGGGCGGATTATTCATGGTTTTTATTCATTTTACTTTTCTTTTTTTTTCGACAAATTAATTTGAGTTTATGTCGGAATCAAAATTGCTTATCTCGTCGCGATCGGTAGTGTTATATTTTATGTAGAATGGGTCTTTTTTCCTTCTTTTTTTTTCCAATAGAAAATGCTCATTTGTAAATCGTCTGCAGTGGGATGTAAATTTTCGTATCTCGTTCTATCTTACCGCCACATCCGTTTTGTAAGAATAGAACTGTTATATTTTTCATTTTTTTTTTATAAGCGATTTACGTTAAATGGAAAAATAAGTGACGTTTTTATGACTGATTGATGTCGTCCTCAGAATTTTGGTTTTTCATCATGGCACTCAAGAGTAGCAAATACAATGAAACGTACATCATTGAACGATCTCTCAGCCATTAAACGAAAATAATTGGGTAACCTTTGATGGATTGAAGATTAAAAAATACGGTAATCGTGGAGTGTAAAGAAAAAAAGAGAGATTATATCGCCGGGATTCAAAGATATTTGAATTTTCGTTTGTTTTTTTTTTTCTTATACCTTTAGAAGAGTCGTCGTAGCCGATGTGCTTGACCGTGTCTCGTACGATCTTTTGGTAATCCACAACTGCCTTTGATGTTATTTCACCGCAAAGAAGAATCATTCCGGTTTTTGTAACGGTCTCTGAATGTAGATAAACAGACACGAGAGAAGTTAAGAAAAAACTTTCATTGGTCTAAATTCAATGACTCAGTTCATTGTCAGCAAACTTTGAATCATTCAAAAAAATGATAATAGATCAACAGAAAACTAACAATTTGATTCAGAATTATTTTTGGAAAACCCTGCACATGGGTATTCCTAAAATGTCTTAGCTTCGATAATCAACATATTTTCCCATTCATAAACATTTGATAAAGCAAAAAGTGCAGAAAAATAATTTCCGTTCATTTCACAATAAATTATTGAAATTTGATCTACCAAAATACTACCAAACTATAAATGATTTTATGTACATTTTTCAATAGATAAAATTAACTCATTATATCTGAACATAATCACACATTTATTTTTAATTTAACCTTAGAACCCCAACGTAGATTTCAGCACCAATAAACCCCAACAGGGATCGTTCGTGCCGGTCGCTCATTTGATTATGTTATGGCGTACAAAAAAATCTGAAAAAATTCATGAGTCTTTTTTTGACCCTTAACTGATGGATAAAATTTTTTCTGTGCTGAAAAATACATTTCTTAATAATCATTTTTTGCAAAAATTGCACACATGTAAACGTCTTACGCCAAAAGGCATGAACACGAATGACCCAACATTGGAGTTCTAGAGTTAATGATATATAAAATGAAATATCAAATCTAACACGAGTAATGCGATTGTATATTTACCGCATGCAACCTTCGCATCAGGATCCTGTTGAAGATGGGCATCCAAAATGGCATCACTAATTTGATCGCACATTTTATCTGAAAAAGCAAGTTAAAAAAAGATTTGCTTCAAATGATAAGAAACATTTGTAATTGTAACAATTGTTTGATTTAAAAATTAATCCACTCGTGTTGATTTTTGAGCTACAATTTTTCTTTTTTATTTCCTTGCAGAATGTTTTTTTTTTCCACAAACTATAAATACTGACTGGGCGTTGTTGATTTCACGCATCATCAAGTAAATGAAAAACTGTATCTCAAAATTGTTAGGAAAAATGACTATTTGTTTCATCAATAAAAAAAATTGTAATAAGTCTTTTTTAATTTTCAATTAATTTATAATTTGTTACAAAAAGATACTTTTTTCAATAAATTATTATCAAAGTTGAAACTACGACTAAACTTGTTAGAATTGTTTACTCAATTAGATTAAAACAAACATTTGTATGAAATTATTTTAAATATTCAATGAAAATGTAAATTCAATGAAAAAATCAAATAAACTATCCGTTTATTTTTCAAGATTTTCTTGAAATGTTATCTCTTTCAAACTGTTGCATCAGCTCAAGCTGAGACCAAGCTACATGATTTTTCACGTAGTTGTAAGCAACAAATAAACGATTCGTAAATGTATTGAACTTATTAATAAAAAAAAAAATTAAAACAGCCCAAGATTTTTTCATTTCCCGATATTCTGCCAGATTTCTTAGAAAAGACATCGTTTTTTTTAACACACTATTGCATCAGCTCAAACTTTGATGAAGCTTTTCAATGATTTTGTTTTTTCTAGTCATCGTTATCGGCAATAATTCAATTTTTCATGACCACGAAAATAAGGTCATAAGGTGAAAAAAAAATCAATTCATTTCAGGAAATACAGAAAATAATAGTTTGTCGTACGTCAAGTTTTGATCGTCATTGCTAAGATCGGAACGTTCTAGAATAAAAAGAAAAATTGTTGGAGAGCACATGGTGAGCGATGTAACGCGATATCGTGCTCTCGCGTTAAAAAAAGAACAACCTCTAGCTCTCCGTCTCTCTTGGGGCGGCTATGGATGATAAAAAAATTTGGAGGTTAGAAATTTGAATTCCCGATCTATAAGCGGAACATCATATCCGGTATTCGAGGGAAAATTGAAAGAGGAAAATGAAAGTGTTTGAAAAAGGAAGAAGAGAGTTTCTAAAAATATGTTTTTTGGTGGAAAAATCCATGGGAGAGATATGGCATAACATATATACGGTAATAGTGGTGGTAAAAAGCAATGCGCACGCGAGCACGGAAACGGCGCTTCTCCCGGGTTTGCCATGGCGGACACGAGGGGGAGAATTGTCCCGCGCACACGTTCTCAGGTGAGAAAAAAACAAGAGACTCGGGGGGATAATAACACAGTTTGTTAAAATCGTAAAAAAACGTGAGAATAAAAGGAGGCAGAAAAGAAGAAACAAATTTACCTGGATGCCCTTCGCCAACAGATTCGGAAGTGAATAAAAATGTCGTGTCTTGTTGTAGCTCGGCCGCTGGCGCGTGCCCGTTCGCGTATCCGTTCATGTGGTGCGATGTTTCCGGCATTTTCGTTCTTCTATTAGTATCTCCAACGTTGAAATGACGCTCGTTCTTAAGCTCCGAACCCTGCCGGCGTTCAACTCGTTGATAACAATTGTCGCGTAATGTCACCGCAAGTAATGTTTTAACGTTTATTTTATTTGTCGTTGGTGTTGTACCGTGGGCGCGTATGTAAGAGCCACACAGTCGCGACACTCGACCAAAAGGTCGTACCAGCGCAATAGTGAATGCACTGTTCGGAACGCTCGGGATGTAAAAGAGGCTCCCCGCTAGCCCACCCCCGGTATTTATAACCTCGGTATACGTACGATTCTCCTTTTCTCGGTTATCTTCGGATCACGTGGTCACCCTCCAGATGGAAACGATACTCTGGTTGGTAGACTCTTCCTTCTCTGTCTTCACTCAATTGAGCTACTACGATGGCGGCATATTCGAAAAACAATTTTTCTTTTTATACCTATTTATTTCAATTTCTTATCGTCAAAGTATACTCCAAATTAACAATTGACTCTCTGTTTACAAAGTAGACGTGACTTAAATGTATGCAAAACAAAAACGAATCTACGGTTCATACTTCATTTGGACATTTTCCAATTATATGTTACGTATTCGAAAATCTTACTTGTTTCAAAATACGGACCAGTAATTGTTCATTTGATTACGCCAACTGGAAACAACAGATTATTTGACAATTTAATACTTTTTATACATATGAGATAATATTTCGAATTCTATACGCGTCCTTCGACAGCTTGATAAGTCTTTTTTGATTTACGAGAACGAAAAATGAGTTGAAAAATATATGCGGACATGGATAAATGTTCAAACACGTTTAATTGTTATCAAATTTATACCTAAAATACCATGTGACTCGGAAAACAACCATTTTTATACTATATTTGATTTCATATTCCTCAAGCGAATTCAAATTTCAGAACAATGAAACAACAGGAAGTTCTCATAGGATTTTCAAATTTTTTAATGTATTATAACAATATACGTTTTTCCTAATATATTTATATTGGGTTGGAAACTTAATTCCCGCTGTTTATGAATTAAAAAAAATTAAAAAATATTTATAGTTTACGGTACATTCTATTTTATTCGAAGTATTGCCCTTCAGAAGCTACGACCTTTTCCCATCTTTCACGCAACAAATGGATTCCACGCCAATAGAAATTGTTGCTTTTAGAGGCGATCCATTTTTTGATATCTTCAAAAAACTTGAAATGCTGTGATGACAAATCATTATGAATCACTCGAAACAAATGATAATCAGACGGTGCTATGTCCGGTGAATACAACGGGTGAGGTAAGACTTCCCAGTTCATGTTCTTTATATACTTTTTTACGATTTCTGCTACATGTGGCCGAGCATTGTCATGGAACAAAATTAGTTTGTTATGACGTTTGGCGTACTCATGCCGCTTTTTTTCAACTCCTAGTTTAGTTTCATTAATTGTTGTTTATAGCATCTACAAGTCAATACTTTTAACCGCCAGATGAGCTACCTAGAAGTTGGAACAACCTGCCCTTAGTGTTATTTCTATGAAAATAATATTAATTATCCCATCTCATATCAAACACCGGAAATTAAGTTTAAAACCCAACAAATCTCTACGCAACATCCCTGGCGGATCCGGTGACGGGAAGGAAACGGAAATTTCCATTGTCTTTTTTATTACCGTTATTTCAAACTTTAGAGGTAACGCTAGCATAGCCTTTAGGGTCTGACCTTGTAAAAAGTCAACGGAAATTTCTGTTTCCTCCCCGTCACCGAATCCGCCAAAGACGATCCGTTAATTTCACTTAACGGACAACACCACTGTGACGGCTTCAAAAAATCGATTTTTTGAAAACCATTTTAAAAAATCTAAAATACTTTTAAGATTGAAATGCCGTTGGACCCAGGTCGAAAAAATAATTATTTTCGTAGATATTGAATATTTTGTGGAGCGGTGCAGCGGTCCGCGACACTCGGACCAACTTTGAACGCGTTTTTCTCAAAACCACTTTTTTTAGTGCGGCACGCAGCAGAACTCGAGCAATTTTTATCCGATCGACTTCAAATTTTGACTGTATCAATAAAAGTAGATTATCTAAAGAAGTACATAAGATTTTTTCGATATCTCAATAATTATAAAAGTTATCGCCTATTTTCGACGAGAAATTTTGCTCAAAAATCATTCTTTAACTTCAAAGGCATGCCTATTTTTTAAAAATCAATATTTTTCCAAATCCCTATGTACTTCTCTTCAAAATATCATATTATTAACGAAAACACTCGATATTTTTTTTCAGATCGACGTTGAAGAGAGTTCTGCTGCGTGCCGCGAACCACTGCGGAGATGACGCGAGAGCTTCCCCAGCGCCACCATGCGGCGTGAAAAATGTGAAAAAAATGTTTTTTGATACATTAATAAACAAGGAACAAAACCCAAAAAAAATTTTTCGAATATCTCTTTTTTTCCCCACAAAAAAAAATTCTTGAAAAATGTGAAAAAAATAGGGGGTCACAGTGGTGTTGTCCGTTAATTTAGAGAAATTCGAATGAAAAATAAATGAACCATTTTAACTACTCAAAAATTAGAACTTGTTCGATGAAACCTTAATTTTTGCTGTTATACGTTTTTTTTCGATTTCTTCCCAGGAGTTTTTTTATCACACGTCCTACCGCAAATGAAGAAGGTTCGTAAAGAAAATAATAACGTAAACATAAAGGAAAGGAAGAGAATTAACAGGGAGAAGTGCCGAAAAGCTAAAGTGCTCTCTATCGGACACTTGCTGAACTTGAATAACAAAAACCCAGTACATGAGTTGTGCAAAAAGCACACGATATGAAAATCAATTTAGCTACGGGCAATCTTGAGATTAAAAATAGTCGTCTATTGTTTGAGTAACCGTGTCATTAACTTTTGTTGAATGCTTTTTCTCGGATCAATTCTGCCTCAATTCGTTTCGCGTTTACTGTGTCAAAAAATGATAATAATAATAATCACATCAACAGTTGCTTCGATCACGCGAGCTCAACAGTGATGAATATTATGGGATTTGTATATATAATCACGATGTTTCTCCGACGAGAGTTCTTGCGGCACTGAATTCGTGTAGATGAGTTGCTTCTATTATAAATATTCCTTAAACACTACATCAAACAGAAAAAAAATATTCTCCATGAATTGATGAGATTCAGCGTGATTAGCGGAAAAACTTTCGTGATAACACAATACCAGATATAAAAGTCAAAACGTTCGATGACTTCACTAAAAACATAAATGTTACATATATTTGATTCGAGTTCGAAAAAAAAAAAATCGTTAAAAGGCAAAGGATGACGAGTGAGCTTCTTATCCGCGTTGAAATGGATAGGACATATCGCTTGTGGCTTGCATCAGTTTCATGAAATTTAATATAATGTAAGATAGATGAAAGAGAAACAAAAAAGTTTGGAGGGAATTCGTCGCGCAATCGGCATTGACCTTCGCGCGTAATCGTAACTTTTGAAGTACGAGTTTAACAATAAAATGATACGGCGAAGATTAATCGATGATATTCTTAGAATTATCATGTGTCGTCATGAATTTTGAAATTTTCAGGTTTCTTCAAAACGTTACTTTTGACCGAACGACACTCTGATCAAAGCTACTGAGCTTTTTTTCTTTTCTAATGCCAAGTTGAAGACCTACTAAAAAAAATCGCTTTGAACATTGTGCCTTTATCATTGAAAGCCGTTTTTATTTTTCAGTATGTAACATAACTAATGAAATTGAGGTCTCGATCTAATTGACTTTGATTTGAGGATTTCAAATTAGACCATTAGAAAAACATAATTTAGCTTGAAAAATCAATATCCGCGTGTCGGTGTTATGATGAAATGGTCAAGTTGTATTTCGTCGGTAATAATTCGTATACTTAAAGAGTAAAATTGATATGTCAAAAACTGTCTTTTATTTTATGAAGATTACACGAGTAAGCGAATGAAAATAAATAAATATAAAAAATATGAATTTTCACCAAGTTTTATACTCTCAAATGGTACAAAATTTCGTTCCCCAAAAGTCTCCATACACAAATTCTTGTTTTTTTTTTTTCTCAAAAAATGAGATACGAATAAACAAATGATATATCAATGCTGAGCGATTAAATTTTTTGTTCCTTTTCTGGCTCTGTGGGTCGCGGTCGTTTTGGGCTCTCGAAAATCTCTTGATAAATAGATAACAATACTAATAATGACAATAAGTAGACGATAGGGACCAAATCATTTTCGTTTCTTCGCTTGTATGGCGTTTATCACAAAAAATAAATATGCTGAGTGGTGCAATGTGACTGGATCAACACGTGGATGGTTTGTTCGAGCTGGTGAACGCGAATAAATGTCTTATCAATGATTCAAAATAAAATGAAAAAAATATAAGAACCCCGATAACCCCCGTGACACATTCCCCCTCATGAACAGATGGATATATATTGTTGAGGGTTGAACACGAGTGAGGTCGATGAACGGCCATACCGTTACGAGCCCGTTCATTTTGTTACTCAAAATAATGATTGCTTATAATTACAACAAGAACAGCAATTACAACAAAAGCAATAACAACAACGATACTAATCATACTATAATTAATAATAATGTTTAAAAATAATAATAATCATTATTTTGCTATTCTATCAAATCGATCATTATTCTTTCCCGCAAAATTTATTACAGCTATTTTTCGAAATAGATTCGAAATTAATGAATCAATGAATGAATAGAAAAAATTCAAAAACAATGTTCAGGCTGAAAATAAAAAACAATTTATATGTGACGTATTCATTTCTTGTGAAGGAAGAGAACTTGTTAATAAATTATTCTATATGATACGAGAGTGAGGACAAATCTGCCATTAGTACTATTAAATATTTTTCCTTTTACGATGTAGGCATTTCCGTTTGTTCTGGGACGAGTCTTCGATAGATCGACGTTGACACGTGATTGAACGCTCTCGCAGAGAGTATCACAAATGTCGAAAGCTTTGCTTTCGGTACGAAACAAAGAAAACAAAGCTCGGATATAACATAGATATTTTTTTAGACAAACAAAAATATTACATGATTGATCGAGAATTGTAAAGTTGATCGATGAGTGTATATTATCATTAAATCGATCAGTATGCCTGCTGTTTTTTTTTTTTTTAGCACAACCTATCCAGCTTGTGTGCTACGAAAACGTTGAAGGATTGTTCACACAATTGTTCAAAATTATAAAAGAATGTAACCATTGACAGAACATTTCGTACAATCAAAAAATTTATTTCATTATCAGAAAAATTTCGTAACAACAGAAAAGATAAAGACGAGTCGTTAAAATTTACAGAATTAAAGGTTGAATAAAACAGGCCAAATATTAAAAAAATAATTTTAAAAAGTTACATTTCTTGAATTCCGTTGATTTCATCTCGCACATTTTCATCGATTGTAATTTCTGTTGATATAATCTCGAGTATAGATACCCGGCCCATCTTGCCTCGGACGTTCAACACTATCTTTTTAATACTTGGAGTCAAGGCGCTGCCGCGTCTCTAGCTATTTGTGGAGTGTATCATGTTGTCGGTTAAAACAATCATCAAAGAAGATTTACAAAAATTCTATTCAATTTTAGGCATGAATTTTCATTTATTTTCTTCTCTTTTTTTTTTTTTGTAATTGCGAGTTAATATTCCGAGAACAGCCATGTTGTTCTAACGTCAAATAAATCAGGAATCAAATCTATATGAAAAAAAATCGCGGTGGCAACTGGAGACAAGTACATTTATTTACTGTACACCGATGTATATACAAACGGTGACTCAAAGTTCAAGCCGAGGTTTCCGGGTAAAATATATCGCAAAGGACACATCGATTCAGAAATTCTGAATCGATGCGTCCTTTGTCATTTCTCGTTCTGATACTTCGTTCTTGATATACAAATTAATTAGAACTTTAATCCGATGCCCCAATTACAAAATCTTAGGATAAGAAAAGTGTGCCTTAGAGATCTATAATTATACGTCAACAATTTATCAACTTCAGAATGACCAAGGTTGAATGTATATCGTCCACCAAATCCATCAACATTATAAATAATTTTAAAAAGTTTCATTTGTTATTCATTTTTTACATAATCGAAATTTTTATTCGATCTTTTATAAAGAAAATTACTTTACAGTAAAGGAGAAGTATGGTATTTTTCACTAAAACAAAAGTGTTTTTATTACATGAACTTTTAGTAAAAAATCTGCCAATGAAAATACAATGTTTTTGGAACATTATCGTAATTTGGAATTTGTATATTTGTATTTCGAAAATCTCTGAATACCAAATTTGCTTCGGTATTTAAATACGCTGTACTAATATATGAAAAACATGGAAGTTATAGCGACCGACAAAAAGTAAATTCACATGTTTTATATAAATGAAAGCGGACATAATTTTCGTCAGAAGACACTTGGGTAATTCTACAAACGAAGGAAGAAAATGGGGTCAATTTCGGCACGACATTTTTTGCACATATTAAGTTTGAAAACTAGCTTAAGATCAAGTATAGAACGTTTTTTTGTCTATGCCAAGTCGATCAGTCAATAGAATAAAAAATAATAATTTTACGGCCATTTTTAAGAATTTAGTGGACAAGGGACTGAGACAATGTCCAGGGAACTGATATAAAAGCAGAAAAATCAAATAAATCATTGTTTATTAGAATCAAAACTATGTGTTACAAATTAAATATTAAAATAGACGTCACTTTGTCTATACAAAACCAATACAAGAGCAAATTTTTAGTTAATGTTGGCGTAACCCTTTCAGTGTGTGGCCCAAATCAGCCTTTCGTGCCAGTGTGTGAACGAAAGCCTTTCGTAACAGTGTATGAACAAAAAATATCCTACTAAAGACGTGCTGAATTTAGTTTGAAGCCTTCTCAGGTTGCTAAATCTAAATATCAGATTTATTAAATTTTCAGAGGTATGAGATTTTCAAAATTCAAATTTGCGGATCCGACATGGCTGATCAAAATTCGGAAAAAATCTTCGCATTAATATCATAATTATGATCATGGTGATATTGGGGCCTCTGAATCCGAATATGGCATCAGGTTTTAAAATTCAAAATGACGCATATAAGTCTAGAAAAATTGTTGATTTTTCATCGAAATATGTATCCGGAAACTTTTAATGTAGTGGAGCGAAATGCTTAGTTTGTTGATTGCGTATGAGCAGTCCTATCTTTAATAAACGTGAGAAGGCAACCGATAACAAAAAAGTAACAAACGTAATTTTTCAGAGTAAATAGAGAATTATTTTTAAATTACATATTTTGTTAATGTGTTGGTTATTATTTCTAATTTGAAAAGTTTAATATTATATTTAATATTATATATAGGTACTTATTTTTATTGAAATTAAATTATTTTTCCAATTTCAATCCGCCATTTTAAATTTCGAAAATAAAAATCGTTTAAACGGATTTTAAGTTCAATAAATCTGATGCCACATTCGCATTTAGTGACTTCGAAAATCCCAAGGTTTTTTTATATGAATCCAAGAATTTTTCAGTAACTCGACCGGCCATATTGGATCAGTTATTTTGAAGTTTAAAAATCCGATGCCATATTTGAATTCAGCGAATCTGAAAACCCCAACGTTCAAATTTTTATATGAATATATAAATTTTGTCTTCAGGTTTGCCATTTTCTTTCTCATAGAACAAAGCAACGAAAACTAATAAAAACAAAACTATATTTCAATTAGGTACGTATTTTCTAAAGAAACGTTACAACTTTTGCAACGACAAACGAAAAATAAATATTTTTTACAGCGTTAAAGCTAATGTTTTTCAGCCCCCTGTTCCTCAAGTTGTCAGGGGACTGAGATTTTTTTAGTTTTTCTTCAAAAAACATAATAATACAACATTTTTTTGAGAAATTAACGAATTTCACATCTTAATGCAAAGGATTCGGGAACAATAGCACTAAAAAATAATCTAGTTAAAGAATATTTTTTTACGTAAATACTGACCAGGGGACTGTTACGCTGACTGACGGTGATGCACCCTCGCTCGCAAAGGTCTCTGTGCCGAATGAAAAAATCGAGGGCCAAAAGGAATATGTGTACTATTACGTTAACTTTACTCTATACTTTATGTTCCTAAAGCGGCACTATCGCCTGCATAGTAAACCTCAATATTTTTAACGTATTTCGATTTAGCAGGGAACTGATAGAAAAACCGAGGGACAAAATTCAGTGAAGTACCTTTTAAATTAAATTTAGATTGATGCAATAATTATTTATCATTTAACGAAGTAAAATTATTGCAGATAACTATTTTGGTGAAAAGTTTGGCTTCAATACGATGATGAAGTTATGACTTGAACTTTTTACTTGGATTTTAAAAAAAGGACACGCTAGGGGACTAAGAATTTGACACTTTAAAGAGTATTTTCTGCAAGAAAAACATTTCGGATCCGAGTCATTTTGAGTGCTCAGGTTGAAAAAGTTGTGATTAACTGTTTTGACTTTAAATTAATTCGATTCATTAAAAACTAGTACGCGAAATATGTTGTGCCGCCGAAAATTCCCTCGCTTGTAGAACCACCCACTTAACAGTTTTTTGTAATGATTAAAAACAATGAATCTCAAATCCGTTATTTTGACAACTCACGTCCCATAATTATATACAGCTTGCAATGTCACTTTTGAGACATCTTGTATATGCCACGTGGTTTTATAAAACGAAAGCATGATAGGTATGAGGAAATAACGATCATAGTGTTAGATCGTGTATGTATACACAAAATTGGTAAACGCGATTAAATTCTACCAGTAGCCTTATTATTCGAAGCGTATCACACAGCGCCTTATGAACATACTTGCCGATAATAATCATAAATTTTCGGCTATGTTTCGAATCAAAATCCTTATCGCGTATAATATTTCTGCATTACGCGATACACGTGTTATATATTGTAACGATTATATGCGAAATAAATGAGAACGCTTTCATTGAACGTTTATAACAATTTTCTGTATACAACGATTTGAATTTTATCTTTGCTTATTTCAGAACGGAAAAAAAGTTCAGAAAATCATGAATTTTGAATTTATTTTCGTAAAAAATGTTCATTTCACACGTAAACAAAATTCCAAGGCCATTGAAGTATTATGCTTGAAAATATTATTTATTTTTATTGTTCCTGCGTATATCCTCGCGGGTTTTTACCAGCCCATCCCATCTACTGCTTTAACCTCACTTCACTAATTTTTATGTTTCTGAGAGACCCCCCGAAAGCGTTGCCCACAGTCACTCTTTCCTAACGCGCTACTGTATCACATTTGCATGAAGACAAAGAGAAACTGTGGAAAAAACCCAGCCCGCTACAGGCGGCTATATTTTTGCTGAGTTTCAATTGATCGGCACCATCAGAAACTTAGAAAAACTGCCTCCCCCACTCAGCGATTGATGCGCGAGTCGGTGCATGGCCAAGCGGTCACCCAACCAAGTATTCGCCTCGCTCGAGGTTGCTTAACTTTGGTGATCGCTGGAACCACACACCGACAGCGAACCCATCGCTGTCGATTATCCTTAGAAATATCTTCTTTCAAATACAAAGTAAACTATGAACACTGTTTATTTACTTTTCGATACAAACTGGAAGTATGAAATAAACTTTCAAATCATTCAACAGATAATGTAAACCTATTGATTGTCAAGAGCCGCGGCAGCTGCTCGACGCAAAAAAAGAAATAAATAAATTATTTCTGATTTTTAATCCGCTCTCACGGCGTAAACTGTTTTTGTTTACGTTGGACATACGTCCTTTGCGCGAAATGTCTACATTTGACCACCATGACCTCACGCAGTACACTGAATGAAGTATCTTCTTCTTCTTTCATCGAAACATACAAAAATCGGTGTGAGTTTACGAATTCGGTAAAATATAAAAATTCATTCGATGAAGATATAATATTAAGAACTATTTTTTTGTTTTTTCGTTTCAATATTCTTGTAATGTTCGAATTATTGAATCTATTTTTTTGCGCTAATAGCTAGAAAAAATGCTGGTTTCCGATCAAGTGAAGATCACCTCTGCCGATAAGACCGACCAAATGTTTTTAATCTCTTTTTTTAATGCGTGGCACATTCCTCAATACGTGGGAGATAGTCAATAAGGGGAAGAAAAATAAAAAACAAAGAAAAATATGTAAACACATTTATCGAGAATTTTAGGATTACGCTATAGATAGCTCTCCTACATTCATATATACAGTGGCGTGCAAAAGTGTCGGGCCACCCTATTTTTTATGCACATTGAACATAAATATAGTGGTGGGAGAAAAACAAACGAGTAATGATAACACGCAATCATTTATATTTAGAAACAATAGGTTGTATACATTGATATCGATCTTAAATCATTAATTGTTCAACAATTTTTTATGCCTGGCTGTGCAAAAGTATTGGGCCGCGTACTTTTGGGTATGAAAAAAATAACAAAAAACTTGAAAAATAAGGAAGCATGTCTTCTCCACTCGACTTAATACTTTGTTGCCATGCCCTTAGCAGCGATGACTGCAGCGCACCGACGAGACATAGACCCAATTAGTTGTTTGATTTGGTCTTGTGGCAATTTTTCCCATTCACTTCGCAAATGGTTCCACAATTCCGTTTTGTTGGAGTAATTTTTCTTTTCAACACGATGCTTGAGGTCTTGTCACAGGTGTTCAATAGGATTTAAATCCGGTGACTGCGATGGCCAGTCAAGAAGGCGGACTTTCCGGCTTTGAAGAAAATTTTTAACAAGACGCGAAGAGTTTTTCGGATTATTATTGTGTTGAAAAACCCAACCACGCGGCAAATTTTTCGTTGCAAATGGGAGCATATGATCTTGTAGCATGTCCCTGTACATTGCAGCGTCCATATTGCCATGAATTTCCACCAGCGGACCAACGCCATCATCAGAAAATGCTCGCCAAACTTTAATGTTTCCGCCACCGTGTTGTACGGTAGGAATTTGGTACCTTACATTATATCTGGTACCTGCTGGACGTCTTACGTACTTCCGACCATCTCTTCCGAAGAATTGAAATTTCGATTCATCGGAAAAAAGTACTTTCCGCCAATCTGATACCGTCTAGCGCTGATATTTTTTAGCAAAGTCTAATCTGGCCTTCTTATTCTTTTTGCTAATCAATGGTTTTTTTACACCAACACGTCCAATCAGCCCCGCAGCTTTGAGACGTCGAGATACCGTACTCCGACTAACATCAGCTAGATTTTCACTTCGTAATTCCCGGGAAACATCTGCAGCACTTTTTCGTGGATCTACAATGCACTTCCTTTTTATAATTTTGTCGACGCGATTCAAAGTTTTTCGCGGTCTACCGCTCTGATTTTTGTCACACAGTGAGTTTGTTAATTTATATTTAGTAATAATACGATTAACGGTACTTTTGCCAATAGATAAAGTCTCCGTAACATCACGAGAACTTTTTCCTTCTGACGAAAGTTTTAACACGGTTTCACGAAGCTGAATATTCGTGTGTTTCGGCATTGTGGCAGAAAGAAGACTGATTTTCCATTGTACAACATATTTTGAAAATAATGAGGAAAAAAATGTAAACAAACCGTGCGTACGAAGCCGCGGCGATATAGTGGCCCGATACTTTTGCACACCAACCAAAGTCATTCCACGTAGTACACGAAAAATACGCCATAATTAAATATAATATACGACGTTGTTACCTTCATTCTAACTCTCTTGAATATTTTGAAGAATGAATGAGTGGAGAAAGAAAATATTTTATCAATTAACTGGAAAAAATAGGGTGGCCCGATACTTTTGCACGCCACTGTATATAAATGGAGGAGAGCTATCTATAGCGTAATTCTAAAATTCACGACAAATGTGTTTACATATTTTTCTCTGTTTTTTTTTATTTGCTACAAAAAAGATAAGATTTCTAATCAGCTTTTAATATTTTGAGTTTCGAGAGCCAAAATTATATTTTCCTTTGTAGTTTGGAATAACTGAAAAGTTCGCTGACCTTCTGACACAGCGCCCTTTACCGGGCGTCGTGTGTACGAACGAAGAAAGATTCTCATACACGCCCCTTTTTTGCATTCGTGTTTGACCTTGACCCTCGTGAAACGTTTTACACTTTTTACTCTATAGCTTCCAACGTTTTTTCCGCGTATATTCATTCTCCCAAATGGTTCTTAAGGTCATACAGAATTTTTTTACTCCCTCGCTTCCACGATATAATACATATACATATGTATGATTTCAAGAGATAAAACTCTCGACTCTCGTGAATTTATAGATAAGAGGAGACTCTGCCGCTAGTGTTCCCGTGTATACAGTTTTCGTTGGCTTTTATTTCACTCTAGGAGTGTAGACGATCGATATGCAAGGAAGAACGCCTCAGTGACTGAAAATAGACGCTCCTCTCAAAGAATTTATATAGACGTATATATACATATATCTTTTCATGCATGTACGAAAATACCAATGTAATGTATTTTTCATATCGTCTCATCTCGTCAAAGAATTTTAATATTTCGGAGGACTGGGGTACAGAAAAAAATCTTGAATGCGACTACAAATTTAAATGTGCGAAATAAGAATAAACACTTCTTTTGTTCAATGGTTCAAATGTTCAAGAGTTCAAAATTCTACGGACCGTACAACACAGTCATGAAAAATTCGAAACGTAGCGGTCATTTCTCATTTCCTTTACATTTTTGTAATTTACGCGCCAACGAAACATAATTTTGAAACGAGGGGGCGGTACTGTACGGTAAAATGTAGGAGGTAATGTTGCGGTGAGACAAGCGTTACCTTACGATTGAGAGTTAGTATAGCTTTTACTCCATTGTCAGAATGTGGTTGCGTGTTCTTATCACGTCGTAGGTCACCAGTGTAGGAAGGTAACGTTGTCAGTGAGACAAGCGTTACCTTACGTTAGAGAGTTTGATTAGTTGGTAGATAATAGTTAATGTCTCGTGGTCGGTAAGGTAGGATGTTAGGCAGATGGTAAAGTAGATCCCCCACGCTAGCGTGGCGGTGAAAAGAAAGGGATCTTTGCGTTTCGTCTTCGGTACGGTCACAGACTCGTCAGTAGGGCTATGTGACCGCACCGTGCCTTAAACGCGCTGAGGATGTTGTAGCGTCGCGGCGTATCGTTATACCTAGCCAAAAACAGCATAAATGCTGTGAAAAAAGCTGAGACAAGTACATTTACGCCCGCCCCAAATAGTCGTTCTAGTTAATCCCCCCCACCACCCAACGCCAAAATACCGATTCCCACAAAAATTTACAAAAACCCGTCTAAGTCGTTTATGCAAAGATCTCAGAACCGCTCTCATTATGATCAAATAAAATCAAATTGCACAGAGGTGATAATTTCATTCTCGTAAATGTTGTGAGTTCACAAAAAGTTGATAAATAAATAGAGACCTACCAAAGTATATGTGGCCAAGTACATGGGATTTTATTATGTTTATAAAATCTCCAATTATGTTCATATGCCATTTCTCTAATTAATGCTTTATTACAACGAATTATTATCATATGATTTGGAACTGCGAGGGCTTTCAAAAAAAAATACAGAATTGCATTAGCCTGCGTAGTAAGCTTGAACGCTGCCACACTCTCATTTGTAATATTTGTAGTATAGTTTTATTGGTAACAAATTGATAAAAGTTTACTATCGTACGTAGAGCGGATACGCACAGAGTACTTGTCCGGCCCGAAAATTTTTCATAAAACTTATCACATAAGTCAACATTAATCTACCATACATTTTGGCCTTAACTAGTAAAGTAAGCACAGCTAATTTGGAATCATAATATGCGGATTGTTTTGTATCCCAAATTATCCTCCTTTCCTTTAACCAATTGTAATCGATGAATTGATGCTCGTGTGGAGCATATCTCACGTTATTACACGGCATGTTTATTCCGGTTTTGTAACATCCGGGGGAAAACTAGAGTTACAGAGCATTTAAATGGTACTGCACACCCGGAATAAGTAATCCGGTACCATTTACACGCACTTTTAGAACAGGTTTTACAAAACGGAATAAGCCTGCCATGTAAGAGCGGTCATCAATTGAATGCATTCCAAAGCGGGTAAAATTCGAATCTGCATCAGGAGATCCGAATGTTCGGAGTGGTTAAAAAATTTGCCGTGAACAAAAAAGCATATTTTTAGCTAACTAGTTGAAAAATTTTCGGGCCGGGCAAGTACTCTGTGCGTATCCGCTCTACGTACGATAGTAAACTTTTATCAATTTGTTACCAATAAAACTATACTACAAATATTACAAATGAGAGTGTGGCAGCGTTCAAGCTTACTACGCAGGCTAATGCAATTCTGTATTTTTTTTTGAAAGCCCTCGCAGTTCCAAATCATATGATAATAATTCGTTGTAATAAAGCATTAATTAGAGAAATGGCATATGAACATAATTGGAGATTTTATAAACATAATAAAATCTCATGTACTTGGCTACATATACTTTGGTAGGTCTCTATTTATTTATCAACTTTTTGTGAACTCACAACATTTACGAGAATGAAATTATCACCTCTGTGCAATTTGATTTTATTTGATCATAATGAGAGCGGTTCTGAGATCTTTGCATAAACGACTTAGACGGGTTTTTGTAAATTTTTGTGGGAATCGGTATTTTGGCGTTGGGTGGTGGGGGGGATTAACTAGAACGACTATTTGGGGCGGGCGTAAATGTACTTGTCTCAGCTTTTTTCACAGCATTTATGCTGTTTTTGGCTAGGATTTGTCGACTTTTTGTATGGAATTCATAACTTGTTAATTAAATATTTCAATATTGTGTACGTATTCGGGTATGAAATTTATAGCTTACCAATTAAACATGTCTATATTATATATGTATCTGGGTGATGCAAAAGAATTGACATTTTTTCGGCATTACAGCAAAATATGGTAACATTTTATCAAAAAGTGATTCTCTCAAGAATTGAATCCTGAATAAAAATTTTAGAGGTCGCTCAAGCGATTTTTTAATGATTTCAGCTAAAAATGGATACATGATTAAATTTCGAGCTGGTGTATCGCGACTATATTCAGACTAAAAATGCAATGTGAAATATTGTTCTAAGAAGTGTTGAAGTGAATTCAATCTTCGTAATTAACCGTCAATACTTATAAAATTATTAGATTACTTAAAACGTACAGTAGTTCTGAGAAGATACGACGCATAAAAGAACAACGAACAAGTAAAAACGATTTTTTTTTAAATTTTGTATAAAAAAATTTCAAAAAATATTGCACCGAAACATCCCTGTCAACAGATCAACGGATCGGAAAATATTCCATAAAAATGATGCCGAAGAAATACTCCAATAGCATCAGAATGCACCGAAAGTTTTTAAATATAAGTAATCATAACAAAACGAGATTTTGAAACAAAAAAGTATACGTACAAAATTTCGAGAGCTAAAGTTTAATCGGAAAAAATAATTTTGGCCGAAGTACTACGCGAGTTTTGCTTTTATAATGTTTATTGATTACGAATTATATCTCGTGAGCAATAGATAAAAAAAAAAATTGGTGAAGTACTTATGAAATTTTTTTTTTCTCAAATCAAATATCTTTTCGCTCAAAATTATTTCGCATCGCTTGATTACGTTTTGGGTGACAAATGCAAACAGAATTTTCATGTATTTAAGGTCTCTACCACTCTAGGGTGGTTTAAAACCATATATAATTCAAACCTAGGGTGGTTCAAACGTAGGGTGGTATCATATATCATTCTCTCAGTTATATAAAAAATGAAGAGAATGGTTTCCAAATAAACTTTATTATTGCATGCAAGAGACGTTTTATGGTAAAAGAGAAGAGGCACTGTTTTCGACTCCGTTCTAGAGTTTACGTTCGAAAAAATGAATTGTTGCGGCTAGGGTTAATAAAAAAAATTATTTATTAAGGTGCTGTTCAAAAGTTTATTTATTAAATTACACTTTATTTTTGCACTATCACTCTTCTATCTATATATATAAAAGTTACTTTAACCAAAACTGAAACTGACCGCGATCTTTATAACCTTACGACTGTTCAAAGATATCAAATATTCACCGAATACGAGTTTATCATACAACATTCTCTTAATTATCAAAAAAAAAAAAATAAAGAGAATGGTTTCTAAATAAACTTTATTATTGCATTCAAAGAACATTTTATGTTAAAATAGAAAAAGCACCGTTTTCGACTCCGTTCTAGAGTTTACGTTCGGAAAAATGGATTGTTGGGGCTAGGGTTAATAAAAAAAATTATTTATTTAGACACTGTTCAAAAGTTTATTTATTGATTTAAAGTTTATTTTTGCACTATCATTCTTCTACATATATATAAAAGTCACTTTAATCACAAGTTAAAACTGACCGCGATCTTTATAACTTCACGACAAAGATATTAAATTCACCGAATACGAGTTTATCATACAACATTCTCTTAGCTATCAAAAAAAAATGAAGAGAATGGTCTCTAAATAAACCTTATTATTGCATTCGAGGAACATTTTATGGTAAAAGAGAAAAGGGAACGTTTTCGATTCCGATAATCTTTTTTTAACTCACAACTGTCACTGTTTATATATATATATATTATCATATCTGTCAGCTTTCACATCCGCGATCTTTATAACCTTATTTTTTTTTTAATTTCCACTTGGAAATTTGTAGCTATCTCTGTCGCACTCATACGGCTGATCCATATTAAAAAAAATATCCGTCAACTTTCACATCCGCGATCTTTATAACCTTATTTTTTTAACCTCACATCACTATGCATATAGAATTGCACATCCGCGATCTTTATAACCTTTTTTTTTAACTCACAGCTGTCACTGTTTATTATAAAATATCATGAAGAAAAGTCAAATCGGCTGTCACATCGACGAACGCACTCTCACATATCATCAGAACGTTATCAATTTCTAGTTAGTATCACTACCCTGACTGATCTTGATACCGTATTTTTTTCGGCATCGCGACTATGGCAAAATGGCTTTTTTTAACTGTAACTGTGTCGGTATCGATACCCGAAAGCAAGTCCCAGCCGGCCCAATTGAGGGTATCGATACCGAAAATTATGCGGCATTGTAACTGAAAGTGGGACCCCACATGTACGGTATCGGTACCGTAAATTATGCGGTTCGCTACCCAAAGTGGGACCCCAAATGTACGGTATCGGTACTGTAAATTATGCGGTTCGCTACCCAAAGTGGGACCTCCACATATACGGTGTCGGTACCGTAAATTATGCGGTTCGCTACCCAAAGGCGGGCCCGCAGGTACGGTATCGGTACCGTAAATTATGCAGTACTACCCAAAGGCGGGGCCACAGGTACGGTATCGGTACCGTAAATTATGCAGTACTACCCAAAGGCGGGCCCGCATGTACGGTATCGGTACCGTAAATTATGCGGTTTGCTACCCAAAAGCGAGCCCGCAGGTACGGTATCGGTACCGTAAATTATGCGGTTCGCTACCCAAATATGCGGTTCGCTACCCAAAGGATGAAAACTTCCATGAGAAAAGCTATCGAGCGACAATGAATTTTACTCCACCATTTGATTGCAACGGATATATTTAAAACAATTGTAAATCGATAATAATGACCATTGAAAAAAAAAGAGATGGATGCAAAGCGCCCCTTCTCCCAAACACGTGTTCCAAGAGCAAAAAAAATAAAATAAAATTGCTCCTGGATTCATCGAACCTTCCCTACCCGCCAACTACGTTCCACTGGTGTAAATTTATTTAACCATCCATTTGTCTATCCTGCTATGAAACACCACCAGACTCGCGAAGAAAGAAATGCCAGTGAACACGGTATCGGACCTGCAAAAATGCGGTATCGAGACCGGATCGGTGGATTGGAAAAAAATTCGACAGGTAGGCATCGGACCTGCAAAATGACGGCATCGATACTGGATTGGTGGACTTAAGGATGTATATAAGGTCAAATCCGCAGTACATCTATTTATTTTTTAAGGTTAATCTTTATGTCGAAATGTCAAGTGCCGAATCATTCCTTTTGTTTTTTATGATGTCTAATGAAAAAAATATGTCATTTTGTATAATAATTTACGATTTTTAATGAAATTGATATGCAACTTGATATATGTGGCCGAGTACAAATTGAGCCAATCAGATAATTTCATTTCTGTCCCGAGAAAATGTGGCAACAATGCTACACCCAGCCATGACAGTCAACTACAGCTGATCATTCCGAGACCGGCAGTTGAAGCGTGCTGCGTTGCCACATCTACGTGTCCGATATGATGGACGTATTAAATTGAACAACAGTTTACAGAACGCTAATGAAACGTCAAAAGTTAACCATGAATATCTTCACAACGACATCGGGAACAGTAGTTTTTTTTTTCGTGAAAAAATTGAAAAATGTATGAACTTTCTGAAAATTCTTTTTTTGGCCAAACATTGACTACAATACATATATTTTTTTATCATTTTAGTTTCATTTTGTCAACTTCCGGTACAAATAACACGGAGTTAAATGAGGCTTTAATTCTTAAGTATTTGTTTCAAATCATCGGCTAAGTGCCTTTTTCTTTTTTCCGAACGATGCAGCGTGATAAACTCTATCATATTAGTCATTTTTATGGAAAGTTAGACGACTTGATATATTTTACATACATCCTTAATTGAAAAAACAAAATTCGACAGGTAGTTAGCGACCCAACAAATTATGGTATCGATACCGGGCCAGTTGGACTTGAGCAAAAAGCGAAAATTCGGCACATTCGGTATCGGTGGAATTAAAATTAGGTATCGATACCGATATTAGGTCCGTTGGACTTAGTCGAAAAAGCAAAAGTCGACACGGCATCGATACCGAAAACGATTTCAGTTAAAAAACGCCCAGTTGAGACGGTATCGGGAACAGTCAGGGTAGGCAGCGACCGCAAAGCGTCAAAAGTGTGCGAAAAATGCTACCTTTTTTGATGATTTGGAAAGATGAAATATTAATATTTCCAATATGCGTTAGGCTACAGAGTTCTAAATAGTCACGATCGAAAGAAAAAAAAAATAAAAAATACGTAAACCCGCAGCATCTTTCAAAACGATGTTATTCATTAAATATCGCCGAAACAATTTTCGGAATACGTTCAGAATCACTCTTCTTGCTGTAAAGACTCTAGTAGCGACTCGTCTTCGCCATCTTATAGTATACGTAAATGTACTTGTCTCGAGTCGCTACCGCGACTCTAGATTAGGGTTTGTTCGACTTGGGCGCTTTTAGAGCTTAAAGCTGCTCAAAGCGCAAGGTATAGTAATACCGTTTAATGGTAGAGCCGCGCTTTGAGCGTAAAAGCGTCCAAATCGAACGCACCCATAGAAACGCATACCTAAGCAACCACTTGTGAGAATTGTTTCGACGTTTTTGGCCATGTAGCAGCGAAATTGAGAAGCTGTGGATCGCCACAAAAACGCTGAGTTTACCTATCGAGACCAATTGGAGCACGATTCGATCGATAACTATTGTGTGGTCTAGTATTCTCTCTCTAGGGAGAATACTGTTACCGATCGAGTTTTCTCTCTAGAGAGAGAATACTACCTAAAGAGAAAATTTCAGACAAACGACAGCACCAAGGAGACTAGAGAGAAGGAGTGAACACACCGTACTTAAGAAGTGTTCCCAAAAATTGGTAGAAAATGAGAGGCGCTGCGATTGCAAAGTACAAGGTCAGTTTCAAGTCGCTGAGGATTATTATTACTATATGTATTAGTACTTTCGGTCACGAACGCTGCAGTGGCAAAACCAGAAACTATAGCATCAACGTGTTTTGGGCACACTGGAACTACAAATTGGCCTATGCTGTGTTCACTCCTTCTCTCTAGTCTCCCTGGACAGCACTTTTATTTGCCGTTTACCTCCATAAAGCTAGCCGAATGACTTAAACTTTTCGATTTTTTTATTAATCATATCTTTCAGTATTCGTTCAGTGGTTATCAGTATTCTAATTAAAATGTTTAGTGGTAACTAGTTATCTTGTAATTAAATAAATAAAATTTAGGTTAAAGTTAACCGAACCTTTTTTTATTTTTCGTGTAATCTATTAGACAAAATGCTAAATCGATGTAGAATCGTTCGGTGGTCATAAATGTTTAAATTGTAACGTTGAGTAGTTAATAGATTATTTAATAACTTAAAAAAGCTATTTGCGACCAGTCGGTGGGGTTTAGCCGGACAAATAGATTATTACCTAACCAATTGTGTTTTAATGACTTGATCGAAAGAAAATCGTTTGGTGGTGATTAGTAGTGCAATTAAATCGTTGAGTAGTAATTATACTACTAATCACCACCAAACGATTTTCTTTTGATCAAGAGTCATTAGAACACATTTGGTTAAATAATAACCTATTTGACCGGCTAAACTCTACCGACTGGTCGCAAATAGTTTTTTTAAGTTATTAGATAATCTATTGACTACTCAACGTTACAATTTAAACATTGTAACGTAAAATGCTAAATCGATGTACATCGATTTAGCATTTTATCTAATCGATTGCACGAAAAATAAAAAGTGTTCGGCTAACTTTAACCCAAATTTTATTTATTTAATTACAAGATAACTAGTTACCACTAAACATTTTAATTAGAATACTGACAACCACTGAACGAATACAGAAAGATATGATTAATAAAAAATTCGAAAAGTTTAAGTCGTTCGGCTAACTTTATGGAGGTACAGTCGACTCTCCGTTGTATCACGTTCCCATGTGTCAATCGTTCCCTCATGTCCTCTCCGACCGTTCCCATGGGTCAACTTCCCCGGGCCCCAACTCCGGAACATCAAATATTTACTTTCTCGCTCGTTTTGCATTCCCTCTTTCCATGCGATGTTCCCCCTGTATCAGGGATTGTTAAGAGTGGGGATGGAGGAGAAGTTGACACAAGGGATCGGGTTTGGTTCCGTCGAGTTCACACATGGGAGAGTCGACCGTATTATTTATCAACGAAATTACCATTTTGACCACCACAATTAGGTTTCCGTACCACACAAATTCAACTGGGCTGCGAATCGATTGTGCGCATAGCGCTCAAACGCCTACGATATATAGGGTAAAACACAGTCGCTCGCCATGCACCAGTAGTCGGCCTGATATGAGTGAGAAGAGTATGAGAGATATCTTCCGCATTCCTCCCACTCATACAAAGTATGGACAGAGGCCGACTACTGGTACCTGGTTGGCGACTGAGTGCTTTTCCTTGTATTCTCGCCGAGTTACGCCTGTACATTATGCGCGCTTTGAGCGCAATTCAGAACGCGGCCTGGGTCCATTATGATTTTTCCTGAGTCTCGCTTTTTGATTCGAATGAATAAAAACATGATGCAAATGTCATTCACTGCGCATATTTTTAATTTGACAGACTTGTGATACAAAAATTGACGTTGGTATATACCAAAATGAATACTAATCTTACTTTTTATCGTTGGACAGCCTCGAAGACAAGAATTATTTACGTTCGACAAGAAATTTATGAGATTATAAATGCACCAAAGATTTTCTCTTTTCAAGAATAAAAAAGAAAACGATCAATAGGAAGGATATAATTTTTCCTTCAGCTCATTTGCTCTTAATAATAGGAATTTTTATGACTAACCTCAATACAGCTACTGTAATCAAAAACGATGATTCATTTCGCTCATTCGGCATATTTGTACAGTGCTGCCAAAAGTTCAAGAAACATGCGACATTCGTTACATATTTACAAAAAGAAATGAACGGAAATAACAAAATATTTTCTTCGCTCAGGAATAATTACAATGATTTAATTTGTCGATAATAGTTATAAAAACAAATTTACATCAAAGAAACAAATTTTCGATGTATAAACTACGAGAAAGTAAGAATTTTGAATTCAGTATGTGGAAAGAATATTTATCGCAGCAGCAGGCCGATGACATTTTTTCTAATAAACACAAACATTTTTTCTGTTACTTATGGCA
The DNA here is from genome assembly GCA_963989365.1 of Rhimphoctona megacephalus. Lineage (NCBI taxonomy): Eukaryota > Metazoa > Arthropoda > Insecta > Hymenoptera > Ichneumonidae > Rhimphoctona > Rhimphoctona megacephalus. The sequence goes on along the minus strand of OZ022414.1, from coordinate 29,483,976 downwards.
CTGTTGGCATCAAACGTTTTTTTTTGTTAAAAATACTTGAATCAAGTGCACACGTAACACGACTTCGCAATTTTTAGATTGCATTTTTCTTCGTAAAAAATTTAACCAGGATGCATCGGATCAAAGCCTCGTTCATATCTGGAAGATTTCGATCGTTCTTTTCTTTATTTATTTTCATTGCCATTTTTTTGATAACTGAGATAAACGATTACAGCTTCATCACCGTATATAATTTCATCGGGGTATTATGAAATGGGTAAAATAAATATATATCTTGCGAGGATATCCCATCCCTGATAAAATCATATCCGTTAAAAAAGTTATAAGGCCGGTTGTTCCACCTTCAGGTAAATTTGGGTAAATTTCACCTGACGGTTGTGCATTGGGTAGCAGAGCTTTATCCATCAGATAAAATTTACCGGAAAGTGGAAAAACCGGACTACAGTCGTTCACCTTACACAAAATGTTTTGTACGTCTGGTTTTCCGGTTTATCTTCCTAAAAACAGGCTGCATGTCAATATAATTTTGTCCTATTCACAGTACAAAATATAACACACATCACAACTTATTCATATCACACAAAAATTGATTAATCGTCAATGTGTCTAATAACACAATGATTCATTGAGTATCGCAGTATAAAATTTGTCTTTTTCTTTCTCAAAAGAATTTTATCAAAAAATCGAGCGGTACCGAAAAACCACATAAAATCGATTGAACAATGCTGCCCCCACAGTTAGTCGACAGCATCAGACCGAGTAAAGCTTCAGCCCCGTATGCACGCAGCCTAACGGTATCGTGGAGAGAATAAGTTTCTCCAGAAACTCAGCTGTGTGCCTTATACAGATTATTCGGTCGAGTGGACAAGCAACATTACGAGTTTTTACAATGGCCAACAGCCACCGAAGTAAGTTTTTATTTCTACCGGCTCATCACAAAAAATAAAGCAGACGATGATAATCGTTCTCGTATCAGGTTGATCGGCGATAAAATCGCAATATACAATAATGAATATAGAAAAAAATCGTAAAAATCTTGAGGACTACGCGTTGAATGCGTCTATCCCACGCACAGACAAGATTATACGCACGTATCATGTGTGGCGATGAAATGCAAAAGAAACGGAAAAAAGAAGAAAAAACGTAGCGCGTCAAATATATATGTGTATATATATACATACTTAATATATATGTGTATATATTCTATTCAGCTTGTCCATCAAGGTCACGACTAATCACACTTTTTCGTTATGTCAGCGTGTATCACGCCACACGAATATGAACTTACTGCGTGTTTGCAAAACGCGTATATGAATGTATACGTACATGTGTGATTACGTATGTATACATAAATACAGCCTTGCTCAAAAGTATCAGGCACCCCGTAATTGTTCGATCCGCACAAAAAGTCGAATATCGCAATCAAAAATTATTGTAACCCAATTTAGCAAACCGGATTTTGAAGCGGACAAGTTCAGCTTCATTTTATTTTTTTAAATTCATTTATGCGATTTTTTTTGCACCCGGTACGTAATTTTGAAAATAGCTGTTTTTCGTGATTTTCTCACCTTGTAAAATCGAGTGCTAAGCTCCTAAAGAATAGTAAACAGATTTTTTGGTCAGAAAACTTTAATCAGGATATCTCCAGCTTCAATTTGGTTTTCGGAAAAAAAATTTGCGATTTTTTTTCGTAGAGTTATTTAGTTTTTTCCGAAAGAAGGCAGGTTTCCGAAAACGTGTCTTACCTCGAAAACTATGGGGTTTGAAATATTTTGTGTAAGAAGTAAGAAGTTGCACTTTTTTATTTTGGATTCATTAAAAAAAAATTCCATTTTTTACTTTTTGATTTTGATTTGATTTCAAATTTTACTTGAGAAACAACAATGTAACGCGTAACTCATGTAAACATGATTTTTAATATTTTTTGTCAAAAATCGTCAGTCTGTGAAAGTTGCTCGAAGGAAAAACATAAAAGCGTAAAATATTATCGATATGTCTAAACGCGAAAATCACATTTATTAGTGTTAAAAAAAATTCCGGAAAAATATAAGCTTATTTTCGCTCAACGTTTACGAAATTCAAATTAGGCTCGAATAATGGAATACCTAGACTTAAGGCGGGTTGTACCAACTTCTAGATAGCTTATCTGGCGGTTAACGGACAACACCACTGTGACCCCCTATTTTTTTCACATTTTTCAAGAATTTTTTTTTGTGGGAAAAAAAAGAGATATTTGAAATTTTTTTTTGGGTTTTGTTCCTTGTTTATTAATGTATCAAAAAATATTTTTTTCACATTTTTCACGTCGCATGGTGGCGCTGGGGAAGCTCTCGCGTCATCTCCGCAGTGGTTCGCGGCACGCAGCAGAACTCTCTTCAACGTCGATCTGAAAAAAAATACCGAGTGTTTTCGTTAATAATATGATATTTTGAAGAGAAGTACATAGGTATTTGGAAAAATTTTGATTTTTAAAAAATAGGCACGCCTTTGAAATTAAAGAATGATTTTTGAGCAAAATTTCTCGTCGAAAATAGGCTATAACTTTTATAATTATTGAGATATCGAAAAAATCTTATGTACTTCTCTAGATAATCTACTTTTATTGATACAGTAAAAATTTGAAGTCGATCAGATAAAAATTGCTCGAGTTCTGCTGCGTGCCGCACTCAAAAAAGTGGTTTTGAGAAAAACGCGTTCAAAGTTGGGACCCCGAGCGTCGCGGACCGCTGCACCGCTCCACAAAATATTCAATATCTACGAAAATAATTATTTTTTCGACCTGGGTCCAACGGCATTTCAATCTTAAAAGTATTTTAGATTTTTTAAAATGGTTTTCAAAAAATCGATTTTTTGAAGCCGTCACAGTGGTGTTGTCCTTTAAAAGCATTGACTTGCAAACCTTTAACTGCCTGCTAGTCTTATCTAGAGGTTGGAACAACCCACTCTTAGGGTACTTTATGCCCAGAAAGGGTGGCTGCCGTAATCAAGGCCAAAGGTGGTCCAACAAAACATTAGTTAAATTTTTTCAAAAAGTCATCATAGGATAAGTGTAAATATTTATATCTCATTCTCGTTTATATTATTATCTAAGAAAATAAAAATTCGAATAAGAATTCTAAAAAAATTCTACCGTGTTAAAAATTCAATACTATACTTTTTTCTCCTCTTGATATTTCGATTGGAGCCTCTTAGTTTTCAAGCTACGCCAATAAATTACTGAGACAAATCGTCGATTGTCAACCAAAAACAGCGATACAAAAAGATTTCGGAAAAAAATCTAAATTTTTTTTTATTGAATCCAAAATAACATAATGCAACTTCTTACTTCTTACACAAAATATTTCAAACCCCATAGTTTTCAAGATACGCCGCCTTTTCGGAAATCCGCCTTTTTTTCGGAAAAAAACTAAATAACTCTGCGAAAAAAGATCGCAAATTTTTTTTCCAACAACTAAATTGAAGCTGGAGATATCTTTTTTAAGGTTTTCTGACCAAAAAGTCTGTTTACTATTCTTTAGGAGCCCAGCACCCAATTTTACAAGGTGTGAAAATCACGAAAAACAGCTATTTTCAAAATTACGTACCGGGTGCAAAAAAAAATCGCATAAATGAATTAAATAAAGCAAAATGAAGCTGAATTTGTCCGCTTCGAAATCCCGTTTGCTGAATTGGGTTACAATATTTTTTGATTGAGATATTCGACTTTTTGTGCGGATCGAACAATTACAGGGTGCCTAATACTTTTGAGCAAGGCTGTATATATATATATGCAAGTGGTGTTGAGTATCTTCGACTTGCGCGTGTTTTTTACTGCCTAGCTGATGGGGTCAAAATGAATTTTCCATATTCATACCTTTTTTTTATATTGGTCGTATTTCCGATTTCGGTCCCTAGTATAGATGAAATACATATTTCATTTCGATACCGTTTCAATATATAAAAATGCCAATTTACAAAAGAATTCATGGAAATTGTTAAATTGCACGAGTACCGGGGACAATTAGAGATCATTTTCCAGGAATCTGTCGAGCGTCGGTCGTACAATTTTTATATATATGTACATATTGTAATGTACATTACGAGCAGAGGACGATTCGAATGAACTATTCGTAGCCGCCCGAAAATATATATATATATATACTTTGGAGTAAATATCGAATGATTATGTAGTCGTATTCACATCGGCAAAAGTTGTAGTTTAGTCCTTTCGTAAGCCGATTTTCTCTCAACGATTCATGACACGCTCAGTGCGGTATCGATTGACTTACGATCGACATCACTCACCTAAACGCACGCGTCACGCTTTGAAACATTTACGAAAATATATACACTTTAATTATCAATTATTGGGATAATTGTTATAAAATAAAACAACAATGCTCAGTGAGTGTTTAAGGATTTTTTACACATACGAAGAACATAGGAAAAAAAATCAGTTATCTTTAAAATGTTGACAATATTGATTTTCAATAACAATAATAATTACGCCGGGAATTTATAACTAATGGTTTCATCAAAACAATTTGAACAAATAATCCATTTTTTTCCATCGTTCAAAATAAATTTCTTGATTTTTCTAAATTAGCGATATTTTTTTCAAATTGTCTGCTTTTTTATTTTTTTTTTACAAATCCGGGGATTGAGAAATACTTAAATTGTTAAATAACGATCTTTTATGTTAATATTATGAAATTGTTTTCAATTCGCGTCTCGGCTTTGGCATCTGAGCCTCAAAAATTAAAAGTTAAATTTTCTTATTTCAACTTTGATTATTGTTTTCTATTTATGTTGAATAAATAGCGTTTCTATTGACCAGGACATACAACATCCATTAAGGGCCGGTTGTTCCACCTTCAGGTAAATTTTACCTGACGGTTCTAGCATTGGGTAGCAGACCTTTAACTATCACATAAAATTTACTGGGAGGTGGAAAAACCAGGCCTAAGTCAGCAAAAAAATTAAAGTAAAATTTTTGTTTTTTTAACTTTAAGATTAAAAAAATGCAGATTAAAAAACAGTACATTAGTTGATAAACGACAATGTATTATAATTTTTTTTAAATTTGTATCATTCGCTATTTAATAAAGTGATCCAGTGTCAAGATAATGATACGCCTATCTAAGAACAGAAGATTACATTATTTCACGTTTCTTTACACTTGCCCGGTTTCCTGTTTTTTAGCCAGATAGTTTTATTCATTTATAGAAGGCAAATACTCCAAATGCCTTTTTGACTACAGTTTTTAGTATTCTTCCTCGTTCAAGCAGGTCTTACAACATTTGAAACAAGTTTAAGGTATTTACTGTACTGTCGTCAAATGAGTGCTAAATTTTCACAATTGTTTATGCCAAGCTTAGTGCACTAATTGAACATAGTGTTAATGGATTAATATCACAGCATGCCTTATTAATGTAGAAAAATATTAAAAACGATAGATTATAGATAGACAAATTTCCATGATGGCACATTTTCATCGGAATTCGTCAAAGAATAATCCGTAATTTTTAACCTATTGCAATGCACCATGTCTTATTTTGTTCCTCAAGAGATCCTTTACGAATTCACCACGTAGATTTCTTCTAAGTTTAATCGTTCCACTGTTGCAGCTAATTGTTTATTTAGCGAAAAAAATCTTTCATAAACAAATTGCTATAATTTCCAAACAAATAAACTTCGAAAAAATCTACATTGTGAATTTGTAGAGAATCTCTTGAGGAACAAAATAAGACGTGGTGCATTAAAATCGGTTAAAAAATACAGATTATTCGTTGAAAAATCCCAATGAAAATGTGTCATAATGAAAATTTGCCATTATCAGTTAATGGTTTCGCAAATGTAAACTTGGTATAAAAACATTGCGAAGTTTTAGCACTCATTTGACCAGCATGCAGTATTTACCTTAAAGAGATTTTATTTCCATACTTTTGATTAGAAAAAAATGTAATATTTTTATATTCGTGAGAGGGATATTGTGTAAAAAATATTCTGTACAAATGAATGTATGGTAATTCGTAGGGGCCTCGACAGAAGAGAGCCTGATTCTCATCAGGCAATCGTTGAAATCCAAGGAAATGCATCACATGGAAGGACATCACTATGATGGCGAAATACCTCACGTGTTTGTCACCCTAGGGGCGTCGGTAAGTAACGTGTATGCAAAAATCGCCCGAGGCACATTTCAATCCTTGCAATTATCTGTAACTGGCTCGAGAATAATTCTGGATAATCAAACAATCTACAGGGTGACCTTGCAAAGAAGAAAATCTATCCTACTTTGTGGTGGCTCTTCAGGGACAATTTATTACCAAAGACTACAACCTTTTTCGGTTATGCGAGAAGTAAAATGACAATTAACGAACTGCGACAAAAATGTGATCCTTGGATGAAATTGAAACCTGGACAAGAAGCGAAATACGAGGAGTTCTGGAAACTAAATCATTACACAAGCGGTAATTACGATTCCAAGGAGGATTTCGTAAAGCTTAACAACGAACTTGAGATGCAGGAGAATGGTATCTCTGCAAATCGATTGTTTTATCTCGCTCTACCACCCACTATTTTTGAACCGGTCACCGTTCACATACGCTCTTCTTGTATGGGCAGAAAGTTTGTATTTCAATTCTTCTTTTGTCTCAATATTATTTTAGGGATCATGCTCAATTAGAGGGCCCGAAAAAAACTTGTTTTCGATCGTCTAGGATCTTGTTTTTGAGTTTTTAGATTTAAAATACATTTTTAAACTGCCTTATTTTATTTACTATCTTATATTACTATAAATAAAAAAATTGAGCCAACGTCATAATAAAGCAGATTGAAAAAACATTTCTCCATCGTTGATTCTAATAATAAATCAATAAACTAAATTTAATATTACAGAGGATGGACGAGAGTTATAATAGAAAAACCATTTGGACGTGACGCACATACCTCAGAGCAGCTGTCAAAACATCTCGGTAGTCTTTTCACCGAGGAACAAATATATCGAATTGACCATTATTTGGGAAAGGAAATGGTACAAAATTTGATGACATTAAGATTTGGCAATAGAATGTTCGGTCCAACGTGGAACAGGGACAATATTGCTTCGGTACTGATTACTTTTAAAGAGCCTTTCGGTACCGGCGGCAGAGGCGGATATTTCGACGAATTTGGCATCATTAGAGACGTTATGCAAAATCATCTTTTGCAAATCCTCTCTCTCGTTGCCATGGAGAAACCGGTATCTTGTAATCCTGACGATATAAGGTCATTTTTTTGTGCAATTATTTTACAAACGCTTGTGCATTACTCGGAAAGAAGTAAAAAGTCAACTTCACGCTGAAATTTGTATTATATTTTCTGTGAATAACTGACGCGTGGAAGCAAATAAAAAAGTAAAATGGAAATTTCGGTTAAAAAATAATTTTCAGAACTACTTTTCGTTATTATGATTTTCTACTCATACTTTTGTTTTATTAATTTATGACTTTCAAGGACTTGCAAATTTTTCGCACATCATTTTTTCAGAAGATAATTTATGACAAAAAATGCAATTGTTTTACAGAAACGAAAAAGTCAAAGTTCTCAAGTGCATTGACACATTGGACCTTGATAACGTTGTACTCGGACAATACGTTGGCAATCCAAAATCGCAAGATTCCGTGGCTCAATTGGGTTACCTTGACGATCCAACCGTTCCATCAAACTCCAATACACCAACTTTTGCTCAAGCTGTTATCAAGATAAATAATGAACGTTGGGACGGTGTACCGTTTATTTTAAAATGTGGGAAAGGTAACATTTTCATAAAATAACTGCCGATTAACCTCAAAGACTTATGAAATTTATTGTCTCAAATTTTCTCGTAGGAAATATTTTTTCCTGTAGGGGAATGATTTTTCTGAAAAGAAAAATTTACTTCATTTTACTTTATACACGTAGAAAACCGCGCAAACTTGTACACCACAAAATATTGAAACGAAGATAGATAGTGCATGAAAAACAATTCAATTACGACATAGTATTTTTTTTACATGCTTTCACAAATTTTTAACGCATCAAAAACATTTTGATTTGCAAGCTTTTTGTATTTCCACGGGACTATATTTTTTTAGAACGGTTTTAAAGAAGTGTTCGTATAAAAAAATGGTGCTCAAAAATTAAAGGCAAAAAAAGTTATTTTTCCCTTACAGCAGAATGACGGCGATAAAATATTAAAAAGAATTTGCAGAGTATTAAAAAGTTACGAAAATACTGAAAGCACAAAGCCTAAAAAGAGTGTCCGATTTCTGGAGAATCAGCTCTGAATAACGTGGTGACGCATGCTTAATTTTTTTTGCTGCTTTCATCATTATTGACTTTATGCACAAACAGCCTTGAACGAGCGCAAAGCGGAAGTAAGAATTCAATATCGTGATGTACCGGGTGACATATTCGAAGGGAAAGCGAAAAGAAACGAGTTGGTTATTCGTGTACAACCAGGCGAAGCATTGTACGTGAAAATGATGACAAAATCACCTGGCATTACATTCGACATGGAAGAGACGGAGCTCGATCTTACTTACAGCCGTCGCTACAAAGTATAACAATTTCAAAATTATCATTTATTGTTTTTCTAAAAATCATTCATTTTTATTGCTTCAAATTATTTTTTCATACTATTGATTAGCGATTTTTTTTCAGGATTTAAAACTACCAGACGCTTATGAGAGATTGATCCTCGATGTATTCTGTGGCTCTCAAATGCACTTTGTTCGTAGCGACGAATTGTCCGAGGCGTGGAGAATTTTCACGCCGCTTTTACATCGTATAGAGCAAGAAAAAATTCAGCCAATTCCTTATGAGTTCGTACAACAATATGTTCCTATTTTATTTGTTCCTTAAGTTTAACCTTCACAGTGTATAATTCGAGAAAATCGTAATACTTTTCATTTATCGTTCTTAATCAATTATTCTTTCTTTCCACTAATTAAATATTTTGATTTATTCAACGCTGGTAACTTCTCACTACTTCAGTTGATTAAGGTTCCACTAAGAAATCGAATATTGATGTAGCAATTTAGATTATACATTTTTCATGAATTAAAAATTCGGTATTTTCAGCACACCAAATAATTTATAGCATAAATTCAAAGAAAAATGTCCATTTAATGATGTTTCCTTCTTTCATTTTATTCAATAAAATGGGAGAAAAATACAGGAGAGTTTAGAATTGATAAATTAAAGAAAAATTAGTGTATTATTTATGTGCGCCAAAATTTCTATAGTGAAAAACGTCGTATTTGCAGATATTCATCGCGTGGACCGCGAGAAGCCGATGAAAGGGCAAAACGGAATGATTTTATATACTACGGATCGTACAAATGGATCAAACACCATTAATCGCAAGTTCTGTAACAAATTCTGTACACACATTCCGGGTTGAACTTCTACTGTGAAGCATACTTTTTTGTATATAAAATGGATTTGTATTTTTCAAGCAACTACTGACAGTTTTTTTATGATGGAGGAAAAGAATAAATATTTCGTTTTTTTACCTTTCAATGATTCCTAAGCAATCATTTTCTCATTTACCAAATAGAGATGGAGCCCCCAAACTGTTCTTAATCATCGACGATTAATTATTATTTGAATTTTCGTTTTCTTCCATTTTATTTATCGATAACTCACTGTCATACCGATTAGCATTTGAAGAATAAGCAGTAAATATTTTCATTTAAAAAAAAGAAACGGTACCCTAAATTCAAAATTATCTAGACATTCTGTTAATAATTGCTTAATTTTATTATAAACGATTTTTTACTCTTAATTTTGACACAAAATCTTCACATAATAATCAATATTTTTAAATTAAATAACAAAAGGAACTTTTGTTATATTATTTGTATTTTATTTCCGATGAAATATAATCATATCGTTACGTCAATTAAACATTCTGTGACACAATAAGTCGCCAATTGAGGGAGAGAATTTATACCAACAGGGTCTTACATTTTTTGAAATTTACCAAAGTCCAAGAATCGGTCCACCTGCACTGAGTCCGTAACCATTCACTGCTAATCCTCCAGCAAGACCAGAAGGTGCAACCAGTGTAGTTAATCCTTGTTGTCCTCCGATCAAAGCTCTTCCTCCAACAATTGATGTTCCCAATGGACCTACGTACATCATCATTATCATAATTATTATCATTATTGTCGTTATTATGGTGGAAAAGTCAAAAAACGCACGAATAATATATAATAAGTAGGTACAGAGTTATATGAGTGTTAAAAATTTTGTTTTTTTATTTTGTTATGAGAATTGCATGATAGAAGAAAATCATTACTGGAAAAAAATTAAATTTGATTACGAGATAAAAAAAAGCAAAATAGTATTTTGTTATGACAACAAAAGTGAAAGAAAATTGTTGTTCGGGGAAAAAATACAAACCGATTCCTCGAACAATGTTCGATGACGACGAAGCTGTAGCAATGGTCGGACGAAGAGCCAATGTTGGTTGAACAGCAGTGACTGGAACACTCGTGAGGAGTCCTCCACTGATCAAACCAGCATGGGCGACCGCCATCAAACATCCACAAATAACGATGAACTACAAAAAAGTAATAAAAAAAAAACAAATAAGGGAATTTTTCTAGAATGTTTTCATTTTTCAACTTTGCTCTTACCTTGAACATAGCGTTTTTGTGATAAAAGCTTTTGTTCGCAGAGTGTACAACAACGTACTAGTTAATCGAAGGCAAGACGCGAATTGAATGATTTCAACAATTGGACCGGGGGCCTATTTATACGAGCAAATCCATCGAAATGCGAGAGTAAGTTGCATCAGCTGCCCTTTCGACGAGGCTCTATATCATTTATAATAACGTGTAAACTGATTTTTCTAACTTGTTACACCCGTGTAGAGTTACCCTGGCGTCTCTCCGGTTTCCAATTTTTATTTACCTCCCGTTTCTCGTTGACCGAGACCGTCCTTACGCACCTTTCTTTCATTATTATTCCGCATGACGCAAATTAGGTTCGAGTTGCAATTTGGAAACTCGATATATTGTATTAACGCAGCGGCATTGAGGAATTGGGTCGGATGTGACCAAATGCAAAATAAAAAAAAACGACAAAAATAAATGGAAAATCATACAGACAAAATTAGTTTTATGTCAATTTTTAGATACAATCGAAGCCTTTATACGCTTTCAATTAGTCTTCTGTGGATATAGAATTGATTGTTAGATCGATTAAGAATAATACATATTGCTCAGGGTGCGATAAAAACTCGTGGTATTACATAGAGGTTGGGGACCAAAAATTCATTTCCCGAAGTTCCGACGGCTTCGCTCTAAAAACATTTGTGTAGATGCCCGAATCTTTCTTCGAATCGTCATCCCGTTGTGGTTGCTGCTGTTGTTGTGGTTGTTGTTGTTGTTGCAGCTGTTGATGTTGTTCCTCGTTTCGACCGAGGTATGAAAGATTCTGCGATGAAATGGATTTTTTGCGGCTTAAAAATTTAGACGGTACAACATCGAGAGACGGGGCTTCATCCTCGTCAACTTCTTGAATTCTGTGGCTCGTGCCGATTCCGAATTCCCTCGATTGACCAAGTATGCTCGACAATAGCCAACCAGTTTGGTACTTATTGTCACGATCAAATGTTCCAGTAAAATATCTGTTTGTGTTTCCTCGTCGTCGAGATTTCGGTGATGTATCAGGTGTCGAAGTTGGCGATGCTATTGGCGTAACGGGCAGTGATTTGCTTCCTCTTCGCATCAGTTGCTTCTTCTCGTTCCGTTGTTGCTCTTCCATTGTTAAATTATTTTTGAAGCCTTCCACCGACTCAGTCACCGTATCGAATTTTGCAAGTTTCTTCGACATCATACGATTAGCAACGTGAACTATTGATTTACCGCATAGAGCTGGCTCACTGTGAAAACCGTCGTCGGTTCCCTGGGACTTGGCGATTTTTGTTTTATTACTCGATCCAAATGCTGACGGATTTGCTTCTTTTCCCTCTATGTAAATGAGACAAGAGATTAGTTACCGTCCAATCTTTTTCCTGAGTTCTTATGCGTTATCCAATTCCCTAACACTACTGTACGTTGCATTTACTTGAATATCATTCATTTACGTAATGCTCCAAAAAATCGCCTTTTAACCTACGCTTATTATTTTAGTTTTTCCAAATCCCAATATACTGGCCATTATTATGTATGAAAATTTTAATTTTTCAAAATATTTCTATAGAAAAATAAATTTCGATCTAACAGTTGAATAATCAACTTCCATATTAGATACAATTTAATTACGCCTGCAATGTCGTATGAATTTTCTGACATTGCCTGAATCAACACAAATCTTTTGAAAAACAATAAACAAAATATTTCACCTAAATGTCGATCTATTCAAATTTATTTACTGCTGTATCCACAAAATCTGTAATACGTTATACGTAATGGAAGTATGTAAGACGAAAACTCAGATAAGAACAATTAATTGTAATGATTTTAAGCGTGGAAGAAAAAAATCTATGCATTATGGGTAAGAAGTTTGCATTTGAATATTTGCTTTGAAATAATCTTTCGTACCAGAAACGAGGGAAAACATAAAACAAGTTATAAGCACAAAGGAAGTATTCACTGATTTTGATACATGTATCTATATTTACATACGTGACGAATTATTATTACGAAAAAATAAAAAAAAGAGTAAGACAATGAGATAAGAATATGTGTTTACCTGCAGCAGGTACAAACGGTTGGCATGGTAATGGATGTTTGCTAAAGTCGATGTTTTTGAAATCCCTGATGTTGGATAAATTGGATGATGATGTATTGGTGGACGACGATGAGGAGTTTGCTTGTACGACGGTAACGTTCGAGTTAGTATTTTCGTTCAATACCTGGCTAATGGGTCTATAGCCTTCTTGGCCGCTGGCCGTGGTCGTACTATCGTTGGTTTTTCCGTTCAACGATTTGACGGCGTATCTTATACAGAAGAAATTATCGTCGTGCGAAGGTGGACTGAACGAAGTATGATCAAATTCGTACCTGTAAAACACGAGGATGTAAATTCATTTTTTTCGAATAAAAGTCGAAATTTAACGGGTGGACTTGCGATTAAATTTTGGCCGCGATAAGAACTCGTATTCTCGTAGCGTCTCGTCTTGTTTTATCTCTGATCATGACTGAACGGTCTTTAGTGCGTTACTTTTGACTCTGACTGTACTCTATTAATAACAAAGATGTTGGGACATCGCAGTGACGATTTAAGCGACGCGAAAGCGCGCACTATTTGGAATTAAAGTCATAGATGCAGATCGAGAAAACACCTGTGGATTTTTTCTGATAAATTCAAAATCTCTACCTCGCGTCCCCTCGTCCTTTCATCCATTGCGGCAAAGATAGGCCAGTACCGAGGCAACGATCTTCTCTTGATGAGCCCATATTTATATGATGATTGCAAAATTTGCACGGTTCTTTTTTTGGTGTTTGTCAATGGCGATAGGAGAATTTTTTATGAATATGTATCTGTCTGGCTGATGTATTGTATATACAAATATATATATATATATATATATATTATATATATGAGCAATATGATACTATTTAAAAGGTATGTTATCTCCAGAAAGCAGAGTAAGATATCGTGGATACCCGCCCTCTAGGAGTTGGTCCCTTTCACCATTCTACTGATCTGAAAAAAATGGTGAGATTTTTTTTTCAAGGAAACGTGTTTTTTTACAATTGATTGTTCGATTTTGAATAGGTACGTCCGTGATGGATGTATGGAGTTTATAAGGAACTATTTCGTAACTGCGTGTTTACCTTGCTTTTTCTGCACATTGTTGATTTCCTCATCGTGACACTATTCGAGCCCATAACTGCTATTGAAAACGGAGCACTAGAATACTATGTTTGACCTTTAACTTCCCTCTTTCTATCTCTCTATCCGTTTTTCGCTACGTCTCTCGCTTACTATCACACTTTCCACCGCACTTGCGCTATATTAATTGCAAGCGAATTCAGTTAACGAATAAAATAAAATGGGCGAAAGTATTGATAAGTCAAACGCGTAGAAAGATTACAACAATATGGCCGTGCTGCGTACAATAATAAGCAAGTAGTATTCAGTTACAACTGGTTGGCTCCCGATTGTTTAATTTTTTTTTACTAGCTAATTGACGTACGAGATGCGCAAAAGAGCGCGCTCTAAGCCATATCTCCGCGTGTTGAAACACGTTTTTTAAGGTGATCTATCAGTTGCATGAGTGGGGGGTCGATAACTGAAAAGTAGATACACGTTTTTCTCGGACACGCTTGATATTTCGAGAAAACGAAGACTTACACGTTGTTCTCTGATAAGAAGAAAATAACGTGTAACTCTCCGTTTTCTCAAAATATCAAGCGTGTCCGAGAAAAACGTGTATCTACTTTTCAGTTATCGACCCCCCCTCATGCAACTGATAGATCACCTTAACTCTAGCACCTCTCTTTAGACCTGACAGGTAAGTTACCGACCGAGATAAACGTCTTTTCGTATCGTTTTCATCCAAAACACTTGAACAGTCGTTTTAACCTAATAGCTGTTTCTGTTATTTTGTTGTAAAAAAATATGAGGAGAAAAGAATGCTCAAATATCTGTGAATCCTCCGAATAAAATTTTATTTTACTCACAACGTCCCAAGTGGAGGATTATTGAGTCAAATTACGGATTATGTAAATCATTTACCCAATAAGGCTCAAGGTCAATTGTTTTCGCGAACAGCCTTTGCTACAAGGAGATTTAAGGGGATGGGTCAGTCACCTAACCTCACCTCGAATTTTCGGAGTTGAAATTCTTCGATACGGTTTGACCGATTATAAAAAAGCTCTGTCAGCCCACGCAGGACGATGGCAAAAATGGGCTGACAGGGCCTTTTTGTAAGCGGTCAAACCGTGTCGAAGAATTTCACTTTCGAAATTTGCAGCTATCTCTCTCGCACTCATAGCGGCTCAGTCGGTATGACTCCTAGCCTTAAGGTGTTCTATTAGTTGCATGAGTGGGGGGTCGATAACTGAAAAGTAGATACACGTTTTTCTCGGACACGCTTGATATTTTGAGAAAACGAAGAGTTACACGTTGTTCTCTGATAAGAAGAAAATAACGTGTCTCCGTTTTCTCGAAATATCAAACGTGTCCGAGAAAAACGTGTATTTACTTTTCAATTATCGACCCCCCACTCATGCAACTGATAGATCACCTTAAATCAACTGTCAATCCAGTCGAATTCGATCGGGAGTATTCGTTCGACTTCTACGATTTTCCCTTCTCTAACTTTCATGGTTCATGGTCAGTCACTAGACATTTTTAGGCCAA
Source organism: Rhimphoctona megacephalus (assembly GCA_963989365.1). Classification (NCBI taxonomy): domain Eukaryota; kingdom Metazoa; phylum Arthropoda; class Insecta; order Hymenoptera; family Ichneumonidae; genus Rhimphoctona; species Rhimphoctona megacephalus. The sequence continues at coordinate 29,468,652 of OZ022414.1, read as the reverse complement.
GGGTTTTTTGTCGGTCACAATCAGTCTATAGCGGGTTTTTCAAATAGAATTATATCGATTGATTACAAATCACAACTTTATTTTGGTGCGTTTATTTTTTTGTGCTTATCTCGTCATTGCTGTTAATTGTGATTGAATCAACATTCAGAGGTTAGTTTATGATAAAAGTATTTGCAAAAAATAAATGTTTGAGCAAGCTCAAATGTTATTCCGTTTATATATTTCCTCAAATAAAACACAAAAATATTAAACGGAGACCTTGTATATATAGAAATGAACGTACCTTTAAGTGGATCGACAGATCGACAGAATTAATTCCGCGATTTAGTATATTCAACGAAGGTATTGAAATTTTATAATAGACTTATTAATGAGCCGAGCGTTACATGGGTATATGGTACAGGCACAGTTACTTTCTCGAGTTCCCGCAGTCACTGGATAAAAAAGATGGCGTTTGTCTTGCGCAGTTAACTGTTCTTGACATTACCCTAGACCATAGATAACCACCACGTACGAAGATAGGACGCCTTGCATGTAACATCGTGTTGTCGTTTGTCGACATCGAATTCGATCGTGCACGTAGTAATCGCACTTATTCCGAACGACATTTCGAGTTCGTGATCGACTTCTTTGTTTTTCCACTCTACTGCATTCCATAGTTGCAGGCCAAAGATATAGGGAGTTTCGTACCAAGATGGCGGTAGTTACACTGCTATTGTGGGGACACAGGCTCACACAAGTCGATAAACGCGATCGCACCGTCACCGCGTTGTCGAGAGCTTCCAGAGTTCGCCACCTGGAGTCGACCACCGAGCCACCGACTTTTGCCGCCACAGCTATGGAGAGTGGGTGAATGAGATTGGGCAGTGAACGCGCGAACGTTTTCATCATCTTTTATATTGTTTTTCCTACGCACTTATTATCTTATTGTTAATAAATAATCTAGTTAATATAGTGCGTGGAGTTATAGTTTATTCTAAGTAGTACCCAAACACTACACTATCGTACTGTTCGAAAAGAACGCGCGTGAAATATTTTGATTTTGTGTAACATGAAATATCTAATTATAACTTTTGCATCGATAAAAATTGCATTTTCCTTAGCATTTACTTTGTTCAAAGCTATAACGCGTGTGAAATATTTTGTTTAACAAAAATTATATAATTATAACCTCTACATCGATGAAAATTTTATTTCGCGTAATGTGTTTTGTGTAAGGCTAACGTTATTTTGAAAAATGCTCCCATTGCATATATTGCAACAAGTGATCCTTATCGAAAGAGACAACAATGAATGAACACAATTTTTCAATAACGATCGACGTCGATTATTAAGAGATCGCACTGATCCTCTTTATATCCAAGATTCAAAATAAGATGTGTATATACTTACAGCACTATCCAAGGCTCTGGCAACAATAATAATAAATGGATTTTTAATCTAAATTTTTATGGATTTAATCTAAACGACTTGGTTCATAAGTAGCAAATGGTGTATGCTGTATACAAATCGCGCCAAAATCCTCTGCTATGTCATTGATCATACACGAAAGAAGAAAGGCGGCAGATGGTAGATTATTTTTGGAACTAGACGATACGATCTCGATACACGGCTCCAGCAACATAGGAAAATACATGGTGGGGGCGTCCTCAAAATCCCGTCCTCAATTAGTTCTCCGCTCTATCACCAGTATCGCTTGGCCCGGAAAGATCGTAACTATAGTAATAAAATTAGTTCATATCACGGTCTTGTATACAGGTCTATCAACGAAGCCCAATTTCAATGGTGAGAGATTGTCACGTTAATGGTACCGCTTTTCTTTCGCGTCAACGCCGCTGTACGTCGTTGCTATCGATGAGGGTGATGCGCAGGACACACCGCGCATGCCAGTGCATCATAATAAACGACTGTCAGCGTGCATCTCCGAGTTTTGTCGTTATTTAATAATTTTTATATCGTTTTATTGAGTTTGCGGTTTTTTTGTTATTTTTATTTTGTTGTTTCACTTTTTCGTTCGCATTTGAAAAAATATTCGGGATAATTTTTATGTTAACGTTCATAACCTTTTTCGTCAACATGGGTAGAGTGTGTGCCGTACCCAAGTGCAAAACAGGATACAAATCGGTGAAAGAAAAGTTTTCGGTTTTCACGGTGCCAAAAAACATTGAACAATTTAAAAAATGGCAAGCGACAATTCCTGGTGTTCATTTAAAACAGTCGCAGTGTGTGTGTGAAAAACCCTTTGAAGAAAAGTATATTCTCAAGCAGGAATGGGTGATTTGGGGAAGGTTTGTGCTAATAACATGGTATTAACAAACACCCTTACAATGCTTTTTCAGGCTATTTGTGCAAACAAATATTAAAATTATACGGCTCATGCACGACTTGTCGGCTAGCCGTGACTTCACATTCGGCTTCCTCGTCTTCAGTATCGAAATTAATCGACATAAAATCACGTGGAAGACTAATCCATCCTAATTCGAGGTTTTTCAACCTCATTCGTCACATAGAAATATGTTTTAGCAAATATGCCTCACACCGATATATTTTCGATCACACACTGGAAGAAGTTTTATCTACTTACAGCTTTTCGTTCCCCTGTACCGAGCACGCTTCTGATATTTTATCGTATGCAATCGTCTATTATATACGTTTGAGAATGAGGCAGCATACTCAACAATGTAATATTAATAAACCAAAAGAATGCGCGAAAAAAAGGAAACTCGCGACTGACAAAAGATTAAAAATCATGTTATTCTACACGAAATACGCCTTATTTTTTTTCCTCGTTTATATTTCCTCATTCCTACGGACGATTAAAATGCTATAATACAAATGTATTGGACTTAAATTCCAAAACAGTAAATGAGCGCTCTACCAACCTCACTACTATATTATTTGAGAATATAGATAGTTTTCTAATATTTAAATAATTTCCTCGCTTGAGGTCAAATTAGACCTACCGGTTTGTACCAAGTTGATAATCTTATTTGTTTTGTGATAATTAGCCATATTTTGAAACATAATAGGCAAAGCATAAATTTTCATTATAAAACACCTTGTGTTATACTTTTATATATAATATATATATACAAGTATATATAATAAACACATGTCCACGTGTCCATATATGAATAAAACAATACGAGCTATGCGCATGCGTTACGTACGGTAGAAAAAGAGACAGAATGTTATTTCCTTCTTTGTTACACAGCACACTCATCGATCGTCATGCCTCTCGCGGCTGTGAATTGTAAAGAAAAGCGTAACCATTAAACCGACATACCCCCACTACCGTCGTTCCTAGACCTGTATACAAGACCGTGGTACCTCTGTGAATTTGGCCGACTGATTTTGGATTTCTGAATTTTTGTTTATGTCAATCGTTTGTCGGGTTCTTGTCGGTGATTGTCGGATTAAAATCGACGTTTGTCGGAAATTAGTTAAATAGAAAAATTAAAAACAAAAATCCGTGTGAAGTTAGCCGATTTTTTTCAATTTTGAGATATCATAAATTTTCAAACGCCTAATCAAAGCGCAATCGTTTGTCGGATACGAGTTTCATAATTAAAAAGTTTGTCGGATGTTTGTTCATTAGAAAAATATTAAAAAAACATTTTAAGTGAAGCAGCCGATTTTTCTCAAATTGTAAGATATTACACATTTTCCAAAGCCTAATCGAAACGCGATTGATTGTCGGTTACTAATTTGATAATTAAAAAGTTTGTCGGATGTTTGTTCATTAGAAAAATATTTAAAAAAACATTTTATGTGAAGTCAGCCGATTTTTCTCAAATTTTAAGATATTACACATTTTCCAAAGCCTAATCGAAGCATGATCGTTTGTCGGATACTAATTTTATAATTAAAAAGTTTGTCGGATGTTTGTTTATTATAAAAATATTTAAAAAAACATTTTATGTGAAGTCAGCGCATTTTTTTCACATTGTAAGATATTACACATTTTCCAAAGCTTAATCGAAGCGTGATAGTTTGTCGGATACTAATTTTATAATTAAAAAGTTTGTCGGATGTTTGTTTATTATAAAAATATTTAAAAAAACATTTTATGTGAAGTCAACGCATTTTTTTCAAATTGTAAGATATTACACATTTTCCAAAGCCTAATCGAAGCGTGATCGTTTGTCGGATACTAATTTTATAATTAAAAAGTTTGTCGGATGTTTGTTCATTATGTGAAGTCAGCCGATTTTTCTCAAATTATTTTTTGCTTACCTTAAATTTTGGTTTCACAACGGCTTTGACATAGATATATCTATATATTGGCATATATATATATTATATATATTATATAATAAACCGGATATATTATATATATTATATAATAAACCAAATATATATTATATATATTATATAATAAACCGGATTTTGGTTTAGAGCAAAAAACTATTTTTTTCTTGAAAATACAAGATTAAAGAAGAGAAATGTCGCTCCATTCGAGTCTTTAAGCTTCGTAGAGCTTATATATGGACAGATCCATTACATTTCGACCGCAGCCTGCGCGCTTGGGTCAGCGATTTGGCTGCCGATTTTTTTCAAGAAAGTAGGTTCTAAAAAAAAGACGATCCTCCAAATTTGAACTCAATATAAGAAATTTGATGGCTGTAGAAATATTTGAAATTTTGAAAAAGTGATTTTTTATCTGAAAAAAATATAAAAATATAAAAAAAGACGAACCTCCAAATTTGAACTCAACGTAAAGAAATTTGATAGCTGTAGAAATTTTTAAAAAGTGATTTTTTATGTGAAGCTCTACGAAGCTTAAAAACTCGAATGCAGCGACATTTCTCTTCTTTAATCTTGTATTTTCAAGAAAAAAATAGTTTTTCACTTTAAACCTAAATCCGGTTTATTATATAATATATATAATATATCCGGTTTATTATATAATATGTATAATATATTTATATATGCAAATATATAGATATATCTATAGATATATCTATGCCAAAGCCTTCGTGAAACTAAAATTTAAGGTTAGAAAAAATAATATGAGAAAAATCGGCTGACTTCACATAAAATGTTTTTTTAATATTTTTATAATGAACAAACATCCGATAAACTTTTTAATTATAAAATTATTATTCGACAAACGATCACGCTTCGATTAGGCTTTAGAAAATGTGTAATATCTTACAATTTGAGAAAAATCGGCTGACTTCACATAAAATATTTTTTAAATATTTTTCTAATGAATAAACATCCGACAAACTTTTTAATTATAAAATTAGTAACCGACAAACGATCGCGCTTCGATTAGGCTTTATGGAAATGTGTAATATTTTACAATTTGAGAAAAATCGGCTGACTTCACATAAAATATTTTTTTTATATTTTTCTAATGAACAAACATCCGACAAACTTTTTAATTACGAAACTCGTGTCCGACAAACGATTGCGCTTTGATTAGGCGTTTGAAAATTTATGATATCTCAAAATTAAAAAAAAATCGGCTAACTTCACATGGATTTTTGTTTTTAATTTTTCTATTTAACTAATTTCCGACAAACGTCGATTTTGATCCGACAATCACCGACAAGAACCCGACAAACGATTGACATAAACGAAAATTCAGAAATCCAAAATCAGTCGGCCAAATTCACAGAGGTGACCGTGGTTCATATGATGAAAGGGACCGTTCTTTCGCGCTTGCGCAGTCTGACAGCGCCGCTCGTTCAGACTGAGATTCTGTGTACATTTCTAAAGCATGCCGTGTCCACTCCTTCTCTCTAGTCTCCCTGTCAACTACTGTCAACAATACTGACGGAAACAGACGACGTCAAATTGAAACCTGTATATTGTAGAACGCACACTGTTAAAAAATATATGAAATTTACAATACTTTTACAATACAACGGTAAATGAAATTTACAAACGCGATGTATGAAATGAAAATTATTGCACTCGTATGCCAAAATTGAAATATGAACATAAATTATGGTTACTGATATGGAATTTAAGATACATAACATTGAATATTCATATGAAATCTGAAAATTTTGTATACATGCATTGAAATAAATCATATGTTTGGTTGATAATTAATACAAATGTATATGAATTCATCTACTATGAACAATGTATTAAAATTACAGTATGATCTTCACTTTTCTTGACAGTTGACTGAAAAATAAGATACACATGAATGTTAATAATACGATACATGTTATTTCCCATCATAACTCCATCTCTTAAAAATACGGTACAAGAATGGGAATGAAAATTAATATACCATGCAGTATAAAAAAAAATGCGTGTATTAAAATTCATTTGCCTATGTATTAATTATAAGAATCTCAATATTAAAATTAATACACAAATGTAGGAAATTCGTAACGCTCTGTGGGCACCGTGCTTCACGTTCTGGCCACCGCCTGGCGCAGAGCGTCGACTTTCTCATAGGAGGCACGTCCTTCGGACGAGGATATATACAAGTCGCTCGAATCTAAGAAAGTTGTGTTATACTAATGAGGTTTTTTTCAATTTTTTACTCAAATAAAACAACGAACCAAACTTGTTAAAACATTTAGACGAAACAAAAATGAAAAAACAAATATAAACAGACTAATAAGCCTCAAGGCAGGCAGGCATAGTCCTTACGCAACAAAATGTGATTGAAAAACATTGTATCTCAAAGAGAAAATAAAGAAACTTTAAAACTAAACTAAGAAAATTGTGTAAAACATGAAAATGGTAAACACCAAACTTAACACAAGATGTTGAGATTGTAACAAAAATTTTTACGGCGACAATTTCTCGACTTAAGGTGATCTATCAGTTGCATGAGTGGGGGGTCGATAACTGAAAAGTAGATACACGGTTTTCTCGGACACGCTTGATATTTCGAGAAAACGAAGAGTTACATGTTGTTCTCTGATAAGAAGAAAATAACGTGTAACTCTCCGTTTTCTCGAAATATCAAGCGTGCCCGAGAAAAACATGTATCTACTTTTCAGTTATCGACCCCCCACTCATGCAACTGATAGATCACCTTAATTGTCACGGCATCAAAGTGGTGATAAGTCACTCTAACTAATTTCATGAGATGTCTGCATGATTTCGACCTTCAACTTTAAAAAAATCGAACACAATAGTACATCAATTAATGTATTCCCCTTAAAAACTCATAATAGCTGAATTTATTTAATATTCATTCGTATATTAATATTCAAAAAGGATCACCAAATTTTATGATACATCTCTAGAAATATCGTAGACATATGTAATGCGAAAACGTTATACGGTGCCTGAAATTTAGTAATCTTGAATCTGAAAATTACTATGTTGATAACGTGAACTTTAATATACCTGTATAATAATATTAGTAGATGTTTCGTGTTTTTAATATGCACAAGGTTAACATTTCGTACATGAATATGGTTTTTCAGATACACAAGTATATTAATTTTACTGAACAGTGCTCGTATCATTAAAATACCGTGTCTCTCAATTTTCCTCAGCGTATCTGAATTTTCATATACGGTATCTGCGTAAAAACTTCCTATACATGTGTATTAATTTTCATACAGAAATTTTTTACAGTGCACGTTTAACGGTATCTCCAATTCGCAAAGTAGAAACACGTGAAAGTCGATCTCTTCCGTATCCACTTATTTACAACGCACGCCGCTTATCCTTCAGTGGCGCCCGCGTTCATATACTACATAGTACAACTTTTGATAATTCTTCCGGTTTCCCTTGCGGTTGTATCTCCCATCATTGGTGAGTTTCGTGCGAGAATCCTGTTAATCCGCAAGAATGACTGGCGAAATACACGAAATTTACGAATAATAATTAAAGCTCGGATATCAATTTTCTTACAAACAATAATATTTTTGTTTAAACGAATCTATTTTGTTTATAATCAATCGTGTTAATATGTCAACCAAACCCGCTCACAACGAGCGATATTCGACGCTCAAACATTCCGCGTAACCTGTCTTTAACCGTCATACACATTCATTAATTGTTACAAGTTTTTCATAGGAGACGAGACATCAAAATGAAGTTCAACAAATTGGTATCCTTCTCGAGGAGGAAAAACCGCAAGAGGCATTTTACCGCACCTTCTCACATAAGACGTCGTCTAATGTCCGCTCCACTCTCCAAAGAGCTTCGCCTTAAGTACAACGTGCGTTCCATGCCCATCCGTAAAGACGATGAAGTTCAGGTAATATCTTTTCTCATTTCTCTCGTTTATCGTTGGTTGTTTTTACTAAGCTATTATTTCGTATAACAAAATTGTTACATAACTTTAGGAGTTTTACAAACTGTGTCGGTTCTTCCTTATAACATGATTCCTGTTATGAAAACCATGAATGACAAAAGAAGTTTACTAATTTAACGTGAAGATTAATGAATATATAACCTGTAACGAATTATAAACAATTCTGATCCCAAACCAATGCAGTGAAACGACTGCATATATTTTTTTAAGAAATTTGGGTGTACAGGGTAACGATACGAGTAAAACCCAATCTGTATACGAGCTTTATGGTTGTAGATAGAATTATGTTAAAGTTCCATTGATAACAATCGTATAATGTTTACTTTTCATTTCGCATTCCTAGCAGATCCGAAAACCATCAGTGACCAAAATTTGGTTAAATAATGGAATGAATTGACCAAAAATGATCATTTATGGCTAATTAGTAACTGTAAATCCGGTCACTGATGGTTGTCAGATCTGCTAAGGATGCAGCTTTGTTAAATTTGATTACAAATATTTGATTCCGAGTGAAAAACTTGAGACAAAGTTGCAGTTTTCAAAGTTTTTAACAATTTTCTCAAATTTTTCATTGCGTCAAGTTAATTGATTTCTCATTTAGGATTACTTGTATATTTTTTTGCTGGTTATGCGATAAGAATTTGTATGAAATATCGTAGCTCCAAATGAATGTCTTGAATATTATTATAAAATTGACTCACTTCCGAAAACAAAATTTACATCGTCGGAACTGTTTTCCCATCAGACATGTGGCTTAATGTTTTCTTAAAATTTGATAGTTAATTTTTAATAAAAAAAATTCAGCATGCACAAAAGCTAAAAAAAAGTGCATAGTTTTTAAGTCGAACAAAAATCAGATATTTTTGACAAGTTAAGAAATTATTTCACAATGAATTTAGACTAATTTAACAATTGAATGATCAACAGGTGGTGAGAGGACATTACAAAGGTCAGCAAGTGGGCAAGGTAATCCAGGTGTATAGAAAGAAATTCGTGATATACATCGAAAGGATCCAGAGAGAAAAAGCCAACAGCGCCAGTGTATATGTCGGCATTGATCCTTCCAAGGTAATACATTTTTTGTTGTATTAAAATTACTTTTTTCTAACGCAGCAGAAATACCTTTATTTATTTGTCAATGTCGTTGATTAAATTATCACTATTTTTCTACACAATCTTTCTTAAAATTTGACGCATATTTTTATTCAAATAAAAAAGAATCCTATTAAAATTGAAATAAATTTACACATGATGAACCAAACCATTCACGAAGAATCAGAATAACGAGTGAAACTTGTTGAATCTTTGTCAGGGTTTTCCTGATATCGAGACGACTCGTCGAGCTCCGTCTGATTGCTGCAGAAAAATGGCTCTGATTTTTCGATCAAAATAATCTTTGTAGAATCTCTTTAAAACGCGTTTCGTCTAATCGAGTTTTTTTCCGCATTGTTTGCGCTAGACCGTCATCGTGAAACTGAAGATGGACAAGGATCGCAAAAAGATCATAGACAGACGTAGCAAGGGTCGTCTCGCTGCGTTGGGCAAGGACAAGGGCAAGTATACCGAGGAAACTACAGCCGCTATGGAGAGCTCGTAAATGTCTCGTGTCTGTCACATGTTTACAAATAAAAACGTAAAAAAACCACAAAAAAATTGAAACAAAATACTGTTGTCATTTATTATCACTATTTTTAGTTATTTAGCGTAACGACTCGTAGTCGTTTTAACATTGAGAAAAAAAAATGTTGGAAGGACGAACAATGGAGATAATTTATTGCCTCGAGGCAGCCAGTGCTCGTAAAATATGTAAAAACAAATTGATTATGTCGAGGTAAATGTTGATAGTGGCAAGGATGTATTCCTCTGGTGATAAGGTGTGCATCAGTAATTGCGTGTCGAAAATTATGAAGATCGAAAACAGAACAGCACCGGCTATACCAATAAAAAGTTCCAAAACCGTGCTCTGTACAAAGAGCTGAATAAAACCACCGACCAGCAATCCGCACAATCCAGCAAATAATCTACAAAGAATAAAAACATTGATAAATCATCGTTGATCGTTGTTATTCATGTAAAGTCACAAACCGACTCACCCAAATCCAAGGAATGAGAAATCTCGTTTTGTCTGAAAGGTAAAGGCGGTTAATCCGCAAACGACGACCAACGTTATAAACAGCGCCTCAAGCACTACGGCCGTATCGTACATCGACACTACTATTCCCACTGTGTAAGATTGGATTAAAGTCTGAAATCAATAATATGCATTAACAATATAATTTATATGAGTTCATATTCTCAATACAAAGTAAACGACTGCAACTTCGTCATCAGGTAAAGAATATCCTCGCATGATATTCATTTATTTTACCAATTTTGCAACACCCTGACGAAATTACAGCCATTCACCTTATTCAGCGAAATTCTCTTATGGAAAAAGTTATAAAATCAATAAGAATTTATTATTGAGAGCAGAATAATTTAGTGAATATAGAATCTTTTCGTTGATACAAAAAATTTATATTGCTCCGAATCCTCGCAATTAATTTACATTCAATAGCATGAAAACCTTGATTTTCATATTAATATGTAATAGAACGTATAAGACGGCACTAAAGAACGAATCTTGACATGATTTTCCTTTTGAAAGACCGCATTGAACTTGACTAAATTAAATTTATTATGACTGGTTGTAAATACTTAAACAGTTGAAATTTACAATAGGTTTTAAATATGAATAGATTTCTTTCAAAAACTCTGATAACAAATGTTGATAATACGTGTCTTCTTTGGAAAACTCACTATTGCATTTTGCAGTTGTATATTGATCATTCTTAGAATTTGTTTAATTCTCTGTTTTATGGTTATAAACAAGTGTAAAAAAGAACTTGCAATGTTATTGGTCAATTTTTTACCAACAGTTTTCCAATTATTAATAAATAACAACACTAGATCCTCGATAAGTCAAAGAAAATGTGCATTTGCTTGGAATAACAACTTTAACTCGAGTCTCTCTAACTCTCAAACTCTTAGTGTTTTGGTTCAACTACCACTTACAGTAACTGTATTTCGAATGTAAGGTCTAGTCAAGTTATTGCTTAAGTTTTTAAAAGCACTTCAATAATTACTAATGAACAAGTTCATTTAACATTTTTCCTTAACCCATAAAAATAAAAGGTAAGTGTAATAAAAAAACTTACAAATGCACCGAGAAGGATTAAATTGATGGGATGTTCCCGTCTTTTAAAGTGCAGAGCTATGAGAATTCCCATAGTCAAAATAAATGACAACCCGACCGTCCAACTACTGTAAATATTGGACAACCAACATGAAATTCTCACACAAGCAAAAATATATTTTTATTATGGTTTTAAAGTTTTCAGTGTCAGAATTCAATAAAAAGTCACTGAATAATTTTATAATTCCCTGATTTGCGAAACTATATGCAATTTTTGTTGATTTTTTTTTGACAGTTCCAAATTTTAATTGTCAAACCACAATGACAAAATTGGGTAAAACTTCAGAAAACAGTACTCACCTCTGATTTTATTCATTTTGAAAAATGTTATTGTAAACATCTTCCCGAGTAATTTGATATACATATGTAATAGGGGGTCTCAATTAGTTTAGGAGATACAGGATTTTAAAAGTTATTACTTTAGTGTAGTCGACTAGGTTTCAGTATCGTTTATTTTATTGGCCTTAGTTCCATCTTTTTTTTTGTTCGGTGGAAACAATTCACCGATGGTGTCAAAAGACTACTGATGCTTTCGAGGATCATCCTCAAAAAAACTGTATGATAGTGATCAAATTTAAATAGTATAATGATCATGTGGAAATAGTAGTGGGTTTGGTCTGGCGACTGGTGGAAAAAAATCTCTCAAGTTTGAATAGTATTTGGTTTGGGATTTTATATACTATTGAAACCCTTGGAATTCAAACCTGAGGGATTTTTTTCCACTAAAGTCGTCTCTCTGGTGCTTCATGCAAGAGAGACCAAACCCAGTGCACTTCCGTGTGGTAATTATATTATATTCACTAATTCTATAAAAGAATTCTTCTAAAAAAAATTTTCTTGGTAAGCAGTCCTGAGACTGGTATTTACCAAATATATATATACCGCACACCTAGTTGCGGACAAGTGCACCATGTGCTTATGCAGCTACCAAGATCACTACGTACATTAGGAATTGTTTTTCTTTTTTCGTCTTTATATAGTAAATTAAATACCAAATCCCAATGTACTTATGAATTAAATAAATAAATATATATATAATGTATGTACGTGGGCGATATGTTTGGGTTTTATCAAGTGAGGAAAGCAATATGTATATAGTCGACCGTGCTAAAGTAATAACTTTTAAAATCCTATATCTCCTAAACTAATTGAGACCCCCTATTACAAATGTATATCAAATTACTCGGGAAGATGCGTACAATAACATGCTTCAAAATGAATAAAATCGAAGGTGAGTACCATTTTCTGAAGTTTTACCAAAGTTTAAGTTGCAAAAAATTTCAGAACAATTAAAGCAGCCTAAAACTGCATGTAAATTTTGGGAAACTGAAAAGAGAGACGAAATTTCATTGCATACCAACGGCTTTTTAGCTTCATTGATATTTTTTTTAATCTTACTTTTGTTGAACAAAAAGCTTGACAGAATCGCAAGACATGAAGGCAGCAGAAACGATAACTGTCATAAGCAGCTGGATGCTTAACAGACCATAAACTTTCCGCAAAAATGCTGGAAATTGTAATAGAAAAAAGGGTATTTCAATAATATCGGTATGAAAAATATCGATCTTGTTAACAACGATGATATTTTTAATGGTTATACCCATCCGAATCTTGATGTGTGCATTGTTGACATTGTTGTTGTAGGCAAAATCATTTTGTATGCCACCTTCGCCAATATGTTCTTCTTTTCCGCCAATTTCGACATCTTCATCGGCCAATAACAGTTGTGTTCCAGCCATTGTACGGCTCACTTTTTTTTCTCAATCAATATGGAATATGCACTGCGGATTTTGCTTCAATCTCGAAAAGTTGTATTCTACGTTGTCACTCACAAAATGAAACCTCTTATCGATAAAAAGAACGACTTTCGTCGACACGTCTTATGACGTATATTCGCCGCGTTACTGGAGAACACTCACACTGAAAAAAACGAATGCCAAACTAAAGCACGAATCGTGTTGCAGCATTCAATACATTCTGACGACAAAACACGCCTGTAGTGGCCCTGGTGTCGGTTGTCATAATTAACCACGTATCCGCACAAGCTGCGCGTATCTTTCGATACGTAGAAATATCCTATATAAATGTATATATACATATATTGTGCATGAAGAATTTTAATGTATTTTCTCAAGTGATCAATATCCTTCACAGGCCTCCGTTATGTATAATCCAACTGTCAAAAAGGGGAATTGGCTCCAGAAACTTGAGTTAGGGAGAGTAAGATGAATTTACTTTATTCGCGATTATATTATCTGGTCATTACTATTCTCACATTCTCACGTAATTACGAAACTTTTACCACTATCTTTCATGAAAAAAAAAAAAAAACATTTCCATGTTTACAAAAAAATATCTTCCGAATGTTACGAGACGAAATCCTATATACAGGGTATTTTAGATGGAATGGTCAATAATGTAGAATTAAGTTCTCGATCGAACTTCCAGTTGAAAAGCCTAATGACGGTTTTTAATCAGATCCCCTCCTAATGAGTTATTAGTTTGCTGAAGGTAACGAGTACGCGTTCTTTTATGACGTACACTGCCGAAATACTTCCGGCCAATTTGTCGATCTAATTTCACGAATTTCAAACTATCTAAATTTTTAAATATATTGACAGTCTCGTTTTTTATTCTCTAAAAATTGTGAAACAGAAAACGAGTTTAAAATGTAGATTTCGTTTCGTTACATCCATTTTTCTTAGGAAATTGAGTAAATAAGTTTTCAAATTATGCTGTATGTTTGATACACAAAATAAACTTGAGCCAATTAAATTAACGTCTTACCTCGTATACTGGTGCACTATAAAAAAATGATATACTCGTGCAGGAAAAAGTCGCATTTTTTTTAGAAAAACGAGAAAAAGGAGAATTACTTGTGCAACAAACGAGAAACATGTTCCATAATTTGCTGCAAGCAACACGATTATCGAAGAACATTGATGGTTTTGTTAAATTCGGGAGTTGTATACAACTCAAAGCACCTGATATGCCAAACTCTCCTCCTCCAACTTCCGGTATTGCGATCGAGGATGATAAGGATGATTACGGGGTTGTTATGACAGGAACGATCCATGACAAACACATCTCAAAAATATCAAGCTTGACAAATGATTGCAATCTCGTCGCGTCCCCCTTACTTGCTCCGTGTATGCGCAATAGTTTTATCATCAAATCGGCCGACAACTGTCAAAAAGATGGCGAAAATTTGCTCTTCGGACAAGAATTTGTGTTGCAGGTATACACTTGGTTAAATTTAAAAAAAAATTGAATTCCATGGCTCGGAGAAATTTTTGTAATCACTTGGCAAAACTAAAAAAGTTTCCGTAATCAACGATAGGACGAAAAAATAAAAAACAAAAAAACAACGAAACTTTCGGTTTTTATTGGCTTAAAAATCTTATTCACAAAAATTCGTATCCCATCATGAATTTTTTTAAAATCCTTTCACAAGAATTTCAAAACTTGTCAATTTGAAAATTTCAAATTTCAATTTGAAAAGTTCAAGTGATTTTTTATCGTATTGCTGGTAAAAGTTATTTCACGATTTTTGGTTTTGATTAGCGCATTTTTTTCAAACTAATAAAATATGAAAAATTGACTGAACATTTTTTGTTGTCCGAAATCGCAAGAAATCAAAACAACAAATAATAAAGTAAATATATATTTTTTGGATTTATATACATTCATTGTAAGACCCTCAATATTGTATAAACGTATATAGTTGATTTCTTGGGTTTATACAATATATAAAGATCGTTAATCCATCGGGCGAGGAATTATATGCAAGATCGGAGAAACCATCAATCGATGGGCTCTGGGGTCCATTGGGTCATGAACCAGTACGTTTGAGCAACAAGAAAGATTGTTATTCGCTGTGGAAAGTTCTTTATTGGGACAAGGCGATGAGAATGGAGTCCAAGGGTGCACCTTTTCCTCCGTATACCAGGTCCCATATTCTTCATTTTTGACAGCATACATACAGCTCTCTTTACTCTTTGAAGCATTTGAGTTAGCAAAATGTGACAAAACTTCATGTTATATTAGAGATTTCAGTCTAATAATTCTCAGAATTTAGTAAAATATCTGCTAATTATTTTACTTATGATCAAAAAATGAATCTTGCGTTTGTTTCCTTGAAATTTTCCATTAAGTATATATTATAAACAAGCTCAAGTTTTTCAAATTTTAATTGTAAATTTTTCACGTGTTATTGTAGTATTTGTATAAATATAAAAATATTTAATAATATCGATTAAATTTTTGCCAAATCGCTAAGTAGTGAAATTCTAATCGAATAAATTTTTCGGTTTTCAATCTTTGTGTGAAACTTTTTCAATCAGCATTTCTTTGAATTCGAAGATTCACAAAATATTGCACTTTGACATTTTGTGATATCCTCCTGACACGAATATTTCATGAGTCTTGTGAAATTTTACAGAGTTGTGGTGAGACACGTGATGAGCGGTCGCAATTTGGCGGTCGAAGGTACCGTGTGGTGGGTAACCCTTTTTGGCAACGAATGTGGGCTCTCCGTTCACACGTATCTTGATGTGGCGAGACGAGATACAGCCGAGTGCCTTTGGATGTTCGTTACTCAAGAATCGCATGAATCATCAAACAGTCTCACAAGTTAAACAAATCTCCATTCTTCATTCCGTTGACTGAGGAACGATCGATTTTTGTTCGTTTTGGCTTTAAAATAAAGTTGTCCATGTTCCATAAACTATTTTTCCGCTTTTTCGCATTTTGCCGTATTTTCTTTTCGTTATCAGCGACTGAATTAATGTTTTCCGAAGATAAGGGTCTGGCTTTATTCTCCACTATCAACGGATTACGTGGTTTTATGTTCTTCGGAAAGGGCACCGATTGTGGTGGTGGGGATGCGTTAAATGGTATAAATTCTTCATTTTCCATTCGTTCGTGGCGAACATTGATTGAATAAACAGGTCTGAGATTAACTATAACAAAAAAAAATAATAACGACAAATTAACAATAATAAAGACAACAATAATAATATTGATTTCTAATTATTTGGATAGTATAGAAATTAGGTATCTAATATCAATTTCGGACCAGTTTCACTAAAATCAACAAAAGTTTCTTTAATTTTTATGAAGGGAGACCTTGGTGAAAAGTCGTTGAGGTCTTTTCCGATTATGCTAAAACTTTAGGTGAGTGTTTCTACTATCTTAAAACTAAGAAATAACCGCAAGAATCGTTCTGCCAAATCGTATTCCCGGTTCAGACTGAGAAAACACTCAAAAGTGATTCAAATGCCAAGATTTTTGTCATTGACAATCGCAGATTTTTTCACACATTTCTATAAGTATTACGAACAAAAATGAGTATCCGTTTTATCATTCAATTGACTATAAAAGCAATTCGTTGACTGTAGAATATTAGATTTGATACAAAAAAATGTTCAAATAAACGAAAAAAAGAGAAAAATGATTGGATGACAAAACGGATACTTATTTTTGTTCATAATACTTACCAAAATGTGTTAAAAAATTTGCGATTGCCGACGACAAAATTGGCACTTCAATCATTTTTTCGTGTTTTCTCATTCTGGACCGGAAATACAGTTCGGCGAAACGGTTCTTATAGTTATTTCTTGGGTTTTAGATAGTAGAAACACTCACCCAAAGATTTAGCATAATTGGGAAAGACCTCGAGGCTTTAGAAATTTCACCGAGATCCCCCCTTAACTCCTAACAGCTCGGAGTGCAAAAAGACGAATTATTTTATTCCTGAAACAATGGTTATTTTTTTTTTCATGGTACAGAATGCTGAACATGCCATTATAACACATAAAATCCTGATCATGTAAAGAACTTGCAAAATTTGCAAATTTTGAACAAAAAGATACATTTTCTTAGGGAACAACTTTCTCATTTTTAGTTTTCTTACCAGCCTTGTATCGTGTTTTTTTCTTATTTTTTTGCAAAATACAAGACACTGCTTTGTTGTGCTTGCGAGTAACATTGTAGTTAGTTCCTCCAATTGTTATTTGATCTTTTTCGATGACTATACTCTGCCCGCATAGATCAGCATCCGTTACGATCTGTTTAAGAGTAAAACGTGCTAAAAAAAATGAATAAAATAATAAAATTCGACTCCTTAGATACGTGGATTTTTCGATTCTTACCGATTTGGGAATTTCCATAAACCAAATTTCCTCATCGGCACTTTGTTCTTCACCAATCATTGAAATATCTTCGAGAGTAATAGTAGGTGATGTGCTTATGGGAATTAATTCTTCTCTCGCAACAAAATCATGTAGCTGCAAAATTAAGTATTTTAATTGTTCAATGTGAAAAACAAGCGAAATATTTCGTAATGAAATCAGTCGAGAAATTTGAAAAAAGGAATTTATTTTGAGTTCATTAGTATGAGATTAAATTTTGGTAAACCTCAATTGGTCTCAGCAAATTTTCTTCCTTGTTTTGTAAACATTCCTCGACAAGGTTCTCATCAGTCCAGTTACTTTTAGAAAGATTGTTCAAAATGTATTGTAGAGACCTTCTCTCATATAATACTTGTTCCATTTGTTTTTTTCTTTTCGATCTATTGTCGTTCCGTTTTCCGATGACTTTAGACTGATGATTCCCTGGACTAGCATTTTCTTCCTCTTCTGCATTATCCACCTTTTCTTCCTCTTCCCTATTCCTCTCTGTTTTTTCGTCGACGCGTACCGATGAATCGACGATAGTTTGTTCTTTGATTTGATCTTTAATCGATTTATTTGCGAATCCTCTGCTTCGCGAAGGTTCAATATCACGTTGTTTACAACGGGCTGTTGAAATGGCTTTTTCGTCCTCGCTATCTGAGATTTGTAGTGACAAAGAGTCCGAATCTTCGGAATCCGAGGGATCGCTGATTATTTGAGAACTTAATGGTGGTTTAATAATTGGCTGAGCAATCGCTTGCTCCAGTTTTTCGTCTTCTTCGCTCGAGTCACTCTCCGATCCACTGCAAAGTAGATTTATGCGTTTCAATTTACTAACTCGTTCAGCCTCAAATGATATTTCATCGAATTCGGTCAGTTCATTGTTCGTCTCTACAATTTCAATCTCCGACGAGTGATTTTGAATAGCCTTCTCCTTCTCACTCTCATCTCGTATTATCGTGTATCTAGATGTGACTATCTCTTCACACGTTATCGTTGGTTGAATTTTTTTCTTACACGAATCATCGTTCGTATCAGAGTGTGAAAATGTTTCCATACTCTCTTCTTTTGTCCATGATTCATTGATTCTATTGTCGTTCATATCATTAAACGCGCTCTCTTCCTTTGCTAATACTTTCTCAATGTCATCCTTGTTCTCGTCAGACTGCGATAATTTTTCTATCCTCTCCTCCTTTGCCAAGGATTCTTCGATTTCATCGCCATCTAAATCAGACAACCAATGTTTCTCCGCTCTTTCTTTCTTTGTTAACGATTTCTCAACGTCATCGTCATGAAACTGTGAAGATTTCTCTGCTCTCTCCATTGCCAAGATGTTTTCAAATTTATCGTCATTCATATCAGTTTGTAATGATTTCGTTGTTCTCTCTTCCTTGGGCGGAGATTCCTCGATTTCATCATTGTTTTTATCAGACTGTGATGATTTCTCCATTATTTCTTCCCTCAGCATAGATTCCTCGATTTCATCGTTGTTCATATCAGTCTGTGATAATTCTTCTACTCTTTCCTCTTCATTTGATGATTCGTGAATTGTATCGTTGTCTATATCAGACTGTGAAAACTTATTTGCACCGTTCTCCTTGGAAAACGATTCCTCGTTTGCAGCCTTGGTGACTGTCATGTTATCAGCTTGGATAAACACGTTTGACAAATCATCTAATCCTTCTGTATGCCAGTCAGCCGTCTCAGTGCTATTGATGAGTTCGGCACCATCATTGTTTTCCTGATTGCTAGTGGAAGAATTGCCCTGAGAATTGTCATCAATTCCAGAATCTCCAAGGGGCACATTTCCAATGGGAATTCTTGATTCACTCGTCAATTGGCATGAGACTCCATTATTATTATCAACAACTTCATCAATGTCCTTGACTGTTTCCAATTTATTCTCTTCGAGATTTGCTCTATCAAAGTTTATGAATATCGTATTTAAATCTTTCTTTGCTCTTGAGCGATTTTTTTCTCCTGCATTGTTTGTAGCTTCATGGACAGGTTTACGACTTTTCTTCTGTCCAGTTTTGCTACTTTCTTTGCATGTCCTTGACGACTTTTTATTACTCGGCCCTGGTACAGAAATTGGTTCAGGGGATGATTGCATTCCATTCACATTGCTATTTTGAAGAGACTCTTCCTCAACAAACTCATCCTCAGACACTTCTCTTAGTATTTTTGTTTTTATTTTGACATACTGTCTATAACTCTTTATTTTGGCAACTTTTTTCAATTTATCGTTAAGAATTCTTGTCCTCAGTTTTATTCTTTTCCCTGGCTTTGGCTTTGAGGACGATAAAACATTTGTTGATCTTACCGCAAATTGATTCTCGATGAATTGCCATCCTACGGCATTTGATCGAGTAATTGGTTTCAACATCTTTCTGATTTTTTTTTTATTATCTGCAATGCAAATGAGAATTGTGGAACAATGTCAACATTTTAATCTCGCGAATCTGTATAATAACTCATGAAAATAGATACTGTTTCGATTGATAGAATTTTGTTGGTTAATTCTTGGTTAAACAAGTGGCAAAAAAAACTCAAGTGCAAAAACTAAACTTTTAAGGATTTTCCTAAAAAATACAATTTTTTCATGCATTCGAACTTTCTTGAGACAAAAATGCTCATGATTTTTTACACTTTACTCATATTCGGTAGTACATATCGAATAAATGAAATCAATTGAATGGCAATCAAATAAAACGTTAAGAAATAAAAAATGCATGAATTTTTATCAATTAAAACAAAATGTCAACGTTTGTCGAAGTCAAACTTTACTTTTCGAAAAAACGTATTGTTGTAATAGAAACGTGTTTGATTATTGAATTATTATTAGAGTAACAGCCAGTGGCGTGCTTATCAAAAGATATCATAGGAAAGGTTACTTAAAAATTACGAAAATAATATGAATGACATAAAAGTTCCATAAAACTATGAATAAAAATAAATATTTACAGATTATCCAAACACGTTATAGGTTATGAACTTGGAATTTTATGCACTTGTGGTGGACTCGCCACCATCTTCGTCGAGACTCGAAAAGCATCAGCGCCAACGGCGAAATCAGATATTAATTCCGCGTTCCGAATAACCTAACCTTTTCTGATATTCTTCACGTTTATAACATCTCTTTCCCGCCAACCACTCTCTCCGCTAGACCTGTGGGCGTTTGGTGTGCCAAAAAAACCATCTTTCATTTCTTTTCACAAAATTAATTATTCAGCCTTTTTGATCAAATAAATATCGTTGTTATTTCGTTATTTGGAGTTGTCTTTATTCCGTCACTAAACAATCCCGCTTCATATTTGAGGTTTGAAGTTCGAGCATGTTGTAGCGACCGCAGCGCCGCTTCTGCAACTAAGCGCGGTCGTTCCGTCCGTTCGTACCGTGATAATAGCGAACCCTGCGAAACATAATCGTGCAAATACACCCTCCCTACGAAGTGTATTTGTGCATATGCAAGAGTGAGTGAAGAATATGGCTTCGCGATTGTGAATTTTCGCAGAATGATACTTCACTATAAATAAGACTTATTCATCCATATTTGGATGGGCCTTTATTAAGGATCCCTTCATGATATCTTGTAAATAATTTGTAAGTATCCAGTTTAATTTAAATAAAGGTTTATAGAAAAAAATAAAATGTAAATTTGAAGTAGAGTGCGCATGTTCGTTATTTATTATTCTTCCTCAATATGTTCGTTATATATATTTAACTAAATTTCAACTTTTATAGACACCCAGAAAATGTAATTTAAAATCGTACATAAATGTTGTAAATTTTGTCACGTAAGGTTTCACTGTATGAAAATGATTAATTTCATTAAAACCGTGATTTTATTATTTTCATTAGAGAGTATTTGTTTGACATGTTTGCTTTTTCCTTCTAATTATAAATGAAAGTTTTTCCTCTGATTTCTTGTAGATGGGAAAAAGATATTTTGTCCTATTTGTTTAGAGAATTATTCACTGTTGTGGATAAATTACATTACATTTTGCTTTGTATGCCCTTAAGAAATATTTATTATGCAACAATGTACTACGTTTTAAAAATCGTGATAATGAAAATGTTCGTTTTGACAGAAAAATAAATCATATTTCCAGAAGGTTTGGGTTTGAGTGATTAACTCTTTTTACAAAAGCTTCAACAAATAAAAGTTTAATATTTTGCAATATTGCATTGAAAATTATCAATGTTCATATGAAAATAAAACATTAAGTATTATATTTTTTGGAGAATTTATGAATCGTTGTGAGGTCGGCAAAAATATTTTCTATTTTTTTGTATTTCGCAGATATAGCTTTAAATTTGAGAATGAGTGACTCAGAAAAGATGGAAAAGGATGAGAGCAAGAGCGAAAAAAAAAGTGTGAAGAAAAAGGATCGAAGTCACATAACTGTATTACCAGGCACAAATCCAGAAATGTACAAGTGTAATGTATGCGAAAAAGTATTTCGCAGCAAAAAAGGAAAGTGTTATCACGACTCTTGTATAACAGGGATTAAACCATACAAATGTAACATTTGTGAACAAAGCTTTGTGAAACGTTCTCATTTCGAGTACCACGAACGTGTTCATACTGGCTATAAACCTTTTAAATGTTCCTTGTGCGACAAGGCATTCCCACAAAAATACAAATTGAACAGACACATGAATTCGCACAAACGTGAGTTCTAAAGCATAGCTTATCACATACTCCAATGATTTTAATTTTTTCTATATTACAAGATCAAATTATAATTGGAAGGATGCTGCAGATGAGAAAGAATTTTCCTGCGAAAAATGCGGCAAGCGTTACAGCAAGAAGGAAGATTTAAATAATCATGAGACACTTCATACCGGCCAGAGACCGCACATTTGCAAAGTATGTGGCAAATCTTTTGGAATGGTGACGAATCTCAATCGGCACTTGCGAACCCACTCGAGTAAGTTTGGGATTTTGTATTAAAATGTAATTTATTTTTGAAACGTTGCCAAAACCACTGAAATGTTCACCTCAATACTATAGATAATTATTTTGATGAATTTGAACTTACAAAATTGAATTTTATTTTTGATATTTATTAAACGTTTGAATTTAAATTTGATTGGGTGTTTCTATCGGAATTTTGGATGAATGGTGTATTTAGATTACTCGCTAATCTTAAGAATTGAGAAAAAATGAACAATTTCAACGGGTGACTCACTTTTTCCATTAATTAATACGTTTTTAATGTTATCGAAACCCACACTTGCATCATTTTCTCTAAATACATCTACACATTCTAAGACATGATTAAAAATTACAGAGGAAAGACCTTATACGTGTGAACTGTGCAGAAAAAGCTTCAAGGATAGTTCATTGTTGATTCGCCATAAGAAGATTCACGGAAAAGAGAGGCCATTCTCGTGCGCTCATTGTAATCGGCCTTTTTTGTCCAAGAGCGAACTCGCTCGTCATCTCGTCATACATACGGGTAAGTCTAACTCACATGTTATAAAATGTATTTTCTTTATTTACTAAAAAAATTATCGTATAGGAAATTCCAATTGCGAGATGAATTGAAAAATAACATAGTAAAAAATGCGTTAACATATAGAAATTGTACAGAGTTGTTTTTGAATTTGATTAATAAAAAAAACCTAATTATTCATGTAAAATACCGTTCGGAGATTTCCGGAAAGTTTTTTGGTCCATTTTATTTAATCAAGCGCGAGAAAAGTTTTTTGCGAAGATTTTACACGTACATTTTTAGCGAAAAATTGCACTCAATCAGAACGATTATTTAATCTGAGCGATAATTATTGTCTTTATGTTTTCAACATGTAAAGATGTCTGAATTTTTCAAGATTTTTGTTGAATAATACTGAAATATTAGTTGAATAAAATGTTTAGGCAAGAATGTATGTGCAAAATATTTTTAATTCGAATACTAATGTTCTTTCTCCGACTTCGCGTTTCAGACGTTAAACCATTTTCCTGCACTCATTGCAGCACGATTTTTCGGAGAAAAGACAATCTCGATCGACACATGAGGCATCATCACGCCGATAATGATGCTGAAACATCATCCGTTGAGCCGGAAAAAGAAGCGTCGAGTGAGCCTATTGCATCCAAGCCAAAATTCAACAAAGTTAAAAAATCTTTAAAAACTGTAAAGACTCCAAAAATTGTGCCAAATTATGAAGCATCAACGGCTGCAGCGGCTGAACTAGCACGTGGAAATTCTCAAGACCAAATAAATTCTCGGATGGATTCTCTCGGTAATATAACTCCAATTATTCGAGGTCCTGGGGAATTTAGTAACGCAGTACCGGTAATCAATGGTCCAACAATCGGTCCGAAGATACCGACGGTTGTAGTAGCAGCGATCGAATCGGAAACGAATACGGATCCAGCGACGAGAATGAAAAAAAAGACATGCATTTATACAGAGCCAATACCTTTGGCCGAAGCTGTTACCATCAATCGAAGAATCGAAGAAAAATTATACCCTCAAAATTCAAATCTTGCAAACAAATATTATTTCTTTCGAAAAAATTCAAACACGGTTGGTCAACAGGAAAGTCCAGGAACCGTGACAGGAAATAACTCCGTACCACCGATTAATTCCAGCACCGGTTGCCATAATACCGATGCGACTCATTGCGACAATAAGATTTCAGAGATTTCTCAAGACGTTGATAACTTCGTTCCCACGATAAGAATCAACGAGAGCTCGCAGCATTTTCAGGAAACAATCAGTATTCATCACTGGCGGCGAAGAACCGCTGAATTGTACAGGTCATCTCGTTCATTAGCCGATTAGCGTGCTAATCTTCGTCAAATTCGTCTTTTCTATACGTCTGATACGGCACACCGACTGCAGCCGCCAATATTATCTAAATATTGGCAAAAAGTTCATTATTCCTTGACTACCTTTGATATTAAGCGTGTACATATGGGTCATTCCACATCAATTTGACCTCTTTTGAACCCGACCCCCTTCGATTTGGCTGAAACTTCGCAATTTTCTTTTACCCCACTAAAATTTTTGTGAATTTTTTCAAATTTTTTTACCGAAGGCAAAAAAGTTATGAATGTTAAAGAAAATGGCTTTTTCTTTTTCAAATAGCTATAACTTTTTCAAAAATTGACCTATCGGGACGTTTTTTTTTTTTAAGTTTTATTTTCGAATGTGCTTTTCTGAAAAAAATACAAAAATAATTTTGGAAATCAAGTTCTATGGAAAAATTCAGTTTTTTGGAAAAAACATGAATTTTTCAAATTCCGACACTTTTAATTTTTTTTTATTTTCCCAAAAAAATCTTTGATTTATTCCGGAGTTAACCCCGCTAGTTGCTTAGTGGGCCGAATTTTTTTCTATTTTTTTTCGATTCAAAAAAAAAAATTTACTCGTCAATTTTCAACTCCTCTGCATTCAAAAATGTTATTTTACGTCAAGATCAATCATAGTAAATAATTTTAAGATATTTTATACCTTACACATGATATAATTCAATAATTTATGATAAGCATTTCATGGGTAATATAACTATTTTCATTGTAATACCAATTTTACAAATCAATTTATTTTACCTCTCTTTGGCGCTTAAATATTTTACATACTCTGTATTTCTTTGAATTCGAAAAATTTCGGACACAAAGGCAACCATCTTTGTCTGGAATGACACAATGTAATTGATGAGTTCCAGCGATTGATTTTGTTTTGGCAAATCGGTCCTTTAGGTCATTTACAGCCTTATTATAATCGTATTACAAGAAAAATAATTGATAATCGCTTTACCTGTGAATTGCTTATCATATATCATGGAATTAGATTATGTGTAAGGTATAGAATATCTCAAAATTATTTACTAAGATTGATTTCGATGTGAAATAAAATTTTTGAATGCAGAGGAATTGAAAATTGACAACGAATAATTTTTTTTTAATCGAAAAAAAAAATGGAAAAAAAATTCGGCCCACTAAGCAACTAGCGGGGTTAACTCCGGATTAAATCAGATTTTTTTGGGAAAATAAAAAAAAAAATTAAGTGTCGGAATTTGAACAATTCATGGTTTTTTCAAAAAATCTGAAATTTTCCATAGAACTTGATTTCCAAAATTATTTTTGTATTTTTTTCAGAAAAGTACATTCGAAAACAAAACTTAAAAAAAAAATGTCCCGATAGGTCAATTTTTGAAAAAGTTACAGGTATTTGAAAAAGAAAAAACCATTTCTTTTAACATTCATAACTTTTTTTGCTTTGGGTAAACAAATTTGAAAAAATTCACAAAAATTTCTTTAGTGGGGTAAAAGAAAACTGCGAAGTTTCAGCCAAATCGAAGGGGGTCGGGTTCAAAAGTGGTCCAATTGAT
Source organism: Rhimphoctona megacephalus (assembly GCA_963989365.1). NCBI lineage: Eukaryota > Metazoa > Arthropoda > Insecta > Hymenoptera > Ichneumonidae > Rhimphoctona > Rhimphoctona megacephalus. The sequence continues at coordinate 29,442,647 of OZ022414.1, read as the reverse complement.
GTGGAATGACCCATATGTATTTTTGTGAGATATAAATAATTCGACGAACAATTCAGTTTAATTGTTATTTATGTAATTAACGAGATACAGTGTGAGAATCTCAAAAAAGACAAAGACTTTGATTGTGAAAAATACCTCGCTCCAAGATAATCGAGCTCCAACGAGATTCATTGCTGCTGTGATTTAGTTGTGTACCAGGTTAACCTATTCTCGTAAAATTGAATAACTACCTGCGGACATAGGACATTTGCTTCCTTGGCTGTTACCAAGTCAGATGCTTCTGTGCCTTTCCTGAAAAAAAAAAAAGAAAAGAAAAGATCAAGATTTATGATCCATAAAAAAAAGTCATGCTTTTGAAAATTTATTATAGAAAAAAATCAATTATCTCACTTGAAAAAAATATTAATTAACACAGACCTTAGCTTGAACCTGGTAATTTATCTAATAAGTTTAGGTCTCAGTTTCCTGTTTCCCTGTGTTTTGAATCTCATTTTTTTAATGCGAAAACCAAAAATACTTATTAACACTGCATACAGAATAAGGGAAAAATATTTTTTAAATTAATAAAAACTTTGAAAAAAAGAAGATATTTTTGTAATAATATTTCAGAAAAAAGAGCTGCTATATATATATTAATTGTTTCACTGTACTTTTTGAAACAATTTGAAACATCTGAATTTTGAAACATCTCAATTTAGGTTACATTGGAAGTAATGCTTTGCCAGTTAAGAAATTAAGTGGGTTTTCCAACTAATTTTTCTATCTAACGAGTACATTTTATGATCAATAATACCACGCTTGCAGAATTGTCAATTGTAGATTTATGTTTGAAAATCGTCAGGTTACAACGATATATAAATGGTTTTATCACTTTTTTACCACATTCGACACTGACGATATGAAAAGATCTATTATTTTGATTTGTTTGCGATACTTTATTAATCTATCAAAAATTATAATTGAATCCCATACTTTTTGGTAGTTGGAACAAGGAATAATGTTTAAAAAAGTAGAAATTAATTACAATTTTTACTCACTTTTATAGGATGATAAATCAAAAAAGAAATGTATAGAATACATCATACTTGGCATAATTTAAGATGTACATTCGGAAAGGATAAATTTCTAGGGGGGGGGGGGAAAAAACATAATGCAGTGGAAAATTCAAGAATGTTTAAGATCATGTTGCAGAATGTTAAAAAAATTTCTAGATTAGTTCAAAGTTTTATGAAAAAGAAGAAATATTTATCAGAAAATTCTAGGTTATTCAAAAATATACTTTGTATATTTAAGGAATTTACACAGACTATTTGGAGAAATAAATTTTCTGAAAAGTTGTAGAACCTTCGAGTTTGATTAATTCGAGAAATTTTTAGAAAAGTAAAGAATACATAGGACAATCGCAGATTATTCAAGAATATTCCATCTTAAAAAAATTCTCGATTTCTTTCAGGCATGAAAAAATTCTCTAGAATTTTAGAAAATTTTGAAAGTTCCCAATTATTTTAGATTAAAACATATGCAGAAGACTTGACAAACTTTTGAAAATAGAACTGGTGTAAGGCAGGTCAAATCGCTCGTTTTAAAAACTCCATTTTTGAAATACACAAGGGATTTAAGGACATAAAACTAACCATTTCATTAGAAACATAAGTTCTCCGCTGGAGTCTGTAGCACCGATAATCTTATCGGGTTGTAATTCTCTGCTGAATCCATACGGTTGTTTATCTTTGGGAAGAGAGTTTCTTTTACTATCGGTGTCCATCATTGATCCACTCGATTGTCAGAATGAGTGTTAGCTATCGAAAAAATGTAAAAAAAAAAAAAATAGTCAAATATTTGCAAACAATAAATTACTCTAAAAAAACAGAGCCAAAAAAAATACTAGCAATTGACAAGATACGCACCAATCAGAGGCATTCACACGTTAAATATAATTCCTGTTCCAGTAAGGCGACAGATAACGTGTTATTTTTGTTTTCTCATCCATGGATCGTTCTCGGTTGTAACCGTATGAGACATTTGTACGTACAAGCCAAAAAATACGAGGCACTCCCAAAACGTTTTTTCACAATTTCAAGTCATGGAAAACATAACACCGTAAACTGTATTGTGTTCAATGTTGAAGGTAAAATCAAGGTTACGTTGTGTCAAGAATATCAACTTGCCGACATAGTCTTGTTTCGCTTGTAGCACCCTTTTCGTACTCAAGTCCTCAAGTGTTTATAAGATGGTGCTTTGTTGCGCATGTTTGCCAAACTTCTTTTTTTTGGTTATATATTCGCCGAGGAAAAACTTCGATGATTTATGATTTATTTTCTATCAGTTTATAATGTTGGTATATTATTTATCAAGCATAAAAATGGGGAGAAAATGGAGCCGGGATAGAGATGGATAAAGTTGATTTATTTCGACAGTAACAACGAACATATTTAAAATTCGCCGCCATATTAAAATAGTTGACGAAGGACGCGAGGCTATATATTTAGTATGATTTTTCACCATAGCGTCGTTTTGGGGCTAGTATCGGATGATGCGAATGATCGAATATCAAAATTTCCATGTAAATTATAATATCTAATTCCAAAAGATCATCAATTAATTACACGCATTTTATTGTTTTAATTTCGTGAATAACTTATTTATGGATGAATATTCGAGTAATCGGCTTTGTACGCGTTGGACATTAATCGACGCATGCGCGGCGGTCGCGTAGCTCGGTGACTTTCCGGAATGAGGGGTTTACTTTAGTAAAGAAAAGGACTACTGAGATGACGCATAGCCCCCAAGGACCAATAAGGACGACGAACCGAGGAGAGAGACAGACATCTAACAGCCAGATAGAAACGTTGAAATTATAATCGATCGGCATTCGGGCACACACTCGTGTTACTTGGAAAAAAAGATTGCTGCGTCGCCCGGACACTGCATTATTATCCATTGGTAAAGATTTTATTTTTTTTGAAGCTACAACGGTTCAGTTGTGCTTCTAAAAAGTAATATTGGGGTTAAGTGTGGCCCTTTTTTTATTCAATTTTCGTAAATATTTTGCGGACCTTTGTGCCCACGCAGTCCATCCAGAATGGTGAAAATGGAGCATGAGGTGAGTGAAGTTTTTTTTTTACTAATTCAATCTCAAATTATATTATTTTTGTTCAACAATGCTCTGTCCGTATCTGATGTTGAAAAATTGCCTGAAAATATCACTGAAAGTAAATTCTTACGAGCGTGCAAAATTGATCACGTATAAATTTTATGCGCGCCAACGATTTTGCGATTTATTCTTGTGTCCATAAAAAAAACTGCATTACTCGTGAAAGCGTCTCCAGGGATTTCTTTCTCATTTTTTTTTTTTTTCAAGCAGCTTCGAATCTTGACCAACATGACGCCGGCTTTAGTTTGATCTTGTTTGTAAAAAAATGTTTGACGAAGCCGCGAGATGGGCCGGAAAAAAACATGGCGTCCGCGAGCGGTTCTTTCCGCGTTGATGTGCTACGAAAACAACGATGCGACGCAATGAAATATTTGCGCGCAATATTTCTCTAAATTGGAAATGGTTGCAATTGTTATAAATATTTCGTTATTTTTGAAACATTATTCACTTTTATCAAATATTTCGAGACTTCACAATAGAGGAGAACCTATTATAGCATCTTTTGTTCTATATATATATATATATGTGTGTATATATATATATATATTTTGCGGTGCTTTCCGCGTCAGTCGGACAAGATTTTTGGCCGGGGCTCAGGGTTTTTGATGCACGACTAGAATTTATTTTAGCATCCCGAGGCTTATGTAGTTATAGATTGCTATTGATGCTATACAATAGCACAAAATTGTGATGAATTTTTTATTTTTTTTTTTTAAATTGCATCAAATTTAATTGCTCTGACTTTTGACAGGAAAAAATAATTTTTGCTGTCTACTCTTTTACAAAAAATGATAATGAGACCTAAAAATATTTTTACACAAAAAACTGAATAATGCGAGTTATTCCCAATTGTTATACAACGGTTTATTTTTAATGAAACAACAAAATTTAGGAAATTTCTAGAATAATTTATAAAGCAAAATTTTTCAAATTTTGCCACTGGAAACTTTTCATCATATTTATTTTAGAACTTTTTTGAAACCTTTACAACGAATTCAAAATTCAACATTATTCCATTGAATAATGTTGAATTTACGTCATTACGTAAATTAGAAAATTTAAAAAAGTAGTTCAAGAAAAAAGATTAAAACATTATTTTTTTTTATATACACAAAAAAATAATGGAGTCGATAGAAATAAAAAAAGTAACATTTCCCTTGCATTGTTTTCTATAATTTATATGAAACAGTCTGTTCTAGTAACGATTATGAAAAAAGGTATAAACGTTATAAAAAAAAACTGGCATTGTTGATTTTTTTTTGCAACTACCTAAGATATGAATTCAAACAATGCCCCAACAATCGAATCAACAAAATTTGATGTTAAAATGTAATAAATTAAGATAAAAAATAGGATAAATAATTGGAATATACAATATCTAGAGACGCGGCAGCGTCCTGACGCCAAGTATTAAAAAGATAGTGTTGAACGTCGAAGGCAAGATGGGCCGAGTATATCTATATACTCGAGATTAAGCGATTTTCCGTTACTTTCAAACTTCAAGTTAATGCCACGTGAAGACTTTCCGAAAAAATGAAACGTTCCCAAACTAATTTGTTCAATGCGCTTCCAATGGTATAATTTCTTTTTGTCTATTACTCCAACAGGATAACAAAAACGAACCGGAGCATGTGCGCAAATTATTTATTGGAGGTTTAGACTACAGAACAACCGACGACTCGTTGAAAAAACATTTCGAGCAATGGGGTGAAATCGTAGATGTTGTAGTGATGAAGGATCCCAAAACCAAGAGATCCCGTGGTTTTGGTTTCATCACTTATTCTCGCGGTCATATGGTTGACGATGCTCAGAACGCAAGGTATGTGTGGTGAAAATTTCCTTAACACATATTCGATATCGTCAATTTAAATAATTAAACAAAAATAAACAAATAAAAGTTTTCTTTTCAAATTATAATCATACTTTTTCAAAATCGTAATCGTACAAAAATATTCATAATAATAACGGTAAAAAAAAATGAATCAGGTTATCAAAAAATAATAAGCAGGCAGGATAAAAAATGTTGTATTTTGCAGACCTCATCGCGTCGATGGACGCATAGTTGAGCCAAAGCGAGCAGTACCGCGGCAAGAAATTGGACGACCCGAAGCAGGAGCGACGGTGAAAAAATTATTCGTCGGTGGTCTTAAGGACGACCATGAAGAAGAAGATTTGAGACAATACTTCCAAGGTTACGGTAGCATAAATTCGATAAGCATCGTAACCGACAAGGAAACTGGAAAAAAGAGAGGTTTCGGTTTCGTCGAGTTCGACGACTATGATCCAGTCGATAAGATATGTCTTCAGCGTAATCATCAAATACGTGGGAAGCACGTTGATGTGAAAAAGGCACTTAGTCGAGCGGAAATGGCCTCGGCGAGCGGTGGTGGTGGCGGCGGCGGTGGCGGTGGCGGCGGTGGAAATAATGCCGGAGGAGGCGGGGGCCGAGGAGGACAAGGCATCGGAGGTCGTGGTCCTCGTGGTGGAAATCAGGGTGGCGGTAGCGGAGGCGGTGGAAATTGGGGAGGAAGAAATGTCGGCGGAGGCGGTGGTGGTGGCGATTGGAACAACGGAGGTGGCGGCGGTGGTGTCGGTGGCGGTGGCGGCGGCGGCGGTGGTAACCAGGGTGGTTACGGCGGAGGAAATCAAGGAGGCGGTTGGGGCGGCAATGGTCCTTGGGAAAATCAAAATCAAGGTAATTCACAAAATTCACAAAAGGTCATTTGTGAATTACCTGCACAAGGTAATTCGCACAAAAAACATATTGTTTCTTTTAGTATTAAAATAATTCGCCAAAGATTTTCAGTCGATAAAAATCGTGCTTTCAAATTTTAACTAACAAATTATATTTTGAGGAAATAACGAAAACCATTCTGTTCCTGTTAAAACTTTTTTTTCTTTTTTGTTAATTTTGAACTTAAGGAACCGTTAAAAATAAAATACATATATTTAAAACATACATCATATCACAATTTCTATTGTGTAAATTTTAGAACTAGTTTAAATTATAGTTATTTTAGGATAAACTATATTAGCATTTTCAGCATAAAAAACAAAAATTTAGTTTCATCTAAGAATTCGAAAGAAATGGAATTTTTTAAAGAGGTCGGGCAATAATTCGGTCCGTGTCTATCGTGCCTTTCGTAGGTGGCGGCTGGGGTGGCCAAGGACAAGGACAAGGCCAAGGCGGTTACAACAGCGGGGGTAATTGGAGCAACGATAACTTCGGAGGTGGCTATCAGCAAGGATACGGCGGAGGCCCCGTTCGAAACAACTTCAACTCAGGCGGACGGCCAGCACCCTACGGTAGTAATATGGGTCCTAGTGGCCGTCAATCCGGAGACTCGAGATGGCTACCGCCCTTCGGTGGACAAGGTTGCTTCCCTCCTTCTGAAAAAAGCTCCTTCATCCTCAAATTAAAAAAAAAAAAATAATGCCAGTAGTAGAGCTCATAGTGATGCTAAATCTCGAATCTCGTCCCTAGTCGTAAAAACAAACTTAAACGTTTCATTTTACACAATCTTATTCCTATTTTATTTACCATTTTCGTCTTATTTTTTGTCGTTGACAAAGGATTAAAAAAAAAATCTATAAAAAGTAGGTTGGATCGTACAATTTATAATAATGATATTCAAATGGTTCACAATGTGCTCTTCATATTCGAAAAGAATGTTTTTCATCGTCGAAAAGCAGCTGAATTTCTCTTTTACAAGTAGCAATTTTTTTAATTGCTTCGATTGTTCAATTATCTTCTGCATATTAACGATTATAGCTCTAAAAAGTCGGTCCAATTTTTGTAGCTGGGTAAATATGAGAATGAAATTAGCGCACCACTGAAAAAAACAAAGGGACTGAATTGCAACGATACAAAATTCGTTACCTTCGTTTTCTACAAGGATTGCACCGCCTGATTATTGTCAAAATACAATGATCAGGATTATATTGATCGAAATAGACGAAAATGGTTATGAATTGAATAAAAAAAAAAAACGCCAGGAAGAAAGAATGTTGTATTAACAATTCTCTTTTTCTGCTTTTCATCGATGACAGGTCCAATGGGTGGCGGAAATTCAGGAGGTGGTAGCGGTGGCGGTGGTGGTGGTGGTGGTGGTGGTGGCTATGGCGGTGGAAACCAAGGTGGCTACGGAGGTAACAATATGGGCGGTGGTAACATGGGCGGCGGCGGAGGCGGTGGTGGAATCGGCAGACGATACTAGAGTCAACGTTAATCTATTCAACCAGCGACAGTTTCTCGTTAACGGTGAGTATCGCATTAATTTCTGCAGTGTTGTCACATTAACGATAACTGGCTTCATTCATCGAGAGCAACATTGTCTGGTTCTCACTCGAAACGCACATCTTCCAAGCTATACCGTATGCTCGCATACGTAAATTGCGTATGTTGCTCATAAACATCAACGTATATAAGCAGTCAGAGGCTCGTTTGTTCTTGCAAAACAAACAAATTTACATATTTAGGTTCTGTATACAAAAGATTATTTTTCCGAAGGGCCGAGAATTTTTCGAGCGTTCAAATAACACAGGATTCCAGTGCAATTTCTTTTGTCGTTTTTGTTCCTGTTAAGTAGTTATATCTACTGTGTTAAGTAATCATAATGGAAACGAGTCTTTGACGATTAACGAAAAAGAGCTCGGTTAAGTTTCGTAAAATTCAAAAGAAAGAATGAAAAAAAAAAGTACAACTTGTTTGACTCAATTGTGTGTCCGTTTATTAATGAAATCTAACGGATTTGTAAATTTTAAATCTCAGGTCAACCCCCCCTACTACTTGTCTTCTAGTCGTCGGTACATGTTGTACCGTTTAGTTTGGAGCAGGCAGGGCTAAAAGGCTAGAGAGGCAGGACAAGGCAGGACAATCGTACAGGATACAGGAGAAAGAACAGAGAAGCGCTTCACACCCCCTCTCTCGTGTTTAGCTCGCAGTAAGGGAGGCTTGAGTGTCTGTAAAATACCTTTGACGTCGTTCAACCACTATGCCGCATCCGTACAACATACTTCTACGCCCATCGAGAAACAGAAAGAGAGAGAGAGAGAGAGAGTGAGAGAGAGAGAGAGAGAGAGAGAGAGAGAGAAAGAAACAAAAAAGCAAACAGACAGAGAGTGTGTATGTGAGAGATACGAAAAAGAGACAATTTTGTACGTCATATTATCGGCCCGGCATATAATGTTATATGTGTGTATATATATATATGTATATATACACTCACGTACATATATGTATATATATATGAATATGATTATGCATTAGGCCATCTTCGCGTCCCTTGCTATACACAAACATCTTAATGTCTCAGAAAAATAGTTCATACATTGATCAATTTTCGTCCATCATCATTGTTGTACGTGTATTAATTATAGGCTGTACGTTGCGGCACATTTACAACATACTCTGCTCTATACACGAGTTTCCGATCGGTAGTAATTAGGCCAAAAGTTTTATCCACCTTTTTTTTTCTTTTCTTCCATTCATATGATCAAAAGATAAAACCCACATTCGACGGGAATGTTGGAGAGGCGATAATTTTCGCAGGCGGTGGGAGACCTAGGGGACGGTCGCTCGACGATTCATCTTACATTATTGATGAACAAGTATGACTAAATAAAAACATACAAACAAACAGTAATCAAAGTCTAATAAGAGTGACAAAGAGTCGGGCAGATGAACGTTGACAGCAGCATTTCGTAGGTTACATAGGTTAAACATATTAATTTATAAGCTGTAATGTTTTAAGATATTAGCTAATAAAATAATGACCAGCAGAACCTTTTCCACGTCACTTTTTCATCGTTATAAATATGAAAACTAAGCCTGAGAGAGTTTAGGTATAAGGTCGAAATCGACATTCACACACATATTTATATGGTAATTATTTAAATAAAGGGCCGTACCTTAAAAGACCTTGATCTTGGAGTATGTCAAAGAAGACATGATTATACATGACTGAATTTTAATTGGAGCGCACTAACCCATACACACACACACAGAGAGAGAGAGAGACATTTGTATTTTACACCGATATTCGTTATTTCAATCATTTCATTCATTATACACTACACACACACACACTGCGCGCGCGCGCGAGAGCAGGTATAATTTTTTTTCCATTAATTTTTGTGCATACTTAAAATTACGTAAGTATAAATAGTATATGACCAAGTGTAAATAGTAGATTCCAGGTTTGGGATCGAGAGCGTTTTGCGCCCCCTTTCCGGTATTTAAGGAATAACGCTTCTAGGTTTGAATTATATATAGTTTTTGTTTTTTATATAATTCAAAATTAAGAATGTTCAAACCTAAGAGGGTTATTCCTAAAAAACGGAAGGGGAACTACTATTTACACTTGGTGAGAAGAATACTATTTACACAATTTTTCATTCATTTTATTTTATATATGAAAAAGTGTAACACCAAAAACAACACACACACAATCATATCGATTCATATCAAATTATACAGATAAGTTATTTCCATTTATTAATATAAAAAATAAAATAACTTGCTTCTTTTGCGAGCGCGCTTTCAAAATTTGTGTGCATGCTCAAGACTATGTCCTTAACTATATATCCAAAAATCAAGGCATTTTAAGGTGGGGTCCTTTATCTAAACAATTACTATTTATATTTGTGTATAACGACACCGTTATACGTTGACGCGCGAAGTTATGTAGGTCAAAAACACGATCCACGTATTTGGTTTTTTTTTTTTTTTAATTTCCAATCAATTTCAAACAGATATTTGCTGTCGCATAAATCATCAATTATATATTATTATTAGTATGATTAATTATTGTTATTCTAACTATCGTATAGGTATAGTAGTGATGTAGTAAAGAAACAAACAAAACCAGCAAACGATAAACAAAAAATTGTACCATTTGTGAAAAAAAAAACGTTTTGTGTCGTCGGTTACAGAGGGCGGGGCGATCCTCCGGGAGCCTGTTCGTTTATTATTCATACACGTGTAAGCGCAGTATTAAACAATTTGTACATAATCAGTGTATTTCCTTGTTAATGAGTAGTTGTTTGACTCGGCATGAAATTGAACCATATTTTATTCTGTATCGAAGGCGAAAGGGGTAATGTAGAGAGAAAAAGGAAAAAAAAACATACGGAAAAGTTGATGAAAAACAAAAAGGTCGAGTATGTAGGTTTTCATGCCTCATTATGTTAGCCAAGGATCAAAGTTCTTTTTCTATGTTTTAAGGTAGTTCTCGTGCTTGAATTTCCAAAAGCTACCCGGGACGTAGAACACAAGGTGTTTTCTGGCGCAACATAATCTCGACCAATTTTTTGACTACACAATGGAAACAAAAACACCTTCGACTTGTAATCTCGTTAAAAATTTAATTTTTTTCTATAACTATATCGTAAACGAAACAAGATTTTTTCCAAACACATTTTGAACATTCCAAACTATGACTAGGTAGTTTTCAACATAATTATACATAAGTCCTGTTGATGTTGTACCGAAGAAGGATAGCATCTGGCATTGGTTTATATAGCAGATGTGTACAAACGGTGCCAAGTTCGATACAAGAATTATTTCAAATTTAAAGCACAGGGTCATTTTTGAAGGTCACGTTATGCGAATAATAATACGCGATTAAATATTATTGTTCGAAAAATGCAATTGGTAAAAGTAGTACATTATTCGCACGAGAACTACCTTCGTTAATAATTTCTTCAACCATCAGATAACATTTATAAAATAATTTCGGTGGATATTTACTTTTTTGACATTTGCAACTTGTTTTCAGTCAAGAAGCACAACGAAACGTTATTAAATTGTTTAGTCCTATTGGAATATCGATATTTTATTCGTTTAGTACTGTATATAATCTCCATGATAAATGTTGCGAAAGGTGGCTGTTAAATGCAAGCCCGATATCGTGATAACGACATTATGAAAAACTAGAGGTTTGACCAATTTTATCATTGATCTTCAACGCCGTATTTAACCGTTTCAACATCTAAGAATTATATGTTACCCCTTCTATCTTTTGACGTGTCTTGAATTCATTTAGTTGGTTTTATTTGGATTTAAGGCGATGTGAAAACAAATTAAAGCACAGATCAGTTGAGTATGAAAACTCGAAGAGTATTTCTATTGCAGCATAAAACTTTTAACATACAGCGTGCGGTTTTAGATGCCACATTTTCGTAAAAAAAATGTATTTTTATCCACTTGTAAAAAAAATCTTGAATTAGAATTAATACTCATTTGAAGGGGACATTTATTACGAACGGGGCCACGTTTCATAGTCGCAGTTGAATCTTACAGACATTTTCTCCATCTATATTTTCGATTCAAGGGCCTAAGTTTTAAATTCAAGTGGTCACAAAATGTATGTGGTTGGACGCCTCGAAATAAGTTTGAAAAGCTTTCGCATTCATTTTCAAATCGCAAATCTTGTAAGAAAATCATGGATTGGGGTCATTGTTGCGTATTTCTTTCAAGTCAGATATTTGGAATGGGTTTGAAAGAATTTAAATATTGAATTTATTTGCAGAAACGAATTTTCAAGTATGCTCCTCTCACATTGATAATTGGTCATACCTCTCAAGTCTTATGCTACGTACGTAGTATTATATGTCGTTGGTATGTATGTGTGTGCGTGCGTGTGTACGTATGTATATATTTATAAATATATACTTACTGAACCGGAAGACGTTACGAACTGTAAAGCTCTGCCAGGAAGTGTCGCGCTAACAGGCAGGTAGCGAAGCAACTAGAGAGACACACACATCATCCTAGAGGCTACTCGCCAAGCCTTGTGTAGTACGAACAATGAAAAAAAAGCAGGTAGGCAAGCTCGTTTTTAGTTTCAGCCGAGGACAAATTTGTAGTAAATATAAAAACAATACGTGCTTGATTTTATTTGGGTTTGTTTGGGTACGTTTCTCTCGGATATTCTACCAAAATTTATTTCTTTTTGTCGGACTCAAGTGTCCCAAAGCATAAATCAACCTGCTAGAGAAAAAAAAATGTATTATATATAGAAAACATCACCGGGAGGAGGTCAAATTTATCAGTTGGTACAAATTGCATTTGCCGAGCCATTAGATTTTTTTTCCCACGATTATATAGCAACGGCGAATAAATCGCGTTATTGAGAGGCCCGATTAACGCAACACTTTTTTCCATTCATTTACTTTCAACCTTGTATTAACAGATGTTTTCGTTTTCATTAATTTCTGGTTTACCGTTTCTCTGGCCTGGTACGTCGAGAAAAGTAATACCGAGAGACACGATGAGTCCCGCGATCAACAACTCTGCTCCCTATGAGAGATACTTTGAGGTAAGTTTCTGTTAACACCCACATCACTTCAGTATATATTCATCCGTGTCTACAAATATTTATATCATTTTCAATAGTCCACGAATTAGCTATGTAAAATGAGAAGAACAAATTTTTGTATCGCACATGGTGATGATGATTGTGCAAATTGTAAAATTGTGTAAAAAATGGGCCCCCATAAGTTTCTTTTTCGATTATAACTTGGCTGATTTTATTGTCGGTGATAATAAAGTTTATTTTCAGTTGAACAATGTCTTAATCTTTCTATGTTTATAATTTTGAATTTCTTTTTTTTTTTCCTTTCTAAGTTCCTATTTCCCTCAATCGCTGTGTAAATAGTCTTACAACGTCGTGATTCGGTGATTATTAGCTCTGACAGTTCTGCGAAAATTATGTAACGGTCAATTATGTCAGTGTTACGAATTAATTACACCGGCACACAAAAAAAGTGGTCTGTACATTTGACCAGACCCACCTACCTATATGTATTTCGACGCGCTGAATCCGAATCTGAGGTCCGTTCGTTCGTACACCCTCAAAATTTTGAGTAAATTGCAAAAAATCGCTAAAAATGGCTAAAAATTGCGAAAAATTGCAGTTATTAAGATGATAAAAATTTTATGGAACTGGATCGAGTATGATTTTTATGTAGTTGATCCGCTGAATCTGAATCTGAAGTTTATTTGGCCCATTAACCCTCCAAAATTAGAGTAAATTGCGAAAAACCGAAAAAAATTGCAACAAATCGCGAAAAACTGCAGTTATGGAGATGAAAAAAATTTTGTGGACCTGGATCGAGTATGATTTTCATGTAGTTCGATCCGCTGAATCTGAATCTGAAGTTCATTTGGCCCGTTAACCCTCCAAAATTTGAGTAAATTGCGAAAAACCGAAAAAAATTGCAGAAAATTGCAGTTATAAAAATTAAAAAAATTTATTAAACACGATTATATATGTTTCTTGTATATTTTGATGCATGGAATACAAGTTTAGAATCTGATAATTTTAAACATTCACAAATCTATAAAAAGTCGTGAAAAATAGCATATAAAGAGAAGGTAGGAAACGATCTTCATGGATTTCAAACTGTTCTTCGTTTGTATCGAACTCTTTTGTCTTCAAATGACTCGCGCAGTGGGTTCCTTTTTAGTTTCCTATTTTCTCTCGGTATTTCTCTTTTTAGCGTCCAGCAAAAATCTGCCGTTATGTTGATATTCCAATTTCCTTGATACCTACTCTCCATTTCACTTTTGTCTTGATGAAATCGTTCTCCTTGTTCTTCACTGTAGTCTCCAAGATTTTCAGGAAAATAGTCGAGGTGAGAATGTAGAAAGTGTAATTTAAGATTTTTCAAGCAACTCAATTTTTTGTAAATTTGCGTCCTCAAATTCGGACTTTAGTCCGAATTCCTACTCCACCCCACCCCACCCCAAATTCGGACTTTCGATGGACTCAGGTCCATCTAAAATTCCCTCTTTAGCAAATATTTAGGAAGATCAATCAATAGTATTCGTATAACATTGTGACTACCAGTTCTTGTCTGATCCGAATACTTCATTTTATTCAATACTATTTGTAAATTTTCATAAGTCTCTTTTAGTTGTATGAGCTATTGAAATAAATGCATATGTGTTTTTGTTATGAAGCAAAACAGCTTTGAGATTTTGTGTTTGACGAATGAATGAAGAGTTGCTGGAAAATTATAAAAATTTGGGTTGCTTGATGAATCTTAAATTGCACTTTCTACATTCTCACCTCGAATATTTTCCTGAAAATCTTGGAGACTACAGTGAAGAACAAGGAGAACGATTTCATCAAGACATAAGTGAAATGGAGAGTAGGTATCAAGGAAATTGGAATATCAACATGATGGCAGATTTTTACTGGACGCTAAAAAGAGAAATACCGAGAGAAAATAGGAAACGAAAAAGGAACCCGCTGCGTAGGCCATTTGAAGACAAAAGAGTTCGATACAAACGAAGAACAGTTTGAAATCAATGAAGATCGTTTCCTACCTTCTCTTTATATGCTATTATTCACGATTTTTTATAGATTTATGAATGTTTGAAATTATTGGATTCTAAATTTGTATTCCATCCTCAGAAAAAATTTACAATCGGCTCAACATAGGTCAAGTGTGGTCCAGTGTTGGCCAATGTTGAGCCGATTGTAAATTTTTTCTAGGGATGCATCAAAATATACAAGAAACATATATAATCGTGTTTAATAAATTTTTATTTATTTTTATAACTGCAATTTTTTGCAATTTTTTTTGGTTTTTCGCAATTTACTCAAATTTTGGAGGGTTAATGGGCCAAATAAACTTCAGATTCAGATTCAGCGGATCGAACTACATGAAAATCATACTCTATCCAGGTCCACAACATTTTTTTCATCTCCATAACTGCAGTTTTTCGCGATTTTTTGCAATTTTTTTCGGTTTTTCGCAATTTACTCGAATTTTAGAGGGTTAATGGGCCAAATAAACTTCAGATTCAGATTCAGCGGATCAACTACATAAAAATCATACTCGATCCAGTTCCATAAAATTTTTTTCATCTTAATAACTGCAATTTTTCGCAATTTTTAGCCATTTTTAGCAGTTTTTTGCAATTTACTCAAAATTTTGAGGGTGTACGAATCAAACGGACAGCAATTTATAGATTTTGACGCCCTCGATATATCGCTCTATGCTCGTACGAAAATTGATTTCAAACGGCAATTAGTTGTTTCCATGACAATGCGATAAAAAGTTGATAAACTATTTTAAATATATGAAGAATTTGATGTTTTATCTAATAAAATGCTGCGAATAAAATTTTGACCAAAAAATAAGAGAAAGTGATTTGAATACATTTTTAAAAAGTCTATTTTTTCTCGAAAAATAAAAATTGCTGCACGTCAGCACTGTTTTATATGTACGTTTGGTTTTCATTTCAGTATTGTCATACTTTTCGGAGAATAAAAAATTCTTCCAATTTACCGAAACGAATATTGTGTTTTTATTGCTAATAATTATTTTGATAATGTATGTATTAAAGATTGTTGTTATTAATGGATCGTGTATGAAAATATTGGGTTTTAAACTTAATTCCCACTGTTTTTCAATAATAAAAAAAAGTAATAATTTATAGTGTACGGTACATTCTATTCTATTCGAAGTATTGTCCTTCAGAAGCTACGACCTTTTCCCATCTTTCACGCAACAAATAGATTCCACGCCAATTGAAATAGTTGCTTTTTGAGGCGATCCATTTTTCGAGATCTTCAAAAGACTGAAACGCTGTGATGACAAATCATTCTAAATCGCTCGAAACAAATGATAATCAGACGGTGCTATGCCCGGTGAATACGACGGGTGAGGTAATGACTTCCCAGTTCATGTCCTTTATATACTTACGGTTTCTGCTACATGTGGATGAGCATTGTCATGGAGCAAAATTAGTTTGTTATGACGTTTGGCGTACTCGGGCTGCTTTTTTTTTCAACTCCTGGTTTAGTTTTATTAAATGTTGTTTATAGCGAACAGCTGTGATCGTTTCACCCAGTTTCAGTAACTCGTGGTACACCATACCTTCTTGATCCCACCAAACACACAGCATCACCTTTTGAGCATGAATATTGCGTTTTGGCGTTGATGAATCTGGTTCACCTGGCAGTACCCATGCTTTTTTTCGTTTGGGATTTTCATATAAAACCCATTTTTCATCGCCAGTCACGATTCGATATAAAAATGACTTCTTTTCGCATCGTTCAAGCAGCAATTTACAAATCGTTTTTCGCTTTTCGAGTTGTCTTTCGTTTCCTTTCGTTTCGAGTTCGTAGATGTGGTAACCAATTTCCCGCTTTTTGAACCAGTCCAAGATTATGTAAACGTTTGCTAACAGCCATTTCAGTAACGTTTAGGGCCGTTTTCTCCGATGCGGTTTAAACTCAGTTCAATTTTTTTGATATAGTTTTTACATAGGATGAACTGAGTTTAAACTCTGATTAACGTTGGAGAAAACGGGCGTTAATGTATCAGACAATTCCTTAAAGGTCTGACATCAATCTTCATTGAGTAAGGCCTCCAATTCTTGAACTTCAAATTTTTTCGACTGTTCTGGACGTCATTTGTTTTTAGGGTCATAATCGCCACTTTTGAATCGTCTAAACCAATTTCTGCACGTTGTCTCAGATAGAGCATGTTCACCATAAGCTTCTTGAAACCAGCGAGGACTTTCAGCAGCACTTTTTCTTAAATTAAAGCAAAAAAGCAAAACTTCCCGCATATGCTGTTCCGTTAGTTCAAAACCTGACATTTTCGATATTATAAAAAAGTAGTGTATACAAGTGAATTCACTCTTGAATACTGAATATTGCATGTTATGTCCAATACCTCAACACAGTATAGTTTTAGTGTTATTTTTATGAAAATAATACTGGTTACACTATCTCATATAAAACAGCGAGAATTAAGTTTAAAACCCAATATACGATCTAATAATAACGATGCTGTTACAATAATATAAAAATTCTTAAGCTTACGAGACAAGTCTCGTCGGATTTATAAGATTAGCACTGCCGTTGTTTTCATCTTCACTACCATCAGCATTGTTGAAACTGTAGCCACCTCCGCTACTGCTGTTACTGCCAAGACTGCAATTACTATTACCACTGATATTGCTGTTATTATTGATGTGAGGACTTAAATTTTGGTGCTGTTCTTCTGTGTAAGTTGCTGCTCCAAAGTGGTTCGTTGTAGTTGAACGTTGCGCCATTTCCGATGTAAGACAATTGCATAAGGCGTAACGACCTGCAGCGTCACTTTTTTCTAAGCAGAATCGACACACATCCGATCCAGTTGTTGCAGTTACAGTTGCACCAGCATTATACAATGTCGAAAAGTTTGTCAGTCTGTTAGATGCGACAACGAAGTTTCTGAAAATGCAAATAAAAAAACCGCTCATAATGGATTCGATATGACGAGAACAAAAATTGTATAAATTTGGGTTTTTAAAAGTTTCGTTATCGTACGAAACGGATATTGTACGCAACAAGGATTAAGTGAAACATTCAACGAAATTATGATTTTTGAAATATGTAAAAAATTGTAAATAATGAAAATAATGTACTAAAATAAATAAATAATTCGATTATTCAATCGTACAATTGTTATGAGAAAATGTGTGTTTGAGCTTATTTCTCCCACTCCACGTCGTGTTTATGTACAAGAAGGAGAAAGAATAAGAAAAACGAAACATGAATAGTAAAATGAACGAATTATTTTGTAAATTCACAATCTTGCGATCAATTTATCCTACAATTTTTTTTGTACCAGTGACTTTGGGGATGTCCTGTGAAGTCGAAGTAAACCATTTCCTATAAACACTGCTCCGCAACCCTCTTGGTTACCGCAAATCGTGCGACGTAGATCACGTGTGAAATTAATATTTGCTAATAAATAACTAAATGAAAGATTGCGTGAGAGCTTGTCAAAGTATAATAATGTACAAATAAAACAATATAATCGCATAGCGCACGCAGCTTTACATTCTACAAGAGGAATTATGATGCTTTATTAGTGGAACTTTAGAAGCACGAGAAAACCATCAAGTTCGAGGATAAAGAAAGAAGAATGTATGAGAAAATCCAGCTGGAACACGCGAAACAACTATTGTTGTGATACATGAATTGGGGAACTCCCCAATTCCCCCCTCGAATCTGTTTATCCAAAAGCTCCATTATATTTGTTCCTATAATTGCTCTATCGGATGTCATATTACATTACTATCATCGTTAACACTGAAACCGTAGTACGATGATTGTATGTATATAAAGGATGAGGATGATAAAAACTCTGATGGATCTCCGTCAATTTTTGGCACGATTATACCTTTGGGAAAGAGTCGAGAAAATTGATGATCGACAACGGCCGGAAGTTTTGGTTATTATATAATCGTAGATCGCAATGGTCACGGTAGAAGGTGAAAAAATATTGAGGCTTCGATATAAGCTAACTACATACAAAGTGAGGGCATTTTTTTTGCCGTAATTTTTAATTTCATGAAAAAAATTATATTACGAGACGTGAAATGCTTAAGGGGGAAAGAACTGCCTCTTTATTTTGATATTCTCCATATTATGCACACGTGATTATGTTTACCGATGACGTTCATCGACAGTTATTGAAGCATTTTGTGAAAAAAAAAATACGTAGTTATGGAGCGTAAATACACACATCCCTACTAATATTATACAGTGCGACCTCGATTTTCTACCGCTTGAGACAGGACTGGTAAAAAATCGAGGTTCAGCTAGACTGAAATGTGGGGAGGTATGAAATGCTGCGAACATGCGTATACCTATTTTTACCCTTAGAGTTTGAGGTTATGTTGCCGTAGCGCCAGCGTGTCGGACGAGTGTTGTCCACAGTCACTATTCTCCTTGGCGAGACAAAACAGAGTGGGGGCAAGAATTAAGGGAAATGGAAAAAAGATCGAGGTCGCACTGTAAATGCGAAAGTGTGTTGGTTTGTCCTTCTTTCACGCAATAACGGAGCAACGGATCGAAGTATTTTTTTACATAGAGATAGTTTATGGACCGGAGAGTGACATAGGCTATATAATTTTTATCCCGAAAAATGCACGGTTCCTGTGAGATAGATCTGGAGCGTAATTCTGTAATTACCTCTTTATGCTAAAACGGCTGAACGGATTTTGATGAAATTTTGTATGAAGGTGTCTTCGGTCTTGGAATAACAAAGAGGATACTTTTTATCCCGGAAAAATGCACAGTTCCTGTGGGATAGTAATTATAACTAACTCTGTAATTAATAAACCGATCTGAATAAAATTTGGTTTGTGGATTGGTTTAATCTTGAAATGACCTCTAAGATGCTTATTGATGACATCATACATGCTAAACATTAATACTAAGCTCCGTAACGATTATCGGATTGAATGAAATTTGGTTTATAAGTTGGTTTTAATTAACATGGATCAACACACATAAAACTTTTTTATCCCGGAAATATGTACATTTCCTGTGTACTATTCAGCACTTATTATTATTCTTCCTCATATTACACTTATTTAATACAATGGCCTAAGCTATACTAAGCCGCGAGCGAAGCCGCGGGTAAAAGTGTAAAAGCTATTTTTGAAATATATATTTTGGCGAATGGGTGAATTGTGAGATTATTCGGCGTTGCACATGCTCGACGAAACGTCATATTCGTATTCTATGGAATTACACTTCACCGATAATCATCAACGGTATGTATACATATCCATAATACGCGAAATATAATGAGAGGGTTTAGTCCCGGGACTATGCAACATTTTGAAAATTTCTCACGAGTATTTTATTTATTATATTTTACAATGCCATCATATAGGAGGGGGTGGGTATTCGAAATCGTATCAATCGAACATTTTTTAACTGCTGAATGTATCATGGTGAAAAACATATGCACGTTAAAGTATATACTGTACTGCATGCTAGCCAAATGAGTGCTAAATTTTCACAATTGATTTATGCCAAGCTTAATGCATTGATTGAATGTAATATTAGTGGATTTATATCACAGCGTGTCTTATTAACGTAGAAAAATTTTAAAAACGATAGATTTCCGAAATCATCAACTGATAAATGCAAATTTCCATGATGGCACATTTTCATCGGAATTCATCAAAGAATAATCCGTAATTTTTAACCGATTGTAATGCACCACGTCTTATTTTGTTCCTCAAGAGATCCTTTACGAATTCACCACGTAGATTTCTTCTAAGGTTATATAATTGTTCCACTATTTAAAGCTAATTGTTTATTTAGCGATAAAAAAATTTCATAAACAAATTGATATAATTTCCAAACAAGTAAACTTTGAAAAAATCTACATGGTTCATTCGTAGAGAATTTCTTGAGGAACAAAATAAGTCGTGGTGCATTAAAATCGGTTAAAAAATACAGATTATTCTTTGAAAAGTTCCTATGAAAATGTGTCATAATGAAAATTTGCCACTATCAGTTAACGGGACAGACCTAGTTGGAACGTCAAAAAAAAGGCCTTTTTTCCGATTTTTTTTTGGTCAAACGATAAAATAATTCACAACAAAAGTTCTTCCGTTTAAAAGATACATATGTAATGTATATGTTGCAATTTTTTCAACGCAATACATATCGAAATAAGCTGGTGACCGTCAATTGCCGAGGACGCTGCAAAAAAAAACACGGTTTGCGGTGATCAAGCTCACGCTGCAACGGCTCATCTGAAACAAAAAAAACGGAGGGGATTTTTAGTTAATGATATAATGCTCCAGTTGAACGAAGGGTTTTGAAAAATTTCCATTTTTCACAAAATGGCGGCCGTTAAAAGTCAAAAGTGTTTTTTTGACCAAAATATCAGTTCCATTTTTTGCTATTAAAAATAAAAATAATTATCCAAAAAAAAAATCCTTCGTTCATATGGAGGACTACCATGTATAGAAGAAGTGATATAAATTTCAACCCGATCGGTAAAGCCGTTCTCGAGCTACAGTGATCACCGACTTCAAAAACATGGTTTCGAGAAAAACGCACTTAAAGTCCGCTACCTGCTTACCTATGGCTCAGACACGACGTGCTACAAAGTCTTGTATTTCGGCGAATAATGGTCCGATTTACATTTACCTGGGCGGAAAATGTTCGTAAGAGATTCTACTTTTTGAAAATGAAATAAAAAAAAATCGATTTTTCGAAAATTCTAACTAGGTCTGTCCCGTTAATGGTTTCGCAAATGTATCGTTATTAATATTTTTCTAGGTTAATTAAACATGTCATCTTACAAATTCACCTTCACTACGTATAATTAGTGCATTAAACTTGGTATAAAAACATTGTGAAGTTTGAACACTCATTTGACTAGCATGTAGTACAGTAATTACCTTAAGCGGAAGTTGTTCATCCATCGCCACTCAGGCATAAACGAAAATATAACGAGACGAATGTTTGCTTACCGATAACGTTGATCCAACTGGGCCTTTTCGATCCGTTTGTCTTTGGCACGACGATTTTGGAACCAAATTTTTATTTGAGTTTCTGTGAGCGCCAGCGACGAGGCGAGTTCGAACCTTCGTCCTCGCGATATGTACTCGCCCCTGTGGTATTCAGACTCCAGACGAGCAGTTTGTTGTAAGCTGAAGGTCGTTCTTTGTCTCCGAGGTCTATTCTCCTTCCGGCTTCTTCGACGCGCGACTTATCGATAAAACATTTACTTTGTTACGATCGATTAACACTTACACTGTCGAAGTTCAACGTTTTTTCGCACCCGATTTCGAACGTTATGAAATACATCAAAAAATTTACATAGTTACTTGGGTCCATATACTAAAAGCCTACGGCCAGACAATTCGAAAGTAATTCGCTAAAATCTATTTTCAAGTAGTATAATTACAAGCAGGATGAAGGAAAACAAAGCCATATCGATTAAAAAACAAAACAATTAGAAAACTAGAAACGGATAAGCAAGAAAATGTCCGTAAACGCAAAAGAAAATAAAATACTTGGCGTCGAGTTTAGCTGCAATATTCGAATCACTAATAGAATTTTTCAAATGAATTATTTTTATGTTCGTGATATATTATTATCGAGGAAAAAAGACGCGGCGGCTATCGAACATTTTGAAATTCATTGAATAAAATTTTCATGACAATTCTTGAAATTTCGTTCAAATTGCCGTTCGGTGAAAGCTCAACCCCCGGTCCGGGGGGGTATCGTTATCCGTTTTCCGTGATTTCAGGTGCTCGGTATTCGGGAAGAAATCTACGCTGCAACGGGATCTTTTTCGTAGAGGTAGAGATTCCTTTATTTCAAAATGATGAAACTTTTTCTAGGGTAGGTGCTGATTAAAGTTGGGTAACAAATTTTACAGTACTCACAGAATTTCTAATTGCGCGTAGACAAAAATGACCCTTCCGACCGGGTAACGGTTAGCTTATTTCTATATAAACGAAAGTTTAACTAAATATTTAGCCAATATTCCCAAATGTCGTTATAGAACGTACTATGAAGAATTTATTCAAAATTTGAATTCGAAGTGTCGCCGTTGAAATTCGCATTTATCAATATACATGTTACAAGAAACTTTTTATGATGGCTTTGTTCACATTACGCTTCAACAACGCGTATTGCGTACATATGTACAGCAGGGAAAACAAGAGAAAGAGATAGAGAGTAAATAAGCGGAAGAGATTTATTTGAAGCTGTGGAATATTACGGACGGATGGATTGCTACTCCCGAGAGGAAAATTCGAGCGAGCTGAGTATGGGACAACAGTTATACATAATAGAGCGCTCCTCACGGGGCTTAAATTCTAACGGGGCTCGGGCTCGTGTCGAAGATATTGAGACGCGGACAACTGTGCCGCGCGCGCGGGCGTTTCTATCTCTCGTAATCTCATAACAATATGGCATGTGCTGTGGTGCTGGAGGTGTGCGAAACGCGCGAAAACGGGGAGATAAACCTTTCTCGCGTGGGGGAATAGTTCTCGCGAATGTGTTGTAGCAAAAACGAATCTCGCACATCGTTTGCTACCGACGAAGCCGGTATTTATACGTATAAATGCCAGCTTCGACATACATATATATTATAAAATGTATACATATATTCATGTGTACTTGCCGCTCCAGTGCGGGACAACACAAATTTGACCGAATAAGCGGAAGATGTTTTAAAACAATACAAACATATTGAACCAATATTTAGATATGCGGCTATATGTATAACTTTAATGTGTTATTTTACATACTTCGTTATTTCAATGAAATTATTAACCTCCTCTTCGGATTTCTGGTGTTCGATCTATCATACGTTCAGTTAAGGAGGTTGTATCGATATTTATATGACATCATACGAAAAATACATTATATTTGATTATTCCAAGTTAATGTATTGAAATTTGGCGTGAATCTTCTTGAAAAGCATTTAATTATGTGTGACAAATTTGGAGAGGTTTCATCGCCCGGTAATCGAGATATTCATTGTTGAAAATGGCAAGTTTAACATGGGCTCTTATGGAAGCTTTCAAAAAATTGCGAACTTCAACAATAAATATCTCAATTTTGAGACGATGAACCATCGGCATATTCCGCCAGAAGTTTAATACTGTCTTAAGCTTTCTATTTACAAAATTTTATTGTGTAAAGTTGGAAAATAATTTTTACGTGAGAAACGATATAACCTCCTTAAGTTACGTCTTCAAAGCTCCTTTTAGACCGCAACAGGGGCACAGAAAATTGTTTTTTTTTTTTTTTTTTTTTTTAGTTCGTACAGTTGTTCGAGAGTTGATGTCTTTCTACTTTGAGGTACTTTATTCGATGTAAATTGATTTTGGGGACTATTGGAAATGCTTGTAAAAAGTTGATCGAACTACGTGACTTTTTCCCATAATCGAACTAATTGGAATTAAATCTATACCAATTGTTTTTTTTGCATGGCTCTGAAAATATGTATGAAACATAAAACCAAAACAATATAAACCTCTAATTACGAATAACCAGTAAGTTAGCAATTTTAATGAATTGAATGTAAGATTCACGTTTTGCGATTATCTCTCTTGCATCATCTCCTTCGTGAGTGCATCTGCATTTCGTTAGAGTCAAAAATAAAACTTAGGCTTATGTTCGAAGTCTAATAAAAAAAAGGAATAATTGTATGATTGGGACGTAAATATATTTCACTAAATTTATTATTCGGCCAAATTAGTCTATTATTTTTGAATGTATTAGTTACATAAACATAACAAAAAAACTATTGATAATGCTTAAATTACTGATCGTGAATAGAGAAAAAAAAGACTTACGAAACGCTGAGAAACCGTTGAAGTGTAATTCGGTGTGGGATGTACGAAGCGGAAGTCGTCCGGCTGCTCCTCGATGCGTCAGGTGGTTGGATGTAACGAAGCAAGCAGGATCAGGGACACTATTACATGTCGGTAAGGGGGCAATGGCAGATTTAGTTGAAAGTCCCCGAGCCGGACGTGTCAAGAGAGGCACGATAATGGGGCACTGATTGCCGGATTCGAGGGTTGAATTTTCAAGGTTTCGCTCATCGTATTTCTCAATTTTTTGCACCTTTCGAACTTCTTTTTCGTCTCTCTCATCGATTTTTAATTTTTCCCTTATGGAAACGAATGAACTTTTTATATCCGTTGACGTTGATGAACTTTGATTTGACGAGCACACTTCGGTTACTCGTAATAGTTCACGCGGTAATGTTATCTCGCGAACATGATTACGATTGTCACGTGCTGTTTCGAGGTCACCGTATATACGTGCAAAAAAATCCCGCGGCGACGATGGTCGGGTCACTTTTCCGACGCTAGATCCTTTCATTTGGCGTCTTCTTTTCACAAACTTTTTCCACACTCTAATCTCCACTTTTCCACTTTTGAATACGTGCTTTGAATGATTCAACCGAATTTCTTAATATAATTTTTTTACTAAATTAGCAAATACGATTGAAACCTGTATTAAATTTTAGAATGCTATTCCGCTAATTATTTGATACTAAAACACTGTTAACTTTTTCGTATCGTTCGAACTTGTGTTATTTAATCGTAGTTATTGCACTCAAATTTTGAATATGCTTATGAATATTTGTATCGATTAAAAACAATGATTCAATATGGAAAAACTCAATCCCCCGAAAATATTATCCGCACTGATCGTTAATTATTATTAAATTATATTCAAATATGCCCATTACTGAAACTATATGCTCATATATTTATAAATCGATTGTAAACAATGCTTCAATCTGAATAATTGATTTCAACATTCAAAAATATTGTCTTCACGTATCTCAAATAATTATTGAATTACATTTAAATATTTCACGTTACATACATATATAACGATTGCAAACAATCATGTAGTCCGAATAATTTAACACGGGAAAATGAATTGTCAATACGGATCTCGAAGAGCAGAATTCGGATGAAAAGAGCTTATTGAGGTCCTCTGGTGTATCCGTGTTTTCCTCACAAAGTCCGGTTCCGTTTGGGTCAAACTGCTCTCGTGGAGATCACGATGTACAATACAGGGGTTGTAGTGTACAGCGAAGGAGGCCCTACCGGTGTAGCCCCTCCAAAACTTCTACTATCGGCCATACTCGATGTTATATGCTAGCAGAATGAAGCTGCAATTGAAATATCCCGCTTCGTACATTTGAGTGCACTCCCCCCTCCTCCTGTATAACAAATCCCCGAGGTATAACATTAACGTTCCGATTTTCTCATCCCTTTGCTCCGGTTTCGCACGCGCCTTCCGAAAACTCGCTTTATTGGTCGGTATGCTGTTGCTATATCTCGTCAGTCACTCGCCAGATTTTCTGGTCTACCTCAGTCTTGAAGACCCGCCCACGACGAATTCGTCTTCTCCCTCTCATAAATGATCTAGCCATTAGAATAACCCCCGATTCATGATGTTTTCTGGGTACAAACTGGACTCCTATTTTTCTTTTCCCCATGGCATCAAATAATAATAAAATTCATAACAAATAAAAAATTCATAATAGAATTAAAAAATTCATAACTAAATTCATAACAAAGCTTTTGGAATTTTATCAACATTTTTTTATCGCTCCAAAACTGTTAATTCTTCAATTCATACATATTCATTTTCGTTTGGAAAATCTATATGTTTTAGCCATAATTCAACGGCAGTTACCAACGATAGACAACAAAATAATTGATGCAGGGATAATTTTGAGCTTGACTCGTAAGAAAATATACTCTGTAGAAAAATATGAAAAATTATCTTCGTTATATTAAGTGTAAATCAATTGAATTGGATAATAATGTTGAAATGCAATATTCATAAGATTTCATATCGATTTATTATTGTGTAATCAAATAGTTATAATTGTATACAATTCTACATTAGGTACTGTTATTTTTACACAATCTTTTTTCTTGTGGTGGTTCAAAATAATATTGGACTTTTCTACCTATGTACAGACACAGTGCAATGTATATGCAATATGATAATAATAATATAATATAATAATAATAATAATAATAATAAATGTTCTATAATACAACGTGGTCGATCCCCTTTCGACTGGCTCACCACTCAACATACAAAGATACAAACTTCCTGTGTACACGCACACACGATCCACTAATTTGTTTGCCCTTTTTTATTTTTTCTCGCGTCTTTTTGTCGCTTTTTACCGCGACTGTCATAATATTATACAACGTGATGAAAGTTTAATTATTTTCTTCTCTCTCTCTCTCTCTTTCTCTCTCTCTCTCTCGCTCTCTTTTTCTTTTAACCATCCTTTCTGATTCATAAAAGTAAAACTAATATTGTACAACTTTGGAGGAATGTTGTGATGGCGTAGCACCAACTTCACTATTAATCGATTAGACAAACTGCAATGGCACTTTACAAATTAAATAATATGTCTATCATATATATAATATATATATTTATATATATAATATATATTTGTTTTTTCTTCTCAATGTAAAACCTACCCAATAACGTAGCAACAATAACAAGAGTGGATCGAGCTCTTTAGTTCATCCACTTGCGGCAGTTAGGCGCGGCACATGCGCATGCTATCTTGTGCTGATCATCTTCAATATCAAATTTGTAATCGTATGCCAGCTGCAAAGACAAAAAAACAACAAGAAAATTATTGATTTATTTTTTATTCATTTATTATAAGCGTTTGCACGAATTCTGAGAAAAAAATATAGAATTCTTGGAATTTTCCCACAATAGCTATGTATAGAGGATCATCGAGTATCAAGTTTTAGTCTCACGTTAACTGATTTTCAAATATATGGCCATTTGTCATGAATTTTCTTAAATTTTTAAAAATAATACAAAGAATATATATATATATATATATATTGGATATTTTGGATTCTGAAGGTTTTTTTGTTATTAGATACTCAGTTTTTAATCCGATTTGTTGTTTATAATGCAGTGAAAAGTAAAACTTACCTCTTCACCACGTGAGATTCTTCGCTTCGCAAAGATAATAATTCTGAGATCTCGTTCGACCTCGACGATCTCAGCGACGCAATTTGGGTTACAGGAGTGGTTGATGTAACGGGCGAGCCCACCGCTCAAAGTTGCATCTACTACCCTTTCCTCGTCTAGACGGAACATGTAAATACCACGGTTCTGCAACGAAAATTTGAAAATGATTGATATAAATTATTCAACTAATTTTTGGTAAATTTGAATTATACATAAGTTTGTGAAAAATTAACTTTTGTTCAAAATAAAAAGAGATTTTTTTAATAAAACACGAATATGCAATGCGAGTGATTCAAAATATAACTATATAATTAATTTGAAAAAAAAAAAAAAAAAAAAAAAAAAAAAAAAAAAAAAAAAAAAAAAACGCAATATCAGTCCTTAAAACTTAATCAGGTTAATTTTCTATTTGATTAACAATTAATTTAATGCGAGTTATGCACTATGGAATATTAAAAGAAACAAATGCAATTGAAGTTTGTGAATGACAAATGTTAGTAAACTCACCCTAGCTTCGTATTGCTTTTCCCTTGTCTCGGCGAGCTCGCTTCGTATAATTTCGCCGATATACTCGATTACCATAGTGTGTTTTTCAAGGTCACGCGCTGCATAAAGACCCAAGCCTTGAATTTTGGATCTTGCGAGATAAACGTTGTTTCGCCATTCTTGTTTCATTTTTTTGTACTGTGAACTTTTGGAGTGAACAAATTGTTTGGAGTAGGGACAAGCAACTTCGCCGGCAACCGTGGCAGTTGGTACAAAAGTTGCACGTGCTGAGGACGCTGTTCTTTGAGTGTGAGGCCTTTTCCAGGGTAGTTGATTTCTCAAACGTGCCTCTGTCCTCGCGCTTCCTGTTGGATTTATTGCCAGCGGAAGTTCGAGCAGCGGATTACGTCCGTATTTGAAACGATAGTCGGTTAGAGTCTCGATACCGGGAAGGGACTCGAGGACTCGCACTACCGCTGGTTCCGTCAGACCAAAGAGATCTTCGCCGGAAACGTAGCGAGGAAAGAGCTGAACTGTGTGTGTCGTACGTCGCAATTCGGCTAAAGGTTCTAGTATTCGACCCCAAACAGCGCGCGGCGTTGCGTCACGTAGCTCGACGTCTTCTTGCGATGGTTCTTGCACTAGTACCCGAAATTCCGGACGTCCCGAAACGTCGTGAATCGAGCACACGTAACGACAACGCTTGTTCGGTCTTCTCATGCTCCAATAAAATCTTACGATCTTGTAACCAACTGGATATATGTAATTTGGCGTATGAAAATTTACCAATTGATGTGGAAGCAACTGTCCAACACTCAGAAATATCAAACTTCCAACTCGCAGCAAATGATTGTGTTCCGAGTGATGCATCACCGCAGCAACTTGACGATTCTCGTCACGATTCACGTAAACGCGCCGATAAACCGAGAGTGTCGTTAGCTCGTTGTCTTTTTCGTTTTTTTGAATGTGCTGTGAGCAGTAAGTACTCTGAAAATATACAATTATTAATTTTAGCTTGGTCCTTAACTAATAAACAGTGGATCTACTAATTTCACTATTTTTTTCTGTATATATGTGGGGAAATCAAAACCGCATTTTTCAGCTTTTGTGCGCTGTGAGTTCAAAAGGAAGCGACTTTCATTAGAACTTCAAACTTAACAAAATTATGTGTAAAATGACAACAATAATAAAATTACGGGAATATATTTGAGAGTCATTTTACGTCGAGGACAGACAATTATTTTCTTGCATCATAAGTTGTTTCAAACACATATTTCACAATGAATATAAACTATTATTTTAATAGAATTGTGCATTTTCAAGATTATAACGGAAACAATTTATTTTTAGATAATTCAGCTGACCTTGTTCTTGTAGAAAACACAACCGTCCTTGACGGCACAGCCAAGATGATAAACGTTCGTACAACGCATTTTGAAGCATTTGACAGTAGCTCCAGGCTTTTCGCAGACTATGCAGTTGAGAACGAGGCTGTGTTGTAAAGCTGTGTCTAAATTCATAAGTGCACCGTTGACGGTTTCATAAACATCCTCGGACCAGAGTGCACAGTTCAGGTGAACCCATTTGTCAACGTCGAAATTGAGAAGTCTCGCCGGACCATCGGCCGCACCGTCACCTTGACTCTGACAGAACATGCAACGACGACTATCTTCCGTTTTTGCAGGTACTACGGTCACTCCCATGCGGAATAGCATCTGCGAAAGATTTTTTTTTAATGTTAAATTTTGATACTTGAATATACGTTTATATTTAGTGTACTTATTGAAAAAAATTATGTTTACGGGATGCGCTGTGCTTAATTTAAGACCATAAAGGAAATTTCATAGAAAAGACTCCAAGTGCACTAAAGATACACTGAAAAATTTTAATGTAGTCATAAATATTCAAAGTTCTGATGCAAATAAGTATTTAGAAAGAAAAACCTAATTTTCTCCGATGTATAAAAATGAAAATACTATCTCATTTTTGTTCATTAAAAGGTACAAAAGAAAGCGAGCTAATTTATATTTTTAGTTGATTCCCGTTAATTGCATCGATAAAAATTTCATTAACTCACTTCGGTAACCTCCCGATCAGTAGGCTTTTTGTATTTATTGAGTGGTTGTATTGCACCAAGAGACCAACTTTTGTATCTAAGACCGCGCCATACTTTAGTTGGTGGAGGTGGTTCAGTGCCTTCACTATCATTTTCCTCCGAGGCCGGATGTTTCTTCGGCCTCTTTTCATCGATTTGAATTTCTTCCGTCATCTCGTTCATATCCAAATCTTCCGTTTCAGTCTTTATTTTCATATCCATGTTCATGTCCATGTCCATATCTTCGGGATGGTCAAGAATTTCGTCGGGTTCTTTTTTCTCTGGTATTTTCGTCTCTAGTACTTTTTTCTTCAACGTGTCGTCGAGTAGTTTCGCTTCGGCCTTTTGACACAAGTGATCCACGATTGTTGCAGCCTGTATAATAAAAAAATATGCATATGATGCATAATAAATTTCGAGTGAGATGAAAAAACCCTGTTTTTTTATGCAGCTATTGATTTCTTATTTTGTTTCTTGCATTTTTGTTCATTTTATTAACTTAGAGGTTCATAATTTTGAGTATGCATCATTTGCTAAAATCTACGATTCGTAGATTTTAACAAATGTAGCAAACGTAGAAAAGAACGTAGATAATTTTTTCCTTACCATTCCTTGCGTGTTCGTTGGTGTTCTGTGCATGAGAGCGAATTGCATGTAACAAGCTGCTGAACAGAAGCACAATTCATCCCCGGGTTCTGCTTCCTCTTTGCTGAGAAATGGCAAATCCGATACTTTCTTTCGAATAAGGCTGCTCAGTATAACGACGTCGCAGTGACGACAAAATTTTGCTGCACCGTTCAAAATACTTTGAATGTCGATTGGCGCTGTGAATATAAATTTGTTATCGTAAAATAGCCCAAAAAAAGTGCAAACGATCCATAACAACACAAAAAACGCAAAATGAAGGTGATAATACAACAAAATGTACAAACTTCTAGATAATTTGTTAAAAAGGCAATTAAAATGGTTAAACTTTTTTTCCAAGAGAAAAGAGTAAAGTTTTTAGTATTTTTCATGCATATAAAAAAAATCGATGTTTTTGTAACCTACCTCCTTCCTTTCCATCTTTCCCCTTGGTCCTATAAAGACCTAATTTCTGACTAGGTGGGGTGGTTGTGCGTTCAACAATCTGATATCCAGGAGGTGGTGCAATGTTTAGAATATTTGCCAAGTCTTTAAGTACTCCCATTATGTCGTCTGCTGCTTGACTATTTAAGGTAAGCGTGACGGTGACGTTTCCAGCGTCTCGCAACGGTAACGGTGGTGATTTTCCCAATCTGCGATTATTCAACATTTTTTAAATGTTTCATCAAAAATGTATGAGCAATGAATTTTGTAACGTTTTCCTTTCTCGTATACATCATTTTATTGAGATAAACGATAGATAAACGAGGATTGAAGAATGATTTTTCAAAACCTACCTCGACGAGCATAAATTTTCTTTGTCCTGTTTCGCCGTGTCCTTCAAGTATCCTGGCTTGAGCCTGATGGGTATTGGTGAAACAATCGGTATAACCGGCGAAACTCTCTTCAGCCAGTCTGTCTCCTCGTCCGATTCCTCGTCGATCAATCGCAAACCAGGGAATTTATGAACGCATTCGGGTATAACACATTCCGGCGATGATGAACTGACAATTGTGTCCGGGGTGTCAGCGTCTCGGCTCATCGATAACGAGTTTTCTTTCTTATCGACTGTTGAATAAAAAAATTGTTAACATATATGCAATAATCTCGTATTTATCAAAAATTTCGACGAGTTAGGGCTAAAGGAAACGTCAATCGGAACAACTTTCTGCCTCAAGGTGCTACTTTTTTCTTTTTCTCAAAAGGAAAATAATAACGAAGATTCAGTGAAACCATTCCTCTATAGTTATTGCATAAAAACGTAAGTTTTTTCGATTTGTTTTTCAGAATTGAGGTTTCACCGCATGTAATAGGACCGATTTGGTTTTGATCCCGGATGAAATGGAAAAAACATTGTTTTTTAAACGAAAACATATTTTGTTAGCACGAGAAAAAAAAAAAGAAATGATACAGGTTTTAACGTGTGTTGAGATTACTTACAGTCGTCGAGTTTGAGAGGTGGAAATTCTTGATCATAAAAGCCCCTCTGGGTGGAAGCGGGTTGTTGAGGGATGGAAGGCTCAAGTTCGCCAAAAGGTTGTGTATTGTAATGATCGGAAATCCCAAGAAGCGTAGCGGCACCGTAAACACCGCTTAAATCGCCGGTTCTCGTGTTGTAATCCTTCTGCATACCGATTTTAGCAAGTTCGCCCGAGCCAAAAATCGGGCAAACCCCATAATTTCTCCCCAACAGAGGTTCTAACACTGACATCGGTGGTAGCTGTCTTAGTTGTATCATAAGATTGTCAATAAACGTGTCGTAATCTTCATCCATACGCGACACCTTTCTCGAACGTTTTTTCTGAGTTGGTGCGGTAGCATCCTTTCCCTGGCTTTGCCGACGCTTTTGCTGGTATTGGCGTCTCCGTATTTTTTTCATATCTGTTATAAAAATACGAGATTAAAGTATTAACCACTTGCCTTGAAGTGTAAACGGAAACAAAACTGTTTTCATTATGAGAATGAGTAAAGTGGAAAAAATGAAAATGAAATCTAAATATGTAAGTAATAATTGAGGGGTTTACGGCGAGGATGATAAATGTTCCAATTTGCATATGCTTAACTATGTCATTAGATAACTTTACTCATAGATTAACTTGTTACGCTTCTCCACTTGTGAATACTATTCATAATTCCTGAAAAACCTGCTCTTTCTGAAACGTCTAAACGTCTAACATATTGAAGTTTTAAGCCTTTAGATACAAATATGTTAAAATCATTTCGCTTGGACATTTATTTATCATTCTTGTAGTGGATGTTCTTATTTTATTTGACAAAAAAGAATATTCACCAGTTTTGTCGTCAATGGAACCATCAATGAGCTCTTCTTTGGCAGTAAGAAAGTCTTTGGTATCGGATAACTGGGTAGGATTGTTAACGGACAGAACTTCGTCGAGAATTTCCTTTTTAACTTCCACTAAAGGCACTGTGTTTTGCGAAATTGCACCCTGTGGTAGGTGAGCTTGATGGCCCAAAGTTTGGGCCATCGTGTGAGGCACTGACGGTTGTATTGTATTTGCGATTTGCTGCTGCTGTTGATGATGTTGTTGTTGTTGTTGTTGTTGTTGTTGTTGTTGTTGTTGTATTTGTTGTTGCTGCTGTTGCGATTGTTGTTGTGACTGTTGCAGGACGTTTGGTTTATGAATAGTCTGTTGTTGCTGTTGAATTTGGGAAATTTGAGTTTGTGGTGTCTGAGCAAGAGTTGCAGTTCCGGTTGTACTGGTCGAGGCGAGAACGCTCGAAGTTAAAATTTGGGTGTTGCTCGAAACTTGTGAAATAGATTGAACAACTTTAGTAGTGGGAATCGGAGCTACGGTGGGTTTGCCCTGTGGTATACTCAATCTCGGATAACTCGCTGTCACCGCTGTCACAACCCTTTGGGTCTGTTGTTGTGGTGGTTGTTGCTGTATTTGTTGATTAGCATTTCCGATCAAATTTTCACACTTGATAGTCGCTTGAGATTTGGGACAATTGTTGTCCGTAGTTGTCAGAGTTTCAGCAATCTTACTCATCGGCGCTGTAGTCATGACCTTGATGTTACTGGCTGACGACGAGCACGTTATCGCGGTCGAAACGCCAGATATATTTTGTTGCAGTGTTTTAGTTTGTGTCTTTCCCGTGGAATCAACATTTCGTTGATTCTGTGATGTCGTTTGATTCAAAGTAACAGTTGAAGACGAGGCTGTCGTTGTCGTTGCCGTTGTCGCCGTAGAAGTCGTCGCTGTTGTTATCGAAGACCTCATCGTAGTTTCTTCCTTCATCGGTGGACTTTGAGTCTTCGAGGATAGAACGGATTGCGAAACGAATGAAGTTTCGCGAGTTAAAATTTGCTGTTTCGTCGATGTCGTTGTTTTCGTGGTTGTAGTTTCATTCAAAATAGGCGGTAAGAGCGAAGATGGAGTTGGTGGCACTGGGCGAGCCAACTGTGCCTCGAGCGATGGCACGAGAGGTAAACTCGGTCCACCCTGGCTCGTACACGATGAGATTCCTGTCGTCGCGCAAGCTGTATTTTGCAACAATTGCTTCAACAAAACATTTTGTGACTCCTCGATCCTGTGGGAATTCGACAACGAGGTTTTTCCAACCTCGTTCTCGGATCTTGTTGTACTGATTGTTTGCTTTTCCGTGGCGTTAGGTGTTTTCGCCCCATTGTTGTCGGTATCCCTCTGCGTGCTCGACGCCCCTGTCGTACTTTGAGTCACGCGAGTCTCGTGATCGTTGCCCTTGTTGTCAATAGGTAACAGTCCAGTTGATTTGTAAGGCGCCGAACCGGATGTTAGTTGAGTGTGTAAGAGTGTTGGCGCCTGAGAAAGAGTCGATTGCAATATACTCGTGGTGACATTGACTGTGTTTACGATGTTACTGGTTGTGACAGGTGGAGCAATTGTTTTTGGCAAAGACGACGAGGAGGAAGAAGCCGTGGTTGTTGTTGTTGTTGTTGTTGTTGTAGTTGTTGTTGTTGTCGTTGTTGTCATGGCTGTGATCGTGGTTGTCGTCGTGGACGAAGTAGTCGACAACGACGATGAATTTCCCATACTTCGCGGTTGCAACGAAGTGCCGCTCGCGCCGATTTGCAACATAGATTGTAAATTTTGGCCACGTTGTATCGACGGTGTAGGCATAACTGATCTCAAAAGATTACTCGTTTGCGTGAGCACGGTATTTCCACGATGTCCAGCGATCGATGGTTTTGCCGAATTCGTGCCTGCCAGCATAGCATTTAGCATCGCGTTCGAAGTTATGGAAATTCCGCAATTACCGGAATTACGGGAAATCGATGTCGATGAAGAAGCCATCGCAACGCTGTTTGACTGAAGATTTCCAATTGGATAAGGTTCCGAACCTGCCGGTTTTCTTGTTAATGATGAGACGATGTTCAACGACGAACTTGATGTTTCCTTTGATGTCTGAAGACCGTAATTTGTCGTGCTTTCAGTCGGTGTTTTATTAATGCTTGTTGTTGATGTATTCGTCGACGTAGGTATTGACGTTTGCACTCGAAAGCTCGTGTTTGTTTGAGAGTTATTATTGCTCAACGAGACCGACGTAGTACTTGAGACTGTCGTGACACTGGCGATTTTTGAACTCGTAAAAGCTGTCGATACCATTGTGATTAATGAATTCTGGGACGTGGTTGTATAATTTTGTGAATTATTCGTTTGCAACGATGACAAAAGTGTACGCAATTGATGCGAAACATTTGCCACGTTTGACGTCAGCTCCGTAGGTTTGGATATTGGTGAAAGATGCGGCACTGTTGTTGTTGTGGTAGTTTTTTGCAATTGTACAGTTGTGCTCATGATCTGTGTAGATGGCTGTTGTGACAACGATGGACTTTTTCGTGTGTTTTCTAAGGCGAATGATTTTTGGGTTTTTTGACTTTTTCTCTCATTTTGATTGATTGCGTGTTGCTCGATTTCCGGCGTTCCTTGCTCGAGATCCATCAGAGAATCTTGTAATATGTTTAAAGGAAGCGTATCCAAAGGTGCTGCCAAATCGTAAATCATACTCGACTTTCGCGCTCTATCCTCCTGCAGCATGTCGCTGTTAGCCATTTCCGGTTTCGACGATATTATGTTGTGCAACATGTCGAGAATATCCTCGGATGATTCGTCCATGAGATTTTTTTCATCGTCGTTTTCGTCGTAAGATTTTTCCAAGTTCAATTTCTTATCGTCGTATTTTTCCTTCGACGAAGTGTCATCAGTTTCGTCAATTTCCATTATTGGTGAATTACCCTCTTTCGCCTTTGTTATTTCCGCGCTGTCGAGGTTTTTCTCGTTACTTCCTTTCGTCTCGTTCATCATCACGGGTTCAGTGTCATTCTCGAGTATATTAACTAATGATAAATCATCAGATACTGGTGACATTCTTTTAATACTCGACACGTCGGATTTACTCTTTTCAGTGCCTATTTTTTCACCGTTTATCGCATTTTCCGCTGGATTATGTAAAGCTTCGAGCATACTCTCGAGCTCGTCCGTTGTATTCAACGAATCACATTTTCGTTCTTCTTGTGCACGACAGCAATCGTTCTCCTGATCAGATAAATGATTCGTCAGGGGTAAGGTTTTCGAAGCTTCGATCGTTGTTGTTTTTCCCTCGTTTTTCACTTCCTGAATCTTTCCGCTCGAACATTCCATCGGCTTATCGATCGAATTCATCTTTTCTATTTTCAACGGTGTCTCCTCTTTCTTAGGTAATTCAGCGATTGACATTTTTGGCTTGATCGACGTTACCGACGTTGACTGAACGACGATTGATAATTTGGCTTGAGTATTCGACGACTCCGGTGATTCTGCTTTGGCTGATAATGTTTTCGGGTATTCGTTAGCGATTGTTTTTGTTGCTGGAACTGCGTCTTTATTGGACAGTACAGAAGCGGGAGTGAAATCTTGAATAGTCGTTGAAACGATCGTTTCTATTTTAGTCGGTACGTCGATTGAATTGTTCATTTTTGTGTTTATCAACGTACTTTCCAATGTCGTCAGTTTCGCCATGATTTTAGCATCAGCCACGAGACATTCTACATTTTGTGATATTGTTGTTGTTACATGATCTTTAGTAATTTCCGCAACCGTCGAGGATACTACTTCATTATCTGGGTCAGTAGAGATCATCGGGGAAACAGTTTTAACGATTTTATCAGTTGTCTCGACGGAGCCTGTAATCGAATCTTTCGTTATCGTATCACTTACTGTCGTCGTCGACGTTGTCGCAATCGACGCAGTTGTCGTCAATGGTGATGGCACGATCGTAGTTGCCATCGTAAAACTTTTTGATATTACTTTTTCCTCCACTGTGGAGTTTTCAGACTCTACCGGATTCAAATTCGTCGGTGGAATTTCATCACCCTGCAATTTTTCTGTACAAACAAAATTAACCAATTTATCATGTTCTTTCTTCTCATCGTGATTCAATTCCACCGTTTCTTTCTGTTCTTCGTCGCAACTTTTGCCCATTAATGAGAGTTCATTGGATTGCGTAACATTCAAAGTTTGCAGGGGTTCGGATTTGCCAGGATTTTCTTCGATGCAGGTTTCCTTGGAACGATTATCGTCGGGGGATTTTATTCTCGGATCAATAATAACAACCTCGGAATCATTGACGAGTGAAACCATCAGTTCGGGATCAGGGGAGTGATCCATAAAACGCCCGGGTGAAGTGTCACCGAGCAGTTCTTCTTGATCTGGTGAATCAGGGGTGTCGGTAACGGCGACGAGTCTTTTGCCGCTGGGTAAGCTACGAACGATGTCTAACCGTAACGATTTTTTATTCCTCGCTTGTAAAATTTCTTCGTCGCTCAGTGTGTGATCGTCGATCGGTCCCTCGGAATGTTGAATCTCCAATATCTGTACCAAATCGTGAGCTGCGTTGGTGTTGTTAACAAGTGCGTTACTCAACGAGTCGTTACTATCGACTGACAAATCTACCACCATGTCAGACTCGAAAAGTACATATTCTTCTTGCATATCACCCTCGAGGGTTCCTGATATAACGTCAACTAATTCGGAATCCCCAAATTCCTCAATAACAGTTATATCGTCGTTGTCTCTTTGAGCGGTTGAGCTGAGAGTTACTTCCTCATTAACGATAGTCTTGTCATCGTCGTAATCCGTAGTATCGGGAATATTCTCGATTTTCTCAATCGAATTCTCAATCGGTAAACTAGGTGTTTCGGCCAGGGACGATGTACCTGTCACAGGTTTTGGTTCTAATGTGGTAGGTGGTGTTTGCGGCGGTGTATGAGAATCATCGTCGAAATCGTTGTAATCCGCGCACACTAAAGAGTTTATCTTCGACTGTGATATACCAGTTTTACGATGAACAACGCTCGATGTGTTTGGTTTTTCTTGCTCATTGCTATTAACGTGAGACTCGGCAGTTTTGCCTTTGCTTGATTCTGCTTTGGTCGACCACATTGGTGAACCACCGCGAAGACCGAGTTTTATGAAACCGAATCTCCCGAAATTCGGTATCATCGGCATTGTATTAAGAGGATTATGTGGGTTACCGCCTCCTCTGTTCGAGTGATCGAGGCTTGTAGTCGTAGGAGTATTTGCCGAGGACGATGGATTTTGTTCCTGCTGTTCGTTCAGCTGATTGCCAGAATTTTGAGATCCGTAAACATGAGTAGCGTGTGGTGTGTGTGGTGTTCTTGGAGTGCCTGGATTTTCAACGCTCTGCGGACGGTCCGGCATCGCCGGACTGTTCCCGCTCGACGTGCGTCTCTGTATTTGCATCGGTGAGCCTCCGACCATCGGACTTCTTGGCATCGGTGAATTCGGTGTTTGCGATTGCGGTGGATGATTGATGTTGTTCAATTGATGCTGAAGCATGGGCGATGTGGATGGATGACTTCGTGACATGGGGCTGAGTGGTGGTTGATACTGCGAAGTGACCATCGGCGAATTTGGTGGATGATGCATTCTCCCGCTCATTGGACTCGGTGGTTGTGAATTTTGGGACAATTGTTGTTGCAACATTGGTGAGCCCATAGTTTGCTGTTGAACCATTGGACTTCGTGGCATCGGTGAGCTCGGTGGTTGCCCGTAATTTGTTTGTTGTATTTGTTGCTGATGTAATTGAGGACTGGGTGAGCTTGCAGGTTGTGATACCATTGGCGAATTAGGTGGTTTTTGCATCATCAATTGTTGCTGTTGCTGCTGCTGCTGTTGTTGTTGTTGCTGTTGTTGCATCTGCAAAAATTGTTGTCTCTGCTGTTGAGCCATTGCCTGTTGTTGTTGTTGTTGCTGCTGTTGTTGTTGCTGCTGCTGCTGTTGTTGTTGTTGCTGAGCCTGTTGTTGCTGCGCGAGTAATTGCTGTCTCGCCTGTACCATTTGTAGCGTCCGTTGATTTATAACAGCCTGATTATCGACAGTACCGACCTCGTGCTGCTGTTGGATTATTTGCTGACGTTGCAACATCGCCTGATGTTGCTGTTGCGTGAGAATCGGCGATTGTTGAACAGCCTGCGGACTGCCGAGGGGCGAA
Organism: Rhimphoctona megacephalus; assembly: GCA_963989365.1. Classification (NCBI taxonomy): domain Eukaryota; kingdom Metazoa; phylum Arthropoda; class Insecta; order Hymenoptera; family Ichneumonidae; genus Rhimphoctona; species Rhimphoctona megacephalus. The sequence goes on along the minus strand of OZ022414.1, from coordinate 29,403,460 downwards.
CGTTGACCATAAACTATACTAGCTTGCAACTGCATTCTCGGACGTTGTCCACCCGGATCGACGAGCGTAGGTGGACGCACAAAACGTTGTTGAAGATTGATTATCTGCTGAGATGATCGTACCTCCGGAGCGAACGCACCGGGACTCGTTGCTAGACGATTACCAATTACCGCTCGATGTTGAGGCGACGCCATACGCGTTACCGTAGGTCCACAGATTCCCGGAGATGGCATCGCACTCGGGCTGAATGGACTCTCGTCACCCTGAGAATGCGGAGTACCGATCCGTGGCGATGCTTGCATACTATGTGGCGACATCGTGCCCGGATTCGTTGATTGTGGATTGCCCGGACTGTGCTGCAACAGCGGTGGATTTGGACTGTGCTGGATCATCGACGAAGTCACTGGTGAATGTTGTATCATATTTGGCGGAACGCTTCCAGGCCCTGGACTGTGGGATACCAGACCAGCTGGGCTATGCATCGGTGATGAATGCTGCGACGGTGACATCAATGGCGAACACGGCTCGGTTGATTGCGATTGTGGCTGCCTCTGCTGTTGTTTGCTACGATATTCCTGTATAAGCATACCATGCTGACGCGTCTGCTTTCTACTCGCGTCTAATTGCTTCTGCAATATCGCCTGTTCCGCCGATATCCGCTGCAACTCCGCCGCGTCGTTATCCGTTAACTCGTTCCCGGATTTACGAAGCTGGCGCTGCTTGCTGTTCAGCGACTATTTTGGAAAGAGAAAGACAATAGAAAATTGTTTTTTTTGTGTTTGTAAATATTCTCTCAAGAAAGCAATAAAAGAGTGCACATGGGTAAATCCAGGGTCTCAAGAGTATATAGAAATAGCGATTTAAAAAAAAAAATGATAAAGCATCGTTACTTACCTTTCTAACCTTGCGTAACTTTTGAACCTCAGTCTCGTAGTACTTCAATTGTTGCGAGAGTATTTGGTGCTGATGATTCAACCATTGTTCGTACTGCAGCTGCATTTGACGGTCTTGTTCCGTTACGATTGTTTCTGGAGGTGCTGGAGGCGCCGGCAACTGAGGAATGTTGAACGTGGCGATTCTCACTGCAATATAATGTTTTGAGCTTAGAATTCTAGTGAATATTTAATCTTCTAGATATTGCAATGAGACATTTAATTTCTCACAGCAAATGGTTCTATTTCTGCGGAAGTTTTATTACAAAATAATTCGTTCCATCAGACCAGAATGTTTTTTCGTATTTAAATGTAAATGATGAGACTTTGATCAATAATTAAATTAAATGTTGTTGAAAAAGTAATGTTATTTTTGTTCATAGTAGACAGAATCGTTATGAACCTTCAGGCGGAGTTTGAGTAGCTATCGGCTGTCGTGGCGATTGTCCGACGAGTTTAGCAGCGTCCGGAACTACCTGGGACCAATTGGAACCTGGTGCTGAGGGTGGTCTCGGAGTGCAAGGTGGTCGTATGACTGGTACACCACCAGGTATACCTTGAGGAGGTGAACCAAGTGGAGCTGAGCCTAATACATCGGCACGGAGTCTCTCAAATTCGCTGTCACTCAGTAGTGCACCACTCGACGCAGTTGTATCGACGTGTTGTTGTTGTTGCTGCTGTTGCTTTTCCTGCTCGCGTTTTTCTTGTTCCAGCAAATCCTCGAGCAGCAGAGGTTGCTCCTGTGAACACGACTGCTGACAGTTAAGGTCATTTTAAACTGAATCGATCAATATTTTTGCGATGACTATATTTATTTAAACATCATTACCAAAATGAAATTCCTGTGACCAATGGCTCTTAACCGAAACACCATAAAAAAAAACCACGAATTTTTAAACTTAAGTCACACGCTTTTGACACACCTTCACAAAATAAATAAAAAAATCATGCAAATTAGTGACTTCGATTCTAGAATCGGTGAATCAATTGATTTTTTTTTTCATTCAACGGTCTTACATAGTCATGTTTTTTTTTAACGTAATTATTTTTTATTTAACTGTCAATAAATTGTTCTTTTTTCAGATTGACGGTGAATCGTTCAAAAACTCTCTTCTAAACCTAACACATTTCCGAGGAACCGTTCACCCCGGAGTATTAAACTCTTTTCGCAATAATGTTAATGTTCTAAAATAGCACAAGACGAGTATTTTCCTTAGGTTTTTAACCCGAGAAATTATTATTCGAAAAAAATGTATTTTTCTAGGATGAGAAATACACAAGTATCGTTTCGTACGTCAAATTTTTGTCAAATCTTGCAGCAAGAAAATATAATAAACGTTTTTTGTTCCGCAAATAGAATAAATAACGTTTTAATTAATATTATACTTTTGATTCAACGATTCTCGAAGCAAAATCGCTTAAATAAACGATTGCCGCTGCAGCCAAATACATCAAGATTAAACAACAGGTGTATGTTAATATTGTTTAATAATGTTTTTTTTGTCAGCGTAAAAAATAAATTGCGCAATAGAAAATATTGATTTTTGAGAATGAATATTGCGATGGGTAGTACACGGAGAGAAATGTTTAAGAATATTTGTAAGAAATTCCGGCAAAAATTGCTGTGTTTTCCAATTATGTGTGTGCCATTGTCAGGCACAATAAAACATGTGAACAGTGCGTATAAATGTCACCAAAAAGCAAAATTAAAATCATTGGCGTCAGTACGATAAAAAGTAGTATCCTGGCACTGTAAAATTTCATGTGACGATTGTCAATTTTTGCTTTCCTGAACATGAATTTCAATAGTGCTCATTTTTTAGTTTTATTCCTCGTAATAATAATAATAATAATAATAATAATAATAATAATAATAATAATAATAATAATGAGTATTATTATAATTATAATACTAATAAGGTAATGAATTAAAGATTATTCATCAATTGATAATCCATTCATGAAACAAATGATTTATTTATTGAATAAAGAAATTATCAATGAGATCCAACGTTTTGAATTTTCTTTAGTTCATCTTCAAATCGGGATTTCAAATTAAATATATGTATGTGTCAGGACACGGCTGCGATAGGAAGAATTATATTGGATTGGCAATTTGAAGTTGAAGGAGAACACCACTCAATTTGCTGCTTCTTTTCATCCCAAGAATTCTTTTTTCTTTTTTAGTATAAAAAGGAATTGTCAAAGGTTAAAGACCATGTCATGTCACATGATACATCGGAATAATAATAATAAAAGTAGACGACAGGCTCTAGCTTGGTCGTCTTGTGTAATAACAAAAGACGTAGTTTGAATCAAAAATACCAAACAGCACGGTAAAAATTGCCTTACACTGTATTCAAATTTCTAACTCATCTGAGATTTAGTTACGGTGCAGCCATTAATTTTTGGTTTACGGCGAGTTAAAAAGCAGCAATTTTGTTTGTAATAGGACTTTTTATAGTGCTTTTTCCGAAATTTGACTATGCCGTATTACAAAAATTCATGAGCTTATGTTAAATACTGCAATACTCATTGGAATCTTTAATATTTTTTTCAATAAATTGTTCCAAAAAAGTCTTTCGCACCCAATTTGTAGTGCAGAGCACGGTAATTTTTGTGATATTTTTCTCTCTGTGTACCGTTCAAACCTTTTGTTCTATGTGCTGTAAATGCCCCAAAGACTTGCTCACCTGCAGAAGCAAGGGTCTCCGGTGAGAATGCTGCAAGATCGAAGGAGCACCACCGGTATGAACGACAGGGGCCATTGGTGGTACGGCCACCGGTACAGGGTGACCTATATGGACCGGGGCTCGGGCCATACCCCGCCCACCTGGGCACATCCCCATCTAGACATGCACCAACACCAAATGCATTGCAAACACCCAGGCCAAAAAAAACACCATTGTACTCAGCCAAATACGTCTTAATGAACCCCAGTCACTCTTCTACGCCTACTTTTGATGATAAATAATTTATCTTTCCTTCTCAAAGAGTTTACTCTGTTTATTTTTATCAATAACATTCGTAATTATACCCCTGCTGATTTGTGAACTAATTGGATTCGAAACTCGAAAGACTTACGTTAATTAGCACGGTATAAGTAATTTGTTAATTAATTGTTTGTTACATAAATAGCAACACATGCCTCTTATATTTTGAAAAGAAAACAAAAGAATTTCGTTAGTTCTCAAAACCATACCAACACCGAGCCAAAAATTTCCGGGGTGAAGAAACGAAAAAGATACTTTATTTTTTATTACAGCACGATTGTGATTTCTAACGATCGGCATTATTAGCATATCGAATGAATTGTTAAAGAATACGCAATTGAAAGCGATGCAGAAATTTTAATGAGACCTTAATTCACGTGGACATTACAGAAATTTTACAAACCTGTATTGGTCCTGGATAAGGTGGTGGTGGTCCTGGATAAGGAGGTGGCGGTGGAGGAGGAGCCAGTGGCATTCTCGGTCCCATCATGTGATTCACCGAAACAACTCTTCCGGCAACTCCTTGGATTCCAGCTACTCGCATTCCCATTCTTTGTTGTTGCGGCACTGCAGAAAAAAACATATGCACGGAATTTCGTTACATCGATCTTTGAAAGTACCGAAAAAGTATATAATGGGGGGAAAAAAAATCACCAAAGTTCGCGGTCACGACAGGTCTTTGAAAGGGCAAATTTGTTCGATTTTTTTTTTTTTTTAGCGCAATCACTTTTATTTACTGTGATGCACAATTATTAAAAAAAAAAAAATAAGAAATGTGAATCCGCTATTATGGGGGAAAAATCCAAAAACCCTTCAATTTTTCAACTGTTTGACTGGAATTATTGCTGAATGATATTTCTTACCCTGCATATGGGGTGGTGGTATGCGTTGGGGATGTCCCGGAAATGTTGCGGGATAACTGACGGTCACTGTATTGGTGGAAGTGACAACACCGATAGCCCCATCCGGTGATAAAAGTCGAGTTCCTGGTGGCATAGGTCTTCCCATAGCCGCTGCTTGTTGAACATGTTGATGCATTTGCTGTTGGACGGCGACAGCTTGAGGATGATTTTGTGCCAATATCGGGGCTTGTTGTTGCTGTTGTTGTTGAGGTTGCGAAGTGGGCGGTTGTACCGGTGTCATTGTTTGAGGTTGAAGAGGTTGTACATTCTGCGTTTCGGGAGGTGGAGGCGCGTTACTTTGAAGATTCGTTTCATTCAAGTCGCCATGACTCGTCGTCGAACCACCAAGATCTTCACTTTTAACTTCTTCCTCTTTTGTCTCTTTCTTCTGCTTGTTGTCCTCTTTCGTCTCGACTTCCACTTGTTCCAAATCCAAATCGAGGATATTCGTCTTCTCTCCACCGGTTATGTTGTCCAATTCAGGATCAGCGTACTCGAGAATGTTGAAATCCGCACCCATTTCAGCTGCGAGAATAGAAAGCGTTAATATGTGATGGATACGTTCAAAAAACTATTCAAATAAATATAATCGATGTATGCATTCGAATAATAAAATTTTGTAATATATACGGCAGTGGTATAGAATTTGAAAATTGTAACTTCGAACGTTTCGTAACAATTAGGTTAACAACGAATGTATAATGAAAAAAATGTACATATTTTTTCAACGTGCTTCTAAGACAAAAGATAAATTACCGAGTAACTCATCATCGTCATCTCCCAAATCTCCTAATATTGCACTAACTCCTTCGACCTCGACCATTGGCGCGCCTTCCTGTTCGACCTCGACCATTGGTGCGCCTTCTTGTTCAAGCTTTTCAAGCTCTGCGGTAACATTGTCAGGTATTTCTGAAGCCTCGGATGAGGTGGCATTGTTGTCGTTAACAGGCTGTGGAATAAGTGGCGCACGAACTATTCCTTGCGAGCTCATCATCCTTACATTTTGATTTGTCATTTCTGGTCCACCTCGTACTATTCTTTGGCCAATGGTCGATCCCTGATTAGGATCTGCAAATGAAATATCCACAAATTCATGAATTTTTAATATTTTAAAAAACCAAATGAACTAATTTCGTGGCTTCGATGTACACATAAAATCAAAAACCTACCAATGGAAACTTCAATATTATAATAAAATAAAAATTATTTGAATTTTACCTGGAAATCTTGGTTGGTGCAAAATATCGTACTGTTCGGTTAACGAATTTCTAGGGTTTGCCATACGTTGTTGCATGACTTGCTGATTTTGGAAATGTTGCTGTTGTTGTTGTTGTTGTTGTTGTTGTTGTTGTTGTTGTTGTTGTTGCTGTTGTTGTTGCGGCGGCATACCAACAGTGACCGGTGGTCTTTGATAAAGCATTCGCGTCCGTTGATCGATTCCTTGAAGTCGTGGATCAATGTTCCCTGCTACAGCATGTCTCGAATTTAATCCTAAATGCATTCGATATGATTAATCGAATAAAAAAACTAACTCACCCAAACGAAAACCCAGATTAAATTCAGAAAAAAAAATGTGGTATAATTTTTACCTAGTGTTGTTCGTATGTGAGAGTTCGGCTGTATTCCCGGTATAGGCATTCGCGGTCTACCAATTCCGGGTGGAAGAGGATGCCGGAATGTACCTTCAACGGGATTACCCGCTGGTTGAAGATGTTGAGCAAGCTGCACGTGACCGGTTTCAAATTGTTGTTGTCCCGATTCGCCAGGATTTTGGCCATCTTGAATTGATATTTGTAATTATTTTTCATGAGATCTCAAGTCATAAAATTACAATTCCGTCATCGAAATAGTATATTACGCCATTAGGGAGGGAAAGTAGGCTATGTCAAACCGTGTGCGGAATTGCCACCCGAGCCGAAGGCGAGGGTGGCAAGCCCGCGGTTTGGGACGGCCTCTTTCCCTCCCGTGTGTGCATATACTATTTTTCACCACATCTTCGCGGAAAATTCGACTTACGCAAGACGGAAAGTCGAATTTTCCGTGGAGGTATGATGAAAAGTACTTTAATCGTTTCGAATCGACTCTGTGTTCTTTTAACCGTTTCACTTGAAAAAATATAAATTTGGCAATTTTTTTTCAGCAGACAAATATTTTTGCCCCAATTCATTTCTCTTTCCTATTCAATTTTTTACAACGTGTTATCATTTGATTTTTCATTAGCACTACCGTAACTAAAACTTTAGTCCACTATTTTCTATTATTAATTGATTTACCTTGAGTCCACGTCGAAGTGAGAGGATCCATCTTTTTCGTGAGCTGTTGACGCTGAAGTAAATCGCGCAGTTGTAGATTGACCTCTGGTTGTTGATTAAAGATCTCGGTAGGGGGTGGTGGATCTTGTCGTGATTCGGGCCTCGGTGACGTGTAACTTGGGACAGGCGAGGGTGTGGATGGTTGATTGCTGTAAGGATCGGGAGTACGTGATGGAGCATAGACGTGAGTGGAAGAACGAGGAGTAGGAGGATTGAATACGGGTCTCGGAGTGCCAGGTGGCTGAGAAAAAACATCGTTACGCGGTGACGTCGCATAAGTTGCCGTACCGGATAACATTGACCGTGGTGTTTGGGAACCAGCCGGTGGATAAGCCTCGTTATTTCCAGTGTCAAAACGCTGAAAGTGTTCCTGTTGCGATTGCGACGAGGCGGGCGATTGTGGAAAATCGTGCGGAGATTGCGGAGCTTGAGGTGAAAAAGGTGAGGGTGGTTGAGCGAATGTGTTTGGAATACCCGGCCTTACAGTTGCACCAACTGGTCGCTGAACTATTCCACATTGCTGCTGGTTCGGCAACCGTGGAATACCCTGCAGTGGACTTTGCGGTGCTACACCTCGTGTAACCTTCATCGACGGAGCGGCAAATGTGCCACGCGAACCCGGTGATGGCGAGGCCAACGGTACCATGAGACTGCCATCCTGCAATTCAAAATAATATTTTTCATGTCTACTTAATGATCGTTTTTAAAGAAAGTTCTCCAATCGAAATTTTTTCGTTTTCTTGCTACAGTGCCTAAAGTATTTTTTTTTTGCTTTTTCGGGGATAAATTTTCATTCGTAGGTTAAACAAAGAGCAAGAGAACCTCAAAATCATGTTTTTATGTACGATTATCATCACGCGTAAAATAATAAACATTATTATTATCGCTATAACTATGTACGTACCTGGGACGTTGATACTTGTAACTGCGTGGTGAGTCCCGTTTGATTTTCAGCATTCAATTGAGAAGTACCGTCATCACTGATTTGTCGATGAACCCTTGCTATCGCTAGAAAATCAACGAGTTTTAAAAAGTTTATACGTGATCTTTTGCAATACCAAAAATATTTATTGCGCCATAATAACCTTTAACTACTGTTGTTGTATTTTTGGGAGCCCCTACTACAGTGCAATCTGTAAAACCACGTCCTTCAGTGTAGATTTGCAGATAATACAAATAATAAAACAAAACAAAAAACAAAGAAAATGGGATATATTTATAATCAAGCGTTATGGCAAATATCACGATACCGAATTTTCAACTATTTTCATTTTCATCCACTTAAATCATCAGAGATGTTTATTTTTTGCACTTTCGCGCTTGCAATCAAGTGATGAATCAATCGATAGAGCGAAAATACAAACAAATAATAATGTCTTCAATTTTAGGGAATCCTCAATCTGTTAAGATACTTTTTCTATGTTACTCAGCTCTTTGATACAGCAATTTTCCATTGCGCCAATTATTTAACATATTCAAGAAGAGTCATTGCTTTCATTTATTCAAAAAAGTAGATTTATGTAATTCTATTAGTTTTTATTACGAGCAAACAGTAAAAAGTCTTCTGCGATTAAAAACGACTACCTTGTACGTGTTATTTCAAAGAAACATCTTTTAATAATCCCAAAATATGTATTTAGTACGAATGATGTATAGGCAATTATTTTTCTAAAATAACGTCAAAAAATGTTTAATTTCATAGTCAATTGTTATGCTGATAATTTTGTATCTATATAAGATTTGAAAAAATGAATTACTGGTCAGCAAAACAATGGGGTATTAGGGCAAAACCTGATGGCTACTAGAGCGCATAGATTATTTCATTGAAAAAATGTATGTTGCAATAAACATTGTTGCTATTTAACGTACCATACACTCGATGGTCGTGAATGGATTGTTGTTGATGCTGAGCTTGTTGTTGTCGCTGCGCTTGCAATTGTTTCCACTGTCTTTCTTGTTCCGCTTCTCTCGTGGAGCGATCCCGATTCGTCAAACGATCTTGTTCCTATCGGAATATCAATTAATTACATCCGGATATCCGATTCCCATACCCCGGGTTTATTACATCCCTCGATTGAAAAACATACATTTCTCAATTTTTGATTTCGATTACATGTTCAGCTTCAACTGAGGATGTAATGACCACTTCGGGCATCATATTTTCAAACAAATCCGGACAAGGCTTCATAGACAATCAGCCATAAATTATACACCAATGTTAAACATTCACACGAAAATAAATATTAAAAAAAAATTAAACAGCATTAATTATGTTTTCTCTTCCCGTTACTAAAATCAAAGATAATGTAGTTTTAGAGTCCTCTGATATTCGGAAAAACTCGATGTTTATGCATTAATTAAAACAGAGCCAATCAACCAGCCACCGTTGAAAATATAACGAAAGAAAGAAAGAGAGATAGAGAGAAAGATAAAAATCAAAAACAAAAAATAATCAAATAAACATTCACGTTTTCGCACAACAAATGTTTACTCATATTGCAGCCTCCAGATTAAAATGATAAAATATAAAATGAAGAAAAAATTTCGTGCACGTTATCGAAGATGACGGTGAGTCTACTACACTGAAAAAAGAAAAACTTTTTCGTCGCCTTATCTGACTGCTTTGATTTTTTTTTTGCATTTTTTTTCCTACTCGTTCTTCGCGTAACAATTTTTTTTCTCGTCCTGAAAACTTAGAGGCATGGCAGTTGATGTTGAATATTTTAATTTTTAATATTTGGCGTCAAGACGCTGCCGCGTCTCTAGATATTGAATTTGCGATTATTCGATCGTGTTATAAAGAAGCGTCTAGGAGGATAGAACTTGATTAAAAATAAAGAAACAAGAAAAGAATAAACACAGATGACAATTTCACTAATTATGAAGACAATGGCAGATATACTAGCAACGTTTACAATACGAATCTACAACCACCCATACGAATAATTTCAAAACAAAAATCGTAAAGAAAACACTGATGTTAGTAATGGGAAGAAGGCATGGATGGGAGAGATTTGTGGATCGTACAAGGATGAAGGTTGATTTGTGAAATTCCGAAAAATGCTAGGATATTTTTTTTAGGGACAGCGAAAAAAAGATTCTTCTACGAGACATCTGTAACATGCCAACAACGAAACATCATGGGCTATCGATAGAATGTTAAGACGATCATTTTTTATAAGAGACCAAAAAAATAATTATGTACCGAACGACGTCGCTTAATTTTTGAATATTATATAGTATATAAATATAATACATATGTACTATATAACCAGTCACCCAATAATAACTTGAACAAAAATAATTAAAAAAACGCATTTTAAATGACGTGAAATTTTCATTTAAAAAACCGATCATTCGACACATTTAACGAAGTGGCAACATCGAGACAATAATCGAAACACGATACGAGAACGTTTATTGTATAATTTCGAAAAAAATGACACGTTTAGTTCAAGTAAAAATGAAATCACAAATTAAGCCCTTCGCTCCATACAAATGGTATTTTGTCATGTGTTCTAAATATACATTGATTTCGAAAAAGACAGAAAACTGTCGAATCAATTACACATTAAGAATTGTCAATAACCATTTCAGAAATCTTGCTGAGAATTTATATTTTAGTGATGAAAAGAACAATTTTTTTCGATAAATTTTAACGATCTTGTACTTTTTTTCATATCGTAAAGTGCCTTTAAAAAAATGATCCGTAATATTTGATTTAAAAAAAAGTCGATAGTATTGAATCAAGTAATACAAGTTGTCGTCTTTACAAAAATTTATAGTTCCGTGAGTTGATAAATTTCCAGCGATTAATAGTTTACACCATCTTAACAATGTGAGTCGTCGAATTGGTGTTTGAGAAACAAATGTAGGAGCGATGGGCTCGAACGGAGCGACTGAGAGAAGAAAAATAAGATTGATATTTTTGGAAGCGAAAAAGAAAGAAAAGAGAGAGAGAGAGAGAGAGAGAGAGAGAGAGAGAGAGAGAGAGAGAGAGAGAGAGAGAGAGAGAGAAAGATGTCGTTCGGATACGTGGTCACAAGGCAAGACACTAGAGGCACAGAGATAGATGGCTCACCATAGCCGGGGACTGTACAGGTACAGTGTGAATAATTGCAGTGGGTGGCGGATCGTAGTGCTCCTGGCTGAGGGATGGGAGGGTGCGCATTATTTCGGATGGGGTGAGCACTCTAATCTGATGATCTATCGAGGACAATTGTCGTACATTGTTCGTTGACATGATTAACGGGCATGTAGAATTTGGAGATGTTTGAGATACGTTCGTACCGCCATTTACGGAAGCACTGGACGTAATTACAACGTTCGTTAATTGTGAGGATGTTTGTGTATTGCGTTGAATTACGTTCGGTGATGATTGACGCTGAGCATCGACAACGACCATCGTGTTGCAGTAAGTGGAAGAAGAAGATGAGGAAGAGGAGGATGAAGTTGATGAAGAAGAAGACGAGGAGGATGAGGAAGAAGAGGAGGAGGATGAGGAAGATGATGAAGATGAGGAGGAAGACGATATCGCGGACGAAGTAGATGAAGAAGAAGAAGCGTTCGTCGTTGTGCAATTATTGGAGGCCGGCGAATGTGTTAGTCTAGCATTTACAGCCGTTACGTTTACGTAATCTTGGTGCGATAGGCTGTTAATGATGTAATTATTGGTGGAATTTACGGAATTTGGCCGTGGCGAAGAGGAGGATGAGGTTGTCGAGGATGACGTTGGACTTGGGGAATTAGATGTTAGCTGCCTCGGCGGCGGTGGTCCCTGTACCGCACACACCTCCGCAAGATGGCCACCAATCGTCGCGACACCTGTCGTTAATGCTGATGATAATCCGCTCGGGCATGTTGTACCGGTCATCATTCCCGTCTTCTCCTGTATCGACTTATCGGTACCCTGTACAGAGGCCAAAAGTCCAATTTGCTTTTGCCCCACTGACATTGACAATACCGGAGTAATCTGAGCCGATGTCATAGCTGTGACGGGTTTGGTCGTGATGGTAGGTGAACTTGTTGCAGTGACTTGGGTCGTGCTTGGTATATCCTTGGGTATCTGTCGGTTTCAACGGGTCTCACGTTCACACTTACAATGATTTGTTTCTTTTTTACATCGTTTTTTTGTTCGGATGTGCTTTTTTTGTTTATTCTTACGACGTTATAGGGGTTTTTTTTAACGGGATTCTGTTAAGTACGAGAATAAACAAGTTTTTCGGTTACTAGAGGCTCTCGCGATTTTTTTTCTAACCCTGCGAGTCTCTCATACGGGATAACAGACCATCATCGGGGCGAAAATACCAATGGACAAAATGATAACGATACGATACTTGTGTCACCAAATGAAATAGACGTGAGGGTTTTCAATAAACAACGGTTTTTTTTTCTAATGATCGATATATATAGAAATACTTTTGCGGGCACCACAGTCTTGGAAACGATAGGCTTTCTCAGCATTTTATAATTACTTCGAAACAGCCTTATACGTTTATTCGGGTTCAATTTTTAACCAGTACCGCAATTTAAAATAAAGCTACGATTGAAAAATTGACACTTTTTGGTGAAATAATTTTAAACACGAATATTTTCATTTCCACAAATACTTATGGAAGATAATTGAATATATATTTTTTTTTTTTAATTAAAAATGTAGAAATTTATTTTACTCGAATATGATGGAGCCAAAACGATTTTTTATAGTAGAAATATTAAAATGAAAATAATCTTTGATGAATAAAATGTTATTTCAGGCTGTGATGCTCGGAAAAACCTTTCGAGATACGAGGTTGAATAGGGGCCTGTAGGGGAACACTTATTGAAAAAAAAAATGGTTGGTGTTTCATTATTGCCAATTAACATCTTAATCATGTTAAGTATTGATTTACATGAATTTACGCAATTAATTTGAATGATATAATGTACCTGTCACGAAGTCGCGTCAACCCTGTGAGATTTCACTCGTGGCGTATCGTACCATTACACTATTTTTAAAAATACTCAATTGTTAGATTGTTTGTACTAATTGTTAATTAATTGGAATTGAGCAAAAAAAAAAATTATCCGTAATTTCCCAACGTGAATATTGTCCTCTAATTTTATGAATGGACCAAACAACTGTGTGTGTCAGTGCAAAGTGTATTATAGAATTTTTTTTCCTCGAAAAAATCTAAAAATTCGGGGCTAAAATTGAATACTCCAAAAACGTTTTTTTTAAAGCATTTTATATTAGTTTTAAAATTGAAACAATAAATTTTATAGTAAATTTAACAAAAAATGATAATTTTTTACGTTTGAATACAACAAAAAAATTAAAAAAGAAAGAAACGAAACAAATTTCACAATTGTTGACAATTGATCTGAAGCGGTAAAAACTGAGTTTAACCAATTAGATGTATATTGCCAAGTGCTAAATGCAAAATTATTGCAAGGTCATGATAACTCAATATCATTAAGAAATGAGTAAAAAAATTCGACTTCCAATTTCGAAGTGAGTACAAAAATTAGCAAACAAAACACCAGCCATTTAATTGTTTTTTTTTCTTGTGAACACATTGACTAATTGCTAGACGTAGAACAACGAGACAAAAAAGGGGGGCGAGCTGTTAGTTCGACTTATGTGTTAGCACAAGAAACCTTTGTATAGAGATGAACTACATGTTGCGATATAGATGATCGAAAAATATGTATGTATATTAATATAAATATAATTGAATCCAAAAATGTCGATTATTATTGTCATTGTCGTTATATTTTTGTAGGTAAGAAAAAAACTTTTGCTTACCGGTTGAGTCTTCTTTATACGGATTGCAGCTCGATTATCTCGGGCTTGTGTTAGATATGGTGCTCTTTTATCGTTCGGCAAGGCACGCCATTTCTTCAATATTTGCTTGCATCTTTCGGACCACGCTGAGGCAGGAAATTTTCGTTAACGAGCGGAAAAAATACATTTTGTCGACGAATGACGGAATATCGGATTTTAGGGTATATTATAATGAGAAATTATGACAAAAATCCATTTATTGTTCGATACTTCAAATCAACGTACTTCCAAGAATACATGGATAAAGTTGTAACACAATTTTCCAGTTATTAATAAACTTATATTGATTTTTGAGTTTTTGAACTTTTGAAAATAATGTGAACTTTGACAGAAATCGATTTTTATCAATCAGCTTTGAAGGTGATAATCAAGAGCCGCGGTAGAGGCTCGACGACAAGTAAAAAAAAAAAAAAATAAGCCAGCGCGAGCCCTGTCGCACTCTTATGTACTCGAATATGACAGTTTTCGTATTTTTTCTCTCTTAATTACAGAAAATTTTTTAAACATTCAGAATAGAATGTATCCTTTAATTGAATAGAAATATATTCACAGAAATGTGTGATTATTGAATTGTTGGAGTAATATTTTCATTGTGTTAGTTACGTTATTAAACAGTCACATAAAAGTTTACCTGGATACTCGGATTTCCACTCCGGATGATTGATATTCGCGTAAAGAACCGAGGATATTGTTGCGTTGGTGCCCAATGCTTCATCGGCTTCCATTTTGAGATTGCTTCTCTGATTGTAAGATATAGCAGTACCACCGGGAGCTCCAGTAGTCTCATCATCGGGATTCACCCACGGACTCGGTGGTTCCGAAAATGCGGGGCTGAATTGGGGGCTACTACGAAATCGAACGTGACATATGAATTTTTGCGTTTACCAATGACAACATATTTTTGAATAATGTTGAAACTTACTTGCTGCTGTACTCGGAATGATATGGTGATGGCGGTGGAAAACTCATCGGCGAGTTTAGATTTGATTGGCCAACCGATGGCAATGAGCCCGGTACTTGTGGTCGTCCCAGTGGCAAACCGCTTTGCATACCTACAAACAGATCATGTATCAAGTTTTCAAATGAAACGAGAGATTAAAATTTTTTTTTTTCAGCGAAATTGTGATAGAAATGTTACTGTGTGCTGTTTTTACGTTGAAATGTAATAACTTTTAGCACGACAAATTGATCTATGAACATGTTAATTAATAAAGTGGTTGATTTTGATAATTGTTTTTACAAATCGATATATATATATATATATATAAATCTTAGTTGAATTTATACGGTTAAAATGCAAACAAAATTCATTATATTATTCAGTAATATCGTATTTGTAAGAATAAATAGTGTGCAAGTATTGAAAATGGTAATTTTGAATGTGTAATATTGATCGATATAATATGGTAACCGACTTGTTAGTTTTTTCGTGCTCACCTGGATGCGGTGAGGGTGAGACGAGAGGTGTCGTAGCTGCGGGTGTGTGCGGAGCTTGCGATTGGATCGGAAAAACAGAGGATTCCTGGGACTCCTGTGACTCGTCGGTGAGAACACCTTTAAAGATTTCCTCGACATCTTTGCTGTCCATGTTCGGTAAACCAGTATCCCGAACCATCGATTCAAGATTGAAATGAGGACTGAGGATATCGGTAAGTTCATCTTTACTGGGACCCGGTGTGTCGTCCAATTCCTCGAGAGCCTCGCTCGCTTTGGCCAAATCCTCATCCTGTTCATTCATAATGGTATTGACGAGATCGTTGTCGAGTAAATCGGATGCCATTGGTAAAATATCCCCGAGAGCCTCCGCATCGCTTCCCTCATCTTCTATAATTTCTTCCCTTTTAATATTCGTCTCGTTTGGTAACTTATCATCATCTTTCTCATTGTCAATCTCATTTTTGTTCTTAACTTGCTCGATAGCTTTCAATTCATCCTGCGAAAGTTGTATCGTGTCCACGCTCGCTGACACATTTTTCTCGTCCTCGGAATCGCTGCTGCTCTTAATATCCTTGTCTTTGGTCGTATCCATAAGATCTTTACCGAAGAACGCTTCCTGCATATATTGGGGAAAGCATTCCGAGAGCTTGGTCTTTGGTTTTCTTCTCTGGACTTTTCTACGTGGTTTTTCCTCGTTAATTGTCAACGAGGTACCGTCGATCGTAGGTTTTGTCTCAGCCTCGACGATATCGTCGTCCTTATCCTTTCTCGTGCCACGTAGTCTCACGAGAAATCCACCGATACCGAGTTTTTGTAAATTCCTCTGTCGTTTCCGTCGCAACACCGGTACACCATTTTCCGTGGTATAGATACTGAATCCTTCGGGAGGCGGTTGATCGCCCCTTGGTGTCCATACCATACCTTCTTTTAGTATCTCACAGCCAGCCTCGTCTTTGACATCCAAGAGATCCAATTTTCCACCGTTTTCCTCTAACGAATTGTCCAAACTCCCACCAGCTACGACGGATTCTATCGTTGCCATAATATCAGCCTCTTTGTCCACCGGTGGTAATAATTTTCGTCTTTTCTTCCGCGTCTGTTGTTGTTCGACGGTCATTGATTTAATGTGACACATACCAGCCTCGGAGAGATAAACACCGTCAATCAAATACTGCTGTGGCGTAGGTTTGTACAATTCTGGACTGGGCACTGTCGGTGGGGGTGGTGGCGAACGTACCGTAAATTTTGGCTGTGGTTTTGGCAAATTGCACGCTATGTGTGGTGGGGGTACGTCACGTGGACGACAAAGGATACAATTGTAACCTTCCTCGGCGCATTTCTCAGCCTCAGCCTCGGTCTTGATATGATCACAAGCGCAGTGTAGCCATCTCTCGCACTGTATACACTGTATTATGAGATCACCTTCGTTATAAGGTTCCTGACAGGACGTACACGCGGTATGAGAGGCGCAAGGACCGCACTGCGTGTAATTTTTTTGCCAGCTGCTGTTAAAGCCAGGATCGTTCGAGCCGCAAGTTTGACACTGAGCGCACCATTTGCATTTCCACGTGCCATGCGGCACGTAATCCAACGGTGGATCCATACAATAGATGTGATAACTTATGTCGCAATCGTCGCACAGTATCAATCGTCCTTCGTCGTTACGCTCTCCGCAACCCTCGCAAACTGTACAATCGAGACAACGCCATCCTTTTTGTAATATTACCTTTGTTACTTTGACGTTCGCGCAATATGGATGATAGCACTGTCCGCATTGAGCGCAAGCGATCAAACAACCTTCTTGATCGGTACCGATCGCTCCACACATCACACAGATATCTTGCGTGAGAACAAACTTATCCTTTGCAGAGCAAAGAACCAAACGATTTTCTACACCGGGCTCGTCTTCTTTCGAGAACGAGTCGGAGATTGGACGCTAGAAAATAAATTACATTATTATAATAACCTCGAGAAAAGGAGATTTTTTTTCGGTTTTTTATATTGTGGTTTTTTTTTTTTAAATCAAATAAAAGACGGAAACAAGGAAAGCATACCTGCAAACCAACTCCGGGAACACCGAAGATTCCTCTCATTTTAGCTTTCGGACCTCTTTTACGTCCAAACTCGTTCATTTTTTGTCGCTTCTGATAGCCGAGTTTGCCAACGCCTTTGGGCCTTCCGACGACTCCACTGCTACCGAGCCCGAGCCTCTTTTTGGCGATTTTTGAAGCACAAAAAGGTTTTCCCTTGCCTAGACCAATGGAGAAGAGTGAATCCTCGGGTCCACCGGGGTAATCAAATTCTGAAGAATCACCATCACCGTAAAGGCTCTCCTGTGACGCTGTTAAACTCGAATCACCGCCGTAATCGTCGACATTGTCTTTACGTTTAACAAGAGCCATGTTTTTACAATGAATACAAACGTATTCGTAGTCCGGTTTGGCTTCTTTGCGATGTTGATGGGTTATTGGATCAGCTTCAGGATCGCATGTGCCATGAACAAATTTTTTACAAGAACTACACTGTACCATTTCCCGATAAGCTGCTGCGCGATATGCTTTGCGACAAAGAGGACACGAGAAACCTTTGTTTCTCTGTTGATAACACGAGTCACAAACCGTATAGTGCGAGTGCCATCTTGACGATAAACCTGCCCCAGGCGTTCGCGAACCACAGTCAGTACACACGCGACAACACTTGCATTTCCAGCCGAACTTTGGTATCGATGTTACGATCGGACGCAAGCAACTCGGATGATACGCCTTGTCGCACTGTTCGCACAACATCACCTTCGAAACTTCCTCCGGTTGACGACACACTTGACATATTCGACACGTGTTACATTGCCAACCGGCTCTTACACCTGGTAAAAGCGCAAGACCCACACAACTACCGTGATAATGCTGACCGCATAACGAACACATCACTAGATTCGATACATCACCCATTCCGAAACAGTGCATACAGGTCACGTCACCGTTCACTGAAATCATTACAGAACATTAGAATAGAATAATTCAAAACGTTTTTGAACTAATTTTTTCTCTTATTCCAAACCCTGACGAAGTACTTTACGAGATTTAAAATATTATTTTAATTATTCAAGATTTGAATATTTCATTATTCTCATATTATTATAATTATGGAACTTGTGTGTTTTTTTCAATTACTGTTTTTACTTTTTCAATGATTAAATTCAGTATAAGAATTAAATAAAAATTAAAATGCTTACACAATAGAGGAACCTGACCAAGATGTTGACTGCAGAACAAAGACAGAGTTTTAGTATCTTGAAAAGAACTGGATGCGGCAGCACACGGTAAATGGAAGTAACGATTGCACGATCCCACCTAAGAAAAAACGAAAATACTTTTATTAAACATTAATTCAATCAGGTGAAAAAATTTGTCAATTTTCCAGAATTGATTGAGCTTTTGGAAAAAAGAGAATGCCCAAAAAAGGACTTAATGAGGATTTGAGCTCAATTTCAAAATATAACTTACTTTGCAAGGGATTCCCGCTCCGTAATGAGTACAATAAGCACAACGACGGGATGAAGCTTGAAGTACCGCTTGACACAATACTTCGGTTAATAATTCTCGATTATTGCTTGTCCATACGGCACAAGATTGATGAACGTAATAATGACCGCTCGGTTCGAACAGTATTCCTACTTCCGGTTCTTCCAAATATCCTACTATGGTTAACTCTTCCACCGGTTCCGTGAAATTCGATAGACTAGGATTCCTGAATGTCGAAATTTCATGCAAAAATTACGAATTTTGTCGTTTATGTGCTAAATGTATTGTTTTAATTCTTGGCTAAGGGATAGCACCGGAAATGAGGGAAAAAACATTCATTCGACGAGGCAACCGATTTATTTATGTTATTGTCAATAGGATAAAAAAAACTTTTGTATAATATTTTGAAAATTGTTTATGAAAATTGAAAAGGAATCCATCATAGAAATATTGATTATTTGGGCTCAATTTTTCAAATATTTATTTCTACCACCGTTAATAAAGCGTTTATATTATCG
Organism: Rhimphoctona megacephalus; assembly: GCA_963989365.1. NCBI lineage: Eukaryota > Metazoa > Arthropoda > Insecta > Hymenoptera > Ichneumonidae > Rhimphoctona > Rhimphoctona megacephalus. The sequence goes on along the minus strand of OZ022414.1, from coordinate 29,384,019 downwards.
ACGGAATTATCAAAAATGAATAACAGTTGCAATATTGGATTATTTACGTCATTCTAATGTATAAAAAATCATACACTCGTTTGGGAATTACGACTGTTTAAGATGATAAATTGTACAGTCTTCAAGTACAGAGGATATCTCGGTTTTGATGAAGTTATTGAAGGATGTAATGGAGGTGGTATAACTTAATTCTTGTGCAGGGATATTTCCTCGGGTGGGGGCTCCAATTATTCACCATCGTGCATATACTGTTTAAAAAAAATCAACAATAAGTATTTGATAAAATATAAATTATAGTTTTGCAATGTAATCATTTTTGTTTTCCCATTTGTAATTATTGATCAATAAAAGTTAATAGCAGAACTTAAAATGATTGTCACGGTGAAGGGATGTAAATTAAAATTTTTTTTGTTGCCTCCCAAATAGGATAAAAATGATAAGGTCTTTTAAAGTACAAAATGCAGGTAAATATCTAATGTTGGAAGGAATAAGTTGAAATTAAAAAAGGTCTAATTTTGCATATGAGTATTTTTGAACCGTTGGAAACGCACCTGCATTTAGCCAGACTCTTCTGCCGGCGGCATGTTACGGCCCCAGGTCCGGCGGTTCGTGGGCTCTTATCACCGGTGGAAGACATATCAACTAGAGATAATTCGGTGCTCTCATCACGATTTATACTTTTTTCCGGTACGAAACCTTCCGGACATGAAAATCTCACCAATTCACCTTGACCCAACTGGCTTCTTTCACCCAAATTACAAAACGCACACACTTTTCCAGGCCTGGTGAAAAAGAAAAAAAAAAACAAAAATGAAATGAACTGTTCGTCTTGATCTATAATCAATATAATTTCTTATTTAAACAATATAATTTTCTGATTTTTCTTGATTTTTCCCTTTTTTTCAACGTAGATCAACGAAGAACAAATATTTCGAACATTTTCATCAAATGTTTCGATTAAGCTAATAAAAAATATTATTTATAAAACTGTTTAAGGGACTGAACTGTTAGTACCATTGCTCCGGGAAGTACGGTGGTTCTTCCGGTGCCGGCATCGATCTATCAACACTGGACGATTCACCGTCACCGTTTTGATCATCCCCAAGTCGTAAAGGGCTCCGAGACTCCGAATGATTATCGTCATCTTTGCTTTTTGTACGACGCGGCATACCCCTCGAATATCCCAGTCTGCAATATTTATTCAATTAAATTCACATACGGAAAGAACATCGACTAAACAATCCATTTGTTATCGAGAGTAAAAGAATTGTAAATTAAGTAATTATGTGAAATAATTTGTACAAAAAATAAATGATATATTGAATTAAATAAAAATGACACTTCAATAAAATTTAGTTGACATTAATTGTTTAAAATTTGTTGTCATTCAATAAATCTTAAGATAGAATTAGCCAACGATTTACAATTATAATCAATTCGTAAATGTGGACAATAAATATTTTCTAATGCTTCATCATTGGTGATCCACACTATCAATGGCGGCGCTTGCGTCATTCGAAAAAATGGCGCTATTAGAGTGTATGTTATGACAGCTGCTTACATTTAGCGGTGATAGTTGCTTATTCGACAATTATTTTACTGCTACTTGTTATAATATTACTTATTCAATCATTATTTATGTGATCCTCACTCATTTTCATAGATTATCGTTAAAAATTTTCATCGTGTTACCAAAAAAAAAAAAAAACAGCTGTTTTGCACTCCAACAGCAGTTTTTCAGAAATCCACTAGGGTCGCATGCTTAGCGTAGATCGTCAATTGGAGACATTTATAGTGTAAAAAATAATCGGACGATTAAATATGCGTGATAACGGGGAGAATAAATAGAGAAAATTTTTACCCTTTCCCTCTGGTCGATCCTCTACCGAAAGGTCGTCGTGTCCCGCCCCCTCGAGTGTATCCCAGAGGTCGTTCCTTTCTCGGCCTTCCAGGACCCCGCCTTATGTTTAACGGTTTTCCACCGGGAAGTGGAAATTTCTGATATGGCAAGGGATCGTGAAAAGCCTCGTCCGGGGTCACTAAACAAAGAATTTTAATTGTAGAAGAAAATTGTACGTTTATTTTTTTGCGTTTTCATTAAATTAAATGAGTTTACCATTTCCTGGAGTGGGAACGACTCCCATAAGTTGATCCGAATTCGCGGGCGATACTGGTATCCCTGAAGTCTCATCGTCGTCATCGTCCCCGTCCGAAGCTTCATCGAGCTCCATTTCCTCGTCGCCTTCAAGACGCTCCTCATCGTCCATGATACTTTTGTACTAGACACGCGCCTTTGCACCTGTTTTTATTAATAAATTTCTTTAATAAATCAGTATTTTGAAGAAACCAAAAATTCAAACTTTTTTTTTTCTAAAACACCATTATTTATTGTTTGCTAAAATATTATGGTTCCTATTTCTAATAAAATATTAATATTGATATTAATAGATTCTTTGTTATTTAAATAACAGTTTCACAACGAACTTCAGTTTATGGTAGAATGCTCGCATCCAACAGTTTTTTTTTTTGTAGAAAAACAAAAAATAGAAAATCTTCGAATGTCGCTTTTCAAAACCGCAGGTTCCAAGAAAGTAAAAAAATCGCCGATAATTCTTACATTCCAAACAATTAATTGCACGAGTGAATGGATGGAATTGAAAAAAAATTAACTACTTTTTTTCTACAAATATATTATTAATGATGAGAAACGAGTTTGCTACAAGATTTTTCTTGAAAAACTGAAAAAAATATTAATCACGAGACGAACGATTACCAATTACAATTTAGATTTCAGTGGTGTACTTCTTTCAATTTAGCTCTTTGTTGTACGTCAGATCATGAAATTTTATATACTAAAACTTCAAAATGAGCTAATGATTGCGATCTTCCTTTTGTGTTTAATATTTCGAACATAAATTGTTTAACAAATAGTTGTAACTTGTAGATGGTACGATCATAAGAACTCTATAAAATAGATTTTACTCAAATTTTTTTATCAATTTACATGACATCGTTATGTGCAATGTTCGAACATCACTTTTGCCTATTTATGCTGTCAAATTTTGAGACATTTTTTTTAGGTCTACCAAGAGTATGCAGACTAACGGAAGAAAATCAGCTTGTGAAATGAGTAAACTTGAATATAATAAGAAATGCTATCGATTTACAATATCTTGTAAACTGACAGCAAAAAGTTTCTGCATCAGAGAATAAATTCAGTGGTTCATTCTATGTATACTAGTCATCAATCGTGTAACATAGGGCTTCAGCGATAAACTATTCAATACAGCAAAACTTTGATATAACGCTCTTTACGACAGTACATTTCCTTATATTATACTTTTTTATGGTCCTACGGTAAAACTACAGTATTTTATTTTTCATTTACTACACCATCTTGCTTGTAGCAGGTTCTTGGTATAGACTGATTAATTTTGATGTATATATCTCTATACAAAACTGTTAAATAGTGTTGAAAAATAAATTGAAATATACGCACTCATTATTTTATTTAAAACAAAAATTGTCATAAATTCTGATGAAAGCACCTTAATACTTTATATAATTTGAGACAAGAAACATCAAATCTACTATTTTGGTGGATTTGGTAATTCTGTATTTTTAATTTCTAACTGTATTTTTTAGACAATACAATGACTTCACAGTTTTCTAAATGAGCCGATGTGTTAATGAAAAAACTTAATCAAAAGTACAAATATGATTAGTTTTGAGCAAAAATTTTGGCATTTTGACTGGTTACAAAATTACTAAACGATTTGAGCCAGTATGTACGGTTTAATGATCCATGCTCATTGTGGAAAGGGAATCCACGTGTAATACTAAAAATAATTTATTTTTCCAACTATGCAATGCAAAGACAGAGTGAAATATAGAGAATGAGCATTGTCCGTTTATCACAAGTACATGAAAATATCAAAGAAAATTTGTCTAGTACTTTTTCAAAATTTTCTTGAATGTTTAAGCAGTGACAAATTTTTAGCTCCGAACACACCAAGCTGAAAGACTTTGAAATTTGAACAATTACGAGAACTTTACGAAAATGGAGCTTACCACAGTGATAAATTTGTTAAGAAAATCCGATAAATAAACAAATTCAATCATACGGAATAAAATCGCGATTTTGTCACTAATTGTTTTTTTCACACGCTCGGTTTTCCCCCGCCCGCCCTCGGGCGAGCGGTGACCCTCCCCCACGGCGGAAAAGTATAATTTTTCGTATTTATTTGATTTTGGTCTAGTCCGAAAATCAGAGCGTTTTGATTTTGCGAAAATGAATAGCTATAATTTGGGTACAAAAGAGGAAAAATAGCGAAAAATTAATAACGCTCGAAAAGTTACGAGGACGAGAAAACCGGGGGAACGGATAGGGCGGGAAGAGGGGCAACAACGGGTCGGGAGGGGAGGGCGGGGGGAAACTCCTCCGGCACTCTCTGGGTGCTTTGGTCGCGGCAGGATGGCGTGCCGCTTGTCGATCCGCCGCTCGCGACCCACTGGGACACAGAGATGCACGATACTACACTATTCGCACGTAAACCACTCCACCACTCCTTGGAAATGAAAAAAAAAACATCGTCGCTCGAAACTCAAATTTTTTCAGACTCGCGAAAATGTAATTTAAACGAGTCAATCGTGATTTATCGATGAATTCGCGATGATAAACTCTAAACTGGCGGTAAATAACGAACTCGTTGAGTCGGGGGTTTTGTTGGCACACGGGGGACTCTGGGACGACAGAAACGCCATTGCTCTCTCTCTCTCTCCCTCTCGCTCTTTCTCTCACTCTCTGGGTGTCAGGGGATTTTGTAGGCTATAAACACACATACCCGTAGCGACGCGGTTTCGAAACGTTTTTTTTTCCGCTCCTCTTTTAATTTCTCTCGAACTCAAACACGTACCTCACGATTTAGTTTAATTGAATCCCGTTAACGATGCCATCGGACTTTTGTATCCTGATTTTTCGTGCGCAAAGGCGAATTTCTCACAGTCGATACGGGTAAACATCTTGTAGCAACAGAAAAAAATGTCACAAGCTACGCGAACGGAAGAGTTCGCGATGGACAAAACGTTAGAGTCACGGAAGACCTGAGTCTCTCGGATGATCCTCTCCTCCTTACCCTCTTTTCTACCTTGTTCCTCCCTACTTTGCTTCACCACCAACGCGGGGAAAATGTGCATATAGCGGTAAAACGACTCTGGGCGGAACTTTGTTCGTAATACGTAGCGCCTCTAGCGACGACTTCAACCGAGTGAAACTCTGTGAAGTTGGATATGTGTAATGTTCACTTTCAACATTACAGCACTTGAATTAAATTCTAACTTAAATAAAACTAATAACTTTGAGGTTGGATTGGAATAAAAATTGAAATCTAGATTATTAAGCCAGCGACTGGATTAATTGACCGATTCGCGTAAATCATCGAGGAGAGATGAGAATGGCTTTAGGATGCGTTCTTAAAACATACGTGACCGACCCGCACTCCATGCTCTATGGGTGTGTTCAAAAATATCCTCCGCCTTTTTGGCACTCGAAATTATTACATATTGTTGTAAAATTACGTTAATTACGTGCAATTGTTTAATAAAAAAAAATTACGAATTATAATGGAAAGAAATTTTATTTTTTTGCGGAATAACATGAAAATATTGTTTCTGATAGCCACTATTGTTCAAATCTGTAGAAAATTTAGTAACAATCAATTGGAGTGAAATAGGAAATAACTATAATCGGAAAGCTCTGAAGTTCATCACAAATGGCGCGGTCATCGTATTTTTACCTAGCTTGTGAGGGATCCAAGTGAACATAGGAATATAGGCCGTATTCCAAAACCTGCTGCTGCCAGTACTGCGAGTACGTGCTTTGGTATAGGACTCACAGCGCTGGCAGCAGGTTTTGGAATACGGCCATAATACGTAAATATAGTCGATTCTCCCACTTATCAACCCGTTGTGACCAAATAAGTTCCCTTGTGTCAAATTCTCCTCCATCCCCACTTTTAAGACTGCTGACACCACAGCGCATGCGCAACGTGCAAGGCGTCTGGAATATTTCGAAAAATGTGTCAGAGTGGGGGGTGGGAAAGTTGACACATGGGAACAGACAAAGTGGACATATGAGAACAGTGGACTCATGGGAACGTGACAAGAGAGGGAGTCGACTGTAGTATAAAAATTGTGCGAACAAACAAAGCATTTAAGGGCCGTTTTCTCCGATGCGGTTTAAACTCAGTTCAATTTTTTTGATATAGTTTTGACATAGGATGAACTGAGTTTAAACTCCGATTAACGTTGGAGAAAACGGGCGTAAGGGAGTTCTGCTCGAATCTCAAAAAGATTGCAGGTCTTTGAAATTTTGGCACCTTTACAAGCCTACCAAAAAAAAGCCTATCCGTAAGAATCTCTACCGCTCGATCTCTATCAAAGAAATGTCAACCAACAAAAAAACATTATCAAAGCCTAAAACTACCAAGATTTGTTCACTACCATGGTCATACTCTACCAACGAAGAATTACTAATGTAATATAACTATATATTACACTGTATATAGATATATACGCTAGTAATTCTTCGTTGGTAGAGTATGACCATGGTAGTAAACAAATCTTGGTAGTTTTAGGCTTGGATAGTGTTTTTTTGTTGGTGGACAATTCTTTGGTAGAGGTCGCGCGGTAGAGATTCTTACAAGTAGGCTTTTTTTTGGTAGGGTTGTAAAAGTGCCGAAATTTTAATAGCATTTTCGGAAACATATTCCGGCATAGCGACAACTCTATCAAAAATTAACTCTATCAGGCAAATCTACCTGACCAAACTACCAAGAAAATTTCAACCAAGAGAGAAACTCTACCATAGGCATTCTCTACTAATAAACAATTTCTACCGTAGACATCTCTACCAAACCCATCTCTACCACATCCTACTCTACCGACAAAAACTCTCCCAGGAAAATCTTCACCATGGTCAATCTCTACCGGAAAGACATCTTTACCAAGGGCAATCTCTACCATTGTCTACATCTACATTACTGCAGTAATTAAATGAGTAAGCACTAAGTAAATAAGTAAAAAAAAACAGTAAACAAGTAATACTGCAGTAATAAGTAATAGTCTGCATTACTGCAGTAAATATTAATCTTCATCAATGGTAGAGGTTGCCCTTGGTAGAGATGTCTTTCCGCTAGAGATTGACCATGGTAGAGATCTCCCTGGAAGAGCTTTCGTCGGTAGAGTAGGATGCGGTAGAGATGGGTTTGGTAGAGATGTCTACGGTAGAGATTGTTTATTGGTAGAGAATGCCTATGGTAGAGAAAATTTTTGGGAGAGTTGAGGAATGATAGTCTCTCTCGGTTGAAATTTCCTTGGTAGAGTTTGGTCAGGTAGAGATTTGCCTGGTAGAGTTAATTTTTGATAGAGTTGTCGCTGTGCCACATATTCCGCGTGACCTGCAAAATCCAAATGACCATGGTAGTGAACAAATCTTGGTAGTTTTAGGCTTTGATAGTGTTTTTTTGTTGGTTGACATTTCTTTGATAGAGATCGAGCGGTAGAGATTCTTACGGGTAGGCTTTTTTTTGGTAGGCTTGTAAAGGTGCCGTTTTGACGTGAGAAATGATTTAATATCATGTAGTTAAAAAGGTGGTGGCTCATCGAAAATTGGATCAAGTACAGACTTATATATTATAGTGGTATAGAAAAAAATGGACCTGATTCACCACGCATATCATGAGATATAACGAATTAATTTATGAAAATTTGTCGAATTCCTTGGGATATGGCCGCAAAAGCCTTTGGAGCAGCTATATAAAATTAGCCGCTCGATTTTGACTTTTGCATTTTTTTTAAATTTATAATGATTGTTTGTCGATAGTTTGTGATTGTTTGATTAATTAAAACGTTTGTTTGGTCATATTTTTTATCAAACAAACGAAACAAAAAAGGGCGTTAAGTTAGCCGCAAATTTTTGAAATTTTGTCTAATTTGATTTTTTCAAACGCCAATCGATTCCGAATCGTTTGTTTGAAACAAATAATATTATTTGAAGGTTTGTTTGATTGTTGTTTTTCCAAAAAATGAATAAATAAAATATTGGATCGTTGTAGCTTTTACACTAGATTCTAATATAACCTCGAGCATATTGGCCGAAGCGGTTGAGTTTACTTTTCAGAGCAATCATGATCTCGATTGTGTATAAAAAATGTGTACATCTATTCGATTTAAAAACATTGAATTATTTATAATACTAGGCTAGCAATAAAATTAGGCTGTGTCTAGTCGTCCGGACACCCGGACAAATACGCGTCCGGTATTCGTCCGGATATTTGTCCAAAATGAGGTTATTTTTTTTTCAATTAATTTTTTTATAGTATGATGGTATATTGAAACTCCCTCCGAAAATACACCTCGCAGCTATAAATGTCCGGACGAATAATCGCACGTAATTCATCCGGATATACAATTTATAATGATATTCATATATCCGAACGAATAATCATACGGAATTCATCCGGGTATATAATGAATTACGTATCGACGAACGATTTCCAAGGGTTCTAATATGTATCCGGACGACTAATCGTACGTAATTCATACGGATCCATAAGAAATAAAGGTATTTGCATGTATCCGGACGAGTAATCGCACGTAATTCGTCCGGAAATACAATTTATAATGGTTTCCGTATAGTATATCCGGACGAATACTCACAGGTAATTCATCCGAATATACAATTTCTGATAGTTGTTATATGTATCCGGATAACTAATCGTACGTAATTCATCCGGATATATGATGAATAAAGGTATTTGCATGTATCCGAACGAATAATCGCACGTAATTCGTCCGGATATACAATTTATGATAGTTGTTATAATAGTTGAACATGAGAAAATAGTAGGGTGGGTTGGGGTCATCTTGCGGTTGTTTTTTGAATAGTTGGACATGAGGAAATAGTAGGGTGAGTTTGGGTCATCTTGCGGTTGTTTTTTGAATAGTTGGACATGTGGAAATAATAGGGTGAGTTTGGGTCATCTTGCGGTTGTTTTTTGAATAGTTGGACATGAGGAAATAGTAGGGTGGGTTTGGGTCATCTTGCGGTTATTTTTTGGATAGTTGGACATGAGGAAATAGTAGGGTGGGTTTGGGTCATCTTGCGGTTGTTTCTTGAATAGTTGGACACGTGGAAATAGTAGGGTAGGTATGGGTCATTCTGCGGTTGTTTCTTGAATAGTTGGACATGAGGAAATAGTAGGGTGGGTTTGGGTCATCTTGCGGTTGTTTTTTGAATAGTTGGATATGTATTTGAATAGTTGGATAAAAATACTATTTCCACATGTCCAACTATTCAAAAAACAACCGCAAGATGACCCAAACCCACCCTACTATTTCCACATGCCCAACTATTCAAAAAACCGCCGCAAGATGACCCGAACCCACCCTACTATTTTCTCATGTCCAACTATTCAAAAAACAGCCGCAAGATGACCCAAACCCACCCTACTATTTTCTTATGTCCAACTATTCAAAAAACAACCGCAAGATGACCCATACCCACCCTGCTATTTCCACGTGACCAACTATTCAAGAAACAACCGCAAGATGACCCAAACCCACCCTACTATTTCCACATGTCCAACTATTCAAAAAATCGCAAGATGACCCAAACCCACCCTACTATTTCCTCATGTCCAACTGTTCAAAAAACAACCGCAAGATGACCCAAACCCACCCTACTATTTTCTCATGTCCAACTATTCAAAAAACAACGGCAAGATGACCCAAACCCACCCTACTATTTCCACATGTCCAACTATTCAAAAAACAAACGCAAGTGACCCAAACCCACCCTACTATTTCCACATGCCCAACTATTCAAAAAACAACCGCAAGATGACCCAAACTCACCCTACTATTTCCTCATGTCCAACTATTCAAAAAACAACCGCAAGATGACCCAAACCCACCCTTCTATTTCCACATGTCCAACTATTCAAAAAACAACCGCAAGATGACCCAAACCCATCCTACTATTTCTTCATGTCCAACTATTCAAAAAACAACCGCAAGATGACCCAAACCCACCCTACTATTTCCTAATGTCCAACTCTTATAACAACTATCATAAATTGTCTATTCGGACGAATTACGTGCGATTATTCGTTCGGATACATGCAAATACCTTTATTCATCATATATCCGGATGAATTACGTACGATCAGTCGTCCGGATCCATATTAGAACCCTTGGAAATCGTTCGTCGATACGTAATTCATTATATACCCAGATGAATTCTGTACGATTATTCGTTCGGATATACGAAAATCATTATAAATTGTATATCCGGACGAATTACGTGTGATTATTCGTCCGGACATTTATAGCTACGAGGTGTATGTTCGGAGGGAGTTTCAATATACCATCATACTATAAAAAAACTAATTGAAAAAAAATAACCTCATTTTGGACAAATATCCGGACGAATACCGGACGCGTATTTGTCCGGGTGTCCGGACGACTAGACACAGCCTAATTTTAATGCTAGCCTGGTAATAGAAATAATTCAATGTTTTTAAATCGAATAGATGTACACATTTTTTATACACAATCAAGATCATGATTGCTCTGAAAAGTAAACTCAACCGCTTCGGCCAATGCTCGAGGTTATATTAGAATCTAGTGTAAAAGCTTACAACGATCCAATATTTTATTTATTCATTTTTTAGAAAAATAACAATCAAACAAACCTTCAAATAATATTATTTGTTTCAAACGATTCCGAATCGATTGGCGTTTGAAAAAATCAAATTAGACAAAATTTCAAAAATTTGCGGCTAACTTAACGCCCTTTTTTGTTTCGTTTGTTTGATAAAAAATATGATCAAACAAACATTTTAATTAATCAAACAATCACAAACTATCGACAAACAATCATTATAAATTTAAAAAAAATGCAAAAGTCAAAATCGAGCGGCTAATTTTATATAGCTCTTTGGAGCGGCAACTTCGCAGAGCAGAAAAGAGAGACAGAAAGAAGAAAGAGAGAGAGAATATAGAAAAATCAGGTTGGCAGCAGTGCGGCTAGCCTGTGTAGTAGTCACGGTCACGGTCTTACATACAGGTCTGGAAACTCCCGTAGTGGGGGTAGTTCGCTTATGGATGCCAGACGTGTAGTTCATATATTTCCCACTGTGATCGCTGCGATCGAAACTCCGGCGCAATGACGATGGGTGGGGGAAATGAGATAGAGACAGCGCTAGCTTTTCAATCTCTGTCTCACCTCAATGTATATTACTCGTATTTAATATTATTGTAGACTATTATAACACGCAGTAAAACGGAAATGCTTATTTTTTACATTAAAAGAAGGTTTGTGTTTGTCTCAAATAAACCATAAACCTCTGACCCTAACCGTCTGACCCCAAGCGGGTGTGAAAAATGAGAGATTTTGAGGTATTATGATGATTCGTCGAATATGGCTCAGTGGCTAAGGTCTTGGCGTATTACCGTCATATTATGGGTTCAAATCCACATCTTTTGTTTTTTATTTTTTTAATATATAAATACGGTCGCTTATGTCCGTTGCTGGAGCAACTGCTAATGAAAATGAATATGTAAGTATATTGGTAATTTTAAATAATAAAAATAAATATGTAAGTATATTCGTAATTTTTTATTTTGTTTTCCCACTTTTTGCGCAAAACATTGTCATTAGGCATGCGAAAAAATGACACCTTCGCATTATCGGCTTTGCGGCCGGTATTGCAATGAGGAACCGCGCACCGTCTTGGCATTCTTGCCAATTTTTCAAAAATCTTTTCTTTTTTTTCAATATAATTTTAAGCACAACCGCAGCACAACACAACGTAGAGAGCACAATATCTATATATCCGACACGGAGATTTTAAGGTTAGGTTTGAGAATACGTAATTAGGCGAATCGATCGCAGAGACGAGTAGTGACGGGATTACGAACTACTCCAGTACTGCAATAAGCGTCCTACCCCCACCACTTGATTTTGTGACGAGTGTCCAGACCTGAGTTCTGTATGGGCTATGTGCGTGTGGGCGGGGCTAAACATTTTTCGACTGAAACGCTTGCGGTGACGAAATAAGGAAACGGCTGCAGTCCTGTCTCGTATGTTTAAACTCAGTTCTTAAGGTTGTTGCTAAAAAATTTCGTGGTGAATAGATCTTCGTAAAAATTTTACTATTTGTTAAAGTATTTTTCCTGAATATACTGGCAAAAGGAAAACGCGGGTTACCGCATTCATTTTAGAGAAATTAATTGTTGAAGTTCAAGAAAATGTTACTCCATTGCATTAGTTGTATGGTGTAAGGCCACTACCCTCATACTTTTTTGCGAATATCGTCCGTAAAAATAAAGAAAATTACTCAAAAAACGAGTACCGTATCGAGTAAAGCATATAGATCAATGTAAACGAAAAAAACAGATAGGTAACCGAATTAATTAACGAGAAATCATCAAGAATAACAACGACTTTCCGAAAAAGTGAGGCTAGTTGAGAAATCTCTATTGGAATGTGGCAACGTCGTAGCTACGGCTATAGCACAAACAGTCAAAGAATCGCCGCGGTAATTTTAATTTTGTTACAATCAAATGCAAGTAATGAGAACTTTTTTCAATTCATTTTATTTTTCTCAACGTTGGTGCGAAGCTTGTAGCAATAAGCACGGACGAATCATTCTTTCTATCGATAATTTAGTGACGTACTAATATTTTTTTGCAATTTATCGTCATTTTTCGTTGACGCCGACATAACCTATAAAAAGACATGCCAGTACACGTAAAACAGCTGTCACAGGCCTCACTGAATCCAACCTAACGACCGCGCGCAACCAAAGAACGCGCGAAATTAAATTATCGAAATTTAATTTTCTAATAATCCTAACTAATTAAAATGAACATATATGTAAATAATAATCAAGATTATTGCTATATAGTTGGAAATTTTTGCATTATTCATTCGTACACATCGTTAATGTTCAGCTTTTATAAGTTGGCATTGCCGACGTCACCCAATGCATAAGCATAGGAGCTTCGTCTCTTCCCCCCACCTTGCAAAAAGATTTAGCAACAACCTTAAATATCAGTTGTAAATATCATGTGTAATCTCGGTAAAAAATTTTATTATTGACATTAATGAGATTCACCAATTGTTAACATTTTTATTATACAAGTATTTTGGTTACGGAAAAATTCTGGCATACAGGCGAGCGATCGAAATCGCAGCGCAATAGTACATGCCATAACCAAAAAGTGCATCAAATCGGAGCGTTCTGGAAATAAAAAAACTTGACGTATGAGGAAAATCAAAGGTTAGTCTGTCACATCATTTTATAATTTAAATTTGCAACAATCTAGATTAAGTAACGCCAACTTAAAATTGACATTAAAAAATAATGGAAACTTATCTTGCATATATAAAAAGGGTTCAAACATTTACCAATAATTCACTGGGCAATTAAATAATATATTATTTACATCGTGAGGCACCGTACAAAGAAATCGGCAGCCGTTTTCAAACATGGCCACCTGGCGGCACCACGAGGACAGTTGCGCATAGCCCATAATAAGCCACGGTCTTACATACAGGTCTGGAAACTCTGCCAGAATTTGCGTGGTGGGGATGTGCTCTTACCGACGAAAACTTCCGTCAAAAATTGGCACGTGGCGCTGGGGTCTCGCTCCCTGATAACATAACCTTAAAATCGAATCTAATGTAATTTTTTAAACACAAACGACTTTTTGCAGGCAATTTCTATCAATATTAATCAATATTATTACATATAATATAATATTACATCATACAAAGTGAAAAAATACCGAGAATCTGCGTTATGTCAAGGTGCAAAACGGGAAGAAGAATCGAGACATCAAAGTACTCATTATTTCGCGTACCAAGAGTTCATTTTCACTTACATTGCCTTGGATATTAATAAAATATGAAGGCCTGGAGAAGTAACTGAGTTTTAGAGTAATTAATATATAAAATGAAAGAGCAAAATTTTATTGGCATTTGCTGTTAGCAACGATAATATAAAACAGACAAATTAATACAAAAACTGACAATTTCAAAACGAAAAAAATTCTCACACTAATTTTTTATATAACTTTTCTCAACCTTTGAATGATCAAAAGGAATACACTATTTATTATTATTATTATTATTTATTATTGACCAAAAAAAGCCAATTATGTAGGACTTTGATCACAATGACGTTCCAATTACGGAAGTCGAACGTTACCATGCAGTTAAACCTTGCATTAGAAATTCAAGCTCTTAAAATGATTCATGCTTATTGCGCTCGCTTGAATTAAAAATATTTCAGACGTATTGGAATTATTAAGGAGGTACGATCATAAGGTCAAATCCAAGATTCGGACTTGAAATTTTTATATGATTTTGATGGATATATTATGCGCCTATTGCTAAAATTTAGGATATATTGACCGTATGGTTTTTTTGTAATAAAATTGCAGTTGAGCATTTTGAGTCACTGAAACACGTCGTCTTATGGAGACGGTCTACCGGAAGTGCCATGAACACGGCTTTTCTGCTTCAAAATCCAAGATTAGCCGTTGAAAAACTAGATTCTGATAGATTGAACATTAGAAATTATTGTAAAAAATCAAAACATCATACCTCACCGCGTAGTTTAAAACTTGATATTACAAAAAAGTTTCAATTTCCGGTCAAAAAGGGGATAGCGCGTAACAGCTGATGCGATCGGCAAACCTAACCTTACTTTTCTTTGACTCCCTAGTCATTGAGAATGTAATTCGTCAGTTTTTATTTTTGTAAACTAATTATTTACCACGGTTATCGCACATTAGAATCAACAAAAATGAAAAATATGAATATTCGATACAAATTAGAATGGCTGTGGATAAAATAAATTTAGGCTCGCCCCGAGGAACTAGTCGTGCCTCCTTAAAATATTTATTAAACCTACTTCATGATAATATTAGAAAGACAACGAACTGCGCTCTCAACATTTTTTGATAAAAAATGGACTTGCATTATATTACAGACATTGAAGTTAGGTGTGACGGAGACAGGCAGATGCGAAGTATTGCGGCAATTAGTGCAGTCTTTGTCAATACCTCCGTCTGCCGTCGCATCGCGCCGCCCAACATTCTCTTTAAAGATATAGATAGCTGCGCCCCTAGTGACCACTGTAGTAAAAAGTTTTTGTCGTTAAGCGACCCCTCCGATCCGGGGGAGTTTAAGACCGTGGTATAAGCATAGGGACTCCCGGCGTCCCGCGAGTCCCTCAAAGTACGAGCAGAACTTCCTTAAGAGTATGGATCAGTCATCTAACCTCACCTCGAATTTTCGAAGCTGAAATTCTTCGATACGGTTTGACCGATTACAAAAAAGCTCTGTCAGCGGACGCGGGACAATGGCAAAAATCTGCTGACGGGGCCTTTTTGTAATCGGTCAAACCATGTCGAAGAATTTCACTTTCGAAATTTGGAGCTATCTCTCGCACTCACGGTGGCGAGATACCGACGGATCCATACCCTTAATTAAAACAATGAATAAAATAAAATAATGTTTTCCGAAAAATGATTTAGCTTGTAATATTGAATTTATTCGTGAGGGTAGAAAATAGCGAAATTTTGTAAATTTCTATTGCATAAAACGAACAGAAATTCAACAATCGTTCCGTCATCAAGCAGCTGAAACACTACAGTGGATATGTTTAGTGCGGCAAGCAGATGGGCGGATCGTTTGCTCGGCATGCTCGGGAAGCAAGAAGAAGCAAGCCGCCGAGCAAGCGCAAGTGTCGAAGTGCGAAGCCGGCAAGGAGGCCGCGTGAAGCATTTTAGCTCGAGCCGTGATAAGCGACGGACGTAGGTATTTTTCATCAATCCGTGTGAAGTGCGAAGCTCCGTCGTAGAAGCGTCGCACTTCTGACCAAATACGAACTGTTTTCAATTCTCTTTAAACAACAAAAGGGTATATTTCACTTACAACTAAACTAAATATTAATTAAAAAAAACAATTTTTTTAAAATTTAATGTTCAATATTTCCTCTAATTATATATTTTAATTTCAAAACGAAAATATACCAAGTTTCTTACATAACTGTAAACATATAGTATGCATGAATTTGTAATAATTATTTTGTTAGGATCTAAAATTATCCTCTGGATTACACACATTGCCGTTGTGACACATTGGCCATATTTATTCATAAACACAGACAAAAGTGTATTTAGTACTTTTACGTTGATATACCATACATTTTCCGTAAATCTCGGGTTGGATCTGCCAATTCCTGGCTGTCCAAAAATGTAATTATATTTCGGAGAGCTGTAACAACAAATATAAGTATTTTTTTATATCGAGAGTGAGGAAAATATTACGTTATAAACGTTATGGAATAAAAATCGTGAATTTTTGATATTTTCAAGGAGAGAAATGTTTCTTTTTTTCAATGCGGATATAGCAACTTACGGAATTTCGTTACAATAGACTGAAAAAAATACAATTCCTGAAATACGAATAAGAACTAAATAAAAAATTGTCGTCATGATACTTTACCTTTTTTGTCCTTCTCGTCCATGAACATTCTAACGATCGAAAAGCGTTTGACTTGTCCCAAATTCTGAATAAGGCGATTGAGTAGTTTCGAATTTTCAGGAGAGCAAAAGTGTTGCTCAAAGCAGGTGAGAATTAAACTCAACATGTCGCCATCCAACTTGTTGCCCATAACTACGTTCCAATTTTTTTTGCAACAAAGACGATATTTTGTATGCCGAGATATATATACTGAACCTTCGTGCGCGTTTGCTCCCTAATGGATCAGCGAGTCCCAAAAAAGTAAAACAAAAAGTCCCATTTCGGACTCTGGGCTTAAGTCGACAAAAGTGACAGCAAATGGAGTCCCAAATGGCACTTTTTTCCATCGCTCGGTGTTAACCGGACGTGGCGTCATGAGTCCCAAACTGGGACTTTTTTTAAGAGTGAAATCTCAAGAAATAAGTCTCTATTTGGGACTCCGAACCCCAATTTGGGTCTTTTTCTTTGCTTCTTGCTCCGGCCACAGCGTGGCGCAGAGTCAAGCGTTTTCGCGAGTATGCATCATCCGCCGGGTGGGCATATATTGCCGGATCCGTAACACTGTGACCGTCTGAAAAGACGATCTCGTACAGAATATAAATAGGTATACGTATAGCGAATCGCTTATTCCGGTTACCTCGCTCGAAAAAGTCCCAAACTGGGACACGGAGTCCCAAATAAAGATTTTTTTTTAATTTTCACCCCTAAAAAAAGTCCCTATTTGGGACTACGAGTCCCAGTTTTGGACTTATGACGTCATATCCGATTCACCCCCAGCGAGAGAGGAAAAGTCCCATTTGGGACTCCATTTGGGGTCACTTTTCTTTAAGCCCGAGTCCCAAATGGAACTTTTTTGGGACTTATTTTAGGGACTCACTGATCTGTTGGGGCTGAATTCAAAGACGATTATTGAACATTTACCTGCTTCCATACTTTCCGGGGGCAAAGATTTCAGAAGATTCGCGTGACGAATCAAATGACGATCGTTTTTGATAGAATACCACAGTCGAAGAAACTCGTACGGTGATTCGATTTTTTCGAATTCAATTTTTTCCATTTGTTCGACCGTTGTACCGTTATTTTCCGTCGAAATCGAATTTTTGGGAAGTTCAGATTTTTTATTGATTTTTTCTTCATGGTCTGTTGCGGAAGTTACCGTTTTTCCAACTGCTTTAGGTATTTTTGGCTCCGCAATATTTTCGTTACAACTCAATTTTTTATTTGCCGTACATCGTGTGTCTTCGATGTTGAAACTCGGAGATTTTTTTGAAAAGGTTTTAGTGCTTGTGTCAAGAGAATTTGGCTGCATCGTCGGGATTTTTAAAAATTCGTTAGGATCATCGTTGCCTTTGACTGGATTTTTTTCATACGTTCTGGGTGAACGCTCTATTTTGGAAGCATCTATTTTTGTACTCTTCCCTTCGTTTTCAAAAGCCTGAAAATTCTCTGAAATCGTGTCAGTTTCTTCCAGTATTTTTTGCCTGTTTTTTATCTTCGAATCATTACGAGTTTTTACAAATTCTTTGTTTGATATCTCTTCGATTATCACACTGGAAGTTTTCGCGAATCGACTTTGAGGATTTGTCAAGTAGTCAGCTTTTTTCATCACTTTTGAAGAGTTTTTTTCAACCTTTTTCCCATTCTTCGTTTCAGCTTTGGAATTGTAGTTTTCCTGAGAACATTCTTCCGTGACAACGCCAGATTTTTCGGTGAACACGTCGTTATCACCACCTCCGAAATTCGTGAAAATATTGTTCTGATGTTTTGTTGACTTTGTCTTATTTTTGTCGTTATTTATTTTTCCCTCCCTCTGATTTTCTTTGTTTTCCGATCTCTTGTACGGCTCGTTCGGTATCTCTTCGATAATAACGCTCGAAGCTTTGCCATATGAAACTTTAGTATCGGTAAAGATGCTCTGTGTTTTCGGATATTTTCCGGAGGTTTGAGACGTTTTCGGACAATAAATGTCTCTGAAGTGAGGCTGGGGAATCGAACATTGGGACGAGCTTGGCGCGTTGTTACAAAAACAAACTTGAGATCGCATCTGCGAATTAGGCGTTGAAAATTGTTTTCCATGCGTACGATTAATGCCAAAATTTTCGAAATTTTTTTTGAAGTCTGTTAATTTGTTATGATCATTTTTTGAAGCTTTAGTATCACTCAGAATTTTCTTTTCTTTTCCATTTCCATTTTTTAAATTCACGGTCAAATTGTTATCCACTTTATTTTTCGGTTCTGTTGTTTTGTTAGTCGAATTTTCATCCGTTGAAGTTCCGTCCTCTATTTTCATTCTCAAATAATAATAATTTTATTATTTTTTATTTCTAATTTGAAAAAATGTATAATAATTCAAACAAAAACCGTGTCAAAATATTACGACGCTGAATGATTAATTATAATAATAATAATAATTATAGTGAAAAAATGAAAAGAAATTGCCGCGAACTTTGAATAATTTAAAACATCATTTTTATACCTAATTTTTTTGGAATTGCACGGTCCTCTGAGCTTGTTGATGGCTCCTATAGCAATTTTGTTTGAAGGTTCTAACTTTAATACCGCCTCGTAATCAGCTAATGCCTGAATAAATAAACAATCGAATAATTTGTATTTGAATCTATAAAGAAAAATATAATATTGTCTATGACAGGAAAAGCAATATCGGCCGCGTAATTATTTATGAAAATAATTTAACGATGCGTACTTGAACTCTTTTTTCCAAACGATCAAGGGCCAATCCTCTACGGAGAAGTGCTTTTATATTTGTGTAATCCATACTTATTACTTTGTTGCAATCGTTAACAGCATCATCGTAACGTTCCAATTTGATATAAGTTATTGCACGGTTATTGTATGCATTTATCGTTGCATCTATCGCAATACTGGATTTGTAAAAATGAAGGGCCTCTTCGTAATCACCCGCTTTAAATGCCTCGTTTCCCTTCTCTCGATCTTTTTCCGCCATCATACTCAATTCAGTCCCAGTTAGCGTGACTAAACAACATGTTTCGTTCCTTTTATTATTATTTTCATAAGGAAATTATACTACAAGCCATTTGCTGTTTCTTTTTAATGCATTATTGTTTTTCTTATTTGAATTAACCCGTCAGCGATCGCGCTATAAGACTTTTTCTCACACTTACATTAAAACGATGATTACTCGAAAATTTCAAATGGCACAAGCATTCGAAATTCTTTCTATCTTCACCCAATTTATTCTTTGGTATAATAGAAGACAATAAAAATTAAAAATTTTTTTTAATTATTATTTTTTTGTTTTTAGTGTCAATTATCGTCGTATTTATGGTTTTTGAAAAATAAAAATGTTTAATAGCCACAATCACTGTAGCGAAATTATTTTCAACTTCCTATTTATCAAATTAACCCTCCGTCACACGCTCTAAAATTCCAAACGTTGCTACACGCCTCGCGGCGAATCGCCGCAATGCTTTTGAGCCTTACAGTGTTGCCATATCGTTCTTACGTGCATGAGCGCCGTTGGTGCTCGAGTACTCAGTAAGAGATATGGCAACGTCGAACATAAAATCATATGTACGACTCTACACACACAAGCGGAGAAACGCCGCATTTTTTGCAACTCGCCCTAAGGGCGGGTCGTTCCAACTTCTACGTAAGCCTATCTGGTAGTTAAAGGTCTGCAAGTTCAATGCTTTTAACCGTCAGATAAGCTACCTAGAAGTTGGAACAGCTCGCTTTCAATGCTTTTAACCGGCAGATAAGCTACTTAGAAGTTGCAACAACCCGTCCTTATCATATTAAATATTATTTATAAAATATAAATTGAAAATTATTGCATAATTTTCTGTTTTATTGCGTTCTACCAATAATAATACAGGAATAGCTAAATTGTCACAAGTGTATCATTCACCAATTTTTGTTGATTAATGAAAAAAGCAAGAAATGCGGCGTTTCACTCATAGCGCGTGTGACGGAGGGTTAAGGTATTCCTTTCACGAACTCGAATATTTGACAATTCACGGATTTTTTTGTACATAAAAGTAAAAGCACATCCCAGTCCACTGGAAAAATATCTAGCCAGGTTACCGAACCTTTAGAAAAGAATTATAACTTTGAAAATCGTCTAATTTACACGACAATTTATGGAGATGACCTGTTGCTCACATTTCTATTTAATAATTCATATATTAAATAATGATAGATGTTTGATATAAACTGTCGTGCGGTAAATTAAATTCTAAAGATTCCGTAGCAACGATAAAAACAGAGAGTCACCGGACGTTTGAAGAAAATATTCACGATAGAACTTGAAAGAATGTGATCAGCAGACGATTTTTCGTAGCCATGACGTTCAAGAGGTTATGTTGTCTTCGGCAGTTTTTACAATATTTTTAACGCTATTCTTGTTTTTGCCCGTTACAAATTGGCTCACATTTTTACCCATGTCACTGCGTACTTTATACGTATTTTCACTCATATTTCACTACTTTTTTTAACCAAATACAATAAGTCCAGCTTCTCTCTTTGACAGTGCAGTTGTTGACATTTGTAGCTCTCCAAGAAATATCAAAAAGTTTCATAATTTACACAATTAAGCTGAAATTTTCGATTTATGTTTACAGTTCGGACTAATAATTGGTTATAACTTTTTTAAACAAAATGCAGCCTAATTTATGAACAAATGTGGAGGGCCCTGCTTATGCGCCCAAAAAATACGGCCCTCCGTGAAAGGAATACCTTAAGCACTTGAAACTATACATGTGAGAAAATCTCTCATCACGCGACCATTATTTAAATTGTACGTAGCGTTACTGGTGACGGGTTAAATAAATATTTGTTACACTCCGAGGCTTGAAGTTTTTGAAAGACGCAGAATTATGAAAAAAATGACTACTACAACTATCCAAGAATGAATTATTTTACTGTTGATTGACAAACGTGTATAAATTATTAAAAAATTGAAGAAATGAAAAAGTGTTGATTTCTGAATTGGATTCCAAAAGCAGATAAACAACTTGACCATTGACAGGTTGAGCAACAAAAGAAATGATGATTCAAAGCGGTTTAGTGGAGGTTGAGGGAGTGTCGCTGCATATAATTTTTTCGAACTCACGTTTGTTAACAATTTCGTCCCTAGATTCCTTCTTCATTTTCTTTTCTTTATTGCAAAGGATTTTCTGTGCTCTTTTCGCTTCGGCTTGCTTCATGTCTTGTTGTAGATCGATTCGATTTAATTCTGTTTCAGCGTCATATTTATCCCATCCCGCATAGTCACACGCTGCTATGCGCTTATGCTTTTTCTGTTTTTGCGATGACTGTTTATTTTTCTAAAAGAAGAAAAAACATATGCGTGTGCCATATTTTGTGAAGAAGAAATTTTTTTTTTAATCTTATTTCACTGAATCGAAAATATACTAAGAATATATAATAAATCTTACTTCCGGTTGATCGAACGTTATTCTCCGAATAGCAGGCTGTGGAATCGGTTCGTTCATCTGCATAGCGTCACGCCCTTTCTCTAAATCTTTTTCACGCATTTTCATCTCACTCATCCATTCGTTTATGTCGTTTTCTAACATTACTCGATTTTCGGGCTCAAGCATATCTTTTTTGAGGACTGGTTCGGCTACTCTTAAGACAGTACTCAAAGGCTTGATGTCAGCTAAACGGTTCTCAGCATGTGTAGTCAAATCAGGATAATATCCTTCCTCACCAGAACTAAAGGAAATGGAAAATGTCGATTTTTATTTTCGTCTTTATTTTTTTTTTCAGCGGCTTATCCAGACGTATTTTGATCCAAATACGCCACTAATTTTTTTGGACTTGAATTTGTATGGAGGAATTGCAAAAAAACCTCTGTTGGGTACTAATTCAACGGAATCTCAATAGTTATTTGAGGATTCAAATTTTTCGAAAAATTCTCTGAAAAGCTGATCGAAGTGCGAAGAAAATCGGTTGTCGCTGTGCCCGATATCTCAGTTTTTAAGAAAATTACAGCATTTAGATGTTTAGTTCCCTCTCCTTGTCTCTAAAATTTCAAGTAATCAAAACTCACTGGCGAACAAACATGTAAGGGCTCAGAGAGAATTTTCGTAGACTTCGACAATGGCTTCACCTCAATATTTCAATCAATATTAACCAAGTTTACCGTAATTGCATTTTGATTTCTGTAGTGAAACTTGGGCGAAGCCAAGTGATTTGCTAGTCCGTTTATAAATAGCTTTACATATAAATATATAAATATTCCAATTTTCGACTATATGAATATAATACATTTGCAGAAGTTTCAAGAAAAAATATAGATTACAATCTTCTTGAATGGAATAAAAGCATATAGGTGAAGTTTAATTACCGAAGAATTATAATTATACGCTCCAGCTCTTTGGCATTTTCGCACTGAGTTATGTGCTCGTAAGACAAGTGTTCAATCGGTATATCGTATTTTTCAAGCAACGACTTTTTCTCCACAGGCTTTTCAACGTGATCCATGTCCTCGTTAACCATACTGATGATCTTATTTAAATTTATTGAATTAACTGCACTCAAGATTCTTAATTCGTACTGATAAAATACTGTTAGGCCAAGCTTTTGATTACTGGGGTTACCATGGTCACGTATTTATCGTTTACAGTGTAATTTATAGTTATATTTGTGAGGGAAAGGAAGCATGAAAGGGTTATGAACTTGGTGACATGTAAATCGATTAAAATATAGTTCTAAAGCTGTAGATCATCTTTTGTTATCAAGTTTTAAAAATTGTGACGTCTTAGGATACAAAAAGATACATTTGTTGGTGAGATTTTGTCAAGATTTTGAATGGGATGTGGTTGGCCGTCGATACCGTTCAGTTATAGCTGATTACTTTGATCATAGAAACGCGAGATGGCAGCACCATTGAGTTCCCGACAGGCTGACGTGCTGATAAAACGATTAGAGTTGGAAAACAATAAAAAAAAGTCGAAGTTGGGGGGCCAAATTCATTCCCCTCTGCTGATAATACAAGTGTGGGAGAGATTTCTTTTTTTACTGTTGTCAGTAGTCCGAGAAAAACAGAATGATAACGTTTTAAATACTTCATAGAGATCTGAAATATCGACAGTTGGTACGCGAGCATAACTTTTTCCTTTGATGATCTATCAGTCTTGCGGTTGGTAACAAAGTAGATACACGTTTTTCTCGGACACTCTTGATATTTCGGGAAAACGAAGAGTTATACGTTGTTCTCTGATGAAAAAAGAACAACGTGTAACTTTCCGTTTTCTCGAAATATCAAGTATGTCCGAGAAAACCGTGTATCCACTTTTCAGTTATCTCTTTCGCACTCACGCAACTGATAGATCACCTTAATTAAAAAATTCTCCGCTATTTCAAAGTTATATATTTGTATAAAAAACGAAATTTATTTTTTGTATTACTAAAAAATGATTGGGAAAACTTTTGATCCAAAAATAATGAAAAAATTTAACGTCAACGTCGAAATATCGGGAACCCGGAAAAAAATCAACACGAGGATAAAAATAAAATGTACTTCCGTGATGGCGAAATTATAAAATTAAAATTTATCCGACGCCACAAAAATTGTAAACAATGTTTATAAATATTTCAGGCGTCACGGCATTCATAAATTCCAAGGTACGTCCCAAAATACGGTTTAATTAAAATTAGATTAAATGCACAGATCGAGCGACTTCGAGTGCAAACGCGATAGCTCTATTCTCATTCATAAGTTTTCTCGTGAATAGCAGAAATTTAAGTAAACGAAAAGAACCACTTTTGGTTATATATTAAAAGGCTTATGAATGTAGAAAAAATGTTAACAGCTCTTTTACCGATCAAACATTTCCACAATACCTCAAAACCTTTTAATTGTAATTAATAATCAACCAATCATAGACTTTTTCATTGGGAATGATGGAAAAATTGGTTAACATTGAATTTTGAAAATCCCTAGCGGATCCGTCAACACTCAGTGACCGAAATTTCGGTCGAAAAATAGAACGAATCGACCAAAAATGGTCGTTTACGGTTGTTTACGGCCAATTAGTAACCGTAAATTTGGTCACTGACGGTTGTCGGATCCGCTAGAGATTATTAAATGTTCGTTAGCTCCTTCATTTTTTATGCGTCATTTATAGAATGATTCAAGATTTTTTTGTTATTTCTGTGAGAATTTTATTTTTGAAGCTCTCTCAGGATTAATCGAATCGTTGTTATAAATCAAAACGAATTTACATGAATCTTGTAAAGGTTCTAATTCCATTCCACATGCCATAAGCGAGCCAATTTAGTCAAATGCAATTTCTCGACGTTTTCGAAAGTAAAAAAACATAAAAGTTGATTAACTTTGTGAACTGAGGTCTTTCATACGTGAGCACAATTTGTATGTATTCGTTGCGACGACTCTGTGTCACGATGAGATATGTGTTATCTGCTTGATCCTCGCAATGTGCAACGCACAACAAAGCATAGCTGCAATCTAAAGTCGCTCGAGATAGCGAGTGCATAATTTCGACGAAACCAGTGGAATTATAGTAGCAAATGATTAAATTCACTTAATCGTCGAACTAATAAGATGCTCAGACTGATTTTCTTATCGAAGCATAAACATTTACTATTTGCCATTTATTGCTTCAAGATACACGAATAGAATATAATACATACAGAAGGAAATAGGTCGAGTAAGAACAAAAAGGCTCGGTAGTGAAATGACTTTGAATAAATCGGATAATAATCACGTTTTTTTACACGTAAATCAATGTTTCTTATGTGACTTTGTTAGAGATTGTCAAATAGTTTGCTGATAGCTGAAACTTGGTCTAGGAATTTCTCAAATCTTGCATATTTTTGACTCGGAATACGAAATGATTTAAAACAATATAGCGATTCCAAGAAATTTCAAGCCGTCCGCGTACGAGATTTTTTTCACCTCGTTTTAACAGGTATCCCTTTACTGTGCGTTTACCTGCGAGAGAAAATTATACGGTGCCGCAAAAATCATGAAAGCTGTACTGAGTAAAAGAACAAAATAGATATACAAGGTGACGCAATAACTCTTAACACCTTAATTATCTTGGGATCTACAATAAGGTTATAGAAAAATGCATTTGTATCGAAAGTTGTACGATTCGAAGTCGACGATCAAGTGGCGCCAATGTTTTTTTCTTTCCCACGTGAAGGCGCCTCCGCGATTTCGAGATTATCTCTATTATTCTAAAGTAGTTATCGGGAAAATGTAGGGGAGGGACTAACGTGAAGTAGTAAAATTGAATGAAAACTTTTTTTTTTTTTATTATGCACATTTTTTCGATGGTAGAATCATTTGTATGAGTTCAACAGTGGTGTCTTATTGCGCTCCATGCCTTATTTTGGCCTGGTCTCCCATACGTGTTTTAGAAGACCAAAAAATTTCAATTGCATATTCACATTAATAAAATATCTAATTCTTCGTGAAGCGTCGAGTTAGAGTTAGCACCATTTGGTTGAACAGCCTAACGATTTAAGGGAGCATATCCGAGTAGACGGCGGAAAAAATAGGTGAATTTTGGGAATTATTATCTCAAAAACTATTTGTCCGATTTCATCCAAGTTTGTTTTATTCGAAAGTACAAATATTGAGGGATATTGACAAAATTTTTTATAAATATATATTAACTGGGAACGCTGATATTGTGGCCGGTATAAAACGTGTCACGGTCTGCGGTCCCCATGATTGCATGCAGTCGATTGATCTGAATCAAAAATTTCGAAAAGATTCCTAAAATGTAATATATAAAGCCCTTCGCATCGTAGGATTTTTATGAAAAAAATTTTTTTTCACAAAATGGCGCCTGATTGAAATTTACATTCATTTTTCAACCTCTGTTTCCGATTTTCAATCAGGCGCTATTTTGTGAAAAAATTTTTTCAAAAAGTCCTACGATGCAAAGGGCTTCATATATTACGTTTTAAGAATCTTTTCGAAATTTTTGTTTCAGATCAATCGACTGCGTACATGGGGATAGCAGACCGTGACATAGTTTATACCGGCCATAATATCAGCGCTCCCAGTTAATATATATTTATAAAAAATTTTGTCGATATCCCTCAATATTTATACTTTAGAATAAAACAAACTTGGATGAAATCGGACAAATCGCTTTTGAGATAATAATTCCCAAAGTTCACCTATTTTTTCTACCGTCTACTCGGATGTGTCCCCTCAAAGTGTGTAATATATTAAAATATGAAAAACTATGAAAAACCTGTTATTAACCCTAGAACTAATGTCCTATTTTTTTTACCTTCTAACGCATGACCGGGGTCGCTTTCGACCCGATGGCATTTTTGATCGTAAAATCGGTTTTACAGAGATAAAGAGACTTCCCACCATATGAATCTCTTCGTTTTTTAATAACGAATAGATGCGATAAATTTAATTTCATGGAAGATGAGTCGACAAAAAATTCGATTATAAACTGAAGAATTCAGAAAATCGACAAAAACATCAGTTTTTCGACATTCATCTGGGATCGAAATCGACCCCGCCTATGAGTTCTATAGTTGATATCATGTAATACTTCGGTCTCAAAATAAATTTCCCTCCAAATTGCGGATTATATACTCATATATATACATGGTCTTATGCTACTATAAAAACATGCTAATTTTCGTTGCTGTTGATTAAGGGGCATCACTAGTGTGACACTTTCGAAAAATCGCAGGTGTTTTTGGAGAAAGAGGAAGGTGATTTGTATGGGCCTGGAATAGTAGATTAGCTCTAGGTATGATATTTATCGATTTATAACAATAAAATCAATTTTTTTATCTTTCAACGTTTTTTTCTCAAAACGACATTTTTCAAATTTCCTGCAGTTCTAACTCGAATACAAATCATTCGATCGACTTGAATCTTGTTTTAGCGTATTTAGTATTTGTTTCTTCATACAATGACCCTCCAGTTTTTCGATTGTATAAAAAATGTCAATTCGCCATGCAAAAAACCATCAGATTTTTAAGCGTAATTTGGAACTTTTTTCAAAACTCCGCCATTTTGTTGGATTTTATTTTTTTTTACAATCCTGCGTCATTGTACAGGCCTTACCTTCTAGTTTAACGGACTTTTTTTATTTTTCGATTTCAGGCACTCTGAAGGCCGCAATCACTGCAGCAGTGGGAGAACTTTGTTTTTTTTTTTTTTTTGGAGACTCGGGAGACGGCGCATAAGTCGCTGAAAATTAATTATTTTCATACAAAAAAATTATTATATATACATAATTTATACACAAATATATCCTTGGAATTTCAAAACATTCGATGCAATACTTTTCTTTCAATAAATTCCCGAAAATCACCTTTTTTTGGGCAGTCACACTAGTAGTGCGCCTTAAAGAGAACAGTGATATTTAATGGCCATAGTAATAATAATTTCACGGCAGTCGAACATAATAATCTTGAGATAATAACTCTTGAAATCAGTCATAAATGTAGAAAATATAAATGCGACATATTTGGTATAGTATTCCGTGTTATTTTGTATTCCAAATTTGCCGCACTTCCTCTATATACATATATTTGTTATCGAGAGTGCTACCCGCAATGTATCGCGAATACTCGAGTGAGTAGGGATGATTGGAGGCGCAATTCACGCGTGGAGTCGTGAGCGGGCGCCTTACCTGCGTTAACACACCAGTCACCTTGTAGCGTAGCGCGCGCGCGGCGCTGTTAATTTTGCTAGAGCCGCCGCCGCCGCCGTCGTCGCCGTCGCCGCATTAGCCGCAGCCGCTGTGCTCGACGCAAGTAAAACGTGCTCCGTAGCCGGTAGTGCATATTAGACGGTGCACCGGGACGAATGCGAGCATTCGCCGGCGAGCGCACGGCGTGAGTGGTCATACTTTCGTATACGAGAGTGCTTACCTTTCATTTTATTGTTATGCCTTGCTCACAAACGCACACACCAACACACAAATGCGCTACTTTTTCAAAACCTCACAAATTACAAAAATCTTTGATGAAAATTCAGTACGTATATAACCGGTTGCGTTTATACTAGAATCGTAACAACGATAAATAATTACTCGATCGAGAAAAATACGCATCTAAAATCTCGTTGCAAATAGACTTGTGAGACAAAAATTGTGTGACAGAAAAATGTCAAATTAGAAGCAATCGAAATAATTTCGGGTTTTAAATAAAATCTTCATACATCATTTGTGAGAACAGTCGCGAAAATAAATAGTTCACTAGTGACAACGAACAACAGACGTGGAAATTTCTGTGTGTGTGAAAAATTGTAGGAAACTTGTTACATTCAGATTTTTGTTGACTCAATCGTAAAACTTTGATTCCAACGAGTCACGTGGGATTTTTTTGGCTTTTCTTTGTTGTTTTTCATCTTGCCCGCCAAAAACTTCCGGTCAACTTTAAACAACACGATTTATAGAGATACATGGAAACGGAGAGTGACTGTCGCGAACGAATTTAGAAATTCACTGTGGGCGCTCGGGATAACTGAAATACCCGTCCTGATACACGCACACATAAACACACGTGCGGTCATTTTAAGCAATTTTATTTTAAAAAACAGTGGACGCGGTATAAATATTTTTCGTGGGTTTTAAAGGAACATACATATTCGTTGGGTACACGAATTTGGGTGGTAAAAATTTGCAAAACGGGAGTCCACAACGCGTGGCACGCGCTTCTAGGCTCGCTAATTCTCGATGTTGCTCTTGTAACGTGGTAAAAACTGTAAGAGACAGTGAGGAAACGAGATAAACGAAGAAGGATACGCGTACTTGTTTCACAGCTTTTTCCCATCGATCAAGAGTGCGAAAAAGGTAAGTTTCAAGATTATTCTTCTCGTTGTTATTATTATTACTATTATTAATATATTATTGAGATATATTTACCAGTGCTGCACACATGGTTATCAGTACATTGTGCTAATAATGGCGACAATGTTGGGAGTGACTTATTAAAAGCATAATAGTTGTGGTATTTTTTTTTTTTTAGTTTTTATTTTGTTTTCTTACATTTCGTAATTTCCAGTGAAATTGACGAACAACGTTCACCGACATGTATACATTCATCGGAAAATTATTTTATACTTTCCAAATTTGCATACAAACTTTCGTTTTCGGAGTATACATTATGTTTTGCTTCACGAGTAACTTTTTGTTTCACATGTGCGAAAATGAATGTAGTCAGAAATATTGAGATTTCTTATAACACATTCGTGGATTGTTTTATTTTTTTATGAGATTTATGGGGATCTAGTTTATGGGAATTGATCGTAATTTAGATTAATTTGGATTAGTCGAATTAATTTGAATTAGTCGAAACGAATCCAAACAAATACAAAAAGTAAGAAAATCCCAGATACACCCACAAAAATTCCAACCAATTCATCATTTTTCTGTTGGTGTTTTTTTTTATCATTGCACAATCGGAAATATCAAATATTAAAAAAATAATTATTTTGATATCAATGATTGACTCAGCTTTACATTTTGAGGCTGTAACTATATTTTTATTGTAGTAATTATCGTGTGTATGCTTGAAATTAGAGAAAGGATAATTATTGAAAAAAAAACGAAAATAAAACGACATTGTTAATTTTATTAATGGCTTAGGGTATTGCTTATTTTTATTGGCTTTTAAATGTCCGATAGAGTATCAAAGTTCATTATACGACAAATTTTTTATTTACTTCGATACCGAAAAGTTATATTTCAGGAAAATGATGAATAATGTTTCTTACATCTTTGCAGTATGCCGTTGAAATTGGTCAGGATGAAAATCACTGAGTTGATAAGATTATCGTTTGAGTCAGTGATCTTGATGATACGGTGTAGAAACGTTCGACTGACTATTCCGAAAATAAAATATATATTTTTCTAAAATCAACCGGGTGAAACATTTATATATTTTTTCTAATGAAACATTAAACGAGAAATTTGATTCTATCAACCGTAATTTTGGCAAGGTTTCAAGGCGAGCTTGTCGTTCGCGTGACCATCAATGACTCGTCCGGTCTCGCTCTAAAGAAATTGAGGTAGGTCCAGTCTTCGATATAATAGCAACTCGATTTTTTTTTTCCAATTTTGGTATTGGAAACTTTTTCAAAATCATAACTAACCGAAATTCAGGCTTGTTTCATCATAAATAGTTGATTTTGTTAATCTCAGCAATGACAAGTTCCTTCAACCAAAATTTATGCTGGCATGAATTGAACCCCGATTAAAATAATTGAATTACGATCCGTCCAGCCTTTCGTAGAATATCCATTTTGTTCACCCTGGTTTTGGTCGGTATTTTGTATCAATCAATATTATTCATATTGAATCGCGGTCCATTCGATGTGTAACCTCAATTTTTTCAACCTCAATTTCGGTTGTTATCTATATTTGCTACTCGAGCGTCATAAGTAAAATGTTGAACACAATTCAATTTATCAAAGTAATCATAGTATGTGTAGTGTCCAGAAGTTCACGCTACAGTCGCAACGCGGCTGAAATGATGAAGCAGTTCGCGTTAACGGTCACTCAAGCTAGGATTTCAATATAAGATATAGCCCCCTAAAACCTCACATCCTTAAAGGCTAGGAGTCATACCGACTGAGCCTCCATGAGTGTGAGAGAGATAGCTGCAAATTTCGAAACGGAAACTTTTCCAGACCGCTCGTCCGATCGGAATAAAAGAGTGTGAGCCCATTTTTGCCATTTTTCTGCGTAGGCTGATACTTTTTTTTCCGATTGGACGAACGGCGTGGAAAAATTTCACTTTCAAAAATTAGAAGCGAACGCAGTGACTGATCCATATCCTTAAACAGCGTCTAGGGCAGGGTACAGTTGGCTTCAGCCTTACTGATGAGTCTGCCACTGTACCCGAGACGAAACGCACAATCCTAAACCAAACTTTTTCTCTATTCAATGCGTAGCAGGATTTCCTTATCTACAGTCTGTCACAATTTATCTTACCGACCACAGAACTTTGCTATTCTTCAACTTTACAAACTCATAGAGATCGAACTTCAATGAAGAATCTCTCACGTCTTTCCTTGACCAACTTCACCTGGTTTCCACATCTAACAATATTTTCTATATATGTAACTTTCATTAGCACAATTTTAATTTTGTCAATGGAATCGTCGCAGTTTTGGTTTTTCCTCCAACGTATCCTTTGTTTAACAAAATCTTTCGCATTAGTTCCTAAAAAATAATTAGTTTCTAAATAAGAGATCAGTATATAAAAAGTGCTCTTTATATTCGTCAAAATATCAAATAAACATTTTTTTACTATTTTTAAAAAATCAATATTTGCCAATCAAAAGTATCTCGATTTGATTACATTGTCAAAAGGTTTGTTTCAATAGGAGTTTGACCAGGCTGGTTCAATCAACATCCACTGTAAAGAGTTGCGTAAATTTCATAAAACGACGATCCCCTCAAAAATGAAGGTAATGCGGTGTCTTGGTATCGGAAATATTTGATTTTTTCATTCTTTATCGAACTGACGGATATGACCAAATTATATAGAAGTTCCGAGTATCTACAGGGGACTAACATTTACGTTCGACACCCTAAAAGTCAAGAAATCCCCGATGCCAAAATCGAGGCTCTCGTGTATCAAGAAAAGAAGCGGAGTCTTGAGGCCGAATAATAATAAAAAGAAACGATATATCTATACCGTTTCCCACCGGGCATTAACTGCGCCAATTCACCTTATCAGAATTGCTCTCGTGTGACACACGATACTCCAAAAGCTTCGTCTTTCTTTCGCACACAGTTTGTTTGTGCGAGTTATGAGAAGACCGTGTTTTTTTTTTTTTTTCACACTTTTAACGTTCTCTCTCGTGGTCCCGTACGTTCCCTTCATTCCGCGACACCATCTCGTCACTGATGCTGTGTGTATATCTGTTTGTGTATGTGTATCTCGCGTTGTTTTTAGCCTCAGGTTTTGCTTTCACTCGTATCTACGTTTTGTGCTCCGTGTGCTGGCTGTCTCGTCGTCGTCGCCTCCTCGACGTTTCTCTTCTCATCCGTATTCCCTTTCATCAAAACATCGGACGTGACATCGCTCCGATAACGAGAAAACGTGTTATTCCTCGCAATAAGAGAAAGAATTCGACATCGATGACGAGTCTTTGGAAATCCTTCGATTATTACTCTTGGCACGGTTTAGGAAATGATTTTTTAAATGACTTCCATATCGGTTCAGTCTATAAATCTTTTACAAAATAAAATCTGGGAGTTTGGTAATCATGCTATTGGGAAAAAGATCGTTGTATTTTGAGACGCGGTTAAAGTGTTTATGACGAATCGATGAGACTTCTAGGTTCATGTTAATCGTGTATTATTTATTTTATTTTTTTAAAATAAATAAACGTGGGATATTGATTACGTCCGAACTCTTCGGGATTTGTCACGAAAATTTCTAATCCAAAGAAAAAGCCTTGTGTTGTAACTCTCGATAGATAAAAGTAAAAAATGCTTTATTCAACAACGAACATTCGTCATTGTCGATGTTTCGCGTTCCTCGACACTTGCACTCAACTCTATAACGGGACTTTTCTCTTCTTGTCACAAGATTCTAATTCGTTTGAGTTACAAAGATCTTGGAATTTAATTAAAATTCAAAATAACACATTCCACTAGATATTGTCATAAATATTTATAGTTTGAGGACTCGACGCTTTTAGAACGAAGAATCTATCTATTTTATAGCTCACGTATGTGTGTGTGTTTAGCTTATATGTCAACCAATAAAATTCCACCAACGGTACGATAATTATTTTTCCGGGATCGTATAACAAACTTACGTTTCGTTGCGCATACCAAGACGACAACGGCATTGCTACCGGTGGGGGATTACAGCAACGTCGCCGTCCTCGTCGTTCGCGTATTTCCCTTTATCTTCCTACATAAATTTTACAAAACGATCGTTTAACGTTTTATTTTGTTACGATCGGCCAATTAATCTTCGATATCGCAGAGTTATTTATCATATCGAGAACGAGAAAGTCGACGATCTAACTGATAAGCGTGTACACGACTGTGCTAAAAAAACGTTTAATTAAAAAATAAACGATTTCAGAGTATCATGAAGTGTGAATATGAAACGCAATAATTGTAATGTTATAGTTATAGGGCAAAAATTTGTTCACTGATCGATATGAGAGTTTTTGTACGTGGAAAGGGAAGGAAATTGGATGAAAGAGAATGAATAGAAACTTGATGGAATGAAATTGCGTGCAAATTGAAGGAAATAAGTAGAGTAAAAAATTGGATAAAATAAATTGAGACTTGGGAAGGAGGAATGGCTCGAGTAAAAGATTGAAGGAAATAAATTGAATCGAAAATGGAAAGAAGGCAATTGAGTAACAAGTTCGAGCAGATAAATTGAATAAAAATTGAAGTTTCGAAAATGTGTTGGAAAATGAAAATAATTAAATTGAGCCAAAACTAGAAGCAAGTAAATTGTATTAAAAATTGGAGGTACAAAATTGATTCGGTAGTTAAAGGAAGTTGATTGAAATATTAAAGGAAATTAGTTGCGTGAAATATTGAAGGAAAGAAATCCAGTCGAAAATTTAAGGTTGAGAAAACATTAAATCCAACAGTAGCAATCACAATCTGGGAAAGGAAAATAAAAATCGAAGCATAGGAAGTTTTGAAGTAGGCTAAGATATGGTGAAATATATTGGCAGAACTTATACGTTTTCAGAGTAAAAGGAAGTCTTGAGAAATTACGGAGCTCAATAACGTTGGCTAATCCATTATAAGTATGCATCAGCATGGCAATAACGAAATCTTCAAACAAGCCTGCCATAGAAGCAGCCGTTATAAGACGAATTATAATACTCGAAGTGCATAGCGAATTCGTTTAAAATACATGAAAATAGTATAAACGTATGGCATACAATAAGTCTACTTATTTTTATCATCCTTTCAAAATCATAAAGAACGGTCCATTTCGTAACTCCGTAACGACTGTCGAATTTTGCAATCCGCCTAATTAAGTACTTTCTAGTTCATTAAAAAAAAAAATCACTCGCTTTTCGTTATTTTAAAAACGCTAGTCTGAAGAATATTTTATTGAATTATACCAGATTGACTAAAGATCAACATCGTACTTGCATATAAAAATTCTGGTGTATAATTTTTGTGCTATTATTATTTTTCATTTATTGGTAATTAACTCAATCCAACAAAATAAATATAATTGATTTTTATTATAATATTATAATATTATAATATTAGGTGTATAACTTAATTTTTACCGTTTTTTATAAAATTTATTTAATATTATAAAATATACAAAACAACATTAATCTTCGAAATATTGTCCACTGTTTTTGATGACCTTTCTCCATCTATCAGGCAATATACGGATGCTATCTCGAAAGAAATGAGGAGGTTAGAACTTCTAGCTTAATAAAAAAATCGGTAAAAACTAAGTTATACACCTAATAAATGTAGAAAAGAGGGAACAATTACAAAAATTGGTAGTAACATGTAATTAGAATTGAAAAAGAATAATCTTTCAAATTATAATCGAGAATTAAAAATTTTCAACTTTAATACGCCAATTTTTGATAGCAAGTATTCGATTCTTTTATACATTCGAATCCAATAAATCACAAAGCGTTTCCGGAAGCATTTTTAATTGGGTCCACCGATTTTTCGCATAATATATACTTCTTTGCATCACTTCGATCACATGCGTCCAGCACCAAGTAATGATGTTGAAACCTGTATCATTGGAGTGCACTGGAATTTTTGTTTGTTTCGATATTGCCCAAAAATCGGTCGAATTCTGTTTGGCTCTTTTTTAGAACCTCAGAAGTAAAATCATAAAAAAGCACCTTCTGCAATGAAAGTAAAGAAGAAGATCAGAAAGCAAGAGTATATTCGTTGCAATGCACGATGCAAACTTCAAATCCATTCCACGTTGGGGTCTAACAAAATTTCTCTCATTTTTCTTGCAGTTCCAAGACATCGGGCTGTTCCGGTGGTCGAATCATTGTGGATTTAGCTCTCGGTGGTGGTTTAAGCAATTTTTTTTTTTCTTTATCGTCGACGAAACGATCCGCGGTACGAGAGTGGTAATATACGAAGGTTCGTGAAATCCGTGACGGCAAGAGGAGGAAGAGGAGATAGAGAAGGAGGAGGAAAAAGCATCACGTACTACATACAACGGTCGGGGACGTGATGTCGAGACATCAGCAGCGACGGCAGAATCAGCGCCACCAACACCATCAGCGACAGGGGAAGCCTCGTGTTCGGTACGAGAAGGTCCATCGTACTCAGAGAAAGTGAAGCAACGGCCTGTCGACTACAGTCGTGCGAAGACTGTGGAAGAACGTCGAGGAGAACTTCGCAGAGCCTTGGCTCTTATGCACTGCATATACATAAACTTATATGTGTCGATATATATATACAAAGATTACTAACGCCGCTTACACCGCTACCGTTACTACACGTATTCCCGCCAAGTGGCAAAAAAGCCCAAGGCAGTGGCGCCACGACACGGAACACTTGGACAGCACGAGACTGCTTACTCGATCATTGGAAGATTTCCACTACGAAACTGTAAACAAAATACGGGAATAAAAACGCTCAAACACACATACGCATACAGTGGGAAATGATAAAAAATTGTAGTCTCTTTCTTCCAATCAATTTTGTATCGAGCCAATACGACAGACGGATTTGTCATCGTTTCTCGCGTTTCAACTGAAATTGTGCAATTCCCCGATATTTTCGTCTCTGCTGTTTTTTTAAATTTTTTTATTTTTATTTCGTTTGTTTGGGTCAATTTTTTTTTTGATGAGCCATCGTGTTTGACACTTTTAAACAGTGTGACAAGTTTTTTCCTTCGTTTCCCCCGTAGGATTGTGCGAAATATCGCAACGAGGAATGATTGTTTGCACATTCTTTTGTAACGTTTCATGATCAAATTCGCAGCTACGAACGTCATTATTTCTGGAAGAATTGAATGGTTTTGGCTGGATTATTCGTTACGAAAGATTTACGGTATCTTCCGCATTGAGAATCCTCGAATTTTGTTTTATTCCTTGATCCCTGATATCCGGGAGCACTAGAACGAGAGGAAAATCCAAGTTCATCGTTGAAGGAAATACACGGTTTATACCGTCGGCTGCGACTGACGTTGATCGATTTTTTTTTTCAACCGCCAACCATTTCCACCGCCTCGTGACGCTCTCACTCTCTTTACGAGAAGACACAGAAGCGAATCTCCATCCGTCACTGCTGTAAAACATCGCCTCGGGCTCGGATAACACGCATATCTTGGAATCGACAATCCTTTTGTTTCTCTTCTTGTTCCTCGTTCTCATTTTCTCTACGTTCCTGCTTTTAACCCCGGTGAGCATAAAATCCTTCACAGCTGGAAAATATCCACAGAACCCTGATCGTTTTGTCGGGTTACCGCGTTACCGCAAGACTCATTGTGGATCCGCTGTCTTGTTTCTCGTATTCTCCCATCTTTTCCTTCTCCTATCTCTTTCATATTTTACACCGCGATTTAGCGGATTTCTTGGAGATACCTTGACACAACAATTTCAGCTTATCTCGAGATAGAAAAGCCGCAAAAACTCGTTGTTTTTCGATCCTTCTACATGGGCAGGTTCATTCGCTCAGTATCCAGTTGACAAGGAATCCCCAGATGCATGAATAATTGTCCCAGGAGCTTTTGATAGCTTCAACGTCGTAATAAACCATCGAACCCGACGAACTTCGTGACATAGAAGATTCGCTGGTATTCAGGAAGTTGCAATTTAAACAGCGAAGTAGAAAAAACTAGAGAGGGAGATAGAGGCGAAAAGAAAAAGTGAATAACTCACCCAGGCACGGTACATTACTTATACTACATTTGGGCCTGGGGATTTCTATCTAGTATTTAATAAAGCACTACATAATTGACTTTATTACGTTGTCATTGTCGTGGACAATACAACGGACCTCTTCTCTTCTATTTGTCTGTACAAAAGGGAGCTTCGAAATAATTACAAAGCGGCGACCAGGCTTTTGCACTCACACATAAAACTTCATCGAGTTGATTGCTCGTGTTGTCGTCGTCAAATCTCGGAAATCGCGCCCACAAATACACGCAAAAGAGTCGTGGAACACCCAGGTGTGTCGCTTCGCGGTGACTGAACAGTGAATCGGTAAAAGACGAGCCAATAGGATCGAATGAAAGTTACTGGCGGGCTTGTTTCGCCAACAGTGCGTGCGCAAACGTCGTACGGTACACATCGCGACCGAGAGAGTATATTTGTTTTATTTTTTTAATTCTTTCTTATTTTTCCTACGCCTCAATTTTTTTTCCTCGTCAATTGAACGTGCAATTTTTATCGGATCGTTTAGGTACTTTTAATCGGAATGATTTGAGATTCATACACGAGAATTTGAACAAGTGCTCCTGAACTAAATGTGGCTCGAGTGAAATTTTACCACGGTAATTAATACAATCGTGATTTTGTGACAGTGCTGCGGATGTTTGTGAACGAATTCTTGTTTTCTTTGAATTTACTGTTTGTTCTTTTCGCTCCTGTTTATTTCTTTTATTTTTTTGGATTACACATTTTTTTTATAACGATAATGTGCGGTGATTCGAACGATACCTGAGAAACGAGGAAAATCCGAGCTTCTTCATCACACACATCTTATCATCCCGTGGGTTTTTTGGATGATGACAAACGTTAACAGGATCAGGGTGGTCGTCCTCGGCGGCCCCAGAGTCGGCAAATCTGGTAAGCATTTCTTATTTTATCCTCTGTTTTCTTCTCTTTTTATCACCATTTTCACTTATCCTCGTGAATGTTTGACACCGAAATGAGGTCAGTTGCGTAAAATTGGGCATTGTGGAAAAGGATGGGGAAAAAAAATATTAACAATAATTTGGTAACTTACGTCGTTGAAATGCAATAAAATCGTTCACTTTTGTTTTTTCTTAATTGATACTATGATTATTGGTCAATTTTTTTATCGGTATCTTTTTTGAGTTTGAGCTCTTTTCTCCGTTTTAAATTTTCGGAATGAAAAAAAGATTCAACAGTTTCGAAAACGAAATCGAAAAATGAAAAATAAATATCATTTTCGCTGCATTACAACAACGTATATTGCAATACCGCCAAAATCATTTATTGCGGAAATGTACCAAAAAAAAAATCGCTTCAATTCTGCGTTGGTCATTTTTTTGGCAAACGCGCAATATCCGCACATAGAATCTTTTTTTTTAACATACATGTGACGATGCTCAAATTTTACGATTACACAAAATAAAAAAATAAAAAAAACAACAAATGCGTTGCGATAAAAAATTCATTAAATGTGCTTGAACGATAATTAACAATAAAACTCCAATACTATTTCGTCGTTGTTGAGGAGAACAAATTGCGTATTTGTTTCTCCACCAATTGCTGTAGAATATAGCAATAGTTTTGTTTCGTTCGCTGTACAATTAGCTCGACGATTGTTTTTTTTTTTTTTTTTACATATTCTTTCGTGGAACTGTAGAACTCGAAGGAAGATTCTTTACAAAAACCTGTTACCTTTACCGCTTCTTTTCTTCCGATTTTCTTCTTTTTTTTCATCTGAATATCTCGCGAGTGCATCGGGCGTACAAGCACCTCGTTATTTCGCGAGAAATACGCGAGGGAAAGAAAGAAATGAGAATAAAGAAAAGAGTTTTGGTAGGTTTCGTTTCTTGTAAGTACGAATCGTCGGTAGCGTACATTCGCGTAATTCATTCTCACGGGGCTTCCTTTAACCGCTTTTAAATCGATATCATATCGGAATATAATGTATCCCTATATATAATGGTATTTATATATATGTAGTAAAGTGTTGGGAGGAATGTTTTTTCACTGTAAAAGTGCAGCAGGTCGAGCACGAAGAATCCGTAAAAGTAGTTTGGGTCTTTTCCTTTTTCGCATCTTTCGCTGCTCTCCATCCCACTGTCTCGAATCTCGTATCCTCGCTATTATAAGAACCTTCGGTGGGACGTTATCGGATATCAATGGCGGCTCTCGGTGGCAGGGCCCCGGAACGCTCGAGTCCCTCAGCCCAAGCTGGAGGCGTCGCTCCGATCAGACACGAAATTCACTACCCTGTTTCCTCCTCTCAAGTTTACTTCTCTTGTTTGTTGGACGTGTGCTCACTCTTTCCATCCAGCAGGTACACAAACAGCAGTTTAACCCTGGATAACTCTCGTGCCTTTTTCTTGCTTCAGGCAGGTGTAAAAGCGAGACGCGAAATAAACAGATGTGGACATTTGATACCAACGTCCGTTGCACTTATAGTTACTCTTACGAAACTAATGACGCTGGTAGAATTTTGAATTTTGCACCTTTCGGACTGTACCCAATT
The DNA here is from genome assembly GCA_963989365.1 of Rhimphoctona megacephalus. Classification (NCBI taxonomy): domain Eukaryota; kingdom Metazoa; phylum Arthropoda; class Insecta; order Hymenoptera; family Ichneumonidae; genus Rhimphoctona; species Rhimphoctona megacephalus. The sequence continues at coordinate 29,344,068 of OZ022414.1, read as the reverse complement.
TGTTTCTTTCATTTGAATCGGGAACTATAATAAATTTGTTGGAAGATAGAGAATATTTGATGAAAATATTAAAATAAGTTTTAACATTGAACATAATCAAACAAAATTTAAGTTGTAATGATTAATCAACGTGTTTCTAATGCCTAATAACCATGTCGATCGGTTTTTATGGTTTTTTTAACCTTTTAATGTTTATGTCGAATTCTAGGCAGCCTTAAATTTCAACCTGAACTTTTTCTGTATCTATGACGCTTTCATTCATCGCATATCTTCACGCAAATTTCGTAACCAAGAAATAATCGACAATATCAGCATTATGCAGGCATCGATATGCATTCTAGTCACAATGTTACGCAACAGCCCTTTCTAAGTGCCTTAATTAGTCGAAAAAAAAAAAAAAACGGTCGGACAGAACGAAAACGATCGATGGACGCGCGTCCAACTTATTTTCTCCAGGTTGATTAACCCCGACGATCCGGAGATCTCGAGAGTGTAATTCACAATCTCTCCGCCCCTTGCCCTACTGTACAGCTTGTGTTAATCGTCCTTTTCCTTTCATGTCTCAATGCTTACCATCGTTCGATATACCGCGCAATATCAAGAAGTTGGTAGGGTTGTACCAGCAATTAATCTCATGCTTCGTAGTTTTTTTTCTGGAATTATTAATCTTTTCATATCAAATTCAATTCTATTTGATCGGAAATTCGGAAAACACTCATCAATGTTGGGAAATTTAGTGCTTAACGGTTATATCGGTATGCATATATAAAAATTGGTTGCGCAGACGGAAAAAAATGATCGATCGCGCAGGTGTAGCAGTGTCTGTGCCCGGTATCGTGGAACGGAGTTATAAATAGAAACATGCTGGCAAATAAATTTAGTATCCTTTTTGTCGAGAGCCCACAAAATACAGTAAAGAATGTGCTCCAGTTCGTATTGTCGGAGTGTACACGCGCGTTTCTGCTGCTACGCGATTATCGCCCACTGCCATTAATCTGTGTTAAAGCCTATTGAGGACTTGTCTCCTTCTCCCTCTTTCCTTCACAAGAGCAATTGAAGATCTGAGCAGGAGAACTGCACTTTCCACGTGCCGGATCCACGTGCTTGATCAAGTCGATATTCTCGGATAACATGCCTCGGGGCGCTCCAAAGTCTTTATAAATTCATTTGGAACGAAGGCGGAGGTCTTCAACCCGCCAGTAATCATCTTTCGAATTGTTATCCAGACCGTAACCCAGTGTTTCGTTCAGGGATTCCGTCCCATATATTCAACATTTGTAACGCTCAGCTTTGCCACGTGAAATTTATTTTTAACTCATCTGAAAAGGGATAAGAAATAAGAGATCTCGCGAACGATGTAACAAATATTGATAACTTTCTTTTGATCGTTCCTTAACCTTCTTTTTAGAGGCTTTTGCGAAAACGCGTTAAAAGTAAATCACGTGAATTCATAGGATTGCCCGATACAATAATTAATTTATACAACAACTTTGTGGAATTCTAATTCAAGCGTGATCATAAACGGTTTATAGAGACAGTATTTTTCCAGTGCACGAAGACCCCCTTTAGTTCAGCACAAAATCGGTTTATTACTCCCACGCAAGAACTGGTGCATGCTCTCTTTTTTGCTTGTCTTTCTTTTAAATGAGTACGTGATTATTGTTATTGAAATATATATTGAAAAATTTACAAAACAAGGTAATTAAATAAAACCTGTGACGCACAATGTTATTTTCTGCCTTCGATTTCGTCGGAATAATTGTTTTTGTGAGTGCTGGCAACGGAGATGCAAATGGGCGTGTTGAATTTTTGGATTTTCATAGTGTGTCAACCTTCGTTGTGAAATAAGTGATGTTTGCGGGGTCAGTAACTGGTACGATCACTATTTCTTGGGTTATGGCAAAGAGAGGAACAGTGAAGCTCAAATTAAAAATGAGGAGAGAATGACGAGAGCGATAAATCGTCGATCGTTAAAGCCAACACCGGGCAATCGTCTTGTTGCTCATGTCTACTGTATTATATTCACTCATTCGCCTCGTCAAAACGATCATATAATTCAAGGCAGTTAAAAGTTTCCTGGAAATTTGAACTACTCATCCTCTTGTCAGAAATATGGTTAACAACGTGTAGACATACGCGACATTATGGATTCATGAGCATTGCCGAAAGATTTCTCTCTCTTTTTCTTCTCGTTAACATATCCGCTCCGATGAAATCTCCGGGTGGACTCGACACGGGGTTCAAGGCTTTTCCCCGCGTAAGTCAACCTATGTTTTTCCAGTTGAGAAAATATTTTCTATTTACACTACGGTGTGCGTAACACTCGTGAAAAACAGTTCTTATATTTTATATTATAAAAATTTGTCATTCGAGAATCGTTTTTCAGTCTTGGTGTTACATTCGTGTAAGACCCGCGCAATGTATAATGTTGACGTTTGTATTGCGTTCGAATACAACGAAATTCATTTTTTTTATTGCTCATATTTTTATTTTCGGACTCAGGGTACTTCAACCGACAGATTTTCTTTTGTTTACTTTCAAAAATCCACAATCAAAGATAAATGACAATAACGTCAAAATTTTAAGTATAAATACTTAAACGGAAAACAAAACTTCGTTACATTCCAACGATGTACCCAGGAAGGCTAGAGTAAAGGAGCGGATACAGTGTGCTTTAGAAATGTACACGAAATCCCAGCCTGAAACGGCGGCGCTGCGATCGAAAAGATCCTAGTCATATATATACTTAGATCAGACACATCGTTACTACTTATTTACTAACCTCAATTTGTTCAAAATACGCGCAGTGTTTATGTTTATAAGTGCACATTTTTTGTTATTAATGTGCAGCATCAGTTAATTTATTGTGTTTAACAATAGAAGTATATCAAATTTCTTTGAATAAAAGTAAATCCAAACATGAGTAATCTGTTTAATTTATGATTTCTGTTTGCTTTTTCAACCAAAAAATAGTGAATATTTGTCTTTCTTATTACTAGTGTCAACCAGAACGAAGAATAAAAAATGTAATGTGAATGTAATTATTTTTAAAATTATAATTACATTCACTTTACATTTTTTATTCTTCGTTCTGGTTGACTCTAGTATATTCACTATTTTTTTGTTGAAATAAAATTAAAATATTCACTTTTTTTTTGTTGAAAAAACAAACAGAACAAATAAAGCAAAAATATTTTTTTTCTGTTCCTTGGGTGTAAAAATAGTGAGAATGTTTTGTTACCTGAGCTCTTCCGATACTTTTAAATTCAAATTAATTTCGAACAGATGATTATGCGAATTGTAAATTTTTGCAAATCAGAAAAACACATTCAATATTTTCTTGGTTGCAAAAACAAAACGGTGTTGGAATAGCGTATTTTTGCTTTCTTAGAAGCAAATTTTTTGTTCCTTACTGCCTAAAATCTCTTGAAAATGAAAGAGCATAATGATAATGTTTCCGATGTATTTATTTACAGTATTACAAAATAAATAATTTTTTGACACGTTCTACAAAATTATAACTTATCTCACATGAAAAACACGGCACAACAGAACTCACGGAACTGAAGAGAAAAAATAGTCTACCTAACCTCTGATATATCGTAATTTGGGTACGAAATCTTCTTTCTAGTGCGCAATAGTCACTTTCATCGTGTGGACTAATTTTATTACTATATTGTATGATCTTTCTGACCCATGCGATGCTAGTGGCGAAGTGGAGAACTAATTGAGGACGGGTTTTTGAGGACGCCGTTACTACTTATTTTCCTATGCTATATCCACTCCTTTACTCTAGTCTCCTTGGATGTACCTTTAAAGTCTCAGTGTCAAATTCATCTTGATGATTTTTCATCATCGCATGAGCTATTTCAAAACATCAGGATAAATCGGTCGCTCTTTTGAAGATTGATCTCCTTCTCTTGAATTATTATTGACATACTAAGAAGAATGTTTAGTTTATTAACGCAGTCGATTAACATTTCATTCCGGTTTCATAAAAAATGTGCTATTTGGTGAATTTTCAAATCCATGCAGATCTATTTCCAGTGATACAGGTTCCGTATTTTTTTTTTAAATCTATTGCAAAAGAGTTCTTAAAAAAAAGAATCGAACGTTGAATCCCACGGTAATGGGCATTAAATCTTTTAAAATTTACAAAAGAGTTTTAGCAATCGCTCGTTTATATATTCATCCGGCCGCATCCTGATTTTTCATTCGTGAAAAATAGAGTTCAACGATCTGTATAGCGGAAGGCTTGAAATAAAGTGTCAAATATATACTCGAATTCTATTTCGAGGGTGATTCAGCATTCTGTTTTATTCTCGTCGTTTATCGTTGGCCGAAAAAAAACATGACACGAAAAAATTCAAACATTTCATTCATTTTTAATTCCGAAAGCAGTATTTTTGAACATGTTCACATTTCTCTAATTCTTTTCAAATGGACATCATTTCTATTAAATTTTATATAATTTGAAAAAATGGAGTTTTGTTAATAATAAATCTTCTTGGATATTTAGTAAAAACCTTAAATTTAAACGGATAAAAAATTTTATCAAATTGTTATCGAATGGTGGTGTCGAAAAATGACATTCTACATTCGTCTTCTCGGTACTTTATAAATATGTATCAAGTTTCGATAAAAAATATATGCGGGTAGAGAGATTGAATGAAAGTGTCAAAAAGCTTTAGAATTAATCAACGAATGTTTATTCCTTGACAAAATAATAAAATAAGTCGGTTGATAACGAGAACGAGTAGGTACGAATCACTCTTATTCGATGTTTCCTCGCGATTGTACAGCATCGCGTTTTCCTTTTCTTTTTTCTTGTGTTTGTTTATTTTTTGTTTTGTTTTGTTTTTTTATTAATCTGAAGCTAACAGACACTGAGCTTAGCACGTGCGATATCAGAGCCAAACAGGCACAAGCCGAGATATATCTTGGCGAAACGAGGCTAATCCTATATCGAGTGTGGTCGCGAGCCAAGAGTTCTTTCTGCTCTCCAAGAGCCGCATTGAGAAAAAAGAAAGAGAAATAAAGAGAAAGAAAAACATGCAAACGAGCGTGATTGGTAAGAGAAAGATGTTGTGCTTAATTATACCTCTAATTAGTGTATTAAGATCGCTATGGAAGACTTTACAATAGTATTAGCGAAGTTCTATTGAGAATCGTGGAGTAGAACGTGGGCGAGAGCATGTTAAAGCATTTTCTCTAATATGGGCCACTGGTTAGCCAGATTAAAATAGCTTCGTTTACGAGATAATAACACGCTTCTTGTCCCCTCTTCTACCCTATTTTCATACCTAAATGAATCGATCGCAATCAATGAAAATTAACATAGAAACATTTTTTTTTAATTTCACGAGATTTCCGTGCGATATATAGAGCTACTGAATTTCTGGGGATCTTTTTATACCGTTAGATCGCAGGCAATTCAATAGAAAATAAAATACAAATAAAAGTTAACGCTAAGTATCATATTCCTTCATATGTGGTAAAAGTATATTCAAACGTACGGAGAATCGAAATTTCTCGATGAGGAGAAATGCCAGTGCAGCAGGTGTGTGTACATACGTAAACTCATGCACATTATATGAGATGGAAGAGAGAGAGAGAGAGAGAGAGAGAGAGAGAGAGAGAGAGAGAGAGAGAACAAGATACGCGGTCGCGTTCTACAGCAATCTCACGACGTGACGTCTCGACCGTCCGGTTCTTTCCTCTCCCCCCCACCTCGCCCCTTTTGCCGGTATAAATGTGCACGAAAAACGGCGTACAGGAACTCTTGGTACTTGAATCACTGAGGGAAAAAAGTTTTATGCGCAATTATGCGGCTAGAGTTTGTTCTTCATCAATTTTACGCCTTTTAACATCCTTGGTTCCCTGGAGGAGTTATTTTTTTGGAATCATAATTGTCGAAATTGAGTTATCGGTAGAGATTGTGGCAGTGCAGTTGCTAAGTGTTTTTTTAATATCCGTATTGTTCTTTTTTTTGATGGATATAGGAAATGTTTAAGGGAGTCCATCCCATGTGACAGCTATTTGTTTTCGCTTTTTTTGGGAATTTTTTTTTGATGAACCATTAAAACACACTATCTTTGAATTTTTACCACATATTCATTAACATTTTTACAGTCCCTCAAAATTTTATTAAACAAAAATAACGAGTTGAATCGACTTCACACCGCTCGGAAGACACTCATGTGTTGGTTGACGGTTGTTTGACGGTTGTCATGATTCCGGAGGTTTTGCTCATCTGAAATTAAAAAAATCAAACGACATTTTAATTTGTGGACCTGAGGCTATCGCCGGAACTACAGTAAAGTAAAAATATAGAAAATTGAATTTTTGGCACGATTTAAAATTTGATAAAAATGACGAAACTTGGAACTTAACTTTTAAAACCGTGCTAAAAATTCAATTTTCGATATTTTTACTTCACTCTAGTTCCGGCGATAGCTTCAGGTCTATATATTAAAATGCCGTTTGATTTTTTTTTATTTCAGATGAGCAAAACTTTTAGAATCATGGCAGCCGTCAACCACACTTCCGAGTGTCTTCCGAACGGTGTAAAGTCGACTCAACTCGTTATTTTTGTTTGATAAAATTCTGAGGGACTGTAAAAATGTTAATAAATGTGTGGTAAAAATTCGAAGATAGTGTGTTTTAATGGTTCATAAAAAAAAATTCAAAAAAAAAAACGAAAAAAAAATAGCTGTCACATGAGATGACCCCCTTAATAAATATCTTATTCGTTTTAAAAATTCGGCTGGAAAATTTGTCCAAATTCATCGTAAATCTCCATTTTTTCGAATATATATGAATTTTCGGTCTTTCTCTATGTTCCATTTTTTATTTTTATTAGGGTTTGTAACCAATCGCCCCTGCGATTGTTACTTCTACGGCCCAGGGTCCTTCCCTTTTAGCCTCCCCACCCTTTCCGACTATTCCTCCATTGTTCCACCCGTTCCCCCGTATGTGCGGCTGCAGCCGATTTATTCCTCCACTGTATCGTATTTACCGAGGACAAAGGGAAACTGTAGAAAAACTTGTCGTCGATACAGCCAGTACCTGGCTAATCTCTTCGAGTGACAATGCGAGCACGCTCAAGTACGGTCACCAGAGGCGCTCAGGCAGGCATCTCATCTGTGATGCAATGAGCCAGCCAATGCACGGCTAGACGGCTACCACATCCTCACGATGAGAACCGTCCATCAAAGCCGTACACTAACCGCTCAATCACAGAGAGGTATTTTGAGCATGGATTTATGAAGGTGGAATCCGAACTATCCGGAATTGCAGCAGAAACACTTGAAAAAATTTTCAAATTTTTATTGGTGTTTTGGCCGGGATTCGAACCCAGGACCAGCGACGTGCGAGTCCGAGCTTTTATCCACCGGACCAACTGCTCTTCCCTCTTGCTCTATATTCTATTAATTGCGGAATTGTATTTGAAACCGTTTGGATAATTTACATACATAGAATCGAAATGTTTATACTATGAGCTCAGCCAAAGTGCATAACGTTGCATCTTCAGGCAATGTGTCATACCGACTGAGCCTCCATGAATGAGGAAGAGATAGCTACAAATTTTGAAGGTAAAATTTTTCCACGCCGTTTGTCCGATTGGAATAAAAAAGTTTCAGCCCATTTTTGTCTATTTTTGCCGTGGGCTAAAACTTTTTTTGTTCCGATCGAACGTTCGAAAATTCGAGGGAGGTAGGTGGCTGATCCACAGTTGTTAAGCAAAGTACATTTACGATTTTTTTTATACAAAGTCTCACGTATTAACTCAAATGACTGAGAACATTTTTGTTCATTTATTTAGCTTTTTTCATCTTTATCAATATTGTTTTAATTTTTGAAAATTAAAATCGCACGGCATGGATAACTTTGTTGGAAGAAAGTTCTGTTTTTAAGGCAACCCGGTGGTCTAGAGCTCGAAAATTGTAGGTATATTGCGGAATTTTTTTTTATCATAAAAATAAAGAAAAACGATATTTCAACTTTTCAGGCTTATTATAACATCAATTGTGAATACAAAAAAATTTATTTTGAAATTAAAAAAAAAAAATTATTATAGTAGAAATGCCGCTGAAGTTGACCCTCTCGAAAAATTGGACCTGGACGATGTTAGTCATTTTGGATCTATTATTTATCTGAAAAATAAAAACCAGAAAAATTGTCAATCAGTATGAGTGCAGTTATGGACGGGACTAAAAAAAAAAAATTGAAAATTGACAAAATGGCGCGCTTTTGAAAGTGAAGTTCTAAAAATCGGGATTTTTTTTTACCAGTTATTTAATTAAAAAAATAGGAAATTATTGGAATAAAAACATGATTCTAGTCCCGTCGACAGCCATTTATGTTGTGAATAACATATCCAAATTTCAGGTGATTCGGTTGAATAGTTTTTTTTTTCTATAACATCATGTCGAAAAAAGTAGTTTTGAGATAAATGAGTTTAAAGTTTTAGGTACAGATATTTTCAAAGATTGAACAAATTTTAAATACTTACAGTTAATCAGCGATTCCAGCACCATATAAAATTCCTTCTGAATGCTCGTACTCCTCGGCTATTTCACTCCTTTGATTTTTTCGAGCTGTTCGAGCTTGTTTCGAATTTTCTGTGCTTCGACGGTTGGCGGTATATATTCGCCGCGCGTCACGGTCTCGCGCGAGTTGCTCTGCTTGTGGCCCGATGGTGATGCCCATGGTTTCCATAATTTTTAACAAAGCTGCAAATCCTTCATTGAACGTACAGGCAGCAATATAAGAGGCGATATCAATGATTTTTTTGCCAACAAACTGATATTTTGGCGCTAGTTGCCACACACGAGAGTTGAAACTTTCATTATTTTTCTGCGTATTACTACCAATACACCTTTCCAATAAATTATCTGCTGTTAATTCTTCATAAATAGGTTTTAATATTTCTTGTGCGTCATCGTCCAGAGCCTATTGATGGAGCGAGCGGACCGCTCTCTACCTGCTAAACCAGCTGTAGAAGCAAGAATATTGTGAATATCCTTACGAAAATTTCACAGTATATTCTCGAAATACTATACTATCGAAATATATTTAAAAAAAAATCGATTTTTTGAAAATTCTAGACCACCGGGTTGCCTTAAATTAACCTGTCTCGGAGGACAATGAAAATTTTCCAGCATGCCAGGGTCACGTATAACCGATTGTAAATCCTCAATATTCTTTCGAGTCATCCAGTTCTGTTTCCGTGGAATTCATATTACATATATTGCATTATATAAAGCTCCAGTGACCTATGACTTGTGAAGATATTCGATCCGGTCGATTTGAATCGAGCACATGAATTACACAGCAATCGCAATCTCGATGTGACAATGAAAAGGGGGAGATCATTCGAAGGACAAAGATTCAGGGTTGGTGGTCGCCTTTTCTTCTCTCTCTTCTATCTCTGCTTGCACGATGTACGATAATGATTCGAGAGAAAAGAATAATCACGTCTGGTGAAGCATAAGAGACGTAACGAGCAGAAGAATAAATACTGAGAACTGTTTTATAGAATTCTTATCTTCTATGCTACTGAAGTTTGGATCATTCAACTGCAGCAGAAATTCTTTGGTCTTTTTTTTCAACTTCTCTATTTATGACAATGTTTTATGAAATCTTTAACGTGGATTCGTAAGAAACGGTGCATTAAAAACTTTACGATTTTTTTTGATTGATTCAATCTGATTTTTGGCAAATTATATTACTGTTTTGGTTTTGTCAGTAATTTGTATTTTCAAATTTTTAGTCACTTCTCGGGAAGTTTGAATTTTTCTTCAAAAGACGGAAGATTCTTTTACCAAACCGATATCATAACTTTGTTATAACAAAGTCATTATGATCTCATGACAGAGTCGTGGACGAAAGCCAGAATAACGTCATCATGAATTTCACGAAGATGGCTTCTAAAGCACATTGTGTCGTCGTGTATCTCTTTCTGGGAATTATTAAAAGACATAACTTTCATGCATTCATTTGCTTGCATCAGTGTACGTAGCATATGGCAAAATATGCTTACCGCGCTATTGAATTCGCGAAGGGGCAGCTTCATTTAGAGACATAAGATAATATTTCTTTTGAATTTTCTGATGAGATAGATTTCCGATAATATGAAATCTTCAAGGTTGAAAATCGTATTACTCAATGTTATTAAGTTTTTTAAATTTATGAATTTCCATTCGAATTATAAAAAGGATCTAAATATGGTGGTAAATTTGTCAGCTTCAAAACACAATGGCAAATATTTTTTTTTTATGTAATTTTCCCAGTTTTCTGAATTGTCAAGATTTTTCTTCTTGTAGTCTTTGGGTTTCAAAACAAGTTAGATCAAATTTTGTTGCTCTCAATCTTCCAAAAGTTCGAATCTGGCTAAAATAAACGAAATTTTGTTGTATTTCAATGATTGTAACTCTAAAGTCGTGTTTAAATTTCGAATAGAACAGTAAAAAAAAAAATCTTTGGCAGCTTGTACACGGAAAAAAATAAATTGTAGTTTTTACTGAGATTTTCATGAAACTTTACAGTTTTGCACATTAGTAGCGCCTTCCGAACGCATAAACATCAATTTTTCATGAAACTCAAAAAAAAAAGCAAATGACATACTGCATGCCCATGAAACGAATTTTTACATTGTGAAACCATAAAAAGTTCACGAAATAATAAACTGAACTTATCCTGCTCATCAGAATTACCCAAACATAACCATAGAATTGATTAAAACAAATAAATTTTTTTAAAATTCTACAATTATAAATGCATTTTTAACGATTGTTCATCATAATTTCTTGAATCCATCACTCATGACAAATCTCTACAGAAAAATGTTCCTACCTGCACTGGAATTTGATCTGACCTACCTGCCTATCTACGACCTAACGCGCACGGACGTTACCTATTACAATACTCTCTACTTGATGATTGTTGGTAAAAAAATTGATACATACATATCCAGTCCGGAATACAATCGGTAATGTCAATGAATAATCTATGAGACATATCTTTTGAAAGGAAGAAAAATTTGAAATATAAAAAAAATATCGAATTTTCATATATTACAACTTCGCGTGACATCGATTTAAAATTTGAAAGTAATGAAAAATCGTCCAATCTCGAGTATAGATACTCGGCCCGTCTTGCCTTGGACGTTCAACACTATCTTTTTAATACTTGGCGTCAAAACGCTGCCGCGTTTCTAGATATATCATGTCCATAAAGCTTCCGAGTAGTTCAAAATTCGCCCCCCATTGTTTGAGCTATAATAAGTATATACAGCAACAATCTTCAATACGTGTTTCACCTTAAAATTTCCTGGCTCACGTGTGTGGAGAAATTACAATGTACATTGTAAAAATTGAAAGTACCATAGCAAATTGTGCAGTACGTTTTCGAATTTTTACTGGGCACACTGCAATTTCTGATTTACAGTGGCGTGCAAAAGTTTCGGGCCACCCTATTTTTTCCAGATAATTGATAAAATATTTTATTTCTCCACTCGTTCATTGTTCAAAATATTCAAGAGAGTTAGAATGAAGGTAACAACGTCGTATATTATATTTAATTATGGCGTATTTTTCATGTACTACGTGGAATGACTTTGGTCGGTGTGCAAAAGTATCGGGCCACTATATCGCCGCGACTTCGTACGCACGGTTTGTTTACATTTTTTTCCTCATTAGTTTCAAAACATGTTCTACAATGGAAAATCAGTTTCCTTTCTGCCACAATGCCGAAACACACGAATATTCAGCTTCGTGAAATCGTGTTGAAACTTTCGTCAGAAGGAAAAAGTTCTCGTGATGTTGCGGAGACTTTATCTATTGGCAAAAGTACCGTTAATCGTATTATTACTAAATATAAATTAACAAACTCACTGTGTGACAAAAATCGAAGTGGTAAACCGCGAAAAACTTTGAAACGCGTCGACAAAATTATAAAAAGGAAGTGCATCGTAGATCCACGAAAAAGTGCTGCAGATGTTTCCCGGGAATTGCGAAGTGAAAATCTAGCTGATGTTAGTCGGAGTACGGTATCTTGACGTCTCAAAGCTGCGGGGCTGATTGGACGTGTTGGTGTAAAAAAACCATAGATTAGCAAAAAGAATAAGAAGGCTAGATTAGATTTTGCGAAAAAATATCAGCGCTGGACGGTATCAGATTGGCGGAAAGTACTTTTTTCCGATGAATCGAAATTTCAATTATTCGGAAGTGATGGTCGGAAGTACGTAAGACGTCCAGCAGGTACCAGATATAATGTAAGGTACCAAATTCCTACCGTACAACACGGTGGCGGAAACATTAAAGTTTGGGGAGCATTTTCTGATGATGGCATTGGTCCGCTGGTGGAAATTCATGGCAATATGGATGCTGCAATGTACAGGGACATGCTACAAGATCATATGCTCCCATTTGCAACGAAAAATTTGCCGCGTGGTTGGGTTTTTCAACACAATAATAATCCGAAAAACTCTTCGCGTCTTGTTAAAAATTTTCTTCAAAGCCGGAAAGTCCGCCTTCTTGACTGGCCATCGCAGTCACTGGATTTAAATCCTATTGAACACCTGTGGCAAGACCTCAAACATCGTGTTGGCACGAAAAATTACTCCAACAAAACGGAATTGTGGAACCATTTGCGAAGTGAATGGGAAAAATTGCCACAAGAACGAATCAAACAACTAATTGGGTCTATGCCTCGTCGGTGCGTTGCAGTCGTCGCTGCTAAGGGCGTGGCAACACAGTATTGAGTCGAGTGGAGAAGACCAAGACATGCTTCCTTATTTTTCAAGTTTTTTGTTATTTTTTTCATACCCAAAAGTACGCGGTCCTATACTTTTGCACAGCGAGTCATAAAAAATTGTTTAACAATTAATAATTTAAGATCGATATCAATGTATACAACCAATTGTTTCTAAATATAAGTGATTACGTGTTATCATTACTCGTTTGTTTTTCTCCCACCACCATATTTCTGTTCAATGTGCATAAAAAATAGGGTGGCCCGAAACTTTTGCACGCCACTGTATATCGATGCTAATTTTCTTAATAGGAAGTACACAATTTTTATATTTTTTAATTACAGTTTTTCATGTATGCCGTTTAACATTTTTTTTACATTTTTCAATATCAGTAAATAGTATTAGTTCGCAGTTTATTTTACTACGCGTACTGCACTGTAAAATTTACATTTCATACACTGTGGGATTCCTCGTTTTTATTTGTAATTTCTACAATGTTATTTTTTTGTTGTGGACATTGAGTTTTTTACAGTTCAGATTAACATTAATAATTAATTAGAAATGAAAATGCATATTAAATCCATTATTTTGTAATGAAACACACTGTAAAACGACTAATTTACAGTTTTCAACTGTATATTTTGTTTTAGTTTCAGTAATTTTTAAATATCGACCATTAATTTTTACAGATCATTCTTTTCCATATGTCAATTTGAATCCGTTATTACATAATTTGATAACTCGAAAGGATGCATTTTTTTATCTTCAGCCTTTTGTAATCCTCTATTGTTTTTCAAATTCTGTTTCGTTCTGGTTTCCAAATGATGAAAATAATATAAATATATGTTTTATACTTATAATCGAAGAATCCCGAGAAAATACGGATTATCGAAGTACAGTAAGACCAAAGTGAAACTGGATTAATGTGGAGGGGGGAAAAAAATGTATTTTCATGAATCACAGGATTAATGTTTGTGTGGTGCACAGGAGGGTTCGGTAACTCGTGGTTGGGTTCATAAATTTTGTCGACACTCTCGGGTGGTCATGCCTGCACATCGAATTCAACCGTATACTATATTTTTTTTTTTTATTTACCGCATATTTTTTATTACCTTCGAAATAATTAATCCGCCGTGTTGATTCGACCGCGAGACAATTTCATAATTTACGGGATGGACCACGGAAAAGATAGCGTAATTTTTTTGACAGCACCTCTCGTCGCAGTATCCGGTACAAAATTTAATCGCGTGCGTTAAGCATCGTATTTTTTTCTTTATGCACATCACACATATATATATGTACCCTTCGCACTTTCAGACGGAAGACGAATTTTTTTCGTTTCGCTAAATGTAATAACCGTAGCGATAATAACGCACCTCGGTTTCTCTCGATTTATCGACATCGATAAATGTCGTTTTTTTTTCTCTTTTGCGCGTTACTCAGCGACGACCAATGAATAAATAATTGCTCTCGTGAGATAACGCTTAGTCGAGTGTCGACGCTCAAATTATTCACGCTTGTCGAAATTCTCCGCAGCTTCGTAAATACTCATATCCATCGTGAATTTCTGAAAATGATATCATTTCACATGTTCTCACTTAACGCTCGTTAAAACTAATAGACTTTTGACGAAAGCTGTAAAACTTTGATATATTTCAAATCGTACGGCAGTCTGCAAAGTAAAACTTTTGTAAAATAGTTTTAATTGTTATGTTTCTGACAACTTCCAAGCTTATCTGCCCATAACTTTACAATATTTTTTCTACAATATGCTTACAAATATTGATTTCTTGAGAAACGATCTCTTGTTTAATGATTCGTTATTCTACAAGTAATATTATTCGATATCGTAAAGAATGCGCTTATTTTTGAGTGTGGAACGATAAGAGAAAAATGATTTTTCGAGAAATGAGCCTCTTGAAGCGCGCCGACACTTTCGAATTCATACATTCGTTCTAATACAGACGATATTCGTTTATGTAATATTATTATGTTTATTCAATTGTATCTCTGTAATTCTTTCACCGTTAATCACCGACGTATCGTGATTTATAGTTGCACTAATTTATTCAGAATGAATCAGCTAATTTCTTTGAATTTAGTCTGTTATTGCAATTACTCTAATCTCATAATTTTTTGTCAGTGCAGACTAATAAAAAAACCCACATTTTATATCATCAGAAACTAATATGTTGTTTTAGAATAATTTTAATTTCGAAATTTGTTTATACGACTCTAAATTCGTGACAACGGTGAATAATAGTTTTGAATTAATGGGAGATCGGTTCCTAATTTTTTTGATATTTTTTTTTTTTCATTCGTAGATGTACGATTAGAAATCTATAATTTAATTTTTTTCTAAATCTCATCGAACTTTATTTCAGATCGAGTAAATTTACTTGACCCCCTTTTCGTATAACTAAAACAGCATTTAATTGGCACTGAAGGATTATTACAAATTTATGAGGGCAAATTTCCATTCGATTGAAACTAATCTTCGTACTTGGATTCGTTTTCATTCTCGCTGTCGAGAAATCAAAGGCCAATCAAATTTTCACACCTCGAAACCTATCTATGCGAAATCGCATCGAGTCGGCGTGCGCGCTAATTAAAATTAACGGGCTCGTAGAAAATATCGAAAGGTTATAGAATTCTGTGTCAGTTATACTCCCGGGTGTTCAATGAGCAAAACGTTTATAATGTGCCGTGATACGAATTTCACTCTGCGGCAAGATTCTAACTTAGTTTCTCTGCCAACTACTTCGGTGTTTTTCTTTTTTTTTTTTTTTTTTCATTCAATCTTTAATCGAGTGTAGGAGCAAAATAGCGTTAGCTCTCGCGTTCATAGAGATAGGAGACCAGGAGCGCACACTTGGCGCGACTCTCAATGATTCGAGTCAGGTCGCATACGTGCGGTACCTGTATCGTGTCGCGTTTTGTTGCCCCCCTCCCCCTCTTTTCGTTGCCTTTCCCTCCCTCGCGCTCAACGATCATCGAGTGTTTCGAGAGGATCAAGCGCGTGCCAGTTCATAAATTTCTCGCCTCGTGCACTTGGCTCTCTTGCCTGCATGTATGGAAGAGAAGAATGTATTGAGATCCCACCGCGTGAAACGAGTTTCCCCTGATGTTACCTCTCCCTTCCATTCTCCCAACATCGACGTTTCTTTCCGTTGCACTGGTCCTTGCAGCGAACTTTCTGATTTTAAAGCCCCCAGCATCTCGATGTCATTGAATTTTATCGAATTTCCGCTCACATTCACGATTCGAAGTTTCGGTGATTGATTCATTTCGTTTCCGACCAACGAGCAATGCAAAATATTTACACTGATGAATTTTCGCATGGTTGAACCATCGTGAACACGAAAACCAAGCGATTAATACGTTCATTATGCTGTCAACGATTCATCGCTAGAGTTGCGGTGTTGAATATGCCAAATTCACTCTAATATGCCAATAATACATGATTATTCGTTTTAGTTCAAACTTGAGAGAAAGTTATGAACTTTCAATGCATTTTATTGCATATTTAGGCTTATAAAGTGCTGTTTGAGGAGTAAAGATTTGCAAATGGGGAGGGGGGGGATGCGTGGTGGGGGAAGAGCATGAGAGAACAATCAGCATTTACGCACCGTATTACATATCGATGAGTACATTTTTTTCAAGCCACACATTGACCTTGCTAGGAAGTTAATTATTCCGCTCGTCCTTCCCCTTTGCGATTTCGACCTATTGGTTATACAAGATGTGCAAAGCGATCCACTATATAGACACATTGAACCAGGTCTTGTCTCACATGGACCCCATAAAGTATAGTATTTATACAAATATACAGATACATATATGTATACAAAAAAGAAGAATATCTCGCGATGTCCTACACTACACTCAGTTACTACTACGGTTCATAAATTTGTTCTCTCTTTGACTTGACTCGAGGCTTGTACTATGACCAACCTCAAGCTCACGAAGTCCTTGCGCGCATTGCACTAGAATATCCTATCCATTTTATACACTGAGAAACACACACAATATATAATGTGGAGACTTGAAATTCCGACACGGCGATATATATACAACAATCTACAACAATCGATAGGAGGCACTGCATCGAGGACGCTTTTTCACGAGGTTCCATGCGATACGAATCTACAATGACTGTCGATAATACGTACATTGCCCTCTCCGTTCAAAATTTACATGCCCATTATGATGAACGTATATTCACGATTATATCGCATTCACGACCATTTCGCGGCATTCCACTTTATCATATTCAAATAGTTTTTTTAATTTGTTTGCTTTCAATTTTTTGTATTTTGTGTAAGAGCATTCAATACGGTTTTCTGGAAATGTGCTCGAAAGATGTATCCTTGGAAAGGGGCCATCCGATAGATCGAATTTTTCATAATTGCATTATTCTCCCGTAATTTATTTATTTATTTTTTGATGCTGAATATAGTAAAATTCGGTTTGTCAAGATAATGTAGTCCTGGAAGGAGCATTCGAGGTCATTGGATAGATTGAAAATTTGAATTATATAAGAAATGAACAGAAACTATTTCGGAAAATGAACAGAATCTATTTCGGAAAAAATACAAAAGTGCCTGTAATGCAAGTAAAAGCAAAAACATGCGAAAATTGATTTTTGCTTTTTTTTTTATGAAGAAATGTAAGTCCCATAGGGAAATGTCATCTTTCCTCGACTGATTTTATCCACTATTAGCCATGCCTATTAACTGATAAAACAGAAAAATATATTTTATCGCGATTTCTTGGAAAAGCCCTACTTCTGTATATATGTACCATCTAGAAAATTTTTTCAACAGTTTCTATCCGAAGGAATTCCGAACAGCGAATCTGTAAAATAAAACTCTCGTCACTTTAAAATTTCCCCAAGGATGAACGAATAATGAATTTCACAAATAATTTGCACCCATCAATCACATTCCCAGTCATCCAAACTGATAATAACCTAACTGAGCGTTCAGCAATGCCAGTCAAATGATATTTTATGAATAACTTATAGCCCATCTTGCTCTCGCATTAATTACACAGGCAAGTGTATGAGCCGAGACTCTCAGTGATTCAAGGAGAGTTGTGATGCTGGGTCGCTTTCAAAGCAATGAGCTAGCCATCTACCACACTTCTTATATGCACATATACACGCATACATATATATGAATAAACTTGTACACTAGAGCTCTCACGCGACTCTCGTTTAGCTCGGTGATTTGTGATTTAGCGCCCGTCTCACTTCTCTCGCGTGCGAAATACACAAACAGGAATCCGCAGGATATCCTGCGTTATGGTATATACGGAGAAAAAGACAGAAAGACAGCCTTTCCTGTCTGCCCAGTGGCTGATGCTCGGAGAGCCTCCCCGAGAGATTTGCATTGCTGCAAGAGACCACATAGTATGTGTTTCGACCGATCTGCTTTTAGTATACGTACATGTATATAAACCCGTGCATATATGTATATATATATGCATGCATATTAACGTTATCATGCAGGTGGTGCCCTCTACACGTCACTTATAACTTGCAAACTGAGAGTAAGACTACACCATTGGGGATAAGATACCTAGCCAGGCGCAACAAGCCAAGATATTGTGGGGCACGTATACGAAGTGGATAATTGAAAGCGCAAAGTTTTCGTGCCCGGGGACGTAAAAGTGACGTGTACCGCAATACAGTACAGATAATATTTATGTATGTATATATGTTTATATATGTATACATATAGGTATATTTACATGCATATAGTGTATATGAACTACGAGTCCGCGTACAGTACCAGAGTCAGTCATCTACGGAAGGTCTACCCGCGTCTACCAGGATTCTACGAAGCCCGGTGGCTTCTTGGATTTCATTTTCTCGCGACGGCAGATTATGCCCCGTGGGCAAATTCGCTGGTTCTCCTGGCTCTCGCGGTTCTCGCCATGGAACGTTCAATCTTCACCGCGCACCACCACTACATTATAACTTTTATCCAAAGATACGCGCATGTGTATACGAAATGGGAAACGAGTTGCCGACGTAGCAAGCTCGTTCGGAAAAAAAAATGATAAAGAAAAATCGGAGAAGGTGTTGGAAACTTTGATGTGAGAGGCAAATGATGATTCCGTGGAATCCTTATACGAAAAAGTTGAAAGTGAAACTTGATTTCATTTTACATAAGTTTTTTTTTCTTCAACCGTCGTTGCAGAACTTGTGAAGCAGGGTTTTCTTATTTGATTCACCTGTGCAGTTTTATGCACGCTCGGTAATACAGGAGAAGGGTAGTTTTTAAGGGGAGCAGCCACTTTAGGAGATCGAAAATTATATGATTTTTTGGATTTTTTTTTATTGTGCAAAAAAAACGGAAATTTCCGCAACTCTGACAATAATTTATTCATATTTTCATACATCTCTGGTAATTTTTGCAAGTTGTTTCATGCATTAATTAAGGTGTAATCGGCTGTGTCCCTTGGCGTGTCCTCATAGTCATTGTCGATTTGTGGGAATTGTGCAGCTCGCAATTCGCATCTGAAATAGTCCAACAAATTTTTGTACATTCCTGAGATAGTTTTTAAGAACGTGAACCTAAATTTTGAAAAAAAAATCGAGAATTGAATGTTGGAACGTGTTTGAAAATAAATGATCGATTTTTAGCATTTTTTTCCCGGCATTTTGCAATAATAAATATATTTTGAACAATCTAATCTTTCCAACTTTAGGTTCATGTTTTAATAAATTACATTATGTAAACGTGTTCTAAATTTGAAGATAATCCATCAATTAGTTTTTGAGTTATGATTCCCGCAAATTGAAAAATGTCGTTTCGAGAAAAACACTTTTAAAGTTTCAGCGCGCTTGGGAGTCGAGCGGGGAGAGTCTTTATCATTTATATACGTACCGTTAGAAGGAATTCGAATATCGTTTTGAAATTTTCAGGGTGTATTCTTAAGATATTTTGCTAACGATTTATGAAGTAAAAAAAAATGATTTTTTAAAGCATCTAAAGTGGTTGCTCCCCTTAAATGAGAGAAGTTTGACCTTTTTTGTTTTTACATATAAGGATAACTTCAATTGGTGATTACGTATTTTTTTGTTGTTTCTGACTAACTGTTGGAAGCTCCTGTCAGGGGAAAGCTGGCAACGTGTGCACATTTTTTCGAGCTCTCTATTAATGACTGGAATTTGATTCGTAATTGCTATGTAAAGTTCCGATTTTGGCAGGTACCCTTTTGTTGTGGTTAATATATTTGTATGCAATTCACCAAAATGGTAGAGACGATCTTCGAAAACAGAGCGAATACGGGTTTGGTCAGTGGCTTTTATAGGTGTTAAGTAGTTAGAAACTGGTGTGTATAATTACTCAGTGATCGATGAGAGAATCCTCATAGTTTTACACTCTTCAAGTTTGCACCGATGTTCGTTTTGTTTTGCTTACGATTTCATTCGCCCTTAAGGGAACTAGCATAAATGTACGAGAGCAAGTCGAAGCAGGCGAGAGGTAAAATTGCAGGTTTTATCGTCGCTCGCAAAGCCTCTCCCTCTAGCAGCCATAGCAAAACGTTGGCCCTCGAAGCATTTGCTTGCGATGTTGTGGTCAAAACAAGCGGCTGATCTTCTCTTCTCTACATGTTTCCGCGAAATATTAACCAACGGACCGTGCACACATTCCCTTGTTAGAATAACGCCTAGTCTTCGAGTTTTTCGAAGCCCTTCTCAAAGTCCTTAAGAACCCTGGATTCTAAAAAAAAGTATAGGCCATCGGGAAGCCTTGCATGGCTTACCCGATGAAAATCAAGATGGCAAACCAACAATTTGGCAACCTGCCGACAAGAGAGGCAGGATTCACAAAACATTGATTCTTTCTTTTATAAAAGTTCGAACGAAAATTATAGTTCTATGACTCGACAACACTTTTGCGGGATTTTAGATCGATCAACTAATTCCTGGTTATTTTGGGGTCTCAGTTGTATTATCGCTGTTGAGATGATAAATTTTCGCCCTTTCTGCAGTATTTGCCAATGAGTCAGTGCAACGCTCATGATTTTAGTATTCGCCGTACAGAGTAAGAAAAAGTTTTACATTCCCTGATTAATTTAATTTCACTCCATGATAACCAACCGGGTTACGTTTTATCAGAGCCCATAAAATGTTTATTTCAAAGTTAAAACGATGATATTCAATCGGTTGTGATGTACAGTACTGACGAAACAGGAAATACAAGTGTCCGCGTTAATTATTCTCGGATTACCTCAAAGTGAATGTGCACAGTGCTGGGTGAGCCCTCTTAAGCCATCGCGGTCGTCGTGTTGACAGGTTGATTAAAAAATAAGTAAATAAAAAAAACTGTCGCGAAATTGAGGTCAACGTTTTTTCATAGCTCCGTGTCGTCCCTCAATATTATTATTCATTTTTTTAATCTTTTTTTCATTGAACTCAAGAGGATCGCGTGTATCGCCATTAATTTTTTGCGTACAAGAGGACGGGAGATCATTAAAATATAACACGCTGAAAATCAATCTTTTCGCTCCTCGAAATTTATTCCGAATTCAAACGGAAAACAACGTGCAACGATCAATTAACGTTACGTATATATATTACATTATTTCTTAACATTTTTCCATTTTTTTTTGTTGCAGCTGTTGTCGTGCGATATCTTACGAGACGATACATCGGGGAATACAGTTCGACCAGCGGTGAGTAAATATTTGAATTTTTTTATATTTTACCTGTAATGTTTGCAATATCAACCAAAATTAATCAACCACAAAAAATCTAATCTTAAGGCAGTATTCGATCCACGCAAATTTTTAATCGCTATTGATATCGTTATAGTGTGATCAAAGTTAAAAAAAATTAATTAGTTTCATTTCAGTGAAAGGCTTTTTACAATTTTTGTAGGCGTTTGTTAACGCTGCTAAATTGATCCTCGAAAATCAGACATTTAGGTACTTGGTTCACGCACATATGGGTCTGTATAATCCAGAGTTTTCTTCAATCGATATCCTCGGATATAATTCGCCAATTTTAACTTCAATTTTTTTATTTATATGACGGAGACGAAGAAAGAAGAATTTATCAATAAAATGATCGTGGATTATCTGATTTTTAAGATATTACAAAAAAGGACTAAAAAATACATGTATTTTGGTATAGATCTTCCAAGTCACGCATACTGTAATTTTACTTGATATACTTTTTATTCACGTTTCCTTTTATTTTCGTTTTATTAAAACAATACTTAAATTTGCTGCCTAATCTATTTCTTCTAATGAAAAATCTGTACTCATAACGCGTTGAATTTGATATCAGTGCAAACTGTTTCGCCTTTTGTAATCTTATACTCCCCTATTAAATCGTATTAACCACAGGCTTTCGACTAATTGCAAAGAATATAAATCATTCGGGGATGCGATAATTGCATCCCCCCTCGAGTTCGGGCTGTTTAAATTCTGTTTCTGTAACATTCAAGACCCCAATTTCCACGTCTTCAGAGGGGGTCCGATCCCGGTGCCCTTTTTTTGCGTATAAGAATTCATGGGTGGCTTTGCCAAGTACCGAACTCACCCATCGTCATTCCCATTCAGGGGGAAATTGCATCGTAAAAATTCGTTATTACACACTCCCTCTCTCTGTGTCTTCATCTCTTATTCGTTTTCTCTCCCTCTTTTCTCTCTTCCCAATAGCCTTTGGAGATTTGGCAAAAGTTAATTCCTCAACGTTTATGACCTCTATCTCGCACTCACTCGTGACTCTCGAGATTTAAAAGGACGAAAAACGAGGCAAAAGAGCCTCCGTCGGCCAGTTATCCTGCTATTTTGCTGTGGGTCTCTTCGTTGTCTCTCTACCAGAGCACGAGGGTAACAGGTAAAATATATAGCTTACTGCTGCTACACACAGCCAACTTGTCAGTCTAGTTTTTTGCCTTCTGAGATACCATGAGCTTGGATCCAATACAAGCACACTGTATATTTATACACACAAGACATACGTGGAGGATTTCAAATCACTCACCCATTATTTTCCATCGATACGTGGCCCTTTGAAATAAATTGAGTCGTATTATAAAGTCGTAAAAGAAAAAAAAACATGGATTGTAGTCCGGAATGGATTTCTTGCAGAAATTCCGATGTACCGCGGGAGCGTACATCAATATCATGCAAATTTGTCAATGAGAAAAATATTACTTGCGAGCATTGTAAAGAACGACTGCAGGATTTTTAAGTTGCACTCCGGGAGTCTTTTTTTGGTGTTTTCCTTTTAGCAGGACTCATAAACGTTGCGAATATATTCATGTCGGATGACTTGATGATAAATTATGTGCTAAGCTATTTCTCAGCTGCAATAATACGATTCATTTCCGAACAGTGATGTGACTCCTTGTCTCATCGATGTCAGTGTTTCATTTGATTTCATCGGTGAGCGAGTTATGTCGATGAAACAAAGGGTCGAGGTACGAATCGCTATAAAGCCTTCACTATTTTGTAGAAACGCTAAATTGTGGTTAAATTAATTCCCAAAAACTACGAAAATCGAGTTTAATCTTTGAAGAATCATTTGATTGAAAAATTCTGAAGCGAACAATAAATTACAACTTTTCCTTCAGATTTTTTCAAACTAATAATTAGCCTCCATGAGATTTCTTAAACACTCTAGATTTCCAATGTTTTTTAGTAACAATTTGGTATCACCGTTTCATTTATTTTATCGTGAATATTTAGATTATTTATTCATAAGTTCGTCTAATTATCTTTTGATAGTGGGGGCTTTTAATTTCTGCATGAAGGTCAATACATATGGACATTAGGCATTCGGTATTTCCACTACAGTGAAGTCGCTAGCTTAAATATATATATATATATATATATCTATTTATCGTAATACATGTCCGCCAAGGGGAGGACAAGATTGCGCTCGATTGCTTTATTACCAACCATTGCTGCTGGTATTCGTGCATCATTTCTATTCGTGTATCCGCAATTCAGCATCTCCTTCGACTTCTATATCTGACTTCCATCTATCTTTTTGTATTTTACGACATGGCACTCGTAAAATAGTGCTCAGGATTTACAACGTTGGGATCGCAGCAATAAACAAGAAATAGATCCAAATAAGGAATAAAGATTTAACTTTGGATTAATTGACGATTTAATTGTGTTAATTATTTAATGCATGATTGGAACGATTTTTTCTTTGATCATAACAATTCCAGTTGTCCAGAAAAAACCCGAAATAACGGATAAGTTTTTCATCCACAATCGTTTTTTATCTCCGCATAATTAGTTTTATCGTAATTTTTATTGTTAGCATAAAATAGTAAGAGAATAATATATATCGCGACCAGAAATCCTAATCAAAGAGCAACGACATACGCTCAATGTAGTAGGTAGAAAATCTTCATAATTAAAAGGTGGTCGCCTCATTAATTCGATCTGATAACTTTGAGTGGCGTGCACCGGAAGAGGGATAAGAGGGCCGGGAGGGAGGGAGGGTGAAGTCGAGCAAGCGTAACGCACATCGGAGCGTGCCATAAGAGAACAAAATGCAATAAGAATGAAGAGAAGAAAAAGAGAAAAATGCTTAAAACGAGATCGAAAAAATGGATGAATGATTCTGCTTGCGTGAGGCTGCTGGGGGGACTCGAATTCTCGGAAGACCGACGTTTCAGGTTGCCATATATATACTATAAATTATCTAGTCGAGTTGGCAGTGTTTGTATCGCGTACATGCAGTTCCAGTTTACTTAAGGCCTTGGCCGTCGTCAATTCCTTCGTCGTGTCGTCACACACATATATACACACATTTGTCCTTATATATAAATACTAAAGATGTTGGAGATGCAAGCACACCTCTGCATACAATGGCTCTGTGAACCAGGAACAATAAAAAAAAGTCCTAAAAATCACGAGATCAACAAAATAGCAGTAAAATTAAAGCAAACGATTTCTTCTATACTATTTCTATGCTGAACCTATATGCGGTATGGGACACCTTCTCTCCCTGCGATCATGTAAAAAACCAAACCAGTCAATGACTCGATTGGCCTGCCAAGAATATAATCGCTTGAGTTTCCTGGAAAGATCAACGAGGATTACTTTTCCGCGGCTCTGAATCTATGTATCATTTGTACTCCACGCATGATTAATTGTAAGAGATTTGTTATACCGCAATTGACACGCGATCTATTATATAGATGAAATGAGGATATACCGGAAGTTTGAAACGTTTTCATCAAAGGTTATACATATATATATATATATATATATATATATATATGGGGTTGAAACGTGTGCTTGATCGCTTTCTAACACACGAGGTAGTGCGAGCAGATGACCGGAGGGTTACATAGAGTTAAAATACACACACACACACACACATATATATATACGAACTGGCGTACTTGAATATTTATATATATACATATGCTAGGGCGGAGATTTAAAGACTCGATATGAAATAGAGCCCCAGGAAGAAGAGGAAGAGGAGGCCGCCAGAATGCAGATCTCTCTCCCATAACTCATGCCCGGATACAGCGCTCGCTAATAATTGCTATACACCCGAGATATTTATATTTATACTGGACTAGACTCTCTCGTCGAAATCCACTCTGCAAGATTCTGGAACTCTTCACGTTTACTCGATCTTCCTCTTTAACGTAAAAACAGGTGTTCACGCGAGTACTCCTATAAATTTATAGATTTACTATATTCAACTATATATTGACTATAGTCAATTATGTTGACGATAGTCAATATAGTTGAATACAAGATATACAACGCACAAGTTACACTTCATGAGAATTAAGGAATTTTTGGAATGAATCAAGTTTTTAGCGAAGCTCAGCTTTTATGGAGCAGCTTTTGTATACCGAGAAAATCTTGCATTTATGTTTGCTAATAATATCTATAAAAATTATTGTGTTACACATTCTCGTGAGACTGCGTAGCCGGCTATTCCATTTTAGTTCAGAGAGTACACAGTGAAAAATTGAAAGCGAAAAATTTAATTAAATACAAGCGGCTTATTACTGCGTTATAATTTAACAATTTACAATTAAATTGTATCCTATTCATACGATGAATTGTATTCTATTCATACTGAGGAACAATTACTGTGTTGCTCTGTAAATTTTCATAAACACGAAATATAGAATTCAAGTCGATTCAAGTTCACTGAAGTTCAAAATTGCACCGAGTTTAAAAATCAAGTTTTTTCTCGCTTGATTTATTTTTTCGATATTCGTTTTCAAAATCAAATTGGCATGACATTTTGATTTTGTCTTTCAGAGCTAGATATTAACTCGAAACATACCCGTAAAATCAAAGGTAATCACGAAACTCTTTTTATAAAGCAGGGTTGTGACACGTGAATTAGCTGTTCATTTTGTCATCGCTTTTCCGCGATTCTGATTGGTTCGCGAAACGCGATCGTTGCAGGGCTAAATTCATTCAGACTAAGTTCATTCGGCACCTTTACAACCCTACCAAAAAAAAGTCCACCCGTAAGAATCTCTACCGCTCGACCTCTACCAAAAATATGTCAACCAACAAAAAACACTATCCAAGCAGCCTAAAATTACCAAAATTTGTTCACTATCATGATCATACTCTACCAACGAAGAATTACTAGCGTTATATAACTATATATTACACTGTATACGCTAGTAATTCTTCGTTGGTAGAGTATGACCATGGTAGTGAACAAATTTTCGTAGTTTTAGGCTTTGATAGTATTTTTTTGTTGGTTGACATTCTTTGGTAGAGATCGAGGGCACCTTTACAACCCTACCAAAAAGAAGCCTACCCATAAGAATCTCTACCGCTCGATCTCTACCAAAGAAATGTCAACCAACCAAAACACACTATCCAAGCCTAAAACTACCAAGATTTGTTCACTACCATGGTCATACTCTACCAACGAAGAATTATTAGCGTATATATCTATATACAGTGTAATATATAGTTATATTACGCTAGTAATTATTCATTGGTAGAGTATGACCATGGTAGTGAACAAATCTTGGTAGTTTTAGGCTTTGATAGTGTTTTTTTGTTAGTTAACATTTTTTTGATAGAGATCGAGTGGTAGAGATTCTTACGGGTAGGCTTTTTTTTGGTACGCTTGTAAATATGCCAGATCGAGCGGTAGAGATTCTTACGGGTAGGCTTTTTTTTGATAGGCTTGTAAACGTGTCAAAATGACAGTTCGGAGTTCAAACCATCTCTGAGTTTGCAACACATGAAATTGCAATTTTGTCACCGCTTTTCTACTATTCTGATTGGTTCGCTATGACGTTGCACGTAGCTCGCGTCTCGTGTTATGGCCTCTGCACACTGCGCGCGATGAGCGATGGGCGATGAGCGATTGCTAATGAGAGCTCTGCTTTTCCGAACGTCGTCGGGAAAAGCAGCGCTCTCATTGGCAATCGCTCGTAGCTCATCGCTAATCGCGCGCAGTGTGCGGAGTCCCTTAGAGTTCAAGTCAAATTATGACTCTGAAGTTATTCTGTCTGTCCTAAAATATCACAATGACAGCTGGTCCTTCAAAATATCTACAACAACTGAAATTCGTTTTTGACAAGTCGCAAACAAGAAAGAACAATAGCGAACTATAATTATTCTCAATACATCTCGAAAAACGCAGATTTTATTAAAACTTAAGTAAGTAAATAATAAATAATAATCTTTCATGTATAAAACATAATTTTTAAAATCCAGTCTGACGGTTTCGTTAATATTAAGGTTTATTTTATTATTAAAAATAATGTTAGGCAAAAAGTTGACGCGTGCGAAGCGCTCGTTTACATCGCCTAGTAAGTCCATATTTTTTTAGAAATCAAAATTAATGATTTGTTGCGTGACGACCCTTCACAAATCTGTGAATATTACTATAGATCCGATTATTCCGTTTATTTTTAACGTCTATTCATTCACAATGAAATGGATATAATTACGTTTCTCGCAAAACTTACGCGTTGCTGATTTCGACTGAACTCCTGATTCCGTACGAATGAGAAATTTCTGCTTGACAAGACTCTACGAATAAACATATCTATCTATTCTACATTCCAAAATAATTAGAGATTCATTTTATGGACTCGTTAGTTTCTTCTCTTATGAAGAGAATTAATATAATATTCGATAAAAGGAAAAAATGGATACTGCGCATCGATATAAAGCAAAATGATTTCCGCCCATTGATGCTTTTTAGTCTCTTGATCTCATCCATCTGTCAACTCGTCTCAGCATAGAAACGATTTCCCACGAGGTTGGCAACCAAGCAAAAAAGATCTTTGATTACAAATCCGAACAAATTGTAATGGTGATGGATATAGTCGATGTACGATGGAAACATCGATGGTTTGTAAAAGAGATCCGCTCGATTCGATTGGGAAAGCGGCGCAAGGGCGCTCGTGGCTCTTCCGTCTTTATCTATACTGTACGGGAGATATACGTGAATACATCGTGGTCGGTCGCTAAACATTTCCAAAGGAAAATACAGACACGTGACGAATTTTCATCGACATACGTATGTGTGTTTGTGTGCATATGTACAGAGGCTTGCGTAAATTGTGTTGTTCTAACGTACACGATACAGGGAGAATGATTATCGAGAATCGAACATACACGATCGTTGATCCGCAACGGAACATTCTGTAACAAGGCAATAGGTCTCTCCAACAAACCCTGTGTGACTCTGGATCTTATAGTGGATTTCTCGCTAGTAATATGGCGAAGTATTGGCACCGTTGTCTAAACGACCTGAGAGAGAAATAGAGAAAAATATAGTAAGAGAGTGAGAGAGAGACTGAGAGAGAAAGAGAACTCCGTAGAATCAGTACTTTTCATCTCAAGCCTACGGACTAACAACGATATAATGGAGAACATGGCGATGAAACATAGCGTGGTTCATCGAGTCTCTCGACCCACAACCAAGTGTAATCGAATGAAATCGAACGAGCAAAGCCCGCATTACTCCGATCATGATTAACAATGCAGATTTCTTCTTCATGCCACAGCCACACAACTGATTGAGTAGAATAATTCTCGGTCGCAATCGTTTAGAAAGCTGTATTTTTACTGCAACAACAAGAACATAGGAGACTCTTGTGCATTGTCAAACTCACATGTACTTTCATAGAGTTCTCACATGAAATTCTTCTTCGATGGGAAATAATACTGCGCAGTACTCATAAAACTTCGGAAGATATGAGGCGGTTGGCAAAAGCGGCTTGTGAAATACACTTGAAATCGTAATGTCCACGTCTTGTTATTAAATAGCTGGTGACAAAAGGTTCATTTCTTGCAAATTAGAATTCGAAAGGATGAAATATAGGCATGATGGTTAAAAATCCGCAAACTACCCTGCACGGAAGAAAGATAACAATGTACTAAATCTGCGGTCACCCGTGTACAAATAATATTAATGTCAAAACCACAATGTTTTCATTTGTTTTCAGGATATTTTTATCGATAAGAATGAATGACGGTTAATGACACGAAATTTTTCATTGCACTAACCAAACTTTATTTCCACACCGCTGACCGCAGATCTAGTTCATTTTACAATTCGTTCTTTGCGTGTAGTTATTTTCGTGAGGTCATTAGGATGTTCGGTGGTAGTCTTATCCGTAAATATATTTCAGGAACTCTCGTTCCGGTACTGCAATAAATAACTCTAACTCACCCAGCGCTATAAATTTAAAGGCTGTCGATCCTTCCCACAAGTGATTTATTTTCTTTGCTCGAGCGTAAAGTAAATTCACGATAGTGGGCTCATAATCTTCTGCAAATTCACAAGAGTGTATCGAGTCTCCGGAGTCCGTTCGGAGTATCTCGAGTATATCTCGCTCGTCCATTGCAACGCGACGGTGAATGATGCGTCTCGCGTGATTCCCTTTCATTAATTCATACCAGCATGTGCTCTTCATGTACATATATTTATATATGCGAGTGTGCTATATACCGATACGTAAAACTCATATACGTGGCGGGCTTGAGGAGGAAGGAAGCGAGAAAGGCGTCCGGTTACTCCCGAAAAACGAGTTCGCGCGACGTGCAGGATGCACGCACAGCTTGTGAAAGCAAAAAAAAAAAAGAATACCAGAGACCAGAAGAGAGATACGACTTATCCACTTAGCAAGTCTCGTTATTTTTAGACATCGTTAAGTGTGCAAGAATAAAAGAGTGAGAAGGATCACTATTTGCCAGTGAGGTTACCCCTGTAAGCCACAAAAATTTGTCGTTTACCCTCTTGAATCCATTACTACGTTTTAGCTGTTACTAAGTTTTAGCTGCAACCAAACTAAAGTATGTCTCAAGGATTCATAATCCTCCGAATTAGTGATAGTATTGTAAAACACGATGTTGAACCTTGCATCGTTGGAATGCAACGAAATTTCTTTTTTTTTTTAGTAAAGTCCAATATTTATGCGCGTTATTTGACTACGATAATTGAGTCTGTGAGAAAAATTGAGGCGATTTAAAAAAAATAACAAAATAAAAATTTTCATTGCGTTTTCCAACCATGTAAATTTCAATATCATTGTTAAACTAAAGTCCGATTTCAGCAGATTTTCCTAAAGATTAACATATTTTGTGGAATTTTATTTAATTGTGAATGAGCCTTTTAAACTTTTATTCTAATATCATGTTTACTAGTTGCCTGTTCCGTTTGAAGCAGTCTAATTGGCAGATATGTATAACGAATACAGAATAATACAAAATTCGTTGTACATGAGTTTTTTTTGCAAGTAATCGTGTAAAATTGAGAAATTGCATGGATTCTTAGAGAAATATTATCCATTACAAAATAAAATTGAAATATTAAAAGGTAGCTAATTGCATTTTCGCACATTCGTTATAGTTTATCTGAAAAAAATATTACTTGATGTATTTTTGATGTATTATTGATGTTCTTTCTAGCGAATTCCGGTTATTTTATTAATTTTAAAAGCCCTTCAAAAGTATCTATTCATTCAGCATCAAAATCGAGTTCAACGTTTTTCGATGCTGTATAGGAAGAATCGAAAGCTCAGGAATTTTGCCACAAAATATGCACGTTCAACGATACACAGGCGATACAGAATATATTTGAAGTTAACGAACGATCTGATTGGAGGGCTTAAAAGGTAAGCATTAAAATAAAAGTATAACCAATAGAAAAATCGATTTTAGAGCCCCGGGTGACGAAGAGGGGGAAAAAGTACGAAACAAAGAAGGATGATCGTTAGGGCACACCGAAAGCCCTCGAGTTATTTGCGACTGTTCTTCTCTTTCTTTTCTACCCATCTTTCAGTCTCTTCTCGAGACGAAATCAACTTTATTAATGACTCTATATACGAATAATCACGAGTGCAAGGAAGGTCGGAAACAAGAGGACCTCAGGCATTCGTCGCATTTTCATGAGTTAACACAACGAATATACTCAGTTATAAAACGAAAGATTTCGATCTTGAATTCTTAAGCTGGAAGAATTCAAATTCGGTCAAATGAATGCACAAAATCCAGATGCCAGTACAAAAGTTATAAACAAATACGTATTTTGCCATTCGGCTTTTCTACGATAATCTAATATATATTTTTTTTTATTTTTTCAATGAGAAATATTAAAATTTCCCAAATTATGGTCGTTTTGTAAACATAATTCTTCGAATCTTCGGCTGGCCTCAAATTTCCAGTAAATCGTGACTGAAAAAAAAAATGTAGCGAAGTTGATAACGATTGGATATTTTCGCATCGTCTTTGTAGTCTCTAGAGATAGAGAAGGTATAACTCAACAATATATTCCTATCTATACGTGCTTGTAACTCTCAGCCACTGTTTATATCCACGCGCAAATTAGCCTCGGCCTCATCGCCTCGGGAAGCAACCTTATCCTTATAAAGAATACCTATAGACTCTGCTGTTTGCTGAGCTTGTGAGCAGTATTGCCTTGTGCCGTAACCCAGTGAAGAGAGCACTAAGCAATCGGAGTGCCGAAGCAATAAAGTTAACATTAACAGCAACCGCGTGGCATTCGAAGTTGACGACTCTATGCGGACGCTTCGACAGCAATTTCTGTACGTGTTTCGTTGCCGATATTCTTTTTCTTCTTTCTTTTCATTAATTTCTTTTCATCTCCACATGCTTATACAACCCGGATACGTTCATTATAACATAAAATTACATGTGCTGCGTTCCAGCGAGAGAACAAAAAAAACGAGAAATTCTTGCGCATATGCGTTGAGTGTATGAGTTTGGATTGCTGAGAAAAGACCGTGTAAGGGATGGGTCAAAGATCGATGCGATTCCAATTCTACTGTCCTCCGAAGCTTGTCGAGCTCGTTAATTCGATTCTCCATTTGCTTCTGCTTCCTTACCACCAGTTATGGAGCCTTGTTTACTCACCCCAGCTTCATTTATTTTAAATTGCAATTACAGTTTATTACAAATAAAGTACATGGAATATTTTTTGGAATTTGGATTCTGCATGGAAAAAAATTTAAGTCTTACTGGGAAAGTCAGTTTATATACGTCTTTGTGTATTAGCACTTTCATTAGGGTACTCCTCAAAAAGTGATTTTTTTTCTTTTCGGAGTATCATGTCAATGCCTTTTACATACTGAAAAACTACTCCAGTAATTCTTTCAAATTAAAAAAAAAATATATTTAGAAGTCGCTACCACACTTTTTATTTGAATATTTAAAATATAAACACGTAACAATATGTAATATGATAATTCGTTGAATTGATGTTTTTTAATTTGAAGTTCTTCTCTCACACATAATAAACGAAAAAATAACATCTGAAATAAAATGGTTAGATTCGAGTTCCCAAAATCAATGTTATATTAGGTTTTTCTACTCTTACCTACGAGAGTAAAGTTGACTTTTTTGTGTTGGCAAATGTTTGACAATGATGTTTTACTGTCAACAATAAGTAATATTTCTATTCCTCATTCGTAGTGTTCCGTTTGTTGTCTTTCTCCATTTATGAGACACCTCGCTTCGCTTTGTTGTTGCACAACTCGCATCAATGCACAACTGTCTTACTTTTTCTATAATCTTTGTTGCCATTCCAAATTTCAACATTTTTCTTCAAAAAGTCAGTGAAATGGCCAGTTATGTTAAAAATAACTTGAGCGTATTATGAGACACAAAATCTTGCAGATTTTTGTTCAGTTTTTAATCGATTCCTAAAATGATAAGTCTTTTAAGGGAAAATTCGAATTCTTCGTTTTGAAGTGCATCTACCATTTTCTGCTTTGTGTTGTTCGAAACTCCGTCATCAAAAAAATCGAAGGCTCCAATTGCTTCTAATAGGTACTATGATAATCGAACATTTGTTTAGTAAAAGCTTTCGATATTGCTCTGATAAGTAATCTCTTCATATTTTCGTCATTTCCCTGTTTTTTTCATAAATACAAGATGCATTGCTGGCCCTCACAAAACCAAACATTCAACGGACGTGGCATGAATGTTTTCTGGTCTTGTAAACGTACTTGTGTGTGTGTGCGTGCGCGCGCGCGCGCGTGTGTGTGTGTGTGTGTGTGTGGACTTGTGTATGTGTAAAGTACGTCCATTGGATGTTTGGTTTCGTGAAGGGGCGCAGTAGTTTTAAGGTGATAACAAAGCACGATATTGATCCCCTAACAAATATAAACGATTGAAAATACGCGGTTGGGAACAAAATGCCAAAGTATATAGGAAAATTTAAAACATGAAAAATATTTGAAATTTTTTTTATATACATATTTTTGGGAATATTTTTTATTTGATATTTTTGATTTTGTATTTTGCGACTTTCAATAGTAAATACGATTGATCGATTTTTTACTCTAGTAAGAGCGCCTATCCTGACATAATTAGGTGGCAAAAATTTTCTATATCAGCGTACATTAATTGTACGATAAAAGGCTTTAGACCTTTTTACCTCGTAAAACAAGGGTTCGGGTTTTCTCGACGACCGTCGGTCGGAGTGATCGATATTTAACGATTCAATGTCGGAGCCTTATGGGAACATGGACGGTGCAACGCTTACGCGAGAGCGCTCTGCCCGTGGCTCTCTAGCGGATTTCTGCCACATCAAAAATCCAGCCAGGGAATAAGGCTGCCCGTTTACAATATATATAATTCGTGTTAAATAAAACTTATTATTTGCGCAACGAAATTTTAGTAGCTTTAGCAAAAGGTTTATTTGTTTGAATAGTAATAAAAGATTTTATCCAAATTACTACTAGGTAATTAGCTTAATCACAAATTATATTCCGTTGATCTATGGTGTCATTGAATTCAATTCTCGCAGAGAAGTTTATTCGATGCTATTATTTTATCGAGTCACGGACAAATCGTATACAACCCAACCTCCGTGTGATTATTTCAAATTCAATCGATTCAGTGCCTCAAGTTTTACTTTTTTTCAATGTAACCATTTATTGCGGTTGTATCACATGAAATACACTCAACTGAAATAAATTAAAATTTAGCGGCAAAATCGTGGCGTAGTTGTCTCAACGACATGACTGTCAATGGATCAACGACCATGTGATTAACTAAACGTAATATGACTATTGGCGCAACGAAATTCGTCCAACCTCATCGCGTAGTTGGCAATACTTTAATTTTTTTTTCAGTGTACTTTTCTACCGATCGAACGATTTACGGGATTTTCGGACGACAAAAACCCGGGTTGGCATACTATGGACTATATTTCTAACTTTTCTCCGACATGGATTACATTGCGAGTGAATAACAAGAACCACTCCATAGTTTTCTATTCTTTTTTTTTTAATATTTATTGTTTAGAAGCAAAATTGAAAACAGTTATATCTCTCACACTCATGGCAGTTCAGTCGATATTTTACAGGGATTGAAGCAAAAATAGTTTTCATTGGTACAATAAATTGGCTCAAAGTAGTTCGCTTTTTTTATGCACACAATGTACTAGGCATGATTAATAAACGTTGTCGTAACCTCGCTATGTATTTCGGTCGAAAAATTTTTCCCATTCAAATTTTTTTAGTCGGTACTTTTGTTAGCAGAAATTTGTTCGTTTCGCAAATTCAAATAAAGGTTAAGTACATGAAGAAATATTCCAATAGAAATAAAATGCTCTTGAAGTTTAGAAATGAAAAAAACAATCAGAATGAAACAAACCCAAAACGGAATCAAGTAATGCGAAACAATTTTGAGCTAAAAGATATTCGATTTGAAAAAAAAGGTAATTATTTACAAGTGGGGCTCCAGGTCTAATCGGCTCCAAAATTCTTTTCATGAATTCTGGGCCATTCTGTAGTATGAAAATATGTTTTTTATGGTGGGGGAAGAGTATTTTATATTTACAAAAAAATTATTTCGAAAAAAAATGGATTTTCCAAAATACTCCCAATTCATTCGAAACATTCGTGTGACGAATGTTCCAATGAAACGTATCAATGTTTCGGTTGTAGAATGTTGATATTTTTCCATTCAAAACTTTCAATAACATTCCTCAAGTCACACAGTTGTACGAGAGCTACAAAAGATAGATATTAATATTTCTATCTATAACTTTGTTTACTTGCGAGCTATTCTTTTCTCCCAATTCATACATACAATTCATATACACATACAACTCGTACATACATACATACATACACGTCATGCGTATAATTATTTTTCCAGGCTTCAAACATCTCACGGTGAATCATACGTATAATTTTGTAAATCCCGATTCAAGTGTTTACACCCAAAATATTGAACGCGTATGGCACGATGCTCGCGGGGGGGGGGGGGGGAAGCCGAAATAAGAACTTAATATGGACGGGTATATTGCGAAATTTTTATTCAGGCGACATTTTTCAAATCATACGATACCTGTCCATGAATTGGTTATTGCCATTAAAAATTTCAAAAATACTAATTAATTATTATTAATTGATTATACTGATTAATTGATTAATTAATATTGTATAATATATTATTATATAATAATAATAATAATAACAATAATAATAATCGATTATGATTACTTATTTTCTTTGTTTCCTATTTCCTTCTATATCAAAAAAACAATAAAAGCTCCTAAGGGTTGAAGTAATGGTTGTAATTGTCTTCCCCCAAGTTGAATATTATAAACAAAGCGCTCTGATACATATTAGCATGGTAAAAAACGTTTAAACCTCTTTTTGGTCTGGAGCCCCACTTGTAAATAATTACCAAAAAAAATTTTATAAGTACTTCAACAATTTTTTTTTGCCAATTACTCATGATATAAAATTCGTCATCAATAAACGTTATAAAAAAAAATTCGCGTAAAACTTGGGCCGGAATTCTTTTTTCCCATCAAATCTTTGCTTTCGATATTTTGTGCCCATACTTTTTTTTGTTTCCAAATATCGTTTCGTTTTAATTTCTTTTATTTAAAAACTTTCAATGAATTTTGATGCTATTGGAGTATTTTCTCGATGTAATTTTTTATGGAATATTTTACGATTTATTTTACAAATTCTTTAAAAAATTTAGTTCTGATTTGTTCGTGGTTCTTTTATGCATCGTATTTTCTCAGAACTGCTGTGCGTTTTAAATAATCTAATAATTTTATATGTACTGCCAGTAAATTTAAAAGTTTGAATTCATTTAAATACTTTTTAGTTATATTTCATTTTTAGAGAAATATACATTTTTAGTCCCGATATAGTCACGATACAGAAGCTCGAAATTCGATCATACAGTGGTGTGCAAAAGTTTCGGGCCACCCTATTTTTTATGCACATTGAACAGTAATATGGTGGTGGGAGAAAAACAAACGAGTAATAATAACACGTAAGCACTCATATTTAGAAACAATAGGTACATTGATATCGATCTTAAAACATTAATTGTTCAACAATTTTTTATGACTGGCTGTGCAAAAGTATTGGGCCGCGTAATTTTGGGTATGAAAAAAATAACAAAAAATTTGAAAAATGAGGAAGCGTGTCTTAGTCTTCTCCACTCGACTCAATACTTTGTTGCCATGCTCTTAGCAGCGATAACTGCAGCGCACCAACGAGGCATATACCCAATTAGTTATTTGATTCGTTCTTGTGGCAATTTTTCCCATTCACTTCGCAAATGGTTCCACAATTCCGTTTTGTTGGAGTAATTTTTCTTTTCAACACGATGCTTGAGGTCTTGCCACAGGTGTTCAATAGGATTTAAATCCAGTGACTGCGATGGCCAGTCAAGAAGGCGGACTTTCCGGCTTTGAAGAAAATGTTTAACAAGACGCGAAGTGTGTTTCGGATCATTATTGTGTTGAAAAACCCAACCACGCGGCAAATTTTTCGTTGCAAATGGAAGCATATGATCTTGTAGTATGCCCCTGTCCATTGCAGCGTCCATATTGCCATGAATTTCCACCAGCGGACCAACGCCATCATCAGAAAATGCTCCCCAAACTTTAATGTTTTCGCCATCGTGTTTTACGGTAGGAATTTGGTACCTTACATTATATCTGGTACCTGCTGGACGTCTTACGTACTTCCGACCATCACTTCCGAATAATTGAAATTTCGATTCATCGGAAAAAAGTACTTTCCGCCAATCTGATACCGTCCAGCGCTGATATTTTTTCGCAAAGTCTAATCTAGCCTTCTTATTCTTTTTGCTAATCAATGGTTTTTTTACACCAACACGTCCAAACAGCCCCGCAGCTTTCAGACGTCGAGATACCGTACTCCGACTAACATCAGCTAGATTTTCACTTCGCAATTCCCGGGAAACATCTGCAGCACTTTTTCGTGGATCTACGATGCACTTCCTTTTTATAATTTTGTCGACGCGATTCAAAGTTTTTCGCGGTCTACCGCTTCGATTTTTGTCACACAGTGAGTTTGTTAATTTATATTTAGTAATAATACGATTAACGGTACTTTTGCCAATAGATACAGTTTCCGCAACATCACGAGAACTTTTTCCTTCTGATGAAAATTTCAACACGATTTGACGAAGCTGAATATTCGTGTGTTTCGGTATTGTGGCAGAAAGGAGACTGATTTTCCATTGTAGGACATGTTTTGAAACTAATGAGAAAAAAATGTAAATAAACCGTGCGTACGAAGCCGCGGCGATATAGTGGCCCGATACTTTTGCACACCGACCAAAGTCAGTCCACGTAGTATACGAAAAATACGCCATAATTAAATATAATATACGACGTTGTTACCTTCATTCTAACTCTCTTGAATATTTTGAATAGTGAACGAGTGGAGAAATAAAATATTTTATCAATTAACTGGAAAAAATAGGGTGGCCCGAAACTTTTGCACGCCACTGTATATCCATTTTTAGCCGAAATCAGGAAAAAATCGCTCGAGCAAAATTCAAAATTTTTATTAAAAATCCAATTCTTGGCAGAGTCACTTTTTGATCAAATATTACCATATTTTGGTGCAACACCGAAAAAAATGCTGATTTTTTTGCAGTACCCAAGTACGTACACAATATAGATATGTTTAATTGAGAAGCTATGAATTCCATACAAAAAGGCAACAAATCCCCGCAAAAAAAAACAGCATAAGTGCTGTAAAAAAAGTTGAGATAAGTACATTTACTCCCCCCAAATAGTTGTTCCGGTGAAAAATCCCCTTCTCAACAAAAAAACTTCCACAAAAAGTTATTAGAGAGCCTCATAAAAAATGACTAATAAAATCTTAATCTCACAAGTTACCAATTCAAACCTGTCCAAAAATTTTCTAAACTTCACAAAAAGTTATTAAATAAATTAAGCTATGAAAGCATTAATAGCCAAATACATTTGAACCTATTAACCTCTAATAAAAAATCTTTCGATTAATTGAAAATATAGTCGAAATACAGAAAATACACAACAAGAATATGAATAAAAAATAATTCCGATACAAAAAAAATTCCAAACGAAAAAAATTAGATTGAAAAAAAAAATCGGCCGAAGTACTTGGCGAATTTTTTCGTTTAATTTACACAATGTATCATTCATGGTTACAGACTCGCCAAGTATTTCGGCCGAAATTTTTTTTTCAATCTAATTTTGTCCGTGAGAAATTTTTTTTGTACTGGAATTATTTTTTATTCATATTCTTGTTGTGTAGTACGACTGTATTTTCAATTAATCGAAAGATTTTTTATTAGAGGTTAATAGGTTCAAATGTTATTTAGGCTATTAATGCTTTTATAGTTTTAATTTATTTAATGACTTTTTGTTAAGTTTAGACTTAATTTTTGGGCAGGTTTGAATTGGTAATTTTTGTGAGATTAAGATTTTATTGGTAATTTTTTGTGAGGCTCTCTTATAACTTTTTGTGGGAGTTTTGTATTGAGAAGGGGATTTTTCACCGGAACTACTATTTGGGGGGAGTAAATGTACTTGTCTCAACGTTTTTTACAGCATTTATGCTGTTTTTTTGCAGGTAGTAATGACGAGAATAGTCATAAAAAAAATACATACATATTGAAGCCATGTATGTTTCCTATGAGAACAACGTGTAGCCTTTGCTTTTTTGAATAATAAAGATACTCGTGAAACAAAACAGAAATAGGGAAGTCATTTTCAAATGAAAGATTGAAGTTTGGAGCGATAACGAAGGTCACAATTAAAGTAAAATAATAAAAATTTTGACTATGCATTATAAATGAGAAGCCAAAATGGTACTCACTGTTGAGAGTGAAAAATCATCTATCGACATTTCTCAACACTAAAAAGTTTATTTTACGTCTAAAAGACCCGAAAAAATATTGATTTTTGCGAACTTTAATCTAGCTATCTTATTCTGGATATTGTTTTTTTGGTTTGTTTCGTTTGGAATAAGAACTTCGATGTAAAAAAAAAAACAAAATTTGAACAACTACAAGCATACGTATTTATAGTCGAGAATGCGAAATTGTAAGTATGCGGTAGCGACCGTTAACTTTTATTTTTTTTTTAATTTAACGAAAATACTGAAGTATTTTTTCAACATAAAGAAGATATTGGGATGGTGCCCCGGGGAAAAATTTTTTTTCTTAAGAACCATCCTAACTTCCATATTTGACAATTAATCATTCTTCCAACTTCAAATATCTACTCGAGTAGACGCTTCTCTGTCCTTCGCTTGAAATTCATGAGTTATATCTCACAATCGTTTAAAGTTTAACCCAATAAATTGTGTAGAGAAAACTCTGCTTTCGCTTTCTTGAAAAGTTTTTTTTTTTAACACGCATGTTATTTTTTGGGCCTCACTTGACGTGAAATTTTCGTTCTGGCTCAATAAAAACGTCGGTTACTAATTTTCTTTGATTTAGTGTGCACCACCCATTTTTTTCGCCTTCGACGACTTCTTCTTTTTCCCTTCACCGCAACACACGGCCTATCTCACATCTGAACGTTACACGTATTCTATACCTTTAACGCGGTATGGCACATAAAAAGTTTGCCAACCGCAAGGTGCGTGTAATATGTGTGTTGGTTGAGCGCTAATAACGTGCGAAAATCATATTCTCATTCCACCGTCTTGTGTTTTCATTTCTGCCTAGAGAGGCTGCTGCAATAGGGAGTCTTCGATTATTAGAAGCGAGAATCGATAAGTCTTTTATGGCTATATTTATCGTTGTAAAGCGTTATACAGGAGAAAACTAGCGCGCACCCGTTATTCCACTTCCGGAATTACTGCTTATCCTTATAGCTTACTGCCCACTGTACCAAACACACACACACACACTTATAAATGTACTATATTTATACTCATATTCGTACTAGTTACACTGATCCTCCGATAAAACGTATATCATTGGATCTACGGAAGATTTCTATCTTCTCGTTTATCCCTCTTTTCCTGTCAAGCTTCGACGTTACGACTTTCAAGTTCTTCGTGCATAACGCGATATATAACGCGCACTCGGGGAACGAGTTATTGCATTAATAAACGTGAAACAAGAAAACATTGAAGAGTCAAAGTCTTGGATGCGGGATCACGAACACTTAAACGTAAGACATAAACGCGTTTTAGTTGCCCTCCGAGCGAACCTATCTCCGAGAGTATCTAAAAGATGGTAGGGAACGAAAGAAAAAATCATATTCAGGACTCCCTTACGAGAGACCAAGGTGCACTCGAGAGAATTGCCGGCTGTTTGCAGTTTATGTCGACTCCGTGCACTATGAAGATTAACGCAATCGCGTGTTTCTCCAGGCGTTTCATCGCGTTTTGTATCCATCTCGACACTACGAATGGTATACCCGTGTAAAATTAAACATTCCCAATTTAAGCATCCCTGTCGCGAATCTCCTTGATTACGTTCAGGCTTTCAATTAATTTACAATTAAAACAACAATTTTTTAACAAATATTTCTTTTTCATTGACTCTTCTTTTCCCACATAAACTTGTTCTACTTTTTTCTATTAAATAATGTGATCTTTTTTACAAAAATTGGAATGAAATCGTTAAAAGAGGTAACTAATTAAGAATTACGCAGCTACTTTCATTACGCTGTAATTCAATGTTTTAATTATGCTACTCGTACGTACAGGAAATGGGACCATGAGTATCGGTAGGTTTTAATAAATTTACAAATTAATTACTTTCGATTACTCATTTAATGTTCAAGGCGAAAAAAAAATTTAATCTCTAGGGAATAGAAATCATACGTGACTCTTTTGCATCTAAGGACGCGTTTTACGAAGGAATGTTAAAAAGCCGCTTTTGTACAAGAGTAAAAATAGTTTGTTCTTTACAAAATATTAACCACGCGATAAAATGTTTAAAGGCAATTGCAATTAGCTTTATTGCAAACATGATTTATGAACTTAAAAATCTGTCTGTTTTGTTGTGATTATTAAAAAGAGTAACTTCGTGTTCATGTAGTTAGATAATAAACCTTCAGGGTACTTTTTTTTTTAAACAGATCAGTTTCTCGATGTAATGTTGCAGAATTTATGACATATTGGGAAAATATAGTGAAAAGTGCCCGTATATTGTGATAGATACTACGAGCTCTAGGAACCGTTAAACCCACATGTAATAAATATACATAAAACTTATGTAAATCTTTTACATGTGGGTTTGACGGCCGCCACTTCCTCATAGAAAAAGGTCTGTATAAAAGTATTCCAAAACTTTATGCAAACAAGTTTGGAAATCTTTGAAAAGTTGGCCGAAGAACGTCGTTTCATAGGCAACAAATGTGAAGCAACTTGATTTTGTTCATTTTTCAACTTAAATACACAAGAAAAGCGATTTTTTTATTATTAGTACTTTTCCATGTAAAACGCATTGTTGTCGTTGGTTCAAAGACGAAATACAAAAACTCGTATGTTTAATTGACGGTCGTTGTAACTGAACAGTTCGAGAAAGTGGCAAGTATTATTTTCCTTTTTTCCCCTCATTGGTTCACAATACCGACGAAAATTTATTGTCGTGTTTCTCACACGTTCGAGAGGTGGACATCCGTAAATCATAGGGAGAGTGGTGCGTTTTGTTCGTTGATGAATTTACAGGGGTACACACACGTGAGTGTGAGAAAATCGAGACGCGAAAGTCTCTGTCCTCTCGCGTCTCGTCACGGAGTTTATTTTGTCCGCGAATGTTGGCATCGCTCACAACGAGGGCCCGAAGTCGCATATCGGTATACCGGTAATGACAGAGCGGTGGAGAACTGAAAAAAAAAAATTTTTTTAAAAATAATATAATACGCGAGCCTCGGACCTCAGAGAAAATAACTACGTCATCCATCCGCTTTTACAACTATAGCGAGACCGATCGAAGTTATTATTGTCCTGTCGCGATGTGTGCCCGACACTTTTAGCGTACTTTCACACTATCATTGTGCTGCTCGAAACGATAGCGAGACGAATTAGAATGAAGTATTGAGGCGTATAAGTCAATGCATAAGTGGAAGAAATGGACCCAGTCATTGTACAAATTTATTATATCGCCAACTTTGCGCCTAATATTACTTTCACGTTCTATTCGCAAAATATACGGTAAGAGCTCTTTGTTGTCTATCACATTGGCAGTTCCTGATACAGTAAACGCGAGCATATCGAACTTATTTTCCAACTCCTGAACGCGCTGCATTCAATTCGTCAATTTGTGAGATGAATCTTTATGTTTGATCGTTTCAAATTGTAAGGAAATTCAAGATCTTAAAATCTTGCTTCATATCACAATATTATATAGGTTCCAAAACGAATATAGTGCTGGAATTTTAGGAATGATTTTATTCCATTAATAGTACGCAAATTCCATTGTAAAATATACCGTTCAACACTGACATGTTTTTATATGGCGAAAATGAAAAAAAAGCTCTATATTTTTATTAGGTTTCAATGATGCAAATTTTAGTACCATTGAGAAAACATATTTTTTATCCTAGAAAGCGGTATAATTTTCTTCATTTAATACACGTTCTTAAATGCATATACTTCAATATTCTCACGACACGTACAATCGTTTACCAAAATTGCACGCCGAATCATTTTCTAATCATCCTCAATTTACAAATAGGTATATTGATTCGTGTAATCGTAAAATCCTCGACTTGAACGTTGATTTTGAGCGAGTGAGTCGTGAGGCTTTATAGGTGAGGTTTTTTACCTCGTGATACGATAATTCACACGCTGCTCAAAGATACGTGTATTTTCTCCTTCCCATGTGTTCAACTTCGAAGTACGTACCACTGCGCATTTTTACGAGTAAAAATACGGGGTCCTCTCGCAGCGGGTGAACAATTTTTTGTGTGGGATTCTGGGGCCACGTGGGTCAAATGAAATAAACAATACAGTAAATATAAAGCCCGTAATAAAAAGGAACATAAGTTCGATCGACACTGAGACTCGAGGTGAGATTCACCGGAAAATAAAGACAGAGAGAAGAAGAGAGGGAGAGAGAAAGAGAGACAGGGAGGTACACGGAAGTCATCGCGGAGCCATGTAAGTTAAGGTGAATATTGTAGTTGACGGCCCACATTTTTAGTGCGCTCGACCTCATAAGATGAACCGGAACTAAGATCAGACGACGATGCAAAAGAATTCGGTCAAGAATGTGAATAACGAACAGAAAAAAATGAAAAATAAAAAAAAAAATAATTAAGTCATGTCGCCTCACGGGATACCGTTAAAATTTGATTTCCCGCTGCGACAACCACAAAAGAGGTAAATTTCCAGCTGCGTTACCCCTACTTGAACAAGAAACTTCATTGTTTTCATGAAATCTTATGGCATCTGAAAAAAAATTGCCACGTTTTCAATTTAAATGTATTTGAATTGAATAAGTTCTCTTTTAAATCACAATGCATATCTTTACGCCCAAAAATAACCAAATTAACACCTCCTTATATTTTAGTGGCTTTCATATGCCCTCGGATTATTTTGTATACAATAAAACATGTAAAATATTGCGCACTTATGAATTTGAATTATGTGATAATGATCATGTTAAAAATGTAATCGCAATCTCTTTCTGGTGCTTGTAAACGTTACTTTCACCTTTTTCGAAATAAAAAATGCAAATAAATGGTATTTGAATTCACTACGTTGGAATACAAGAAACATTCTTTTTATTGTTTTTCAATATATTCATTTTTTTATTACTATCCTCTATAAACCGGTATTTGTCATAATTTCTAGAATACAAACAAAATTTTTTTTTTTTGCATTCTAGAAATTATAACAAATACTGGTTTATAAAGGATATCCAACAATGCAAACTTCGAAATCGTGCAAATAATACCGTCCCAGCATTATGATACTTCGATATGGTTATTTATTTGATTGAAACCACGACTGATGAAAAGCTTCTTATTTGCTCACAGTTTTTATTTGAAAAAGGACATTATAAACTGCGATCAGGCGTTTTTTTTTATCAAATCTTCGATGATGCTCTATTAGTTTTTGAAAAAAATAGAATGATTGATTAATCACATTGTTCTATGATTTCAGATTTCCTGTACCGGCATAGTGTTACAATCGACAATGTTACAACCGAGGTCGAGATATTGGACACTTCCAGGTGCGAGGTAAGTTTTTCATCTATAATTAATTCAATAATTTTTTTATGTCTAAGGCTCGCGATGT
The DNA here is from genome assembly GCA_963989365.1 of Rhimphoctona megacephalus. NCBI lineage: Eukaryota > Metazoa > Arthropoda > Insecta > Hymenoptera > Ichneumonidae > Rhimphoctona > Rhimphoctona megacephalus. The sequence continues at coordinate 29,299,290 of OZ022414.1, read as the reverse complement.
ATTTCATTAATCGAACTATTTGCTGAAAGAAAACATCAAAGTTTAGCCAATAGAATTTGTAAATTGGAATTTATAAAGATTGACTTTCGCTGTTGAACACGTGAGCACAGCTGAGATCGAGTTCTCCGTTTTTCTCTCGTCTCAACTTCGTAGCCGTAGGCTTTTTGAGCCAAGAAGGAAGAAGACGGCTGGGCGAGATTGTCGGGAGATAGACTCAGTTGCTGGCAGCACCCGCTAAATATATCCCGCGTGTACTGATCCACTCAACAGACCTGCGAGTGTGTATAGTCATAAGATCGTGCCGTGACGGCCTCACAGACGCTTGGACGCAGAGTAGATTCCGTAGACCCTTGGGTGACGTATATACTTCGACGTATGGCTCGAAGCCTTAGGGTCCTCGGCACACGTCCGTCATACGTCGACCGTAGCGAAATAATGAGCTGACGGACTATGCGATCCCAGTATATTTGCTCGTAGTCCTTGACCGTTGCATATTATATACGATTCTCTTATTATAGTATGTATATAAAAGTATCCTGATGAGGAGGAGCGTGAAGATCCTCTTCCTTAAATCACACCATCGCGATACTTCTAGGAACTTATACACTCCTAACTGCGAATAGAAAACAACCACGACTGGACGTTTATTGTCCAAGAAGGCTTTTAATCTTGTGCTAGTGAGTCTCGAGGACTCATTTTTTTTTCTTTTCGAGCAATACTACCTTTCCCTACCTTCTTCCCTATGAGTCTCGATCGCGTTTTCATATTGTGTCTGCGAATATTTCATTATTTATGATAGTATTAGGTTTCCTTCGTTAGAATGCAGCGCTACTGTTTTCTTTAATTACACTTATGTTTTATTTTCAATTTTAGGTCACGCAAATTGACTTCTTTGAGTTAGTGGGTTGTGAAAAATCTATTTGGACTATGAATATTTTACTCGTTTGTATACCTTTGCCAAAAACTGGGAAATTTTGCAAGAAGATTCTCATCTGATTACATTTGGGTCCACGCCAAATGATTATTAATTCAATTAATAAAGTCTAGGCCAGTGCAAAGTTTAAACTCACTTCTCAGAAATGTAGCCTAGTGCAAGTTATTCCTGTCAGTCACAAAAGTAAACCATCTCCTTTCATTTTCTCGTCTTTGTTTCGTCGTGGTACACCTCAACAAGCTGTTCACCCTGCAGCATCTCGAGAATACACTCCGACCCAGCTATTTCACGCGTCCATAGTTGCACTCGAAGAGTTGCTCAGTGAGAGTGAAACCGATGCAAAGTGAAACAAGAATTCTCATGGGCGTTCCGTTCGTGATGTACATTAACTTATTGGTGAGACTATTCAAGTATATGATCGAAAGAAATTGAAAATTCGTTGCAGGATCCGCCTTCAGGCTCTTAAACTATACTCATACGTGATTCGTATTAAAGTGTTATGTACAAATGACTAGATGCTATATAATTTCATTTATTCTACTTTCAATGTTACTAAGAAATGACACGTCGGCAGATCCTTTAATTCCCTCAGTTTCTTACCACTCGTACTTACTCATACTTTTGCGAGTGTATATGCAATGCACGCGTGTCACGAACTATCCTCCGGTTTACCTAGTCCGGGCGGCCCGTCGTTTCCTCTTATTGCTCGTTTACTCTTTTGCACAAAGATGTTCACCGGCAACATGTAGATGCCAAACGATCGTGGAGATGTTACGCGCCCTATACAAGCCGCATCTCGTTTTCTACCAAGAAGTCAACCCTAAGACTTCCCTTGTCATGTATATCGGCCATCAACACCTTTTTATTACCACTTTCCCTCCCACTGCTTGCTCGGTTGTAAACACGACAATTTTTACCTCACACCTTCCGTCTGTGATCAACAGTGTCCGCACATATGATCGGATCATACTTGCACGGGACATGAATGTTACGGTGTAAGGGATACTATAAACGGTACAGCGCGGAGGCGTTGCCAATTTTTTCATTCTTTCATTCTCACACGTGATTCTTCACTTCTCTCCCTCGCTACTCCTGCCACTCCTTCGTGACTCTCTTCTATTCCAAGATCCACGACGTAGACGACGAAGCAAATCGCTCATCTCTCTTTCGAGCGAGAGAGAAGTGCAACCTCACAGGTCTCTTGATGACGAACCAGACACAGCCGGATGCTTTTGCGCCTTCGCCCTGTGTTGTGTCTTTCGAGCTTGCCATGTCCACCAAGATATGGTCCTTCTTCAGCAGTCTCGAAGGACTTTCGCTCGACACTCTTACCCGTCTATATTCCTCCATCCTTATTCTTACTCTTATTCGTCTCATGCTCGTTTCGCCTTCTCGGAAGCTGATACGTGCACCTTCCGAGCTGTCTCGTTATCCGCTCTGACCATGAACTCTTAACGTGAGCACACGTCCTTTGGTCCTCATCCATAAGATATATCAGGAGAATAAACACGCGGAACTCGTTGGAAAACAGGGAACAGTACTTTAATTGAATAAATCGTCGGTATTTAGTGTGGCTCGTCGCATATTTATGACTTCAATGAAAGCGGAAGCATCACTATGGAACCTCATAGCGAACACATATTTGTATTTCTTCTGCACACCTTTTTATATTCTTCTTTTTTACTGATGTTATAATTTAATATTTTACCCCTCCACAATGAAACAGTACAGTACAGTATTTAAGGCATTTGGAATTATCGAAAATGCAAATCAATCTTGTACTCCCATTTGTGACACTCACTCAATTCACCATGTATCAAAGGCATGCCCATCAGGTACTAAAATAATAAAACCTATAATTTTTAAACTCCTACGTTGCGTCAAAGATTCGCTATATTGAGCATCATATATTCTACTCTGAACTATAATTCAGTAAAAATTCTTATCTCTTGGTATGAAGCATCTTGAATCTCAAGTGCAAATTTTAAGGAATTTAAATTTATAGAGGTTGTATGAACACAGTCTTTTCACGCCGCATTGCTTACGTGTACAATTATAGCGCAGCTGTATCATGTTTGAGAGTGAAAATTCCAATGTAATCTCCATAGATTCTATTCCTAATGCATTTTAGCAGTACATTCATCGCGATGAATGCATATATTGTTAATAATAACGGCTGTCAAAACTATCCTGATAATTCAACAACTATTACCGTCCATGCACACAAACGTATGTTCGCGCTTTATCATTTTTTATCACACCTTCAGCAGAAATCCTATATCGAACCACACGTTTTTCACTAATGTAATAATCATACTTCCGTGTTTGACGACCATGCAAATTTGGACCATAGAATGATGAGGGAGAAATAGGCCACGAAAAAAGAGAAACGAATTCCTAGCACAATTCCTCGTCTTGTATTGTGTCCTTTAATTTTTTAATTGCGCCTTTTTCTCGGGTAGTTTATCAGTTGCCCTGCTCATGTTGGGAGCTCTTCTGATGTGCCCACTATAAGGTCCATACAATCCATCATAATCTTAGTTTTAAATGGGAGGTATTGAGGAACAGAGCTGGATAATCGCGGCTTAGTAATTTTTCCATACAGTATGTCAGCTGAATGGGAGGCATCAGAAATGGCACTCCAAATCGGTGTAGATTCGCTCGGTAGTAGTTTTAGTATCTCCGTGTCCTCATCAGGCTAATCGCCCTGTCACTCTGAGCAGACTAGATATATCATCCCGGCCTGTAAAGTACATATCGTCTTTCGACATCTATATGTGTCGTTTCACTTGGGTTGATTCGAACCAGCCTCATTTCCAAAGAAACCTACCACGTTTGATAACAAAGTTCCTCTTTATCGGTCTCCATCCAATAGTGGAAGTCAGGTTAGACGGGAAGAACTCACGACGGGGTCATACGTCTCATTCTCATTCGCATGAATCTCAGATGATACGGATGGAGATTTTGTTCATTCTGGCGTTGGTCGATGTAAATGATCACTGGGAATCAAACAACCGTTCCAACCTGTCAATCATGAACTTGACTATTCAACGAGAATGAACGAAAGAATATTCAGCCAGGCGAGCTTCTAAATTTTATACCTTCCTTGCTGCAGCTTGCGCACGATCGGCATCCACAAGTAGTTATCCATCCCATACCAGTTTCTCTCGTTGCACCTCATCGTTCCTTTTATTGTACCTCAACTTTTTGCTAGTGCTTACATAATTGAAAAAATAGAGTGGACTCAAAGGCCATCGATTTGTTTCAGGCTTACTTTTCATTATTATTATTTTAACCCTGAAACGGAATTCTCGTGCATTCATAACAATGAAAGTGGAACCAGTTTAGTCGTAAGATGAGCTTTTGTTCACATCTCGAGAGGTAATTTCGAGCACAATAGCTCGTTCGCACCTGCCTCTCCATTGTCATGAAATATATATGTCTTTATATATATATATATATATATATATATATATATACTTCTATACACGGAAGAGTAGTGTATATGAGGATGTTTTGGCGTTGGGTGATTAATTATGAGACTGTGGATAATAGAAATAACAAGAGTTCCACGGCTTGATGGAGTTTCAAGCTAGATATGCTACCGAGAAAAATACTCGTGAAACTTGTTCGGTTCGAATACTAGAAGAAAAATACAAGATAAATGTATTCTTTATTCTCCTACTTAATCATAGTTTTCTTCATTGAAGCTTTTTATGCTCAAACATAAATATTTGTGGAATCTCGGGAATGATTATTTGTTAAATGCGACCATTATCTTTTTACTTCCGATCGAAAGTCGACAAGGCAATAAATGACGTGGAATTGAAAGGCCACGAGCAGCAACTAGAAGCAGTCATTTAGTTTATAATTACACAAACTGTTGATTGCAATTAAATATGGTTTAGAAAATAATTGAGCTCCACTGAAATGGAAATTTGAATATATACTTTTAAACTAATGTTGTCTAATAATCGTAGACTCGTCGAGTAGAGCAAATCGTAGATTATTTCAGAGATCATTCCTTCCAAGTGTGTGGTCTTCGGTATACACATTTCACTGCTATTTAGATATAATAATTTTCTTCGTGTCCTAAATTCTGAATTTCCTCTCGTAATTATTTGGGAAAAGCACAAGAAGGCGAGAGATGAGGTCAGTGTGTTCGCGGATGTAGCAAAGTAGATCGTGTCGTACGCGTACCACAAATTGGAGGATTGCTTCGTGAGAATAACCATATACCATATATATGAGATGCAAAAAGGAAGATGATATTGAAGAGGAACGAAGTGGATATGGTGGCGAGAGTCTGCATATATGTAATCGTTCGGGGATGAGTCTGCAAATGCGTTGGGGTCAGGTGGTTTGCCTGTGAAAAAACGAACACACACGAGGTAAAGAAAGCTTTAGAGTATTGGGCTAGAAACTTAATTAATCTGGTATTCGTTGAACAATTGTGGCTTTCTCAACCGATTTTTAGTTAAGCAATAAAATGTTTGGTTGTTCAGAGTTTAAATATTATCTCAACAATTCTTAACAACTTTCAGTCACTGATTGTAATCACAAATCGTATTTCGATTTTCTTCAAAACAAGAAGCCATAGATAGGAGGCAGAGTATTTACAATATAATTTGAATACTATTAAATAATACAAGCTTAGCTAATTAGGATTATTAATGAGATAAGTATCCGTTCAGCAACCAACTACCAATGTTCTGTTTTGGCAATGCGTTGAATTGAAAAACAACGCACCAAAATAGCCTCAGGCTTTTGTTTTACTTTTCAATTCGCTTCGGTTCTCATAACTGGAACGGAGCATAAAGAGCGATGAAGATGATGGTAAAAAAAGGAGCTGAGGGACACGCTGGAAAAAAAAAACAACCAATCAAAAATCGGAGAGGGCGAACGGGAGCCCATCTTTCCGGCTCATCAGGCACAAGCCGCCGTGCAATTCCAGTAGCCATTCAACCGTGCAATCGTCGCTCAGGAGTCTGGGATGGGGAATGAGATGGGGAATTAAAAATTCTTAAATGAGCAACCCGATATATACGAAATTCGTATGCAATTTGAAGTGAAATTAAAACGCATCTGAAGATAAACTTTCTTTCACTGATACATTGTTACCTTTAGAGGTAACAATGTATCAGTGACTAAAATTTACATTTTATTTATAATTTTTGGATTTTAGGCATTCTTCGACAATTTTAATTCATTATATGAAAGAAGACGGTAAACAATATATCCAGGACTTTGAATAATTTTTGAGATTTTACACCTTTTTATTGAATTTATTTAAAAACTCTTCATTATTACATTGTGACAATCAGTTGTTCATTAGTATAATAATCGTACGAGTCTATAATATATGATATAAAAGCGTGTCTCAAAACTTTTCAAGTGTCCTACGTATTTCGTGTCAATTATAATTAAAGTCTTTATCTTTAAGAGGTTCATTGACATCATCAAAAGAACTGAATTCTACATGGACACGACATCGTACACCGATTGACATTCGGCCTACCGATTAAAAACCGTTTTACTTGTCATGGAATACGCCATATAAAACGATGCTGACGTACACGATCCAGAATCTTTTTGCTTGTATATTATAAATATAAATATAGCCATATACGCGAGTACACTGTCTACACGACTTATCGCGCCCGAGAGGAACCGTGCGTAACGAAAAAAAGAGTGTGAAAGAAACGATTGAACGTGAAGAAGAAGAAGATGAAGGAGAAGGAGGAGGAGGAGGTGAGGAAGGGGGGAAAGGGAGAAGAGAATCGCGAACGATGATGCTGATTTTTGGGGGAGAGCACACGCGAACGTGTATTCGGTAGCCCCTCGCGTTTGAACCACGTGCGTGATTGGCGGGTTGTTTTTAGCAAACTGGTTTTACTCGCGCCATCGATTACCCACCGGGAGCTCCCGGTTCCAGGGCGAATGAACAACAGGAAGAAAAGCAAGAAGAAAGAGACAATAAACTTCTTTCGCTCCTCTCTGACTTTTCAGTCTGCTGCACACCATGTTTTCCTGGCTGATTCTCACTCCATGTCGTTTCACTTTTTTTCATTCAAATTTATTTTTTTTTACTCCATCACCTATCCGTTATCTTCTCTGTTTCCAATGTGCTTCTCTGTTTCCAATGTCGATTAATCTTAATTGATCGACACAGGCCATCGATCTATTTTAGACGTTTCGTTCTAATTTTTTTTTTAACGAGGAAATCTTGGAATTTAATTTTTTCTCATCTCGTATGTTGAGTTCATGAGAAACAATAGCAGATGTGAAAACTTCAATATTATTGCATCCATGGTTCGTAGGATATGAACGCTATTTCCAGCACGAAGACAGAAAACGATTTTTATTGTATCAATTGCATAATAATTATTATTCGCCAATTTTTATGATTTTATTTCGAAGGTACTATAAGAGCTATTTTGATGAATTGTATCAGAGTTTTTAGTGGAATAGATGCAGAGATATGGAAGAAGCCTTTTGAGAGTTTGTGAAGACCGCAGCAGGTGATCTATACATCTGAAATCATGTTGACAAATATGAGCAAAATTCCAACCGTATTTTCCAATGACAGCCATCTTGATGGGGCGCAGAGAACTTCTTTTTTCGTTCCCCTAAAAATTTTTGCCGGTTGGAAAAGAAAACCTCGTAATTTCATTTGACTCGAACGATAGTAGCATTAAGGTTGAAATCATCACATCTGAAAGAAGCATTCGTTAAATTAGTTTTCGTGTTTTCAAGATACAAATTACAAAATTTCAATGCTGGTCATGTAAACAATTGCCAATTCGATGGTTTATATATTCAATTGGCCAACATGCTAAACTACGAAAGGAAAGAGCGATGAGAGAGAGAGAGAGAGAGAGAGAGAGAGAGAGAGAGAGAGAGAGAGAGAAGTGAACGCGTAAGGAATGAACCGTTAGCACGAACGAGGCCTGTTCTCGCATAGATTCAATAAATAAGGGCCGTACACGGTTCTCATGTGTGCTGGATTATGGGCATCCACCAAGGGATACTGATATCGCTATATCGATATTTTATTAAAAAATACATACTACAGATCCTCCAACGATTTGTATGTACATAAGTTTATACATGAGATTTGCTTCAAATTGTTCCTCATTAGAATATTGACAATTGATAAATTGCGAAAATACTCGACACAAATACATTAATAGATGTGAAAGTATTTTAACGTACAGTGGTTTTATGATTTTTTGTTTTTAAAGACCATTTTTAATTTAGAGTCATGTATAATTCGCATCAAATATTACAATAATTTTAAGTTCGATTTAGTGCAAATGTTGGTTTTTCGTGATAAACAAAAAATAGACTAGGTCTTCTTTTTTTCATTAGAATTATACTCTGTACTGCTAAAGACAACAAACAAATTGAATAGTCAGCGATAAGAGCGAAAAGAAATAAAGACAAAGATATAAATTCGAATCCAAATATCTATTCATTTAACGTACCATTCTAATGACGAATACCGTTCTAATGCACCGGTACGAACATGGCACGAGCTTTACAATCCGCGAAAGAGACAAGCGGCTGGAATCACCAAAGAAGAGTCACAAATGCGATTTGTTCGATTCGCCTCGTTACGCGTATAAATAGATTCTCTTACCTACTTAGGCATATACATAAACGTAGCGAGTGTACTATATACGTAAACGTTACGTTATTTTACGTAAACTGGTATGCACGTGTGCGGCATATCGTAAGGAATATCCCGACGAGAACTCGTAGCGGAGAGATCTATCTGGTAAATAGTACATCGTTTTAGTATACTTTTTATATAGATGTATATATGTATAGTGTTCATACGTCCCTATCATCTTGAGTGCTGTTTAGAAACCTCCATTGACCGGCACTAAGTACCAGGAGTCCTGTCAATTAAAGTGATTCCGGTGAGTTCCTAAGGGAAATTCCCATTCCGCCGAAGCACGTGAGTATCTGACAGGTGAAGAAAAAATTCGTCAGAGATAGACGGGGATCGAGGGATAAGTCAGCGCATATTCTCAACTCCCTAATACGCTTATACGGAGAATCCCTTTGCTCAGATCGTACTCGCAATTCGTAAGCTCTTTTACACTATCCTGTGTATAGCTGGAAACCCGATTTTTTTCCTTTAAAAATTTACGTCTCGAGTACCGAGTTCCGGAATTGGTAAAATATCAATTTGTTCCAACACGTTTAGGAAAGAAGAGAATTAGTGACATCTTCAAGTTTTGGCAGTGATCACCCATAAAGTTTTGGAGAAGAGATAACAGATTTTTACGAGAGATTCAAAGTGTCCATATTAGATACGTGGAAAGTGACTTATTTGATCTATACCAAAATCTCAAAGCAGGCTTCAACGTTTCCAAAATTCGTCAAATGTCCTACAGATTTTTCTAAACCGTGAATTACAGCACTCTACAATGCTGAAAATTCGAATCACGAAAACAAACATTACATCTGTGATTCAATAACAGAAGTACAAAAAATCAATGACTTCCGGAGCAGCCTACAAACCTCATAAATTCTCCAGCCACAGAGTAGCTCTGGTATGAAAAAATGGAGTTAGCAAAAGTGTCTCAACGGAAGAGTGAGCGGTTAACGGAAATGCCGACCTCGGAAGAGGAACGACGCCGCGGTCTCGTTCAATAGCCGGTCGGCAGGTGGACACGCGTGGACGTGAACGTACTGGAAAGTCACGTGCATATAGTGTCGGGGGGAAATCGGCTACGACAGAGAGAATACGGTGTTCACTGTTCACGACAAACGCGCGCCGAGAAATCGTGATGTCAATCACCAATGAGCCTAAGAGCGACTCACATTCTATCACTATGGTATACATTTTACATACATATGTACTCTGTCTCATGGACTTGACAATTTCAAATATGTGTGTATATATATATATATATATATATATATATATATATGTTTGGGAGACAATCAGTGGCACTGATGCGAGATCATGTCTCGTCGCGTTCTCTAGCAGTTCTGCTGGCCTGCATTCAGTGACCGCCTCATGCATACTGGACACGTGGCACGCGTCCAATTATACGCACTTACGAATTGCACGGGAGTAACCAACGTTTCGCACCACGCGTCCCAACCTCTTCTTCAACGTACCACCGTGTGTCCATCAATTATCCGCAACCCGCATGGATAAAAGGACACTAGAGTGTGTAACAAGTTAATTGCTCTGTGCAAAACATTCGCCTCGTCTTCAATTTATGTGTAGTATAAGTGTGGTATACATATATATTCTGCTATGCGTACGTAATTGTGATTCTATCAAAGGGAGTCAATTTAATCAATGCCATAATCCTGTCCTACCAGTTTTTATCAGCATTCATTGAGAGTATCAATGAGAAAATTGTTGACTACTCGAGACTGCTATATGAAGAATAGGAATGTTAAATTCAGGAATTTTATCGATGTAAGTTTTTGAACTTTCTACGAGTCATTAAATTTTATGGACTTCATTTCGCTGGATTACTGTGCATTTATTGATATTGTAAATTGCTATTAAACCAGTGTATGTTGGTTTACAATGAATGTGCCAGTATCTGCTGTATTGTCAAAATTTTATAATTGGATTTGACAAAATACCGTTTTTTAAATTCTTCGATTGTTTTTTCTCCAAAATATGACGAGAAGCAGAAAGTACTCTTTTTTTATTGTTACAAAAAAGAGCATTTCGTCATGATGCATGATATACTTGTAATATTTAATTTGCAAATTATTTCACAACGTGCTCTACGAAATTGCTATTCGGTTGAATTCAAAATTGCATCGCTTGTAGTTTAAATCGTTAGATTATGCGACAGAAACATTCATTTTTGTTCTTAAGGCATCTTCTCACTTTAAGCGCCTCAAAAATAGGCTGGTTTTGCGATTTTTTTTCGAGGATTTTTGCTTAAAATTATGGGATAAAACGGATCCTATGTAATAAACACATCTTTCAAGTACATGAAAAAATTTTTATTTTATTTTTTTAAACAATTATTATAATACATCAGTAGCATTGAAAAACCCGTGTAAAAATGTTATGGTCGTGGCTTGTTGATGGTATCTCCGAGACGGGTCGTCTGAAACAAAAAAATAAAACTGTTTTAGATTCAGTATGTCAGTGGCTATAGCGCATATCATCAGATTTTTGATATTCGCGAAAATAACAAAATGGCGCACGTTTTTCGAAAAAGTAAAAAAAAACCACGATTTTTTTGCAGTTTTTTGTAAAAAAAAAATTCTTAAAATCAAAATTTAAAAAATCTGATGATATGCGCTATAGCCATAACTATGAAGCATATGTCATTCAAATTTCATGACAATCGGCCGGATAGTTTCCGAAATTTCATCAACAAAGCACCGAAAAACCTTGTTTTGAGATAACTGCGTTTAAAGTTTTGGAGGGATCGCCGGGTACTCTCAGGTAGTCACCTAACGGTCGCCAAAAAATGTAGTTAGACTCGTCCGATCTTTATGAAATTTCGAGATGACATTTTTGAAGATATGTACTTTCAAAATTTAAAAAAAAAAAAAATCGATTTTTTTAAATTTCCAAAGTGAGAAGACGCCTTAATCGCATACACATGGTTTCTTCGAGCATACTATGTGTCTGGTCCGTGTAAATTTTAACGGTAAGTAGCGAAACGTACGCGGACAGTTGCTTCTACTTGATAATCCGTACGTGCGAACATTAGAGCCGCGTGAAAAACGGAGTTTTGTATTACACAACCTTTACCGCTATTGAAAGGACAGCCTAACATTATACGGACATGAATAGTAAGGATTCTTCGTAACTCCATTGTCTTGTGGGCAATGTTCCCGCGGGAATTCGATCTCGTATTCATTCAAATATATTTTGCTAACGGACTTGTCCAGCATTGCGAGTCCATTCGCACGTTTCACAATCAATGCGGTTACGTATAAAAATTCAAAATGTTGCTCAAATATAACGAAAATTCCTTTTGTAAAGAGCGAATATTTGTTATCTGTATTTATTTGTAAATATTGAAAATATTTTCTTCATTTAACCATTTTCTCTCACCACAAGTATACATCGAAGAAAATCTATCGATCAAATCTTCTGATCTCCAGGTAGGTTGGATATTTATTAAATATTAGCTAAGTTCTATTCTACTGGGACTATTAAATCAAAAATCGTCGATTTTTTATACAGTAATACAAAGAAAATTGTAAGAATAATGAAATTTGCTGCCACTCCTAGTTGCTTGTCTTCAATTCTATTAAAGTTACAAACCTTTTAAGAGTAGGGATGGTTTTGAAAAGGTCGAAAGATATATATGCAACATATGTATATATCTATATTCATGTATCTTTATATATTTATATATATACATAATGTATACACGTTTGCAGACCATGTAGGAATAAATTGATACACGGGATTCTGCAAGCGTAATGCTTCATCCACCGGAGGCTATGTGAGGATAATGCCAGTTTGAATATATATATATATATATATATATATATATATATATATATAGCGCGTACATTCATGTCGATCTATACATATACACGTAAAACGTTTACCTGCGCGCAAGAAACAGTTTCAATATGGTACACACATTTGTAGAATGAATCTTCGTGACGGACAAAGACGGAGAGTGAATCCGCAACGTATCATAAAGAGGAATCGAATAAGAAGAAAAAAAAACAGTACAGCATGCCTCCTCTTGGCACACTTCCCCAATTCTCGCATTGTTCTTTATACCGCCTTAAGGAACGGAGATTCGATAAATGATCGATGCTGCTCGAAGCAGCTGGAGCTCCGCGAGCGACAGAGTAACGCCCTTCTCTCATTTATATTTATTTTTATATTATACATTTTTATTCGAGATCACGAGGTCGATGGGCGATAATTTTTTTCATTGCCTCATCTGTATACTCTAGATATAATTATATCGGTCTCTCATTCATTCATCTGGCATTTCACTGTGATTCAGTAATTACTACTTGCAATGTCGAGCGACCGATACGATTTCTGACGTGTTTATAATTTTCATTTCATATAATCATTTTTTGATAAATCTAATATGGTTTTCGATATAGTGGCTCTCGTAATAATATAAATTTGACGAAGATGAAAATTTTTGTATCCGTTGTGCACTTTACGAAAAAACGTAAAAAATACGATGACATACAATTCCGTGTGGAAATTCAGTTAGGGTCTTGGCTAGGCTCCGATTATTTTTTCCTTTCTCTGTTAGGGCTCCAATATGGAAGCCCGAAAGGCCCCTTGCGGGTCGGTCACACTTTGTCAACGAGGGCCTAACCGGGCAAAAAAGTCGGGGCTTTTAAAGGAAGCCCTATTGGAGCCCTAACAAAAAATAAATGTTGATAAAAATATTTTTTTTATGATTAGAATTGCATATCTAATCATAGTTCATCTTATTTCAGCATTTGCATTACTCCGGATATTAACTTGTGCGGAAAAATTTTCTCACCTACACCGGGAATTCGATCTGACCTACCTATTGATCTTTGACCCAACGCGCACGCACGCTACCCTATTATCTACACTATTATTCACGTTACACTATTATCTAGTTGAAAAATTTTGGTTCAAAAATGTAACATATGCTGCAGATACGTCATGTACTTATTACACAGTAGATTTAATGAATCTACAAGTGACAGAGTTCTCAAAGTAAGACAGAAATAGTCACAGTGCACTTAACGGGAGAAACCAGTTTTGGAGGCCGAGATTTTGGTGTTTTTCGTGAATTTTTTTTAACAGGGAAGGAATAATCAGCATTTATTTAAACTTGGAGGATATTTTATTCATATTTTGAAGTACACTTTGTAATTTTTTCAAGTCATTTCCGCCGGAAATAGTGGAGTTAGCTGCTGTCCATGGACGACTTTTTTTCAACTGGTGGGCATTCTAGCTCAAAAAGTTATTGATCAATCGTGTGAATATTTGTGTGAAATTTGTGTGAATATTCTTTATTCAATTACAATCTATATGAACCTAACTCTGGGATGATATTATTGTTAAAAATATTTTTTTTTATGCAAAAAAGGTGAAAAAACATGGTATAAAAACATAACATTGTGTTCAAACACCTCAAAAACATGCAATTTTCAACTTTTTTTATCACAATTAAGTTCATATTCTTAGGAAATATGTTGTTAACGAAAAAAAAAATTGTAATGATTACAGATAAAAATTTTGACTTCAGGAATGCCCACCAGCAAAAAACTCGGATGGCGATCGTCTATGGACAGCAGCTTCTACCTCCACTATTTCTGGCGGAAATGACTTGAAAAAATTACAAAGTGTACTTCAAAACATGAATAAAATATTCTCCAGGTTTAAACAAATTCTGATTATTTCTTCCCTGTAAAAAAAATTCACGAAAAACACAAAAATTTCGGCCTCCTAAACTGGTTTTTCGCCTCAAATTCCAATTAACAATAACAATAATATGAAGTACAAGCGATAATGAATTGAATTATTAATAAAACATACATAGAATAATATTTATTATTACATGATTAATGTAATAATAAATATAATTATGGTTTATATTTTATTATTAATATGTAATAATAATGATTTTTGATTATTTATTTATTATTAAATAATTATTTCTAAATGTCTATAAATAACTAAACATATTCGATGTTGCAAAAACAAACTTTATTGCTTAAACAAACATTTATGTTTGTGAATTGAAATGAAAAAAGGCAGATTGAAACTTTTCGTCCAATCGGAGGAATCCCACATCAGTTTTGATATTAAATACAACAGTTTATTTTAATGAGAGCTACACTGATGAAAACGGACTAGATCCTCAAAAATTTAACTCAAACGCATCATTTTTTAATATTTTTGGCGAACCTGACATTTCTCGATCGGGTTCTGGCCTGGCAGTATTAGGGCGATAAACTTAAGGCTTCATTGACAATGCCCGTTCGGGTCCTCAATAAGTTTCCTCATTGAAGCCTTTTCTTGTAAACTCAACCAGCCCTGTTATTCCGCTTCTAGGGCCTTGTTTGGCTGTGGCGTGGAAGACCCTAGTAGGGAATCCACATTTCGGCCCTTACAGGCTCCAAATTTATTTTGGGCTGCCCTAATAATTTTCCACAGGGATAGGTTGGATAAAAAGTTATTTCAGGGTATTTTTTTCTTAAAAAAAAGGTAGATATTCACTCGGCGACATTATATTTATAGTTAATTAGCATAAATATTATTTATTCATCATAACAATGGAAAAGAAATAAAATTTTGTAATTACGAGTCACCGCACACTTGTTTAACTGAATTGACTAAAAAAAAAAAAAAAATACAATTTTAACCATTAGTTATTTTTTCCATGTTAGGTGATTTTTCAAATACTGATCGGTTACGTGAATTAATATTTCTTTGTATACAGAATTATATATTCGAGATGATAGAAAGTGTATCAGAGTACGATCGATAACCAATGTTTCTGAGTTATTCAGTTACTCATCCACGATGAATACTACGTCAAACAAAAAGTAAGGGGTGAGAGAAGAGAAAAGATTTCACGACTGCCAAAAGAGTTTAAACTTTAACGACACCATCAGCGCACGGCCAAAGTTGATTATCATTCGATGCGAAGGATATCCGAAGTGTGCACGTTCGAATGCCTCGTGCCGTATATTATTGTGCATGAAAGGCGTTCGAGCACACTTTGACGTGAACCGGCTTCTAATTAGCAATTACGACTTCATTCTTAAACGTCCCTCAGACCTGCGTCAGGTCCGGGAGGCTCTTTCTTTTTCTCTACACGAAAACGAACTCGAAAAGTTATGAGTCTCGCTACAGGAATCTCGCTCTTTCAGTGAAGGTACGATACCTTGTTGTTTTTTCATTTCTTTTCTCCTCTCGGATATTTTATTCATCTTACTTCATCCTTGGCTTCTTCATTCTTTTCTTTCAAGCGGTCTCATGTGTACACCAGCTCATGGTGATTTCTTTTTTATGGGGGTTCGTACGAAATGTTAAGTGTTTCGCTCGTCTTTCCTCTAATATATCGTAACCACTTTATTAGTTCGATTCTTCTCGATTTATTCTTCGTGCTTTCTTATGGGATTCGATATTTTTCGGATGCGAATTTCACAGAGATCATTGAAAGAAGCAAGGGTCAGGCATTCATTCGTTCGAATACTCGCAAACGGCCATTACGTGAATTTCCACACCCTTCAAGATTTCATTTACCGCCAAAATTATGCAAAAAACTTATACAGATGCGAAAAATATATTCGAATATTAACACAACCTTTTTGTATTCATTTTTTTCATATGTCGTTCATTTTCAGTAATTTTTGGCTTCAAGGAAACTGTTAAAATTCTTTAGAGATTGCTTAACGCCTTACATACATCCAGCAGCGGCTAAAACGCGCTAAAAGAAAAACTGTTTTTAGAAGAGATAGCAATAGAAATTAATAAAAATAATTTTTACACATTGTTTATTAGTATTTAAACTTTATAAAAAAAATTTATTTCATGTTTTTTTCAAAAATTACAACATAAAAAATCACGTTTCCCGAAGCACTACGAAAAAAAAGTTGCCCCACGGTCTGCATCATTTCTTCTTGAAATGCTGATGGATCTGCAAAACGTAAAAAAATTCTTGTAAAATAAAGTTGTAGTTATAGTCTGTCGGGCCGGATTTTTGAAATTCGAAAAATTTTGACAATTTACGGCAGTTTAAAAAAAAGTGTGCATTTTGTGTCATAAATGTCAGACTTTAATTATGTTTACAAAATTTTTTAATCACAACGTCAAAAATCCGACTCGACAGACTATAGAGAAAACAATTTCGAATATTTAAAAAAAAAAGCATCAAAAAATATTAAAAACTGTATGAGTTATCATGCAGACCGTGCCAGAAAAAGTAGTTTTGAGAAAAATGCATTTAAAGTTTCGTGACTGCCCAACGTGACTGCGTTGGGCAGTCACGTTTTCTATAATAACTTTCGATCTATGGGGAATTTGTACAATCGACTTGCACAGAAATACTCCTAAAACTATAGAGAATAATAATCTGTAAAAAAAAAATCGATTTTTTTTAAATTCTGGACATATGTAATGCTTTAATTATTTTAACGTACCATTGTGATGATCTCAAATATCGCTGAAAACCAAAATATAATTTTATATTGTTCGAAAGGAGTGCAAACATAAAAACAAATTAACATCAGGATAACAGGTAATGACTTAGTGAACAGAAAAAAATGTCGTATCATGTCATAAAATTGTTTTCCAATATCGCAGTTTTGTAACGAAAAAAATCGTTAACGTGTCCTACCATAATTGGCCTTAAATGGGTTAAAGGGTTAAGAGAAAGATCTTGAAGACCGGATTTATGCAGTGATTATTAAAGGAATGGCCAGTAATTTTTACGCCCACATATCATTGTAACAGTCGAGCTGGGAAAAAACTTTAATGTCAAAAAAACTTTCAAGAAAATGGTTACCCGGATGAAAGGGTATTTCTCATGGACATATCATAAACTTTCGTCCGCGTCACTGGGAATTATTGCTAATCATTTCGTGTGATTCATAAGCGCGCGTGTGTTTGGGTTCAATAAAACATTGCGAAGGTGGAAAGACGCGAGAAGGCAGTAAAAAAAAAAAAAAGAGATGACTGTTGAGCACGGAAATTCGTGGGGACTGTTCAAATTTAATAAAGTACCGGGACAGACCTCCTGACCTCGTGACCGTTTGGCAATTAAGGCCTTCCGAGTCTCAACGTTTTCCTTCTCTTCCTCGTTGTCTTTCTGTCAACCCTAACCTATGTATAAATATCATACATGTATATGTCCGGTTCAGCAAATATTAAGGGCGTATCGAAGTGATATCAATATACTCAAAACAACATCAGTTACGCCTTTTTGGTTGTTAGAATTCGACTTATAAATATACGACTTTACGTTATACGATTCTTCGCCATGGCTGACAGAGGACGCGAACACACAGCGACACCGCAGGAAATTACGATATGAGCCGGGGAAAAAATCGTGTAATTTATAATTACAAGAGTCGCAAGGCCCCGAGAGTACGAGCATACGTATAACCACACGCGCACAAATGTATAGACACATATATGCGAAGAGTGTGATGCCCACGCGTTTCGCATGCAGGCGCATATATTTCGCTTGACTCCGTGCTTCGCTGTTGCTCCAACTGGCTGCTGCAAAGCTTTTGTCAGGACCGGATACAGCGACGGTCTTGTCGTCGTCGTCGTCGTCGTCGTCGTCGTCGTCGTCGTCTTCGTCGTCGTGACGCATAAAATTTAATGTCCGAACGCGGAGAAATCGTTACGCATTTCATGTGCACCTCACTGAACACATATATGCGAGCTGACGACTTCTCTGTACATGTGTACTCGAGAATGTGTGATCCCAAAAAGAAAAAAGAGAGGAAGAAGCGAGAAAGAAATGAAAAAAAAACTCTATGTACTTTTTATACGGGTTATTTTTATCTGGTCACCAATTCGTCTCTCAAATATGCAAGAATCAATCTCTTTCGCTCTACACATGTAATCCATATTTATAGGGTCCAGTCTACACTTTCCCGTAATTAATTTAAATCGAAAGAAACATGTCGCCAATTTTATCCCGGGTTGTGCGAAGGAGAACCGCTTTGAAATGAGGGCCCATTTAGCGCCAAAAAATCTATATATTTTGAGCTTTTTTGTCCAGTGGAAAGATCGAGCTGGAGATCAGATCTGCACTAACATTTTTTATTTAAGAGCGAGAGACTCATATTTTTACCCGTTATATCTTTAGCACAGTGAAGCCCATCAATCTTACTAAAAACGATGAAGATTATTAGCGGGTTGCGGCGATTTGCGGAATGGAAGATATTTTTACAAGTATTGCTTACCACCAACACTTAAATTTTCTTTGGTTTTTTAAACATCAGTGATCGTGTCATTTTTTTGATATCTCTGCTTCTATTTCAACCCCCTTTTGTTGATAGATCTGTAATATTCTCAACACAAAATGTTTCCCCGCTCGTCTTTGGACGGTCTGGAGATACAGATACCTACATGTATCTATGTTCAGTACTTAGGCTTATATCCTTGCATATCCGATAAACGACTAGATAAAGCCGAGGGAAGTCCCACGATCGAGTTAACCGGTCGTCGAACGCGACGCCCGCTGATCGTTTCATCGCGCGCCCCCGGACCCTCTACTATGCCTGGCTAATATATTTCACTATATATTACGTGCTTGCATTTATAGTGCACGTATTCTCCAGTGTATATATATTTCTTCGGAAATCGCCCGCGCTCTCGGACTCCAAGTGTACAAACTTTCAATGTGTTAGATTCTTGTATATATACGTATGAAAAATTGGTGAAAATTCCACAAATCTCGGTGAAATATAATCAAGAATAAGTTCGCGCTTTGATAATTCATTGATTTCCTTTTTCTTAACTGGTATTTTGAAACTCCTGAGCATTATGCAAAAAAGCGTTGTCGAGCTTTTGCGTGGTATTGCAAATCGAAATTCTATGTTGTTTAGCCGAATAAATGTTTGAAATGGCCCAAACGTTATCTGTTAATGATTATATTAACTGCGATAAAATAATGTAGGACTGTATTTAGGAGCCTGAAAAAACGTAAATGGTCAAAAGTAAAGCTCGAATTTTGTACACCTGAGTTGACAATCAGTCCTCTACGGTGAACTTATGAGGTGCTCAACTGTAAGTGCATTTCGTCGAAGCGACCCCACACGAGAGTGCAGTATAATACAGGCTTGCATAGCGCAAGCAGTCGAGATTCTATTTATAGGTGAGGTTACGTGGGTAACGCCCTTAAAGCACCGTTCTTGTGCCACGAAACCGCGAATTTCTTCGTCTTTTATATATATTTATGTTTTATATACTATATAGAGTGTATAAATGTATGAAAGTATTGTGCATAAAGTCTCCCGGAGATCAAAGAATCTACGAGCAACAAGTCTGTGTTCTTCGGGTTCATCCTAACTCTTCTCCGCTTCACCATATGAACCGTTTAAACCTATATACGGACAGACCACGTATAGATGATACTATACCATATACTTGTCTGTATATATAAGCATATATGTAGATAGACATAAATGCAAGAACGCGAACTCGGTAGGAAGCGTTTTACTGCAATAACGCGGACTTCCCGCGGTGTCAGACCTCGTGAACGCCCTCGTTACGTTAAGATAGCGAACGAGCCCCGCTATTTCTCTCGTACTATTACGAGCTGCCCCGTACTGTGACCAGCTCTCCTCACCCCCTTTCTCATGCTTCTTACGACGACCTCAGTTGCTCATGTGAGAGATGCGCGAACGTAAACATCTAGCTACGAGTGAGTGAGAGGTTGCATAAGTTCTTCTCATCTTCGGGAGTCACGAGGATCCAGTCCTGAGAAAAAGAGATTAGCCGTGCCTTATATACGGACATTATACACCGCTGACGTACGATACCGAATCAGAGATTCGAATATCTCTTTTCTCTTCCATTTTTATTCATTTTACGTTTATCCAAGGCAGTTGAATGTATACCCGATATATCGTAAAATTTAACTTCGGAATACGATCCCGTAACAAAAAAAAAACTAAAAGGGAGACCGGGCAAAATGGAGTACCTATAAAAGATTTGGTATTTTTTTTTTTTTCAATTAAAAGATTCGCATGATTTTGATTACAGCTGATTGAAAAATAGACATTGAGAATATTCACCATCATGTACGTTAATAGACTTTGCAGAGGGTTGACCTGAGCGTTGAGGGTTGGTTTTAGATTAACTATTTTTTCAAGTTTGTTCTCGTATTTGATTAGCTCATCACAATATGGTAAACTTTTGAGGATCACAGTCCTACCAGCGCCTATATGCTACTTCTATGGGATATTTTTTTCGATTAATAAGGAGGTGGATGCATAATGGGAAAAAAATATTTCATCAAATATTTTTAAAAAATGCGATAGATTTTTCAATTACGAGCAAATGAATTGATCATTTTTATCAAAATTAATAAAAATATGAACCTTGTTGCTATACATGCGGACAGAATTTGGCGGTGTATTTACTGACGAATGATTCCGGGTTCATCATCTGAACATTTTTCGAGCGTGATAAAATAGTGGCATTTCAACCCTGTTCTGATTCTAAATCAAATCATACCTAATATATTCTAATATATACCTAAATAATAATCTAATATATACCTAAAAAATATATACCTAAACAAACTTCTAATTTTTAAAGTAAAAAAAAAGAAATCAGTAACTCCAATTAAAATCAAACCCATATCGGATCATATAATCAAAAAATATTCAAAATATTTAATATTCAAGTTTTATAAGTGTACATCATCGATATAGGGGTAAGTCTGGAAAATTTTTACGGTTCAACTGATTTATCATGTATGTAATTTTTACCAATGGTGATACATAATGTAATTTTAAACATGGCAAATATATAATTGTACTCAAAATGAAATCTGATCTTATTATTTGTGATAAGATTTATGTAAAAAAATAACATGATCGAAATAGTTTAGTGAAATCAGTTGAAACCTCTACATTAAAACTTACACTTAAACTTTGTTTCTTTTTCGAAATTCAACTTTCAATTGCAACGCTGAACATATTTTGCAGTTGAATCTGGATGGGGTAAACTATACCGTGAATAATCTATTTTCCGCGCCAAAAACAGCATCCGGAAATAATTGTGATAAATTTAGTTCAAACGAATAGTTAAGTGTTATTACATAGATACAATCTCCAGTAGTTATTGACTTTTTGCGTGTTTGAAATTGATTAGATATTAAAGATATTAAACAAAAGGTAAATATGAGACGAAGAGTTGGGAAGGGGAGGGGGGGGGGAGGTGAAATACAGCCATAATATGGGTGGGACGTTCGAGAAAAAAATGTTGTTTGCTTCGTTTCATGTGTACAGGTTATCGTTAACATCACGAGCACATACCAATACGTAATAATAGTTAGAATAATTGCCCTTTTCCCTTCCCTCCTCTCTCTCTCTCTCTCTCTCTCTCTCTCTCTCTCTATCGTTTCAATTGATATCGATAAATCTAGGCAAGCCGCTTCGTAAGCTCCATTATATCCTGGAATATTGAGTAAAATCACGGGATCGTTATCTCGAGTAACGCAGCGTAACCGCTTCTTCTTACTCTTCTTCCTCTTCCGATAGAGGACGTAAGAAGGTACAGATTCACAAAGAGATCATCGCTTCTTCGCTGTATATCGCGTGCAAAGAATGAGAGAGTACGATATCGAAAGAGACAGAGGAAAAGAGTTGCTTGGTAGACTGGGCATTCGCGTGGGTGGCAAAGAGCCTTTGGTGATGCTGTGTGTGCTCCCTCGCGCCCACACGAATCGATTCCTTCGACCGGACAATGTTACCGCCATTCTCGATACTGGCGCTTTATATATATACACGATATGACCATGCAATAAAGAAAACGAGACGGGAGACCTATCGAGAGAGTCTTGTCCGATTAACGGTTAGGCGCCCAGGAGGACTCACGAAAAAGAAGAGATAATAATAAAAAAAATGTATCGTGGAAAGAAATCGGAGAAAAGAAGCGTCACCGCAATCTTTACGACTTTATCCCCACTTGATCGATAAATCCAGATTCTTTCGTTCGTCCGTTACGTATATGTTTGAGAAATGTTGTAAAAAACCGTGCGTCGAGAAGTGGATAATATTGAGGCTAAATTTTTATATTGGTTACTCTTTATGTACTGTGATTTTTTAAGATTTTCTTTTCAATAACCATTCTGGATTGATGACGATTATTGAGGCTAAAATTGTTATTATTTATTCTATTTTTATTTTTTAAATTGAAATATACATTATTGCTCATGCGAGATTAAAAACATTATAGCACTCTCCCTTTTTGATTTCTGCCCTGAATTCTCTCACTTTCTATGCGGCTGCAACCGACTTATTCTCAACTGTATCGCATTTGCCGTGAGCACAGGGAAACTGCACAAAACATTGCCGATACAGCCGGTACCTAATTAATCTCCCCATGGCAGTGCGAGTACGCTCAAACGTGGCCATCAGAGGCGCTTAGGAAGGCTCTCCGGAGCTGTGATGCAATAAGCCACTCAGTATACGGCCGTTTTCTAATCGCTCGAGCATCACAGAGAGATGTTTTGGGTATGAATTTATGAAGCTGGAGTCCAAACCACCCACGATAGCAGTAGACACACTTTAAATTTTTTTTTTTTAATTCATTGATGGAGGTCTAAATTTTTCGTAGTCAAGTGTTTAAATATATTCAAGAAGAATAAAGATACATTTAATGAAATAATTCAATCAAATTTGATGAAAGTAAATGCGCTGTAAGAATGGTCTAGTTTTGTTTTTCTTGGCGCTGAATTTTATGCGAGCTGTCGTAATTGTAACAGTCTTTTAACTCCTGTGTATGCATATTATCTTTGCATACACAATGTTTGAACGATCACTATTTGAGCAGCATCGATAATCATTATCCTTTATTCTGGCGTTGGTTTGGCCATAAACGTCGGTAAAGCGGAACGTGTGTTACTCATTGATCAAAGCAAACGACGAGCTCCGGGTTGAGGAGTAGTACCTCTATATTGCGTAATTGAGAACGCGTAATTCTTAAATTGCTAGGTGAGTTAATTTCGG